>CAWUFW010007280.1:0-600000 GCA_963921515.1 Calotriton arnoldi
CTGACAGTGGTGTCCTGCTGTTGGTTGGTGTGCAGTTCCCAGCATGCCCTTGTGATCCCCACGACACAGCAACAGTGTCAGACATCTTTGATGGGCCTTTCCACTCTCTGTGGGATGTGCATGCGTGAGTGTGAGCTTGCTGGGCCATGTGGTGGGGGATGTAGAGCTGTGACTACGACTCCCATCATGCTATTGCCTCCACCCCCTTCCCCAGCATGCCCATCCTTCCTTCCTTTTGACTCTGCTTCCCTGTGGGGTGGGCTGCCTGTGCTGACAGGACGGCTGGGAGTGTTGTCCTGGCAGTTGTTTGGCTGAAAGTCCCAAGAGTGTCCCTGTGCTTCACACGACATAACCCAGGGTGGAGGTTCTTTGTGGGATCTTGAGTTAGGATGTGTGGCATTGCATTCTCCCAGGTGGGTTATGTGGAGTATGTGTTGAGGGTGTGTGTGAGGGGAGGTGCTTGTGACTATGGTCAGTGCTGCGAGTCCTCCTTCCCACCCAGCCAGCCAGATATCCCACCATGGAACGTGCTTCCATTGCAGGGAGTGGAAGTTGTCTCTCAGGATGTCAGTCAGTGGTGTCCTGCTGTTGGTTGTTGCACAGTTGCCAGCAGGGCCTTGTGCTCCCCACAGCAGTAGCCAGTGTCAGCCATCTTGTGAGTCCTTTTCCACTCCCTGTGATGTGCGCATGGTTCATGGTGGTGTTGATGGGACAGTTGTGGGGGGGCAATATGTGTGACTACGACTCCCATGATGCTATTGGCTACACTGACTTGCCCAGCATACACAGAATTCCTTTCTTTCAGTGGTCTTCACTGTGTGTTGGTGTTGTAGTGGTGGCTACATGTCTGGATGTGTTTGTTAGTTCTATTTGTGCCACTGCCTAGCTGTAGTTGTAGTTGTGTTTGTACATGTGATGACACGGTTAAATGTAACTTTGAGATGGCATGTGTTGTGTTTATCTGACTGACATACACATTTTGGGATGATTCTGTTCTTGTTGCTGTGTAATTGCTATGAGTGCATGGTTTGACTCTCCCCTTGACAGTGATGTGTGTGTGTATTGTGGCAGAATATTGTGTACATTTGTTGTGTACTCACCAGGCTCTGGGATGTTCTCTAGTCCATATACGCTCACTGGCGGAAGGATGGCCCGCACCTTCTCCTCCCAGGGCCTGAGGTATACTGGCTTGGCAGGAGGGCCACTGCCGGTGTATTGGCTCAGGAGGTAGTCTTTCTTGAGCAGGTCCCGTACCCTCCTGCGCACGTCATACCACCTGTTCTGGATGTCGGTCTTTGGGCCCGATTCACAGAACTAACTTACGACAAAATCCTAAACTTACTACCATTTTGGTATTCACAGAATGAACTTACTCATTTTGGTATTCGCAGAATGAACTTACTCATTTTGGTATTCACAGAATGAACTTACTCATTTTGGTATTCACAGAAGGCACTTACACATTTTGTGTAACTTACTCATTTTGTGTAACTTACACATTTTGTGTAACTTACTCATTTTGTGTAACTTACACATTTTGGTATTCACAGAAGGCACTTACTCATTGATGAGTAAGTGCCTTCTGTGAATACCAAAATGAGTAAGTTCATTCTGTGAATACCAAAATGGTAGTAAGTTCCTTCTGTGAATACCCAAATGTGTAAGTTCATTCTGTGAATACCCAAATGTGTAAGTTCATTCTGTGAATACCCAAATGTGTAAGTTCATTCTGTGAATACAAAAATTGTTGTAAGTTTAGGATTTTGACGTAAGTTAGTTCTGTGAATCAGGCCCTTAGTGCGCAGACATGGTGATTGTGCATTCACCCTGTTGATGATCCTCTCCCACATCTTGGTTTTCTGGGAGATGGGGGTCTGTTGGACCAGTGTGCCAAACAGCTGTGGCTCTACCCTGAGGATCTCGTCTACCATGACTTCCAATTCACAATCTAGGAACTTGTGATTCTTCTTGGGGGGCATGGTGATGGGTGGTGATGGTGAGTGATGTGTGTGTTGGTGTGCAGGTGAGGGTGTGTGAGTGTGTGTTTTGCTGGGTGTATGTGAGGTAGGTATTTGTTGGTGTGCTGATGGTGTGTGGCTTGTGTGAGGGATGAGCTGTGGGTGTGTGGTTGCTGTCTGTTGGGTGCTGGCAGTAGAATGGCATTTGCAAAGGATCATAGTTGGGATTTGTGTCCTTTATATGGGTGGAGTTGTGGGTGTGTCTTTGTTCTCTGTCCCCACCGCCCCCAGTATTTATTGGCTTTGTAATTGCTTGTTTGGCCTTTTTTTGTGTAATTTTTCCTTTGTACTGTCTGTGCATGTTGGAAACGTTCTTGTGACCGAGTCGGACCCTGCAGTTGTCTCGTACGGTCTTCTTCGTTTCGTTCACGCTGTGTTTGTGCAGTTTTCTATGCTGCGTACGCGTTGGTCGCGGTGTTTTGTGTTACTTCGGCTTGGTTTTGTATGCGTGTCGGTCGTACGGCTTGTCCTCCGTACGACTCGGTCATGGTTTTCGCGCCTTGCATCGTACTTTGCGGTTTGGAGTTCGCGTGTACGTTTCGGTCGGATTTGTTCCGGGTGCGTGTCGGTCGGTTCGATTCGCGTGTTTTTCCGGCCGGATTGCTGTTTTCCATGCGGCTCGGTCGTTCGGCTTGGGTTCGGTACGTGTCGGTCGGATTTTGCACGCCTTGCATCGTACTTGGCGTGTCGGGCGCAACAGGTACGTGTCGGTCGGAATAAATTCCGGCTCCGAGTCGGTCGGTGCTTTTTCCGGCCCGAATCGGAATCGACCCCTTAGTCATCTTATTTGTCTAAAGTGTTCATTAATTTCCATGACATGAAATGACGTTTGTATTGAACAACTTATCGATCATTTTTTGTCACATGTAATTATTACTGCTTATTTCATTCCAATTGCATTTTATTTTCAAATATATGCCTGAAATGAAAAGCAATGCTTAAAATGTACAGTACTTTTGCATTCTAATAGGTTTTTAAAAATGCCTTTTAAATGCTTTTAAGAAATATTTTAGCAATATGCGGTACTCCATTTTATGTTTAGCATTTTAAATGTTTAGCATTTATATTCTTATCGTACACACGAAAGTGGAGTGGGTGTTGTATTCCTCTTAGGATGTCCGTATATAGGTTTTCCTGTATCATGTCCTTATATAGGCACAATTCGCCCTGCCCTTATATAGGCATAGAATCCCAGTCCTTATTTAGGCATTAAACCGTGCACTCCAAATACAGGCATGGTCTCCGACATCCGTCCACCCTAACGTCACAACGAGTTCTTGAAGAACAGACCCTTAGGCTTCGGGAGTTTCCCTAGCACAGGACTATTGATTTCTTCAAGGACTCATCTATTATGCATGAACCGTTATACCTTAGGGGTTCATTCATGACGTCTTCCGCTGTCCGATTCACGTCAATGCTAACATTCTGAGGTACCTCTCAGGTATAAATATACCTTCCCTAGCCCTTGTAAACTAGAGGAGACCTCGACTTCAGAGGAGCCCGTTTCCCGGCCTGACGCACTGAGAAGATGCTGTCATCCCTGCACGCAGAGAGTCCAACTTCCAGTGATCTGACTTCCCTTGAGGGGTGTTGGAGTTCGAGTCTGGCAAGAGATTCCTACCTCTCTCATTCTTAAGGTATGGAGCTGACTAGAACCTAGAGGGACTCTTGGCATACTAGGCATATTAGGCGTAACATACTCTTAGTATGTAAGGAATACTCCACCTACTTCATACCTCTCCCTACACCTAGGTTAGGTTAGGTACATTGGGGTAGAACTAGCTTAGAAACGCATCGTATGAGTACTCGCATTTTTAGTCTGTGTTATTTATGTAAATGAATATCTACTAAACATCATGCTAGCGCAGTATTATTTATTTCTACTGCTTACGCTGTACATTATTTATCTTGCATACTGTCTTGCGATCGTAACTGCACATATTACTTACACAAGAAACAAGACTGTTCAATAAACCTTTTATTGAAACGCCCGTCTATTCTTTCTGTGTAACTTTGAAGAAAACTAAGCATGCACGATTGAGCTGAGTGAAACGGTTATCTATTGTTTCCACGACTCTGGGACACGTTCTGATTCTAAATGGAAACAAAGTGGTCATGTTTTGCGGCTGCCAGAAACTACTCCCTTCTTGTTTGTCAAGGAGTTTCTAGTGGCCTCTGAGCTAGCTGGCACAAGTAATTAAGTTTAATATACTCGATAGGGACATACCGACCTCAGTCCTATGTCAAGCCTATAGGGTATATTATTCCAATGCGCAGAGCCTATTAGGGAAATAGGAGCTACACTACAATGATGTATTATATTGCACAACTTTTTAATGTATTTAATAATAATGCTTTTTCTGTTAATTTTTTTTATCCTGATGTGTTTTATGGGCTGTGCCCGAAATAAACAAATTTATTTATTACTAATTGTGTTAATGTATAAAAAAATGGATTTATACTTTTTTTGCAGCAAGATATTGGGTTTTTAGGGGATAAGGGTGGGGAGATTTTAAAAAGTGGATATTTTAATGCAAATTTCATGTTAATGTAATGATATACAAATTAATTTTGTAATATTTTTAAATTAATTTTGCTACATTCATAATTTTTTCAATAATAATTCTTAATAAACTAAATATCTATATTAATTATGTTAATTAAAAAAAATATTGTAACTATTAAAATAAATATTTAAATTAAAAAGCAACTACAAATATATGCAAATTTAATGTATTAAAGTAAAATAATTTAAATAAATGTAAATAAAATGTAAATGATATAATTTTGTGAAAAAAATATCATTAAATATTAAACAATATGTTGACAATTAGAAAGTTATTGTAAAAATAAGTATATTTTTACAATTTTATTTCAAAAAATGGTTTTATATATTTCTTTCAATTTTATGATTGTTAATTTTTGATTATGATTGTATTTTTCTTTATGGTTTAAGGATTAGGAATGATAGAAAAAAATTAAAAAAATTATCAATAGTTATAAAAATATTCTTTTATGTGTTCATGTTAAAATATTAATATATAGGTCTGTAGTTTTGGTTAGTGTGTTTTTAAAGTACATTTTAGTTTTTTATAGATCAAAATTTATGTGCGAGTATTGATTGTGTATATAAAATCTTTAGTCTGTAGCATCTTGCATAAAATGTTTAGATTGCAGTAGAAATAGTACATTTCAAGCCTTTAGTGTCCAACACCTTCCCAAAATTGGCTTAGACTGGAGTGGGAATAGTAAAAGTCACACCTTCAGTGTCCAACAGCTTCCCCCAATTGGGTTAGATTGGAGTTGAAATGGTAAATGCCACCCTTTTAGTGTCCAACTCTTTCTCCAAATTGGTATAGATTGGAGTGGGAATAGTAAATGCCATTCCTTTACTGTCCAACACCTTTCATAAATTGGTTTAGATTGGTGTGCGAATAGTATATGTAACCCTTTAGTGTTCAACACTTTCTTCAACATAGTTTACTTTGGAGTGGTACTAGTAAATGTCACCCATTTAGTGTCCAACACCTTCCACAAATTGGTTTAGATTGGAGTGGGACAAGTAAATGGCAACCTTTTAGTGTTCAAAACCTTCAACAAATTGGTTTTTGATTGGAGTGGGAATAGTAAATGCAACCCCTTTAGTGTCCAACACCTTCTCCAAATTGGTATAAATTGGAATGGGAATATTAAATGCCGCTCTTTTAGTGCCAAACCCTTCTCCAAATTATTTTACATTGGAGTGGGAATAGTAAACGTCACCTCTTTAGTGTCAAATACCTTCTCTAACTTGGTTTAGATTGGAGTGAGAATAGTGAATATAAGCCCTTTGGTGTCCAATACGTTTTTATAAGTGGTGGAGTGTGATTATTTCATTTTATAACTTTTATGAAATCCTTTATTTAAATTGAATTTGTATGTAGTAGAAATAGTTTGTGTTATTTAATTAGTATTATCGGTAATATACTTAAAAAAAAATAGGTGTATGTTTGTAATAAATAATATTAATTGGATATTTTTACAGATGAAAGACATTTACCACATTTTTCTCATTTTATTTGTTTTCAAAGTGTATTTAATGTATATTTTTATATTTTTAAACATATATTTCAACTTAAAACTAAACATATATAGATAAACTGTTGTTTAAGACATTTTTATTATTACATAAAAAATATAATCTTATTTCAATAGTATTGTGTCATACATTTTTCAAATTTTTCCCTTTAACATTTTTTTAACATTTCTTAAATTGTTTTACATACATATTTTCAACATCATTTTTACATAAGTTTAAATAATTGCATACATTTTATACTATGATTTAATTTATACTTTACAATTTTTTTAGCCCCTTCGCTGCTGGGCCTTCCCCCCCCTGTGCTAAGCCTTTTTTTTGGCTATTTGGGGTAGTTCGCGCTTAGGCCCCTGTAACTTTTTGACCACATAAGGTATCCAGGTCAAATTTGCGTCCTTTTCTTCCAACATCATGGGAATTTTAAAGGTACCCAGGGTTTGTTGATTCCCCTGGAGGGGACCCAGAAATTAGCCAAAATACAGCTAACTTTTGTTTTTTTTTGGGACAAATGGGAAAAATGGGCTACAGATGAAAGCGTCTGGTTTTTTCCCTGCAAATGGTATCAACATGGAGTTGTGGTGCTGAAATCACCATCTTCCAAGCTTTCAGGGACAAGCAGACTTTTGTCAGGAAACCAACATTTTTTAAACAGTTTTGTCATTTTTCTGGGACATATCCTATTTTTACTATTTTTTGTGCTTTCAACCTCCTTCCAGTTAATTGTAAAAATGGGTATGAAAGCAATGATGGAACCTGGAAAGCTATACATTTCTGAAAGGTAGACAAACTTTGGAATGCAGCAAGGGGTCATTTATGTAGATCCTTCAAGGTTTTCGTATAGGAACTAACAGTTAAATATAGAAATAATTGAAAATGAGTTAAAAAAAACAACCCATTTGTGCCAACATTTTCATCTGTAACTTCTACTAAGTATGACAGATGTTTGAAAGCAATATACCGTTACATCCGCTGGACCCTTCTGGTTGTGGGGATATATAGGACTTGTAGGTTCACCAAGAACCTGAGGAACCCAGAGCCAATAACTGAGCAGCGTCTTGCAATGGTTTTTTATTGTGTACCGGGTATATAGCAATTTATTTGGAAAAATATAAACAGGGAAAAATCGGTATGAAAGTCACCTATGTATTTCTGAAATGGGAACAAAATATAGAGTTTAGAAACAGTAGCTATTTGCACATCTCCGAAATTGTGGGTACCCATCCAGCATGTGAATTATAGGTAATTTTTCAAAGTGACTTCTTTTTTACACATTGTCTTACATTTGGAAGGCAGAAATGCATTGAAAGTCAATAGGTAATAACAGTTGTACTACAATTTTGTGTTCCCCTAAGTCTCCCGATAAAAATGATACCTCACTTGTGTGGGTAGGTGTAGTGGCCGCGACAGAAAACGGCCCAAAACGCAACGTGGGCACACCACATTTTCACAGTGAAAACTGACCCTTTTTTTGCAAAGTGCCTAGCTGTTGATTTTGAACCCTAGCTCTGCCGGCACCTAGGGAAACCTAGACATTTTTGAAAACTAGACACCCAGGAAAATCCAGGATGGGGAGACTTGTCTGGCTCTCACCAGGTTCTGTTACCCAGAATCCCTTGCAAACCTCAAACTTTGTAAAAAAACAAACACATTTTCCTCACATTTCTGTGGTCGAAAGTTCTGGAATCTGCGTGGATCCACAAAATTCCACCCACCCCGTATTCCCCAAAGTCTTCAGAGAAAAATGGTACCTCACTTGTGTGGGTAAGCCTAGTGCTCGTGACAGGAAACGGCCCAAAACACAACGTGGACACACCACATTTTCACAGTGAAAACTGACCCTTTTTTTGCAAAGTGCCTAGCTGTAGATTTTGAACCCTAGCTCTGCCGGCACCTAGGGAAACCTAGCAAACCTATACATTTTTTAACACTAGACACCCAAGGGAATCCAGGATGGGGTGACTTGTGTGGCTCTCACCAGGTTCTGTTACACAAAATCCCTTGCAAACCTCAAAATTTGTCCAAAAAAACACATTTTCCTCACATTTCTGTGGTGGAAAGTTCTGGAATCAGCGTGGATCCACAAAATTCCACCCACCACGCATTTCCCAAAGTCTTCCGAGAAAAATGGTACCTCACTTATGTGGGTAGGCCTAGTGCCCGCAACAGGAAACAGCCCAAAATGCAACATGGACACACCACATTTTCACAGTGATAACGGACCCTTTTTTGCAAAGTGCCTAGCTGTAGATTTTGAACCCTAGCTCTGCCGGCACCTAGGAAACCTAGCAAACCTATACATTTTTGAAAACTAGACACCCATAGGAATCCAGGATGGGTTGACTTGTCTGACTCTCATCAGTTTCTGTTACCCAGAATCCCTTGCAAACCTCAAAATTTGTCAAAAAAACACATTTTCCTCACATTTCTGTGGTGGAAAGTTCTGGAATCTGCGTGGATCCACAAAATTCCACCCACCCCGTATTCCCCAAAGTCTTCCGAGAAAAATGTTATCTCACTTGTGTGGGTAGGCCTAGTGCTCACGACAGGAAACGGCCCAAAACGCAACGTGGACACACCACATTTTCACAGTGAAAACGGACCCTTTTTTTGCAAAGTGCCTAGCTGTAGATTTTGAACCCTAGCTCTGCCGGCACCTAGGGAAACCTACCAAACCTATACATTTTTGAAAACTAGACACCCAGGGGAATCCAGGATGGGGTTACTTGTCTGGCTCTCACCAGGTTCTGTTACCCAGAATCCCATGCAAACCTCAACATTTGTCAAAAAAATCACATTTTCCTCACATTTCTGTGGTGGAAAGTTCTGGAATCTGCGTGGATACACAAAATGTGGGTAGGCCTAGTGCCAGCGACAGGAACCAGCCCAAAACGCAATGTGGACACACCACATTTTCACAGTGAAAACTGACCCTTTTTTTGCAAAGTACCTAGCTGTAGATTTTGAACCCTAGCTCTGCCAGCACCTAGGGAAACCTATACATTTTAGAAAACTAGATACCAAGGGAAATCCAGGATGGGGTGACTTGTCTGGTTCTCACCAGGTTCTGTTACCCAGAATCCCTTGCAAACCTCAAAATTTGTCCAAAAAACCACATTTTCCTCACATTTCTGTGGTGGAAAGTTCTGGAATCTGCGTGGATCCACAAAATTCCACCCACCCCGCATTTCCCAAAGTCTTCCGAGAAAAATGGTACCTCACTTATGTGGGTAGCCTAGAGCCAGCGACAGGAAACGGCCCAAAATGCAACGTGGACACACCACATTTTCACAATGAAAACTGACCCTTTTTTTGCAAAGTACCTAGATGTAGATTTTGAACCCTAGCTCTGCCGGCACCTGGGGAAACCTACCAAACCTATACATTTTTGAAAACTAGACACCCAGGGAATCCAGGATGTGGTGACTTGTCTGGCTCTCACCAGGTTCTGTTACCCAGAATCCCTTGCAAACCTCAAAATTTGTCCAAAAAAACACATTTTCCTCACATTTCTGTGGTGGAAAGTTCTGGAATCTGCGTGGATCCACAAAATTCCACCCACCCCGTATTCCCCAAAGTCTTCCGAGAAAAATGGTACCTCACTTGTGTGGGTAGACCTAGTGCCCGGGACAGGAAACGGCCCAAAACACAACGTGAACACACCACATTTTCACAGTGAAAACGGAAAGCTCTGGAATCTCCATGGATCCACAAATTTCCTACCACCCAGCGTTCCCCCAGGTCTCCCGTTAAAATTGGTACCTCACTTATGTGGGTAGGCCTAGTGCCCGCAACAGGAAACAGCCCAAAATGCAACATGGACACACCACATTTTCACAGTGATAACGGACCCTTTTTTGCAAAGTGCCTAGCTGTAGATTTTGAACCCTAGCTCTGCCGGCACCTAGGGAAACCTAGCAAAACTATACATTTTTGAAAACTAGACACCCATAGGAATCCAGGATGGGTTGACTTGTCTGACTCTCATCAGTTTCTGTTACCCAGAATCCCTTGCAAACCTCAAAATTTGTCAAAAAAACACATTTTCCTCACATTTCTGTGGTGGAAAGTTCTGGAATCTGCGTGGATCCACAAAATTCCACCCACCCCGTATTCCCCAAAGTCTTCCGAGAAAAATGTTACCTCACTTGTGTGGGTAGGCCTAGTGCTCACGACAGGAAACGGCCCAAAACGCAATGTGGACACACCACATTTTCACAGTGAAAACGGACCCTTTTTTTGCAAAGTGCCTAGCTGTAGATTTTGAACCCTAGCTCTGCCGGCACCTAGGGAAACCTAGCAAACCTATACATTTTTGAACACTAGACACCCAAGGGAATCCAGGATGGGGGGACTTGTCTGGCTCTCACCAGGTTCTGTTACCCAGAATCCCTTGCAAACCTCAAAATTTGTCAAAAACCCCACATTTTCCTCACATTTCTATGGTGGAAAGTTCTGGAATCTGCGTGGATCCACAAAATTCCACCCACCACACATCTCCCAAAGTCTTCCGAGAAAAATGGTACCTCACTTGTGTGGGTAGGCCTAGTGCCCGCGACAGGAAATGGCCCAAAACGCAACGTGGACACACCACATTTTCACAGTGAAAACGGACCCTTTTTTGCAAAGTGCCTAGCTGTAGATTTTGAACCCTAGCTCTGCCGGCACCTAGGAAACCTACCAAACCTATACATTTTTGAAAACTAGACACCCAGGGAATCCAGGATGGGGTTACTTGTCTGGCTCTCACCAGGTTCTGTTACCCAGAATCCCATGCAAACCTCAACATTTGTCAAAAAAAATCACATTTTCCTCACATTTCTGTGGTGGAAAGTTCTGGAATCTGCGTGGATACACAAAATGTGGGTAGGCCTAGTGCCAGCGACAGGAACCAGCCCAAAACGCAACGTTGTCACACCACATTTTCACAGTGAAAACTGACCCTTTTTTTGCAAAGTACCTAGCTGTAGATTTTGAACCCTAGCTCTGCCAGCACCTAGGGAAACCTAGCAAACCTATACATTTTAGAAAACTAGATACCCAGGGAAATCCAGGATGGGGTGACTTGTCTGGTTCTCACCAGGTTCTGTTACCCAGAATCCCTTGCAAACCTCAAAATTTGTCCAAAAAAACACATTTTCCTCACATTTCTGTGGTGGAAAGTTCTGGAATCTGTGTGGATCCACAAAATTCCACCCACCCCGCATTTCCCAAAGTCTTCCGAGAAAAATGGTACCTCACTTATGTGGGCAGGCCTAGAGCCAGCGACAGGAAACGGCCCAAAACGCAACGTGGACACACCACATTTTCACAGTGAAAACTGACCCTTTTTTTGCAAAGTACCTAGATGTAGATTTTGAACCCTAGCTCTGCCGGCACCTGGGGAAACCTACCAAACCTATACATTTTTGAAAACTAGACACCCAGGGGAATCCAGGATGTGGTGACTTGTCTGGCTCTCACCAGGTTCTGTTACCCAGAATCCCTTGCAAACCTCAAAATTTGTCCAAAAAAACACATTTTCCTCACATTTCTGTGGTGGAAAGTTCTGGAATCTGCGTGGATCCACAAAATTCCACCCACCCCGTATTCCCCAAAGTCTTCCGAGAAAAATGGTACCTCACTTGTGTGGGTAGACCTAGTGCCCGGGGAAACGGCCCAAAACACAACGTGAACACACCACATTTTCACAGTGAAAACGGAAAGCTCTGGAATCTCCATGGATCCACAAATTTCCTACCACCCAGCGTTCCCCCAGGTCTCCCGTTAAAATTGGTACCTCACTCGCGTGGGTGGGTCAAGTACCCGCGACAGGCAAGGGCCCAAAACGTATTGAGGAGACATCAAAATTACCTATCACAAAACAACCTGGTTTTGCAAGGGGGTCACCTGGGTTTTTGGCCCCGGGCTCGGCGGCCACCTTGGGAAACTACCAAACCCACACATTTCTGAAAACTAGACACCCGGGGGAGTCCAGCGAGGTATGGCTTGCGTGGATCCCCCAATGTTTTCCTACCCAGAATCCCCTGCAAACCTCAAATTTAGCTGAAAAAAACACATTTTCTACATATTTATGTGTGGAATCACCGTGCCGGCACAAATGTCCTACCCCACAGTGTTCCCCTCAGTCTCCCGAGTAAAATGATACCTCACTTGTGTGGGTGTCCAATGCAGAATTGGCTAAAAACGTATTTTGTTAAAAATGCAGAGCTTAGAATTCTCTGTGTAATACCCTAAAACCCTATGTTTTTGGCTCTTCCCAGTCACAGGCCCTTGTCCCACCCACACAAGTGAGGTATCATTTTTATCGGGAGACCTGGGGGAACGCTGGGTGATAGGAAATTTGAGGACCCATGCAGATTCCAGTACTTTCCCGCACAGAAATTTGAGAAACATTTGATTTTTTCTATCAAAATTTGAGGTTTGCAGGGGATTCTGGGTAGGGAAACGTTGGGGGATCAATGAAAGCCATACCTCCCTGGACTCCCGAGTCTCTAGTTTTCAGAAATGTGTGGGTTTGGTAGGTTTCCTAGATGGCCGCCAAGCCCGGGACCAAAAACTCATGTGACCCCCCTAGCAAAAGCAGGTCGTTTTGTGATAGGTAATTTTGATGTCTCCACAATATGTTTTGGGCCCTTGCCTATCGCTGTGCTTGACCCACCCACAAGAGTGAGGTACCATTTTATCGGGAGACCTGGGGAACGCTGGGTAGTAGAAATTTGTGTCAGCCCGGTGATCCTACCACTTTCCCACACAGAAATTTGAGAAAAAGTAGATGTTTTCATCAAAATTTGAGGTTTGCAGGGGATTCTGGGCACGGAAACGTTGGGGGATCCACGCAAGCCATACCTCCCGGGACTCCCCCGGGTCTCTAGTTTTCAGAAATGTGTGGATTTGGTAGGTTTCCCTAGATAGCCGCCAAGCCCGGGACCAAAAACTCATGTGACCCCCCCTTGCAAAACCAGGTCATTTTCCGATACATGGTGGGCTTCTGCGTTTTTGGTCCCGGGGTCGGCAGCCATCTAGCGAAACCTACCAAACCCACACATTTTTGAAAACTAGACACCAGGGGGGGTCCAGCGAGGTATGGCTTGCATGGGCCCCTCAACGTTTTCCTACCCAGAATCCCCTGCAAACCTCAAATTTAGCTGAAAAAATCAGATTTTTCTCAAATTTCTGTGTGGGAAAGTTGTGGGATCACTGGGCTGACACAAATTTCCTACCACCCAGCGTTCCCCCAGGTCTCCCGATAAAAATGGTACCTCACTCGCGTGGGTGGGTCAAGTACCCGCGACAGACAAGGGCCCAAATGTATTGAGGAGACATCAAAATTACCTATCACAAAACAACCTGGTTTTGCAAGGGGGGTCACCTGGGTCTTTGGCCCCGGGCTCGGCGGCCATGCTGGGAAACTACCAAACCCACACATTTCTGAAAACTAGACACCCGGGGGAGTCCAGCGAGGTATGGCTTGCGTGGTTCCCCAACGTTTTCCTACCGAGAATCCCCTGCAAACCCCAAATTTAGCTGAAACACCAGCGTAATCGCTGGCGCCTAGTGGGCTTTCTGCCCCCCCCCGGGGGCAGATCAGGGGCCACTGCCCCATCCACCCCCCGGGGGCAGAAAGACTCTGGCATTTTTTTGGGGATGTGTGGGCATTGGCATGCCCATTCTCGGCTGACCTCACCCCTGAATTTAAAAAATATATATTTCCTGAGGCCTAGTGGGCTTTCTGCCCCCCCGGGGGGGGCAGATAAGGGGCTATTGCCCCAATATGCCTCCGGGGGGGGCAGCAAGACTGGTAATTGTTTTGTTTTTGGGGTGGGGGCATTATCATGCCCATTCTGGGCAGCCCCCACCCCTACATCATAAAAACAAAATAATCCCTGGTGCCCAGTGGGCTTTCTGCCCCCCCGGGTCAGATCAGGGGCTACTGCCCCCATCTGCCCTTGGGAGGAGCAGAAAGACTGTTGCATTTGGGGGGGGGGTGGGGGCATTGGCCTGCCCATCTTGGGCAACCCCCACCCCTACATCAATAAAATAAATACCTTGTTTCTAGTGGGATTTCTGCCCCCCCCGGGGGGCAGATTGGGGGCTACTGCCCCCGTCTGCCCGCGGGGGCAGAAAGATTGGAATTTTACTGGGGGTGGGGGCATTGTCATGCCCATTTTGGGCAGCCCCCACCCCAACATCAATAAAAAAAAATCCCTGGTTTCTAGTGGGCTTTCTGCCCCCCCGGGGGGCAGATTGGGGGCTACTGCCCCCGTCTGCCCCTGGGGGGGCAGAAAGACTGACATTTCTCTGGGGGGGTGTGGGGCATTGCCATGCCCTTTTTGGGCAGCCCCCACCCCAACATCAATAAAAAACAAAATCCCTGGTTTCTAGTTGGCTTTCTGCCCCCCCGGGGGTAGATTGGGGGCTACTGCCCCCATCTGCCCCCCAGGGGGGCAGAAAGACTGTTATGCCCAAAAAAATATGGGGGGAGCAAAGGCCCTTGCCCAAGGGGCCGCTCCCCCCTCCCTGGTGTCTAGTGGGTGGATCCCTGCTTGGCTCATTTCAGTTTCGGTTTCGCTGAAATGACGTCAGCGCGACATGCGCGCTGATCGTCATTTCAGGGAAACTCAGGAAGCAGCCTCGGGAGCTGGGAAGCTCTTCCCCAGCCCCGAGGCTGTTGAAAGTAAAGGAATCCCTCTGGTGCCCGCACCAGAGGGATTCCCTGTGCCATGTGCGAGATGGCCGGGGGCCGTCCTACGCACCTGAGCACTGGTGCGTCGGACGGCCCCCGGCCGTCCGACGCACCGAAGGGGTTAAACATTTTATACAACACATTTTGATATGTTTTATCTGTCTAATATGTTTTTAACATTTTTTTATACATTTATTGGGCTTTTTTGCATTATTTTCAATTTATTTCTAAGAGTAGATAGTCTTTTTTTGTTTCATCAGCTGCCATTTTTTTACCACTACCTTCTATTTTGTAGTCTGTTTGTGTAGTTTTTAGTCTATTTTCCAGGATCTAGGTCACGGGAAGGTACTGCTGTTCATCGAAACAGGTAAGTCCTTTTTTAAGCTTTTTAAAGGGTTTGATGGTAGAGGGGGTGTAGGGGAGGACTAGAGGTTATTTATAGTGTTGTTTGTGGTTTTCTTTACATTTAGTTTATTATTAATAGTGTTTTTCACTAGTGTGTATTGTTCATACCCTGTTTTAGAAATGTATTGTTATGTTATATTGTGTTATGTTACATATTTTATAATGATTAAGTGTAATGTCTATGTGTTTACAGGTGGGTTTTCTTGTTTACTTTACAGGTTTTTGTCTATGAATGTGACTATCGGCATTGGGAGTTGCCTGCTTTTTTAGTAAATTACTTTTGGTTTATATTAAACCAATATTTTTAACCTCAATTTCCCTTTTTTCGGTTTCCATGAGCATTTATTTTTTTAAACACTTTTTTTTAATGGTTCCTAGATACTTTGGATTGTTTTGAGGGATGTCTGTTGGATTTGTTTTATTTTTCCATTTTTTTGGTGCTTTTTGGAAAATAGTTTTCCTGCTTTGGTGGATTATTAGTTTTGAGTACGTGGATACAGAGGAAGCTCTGCAGCAACAGAACAGTATGTCATATTTATTTTATTTCTTTTGGGTGGGAAATGTTATATTTCATTGTCTCTGTAAACATAGTGGGCATGATTACGATGTCGGGCAACACCGTTGCGGTCTCAGGACCTACTGACCTCCAGTCGGCGGTCCCGACACCGCAATTACAATGCAACTGATACTCAAATTTGTCTTTGGGAGCTTGTGCTGCATCCGTAAACTGGCCGTAGTACAAGCTCCCATAGAGAAATGGGAGCCTTACAGTGCCTGCCACACTGTGCAGGGATTTACAAGGGGGTGCCATAGGTGCCCCCCAAGCCCCCAACCGGAGGGC
Organism: Calotriton arnoldi; assembly: GCA_963921515.1. Classification (NCBI taxonomy): domain Eukaryota; kingdom Metazoa; phylum Chordata; class Amphibia; order Caudata; family Salamandridae; genus Calotriton; species Calotriton arnoldi. Next base: position 16,026 of record CAWUFW010007280.1, read on the forward strand.
CAGGGGGGAGGGGGGCCCTGCTAGGGGCCCCCAAAGGCATTTTTCTACAGCACATCCATGTCGGAAAGGCTGACATGGATTTGCTCTCGGAAAGTGCCATCATAATCCCAAAGGCGGAAACGCCTTCCTCGCAGGATTATGCGGCCCTTCCGACTGGCCAACGGGCTCCTCGAGCCCGTCGGAAGTCAGACGAATTGACCGGCCGGTTTGAATTCCGACCGCCGTAATTGTAATATGGCGGTCAGAAGTCAAACCAGGGATGTCGGTCGGAAAAGCTTCCGACTGACCGACATCCTAATTAGCCCCTATGTGATTGTGCTTTTGAAATGTGTGGTTTGTGTGTTGTATTTATTTTATGTGATGAATTTAGTTTGCTCTTTGAACTTTTTGGTTGAAAGGGTTTACATTTTTCATGTAAATAATTTATATATTATTTTATTACCTCAGTCTTATTTAACATTCAAGTTTTATTTAATGTTTAGACTGATCATATAAAATACTATGCTTATTATTTATATAAAAAATGATTTGTCATGTTGGTTTAGATTTTATGACAGTTTTTTTTTCCTTTTGTAGGTTCTATTTATTTTATAATATGCTTTTGGCTTTTATTTCTAAGGGGCTGATTGCAAGTTTGGCGGTGTGAGAGACTACCGCCATGCCAGCAGCCTGCTCCACCGCCAAACACGTGGGCCCACCGCTCACCAGATTTCGAGTTTCCTCGTGTTTGGTGGGCTTTTTTCGGTGGTCCCACGGCGGTGCCTCTGAAAATGGGCACCGCAATGGGAACGCTAAAAAAGGTTCCTGCACGGCATGGACTGTAAAGTCCATGCCATGCAGGAACTGGGGTGCATGCACACGGGGGCCTCCCTCCATGCATCCCCATGCACAGGGGCAACCTTTGTTTCAGGAGCGCCAGCCTTTTCATGGAGGAAAGACCTCCATGACACAGCTGGAGGTCCTGACACTCGTAATATGCATGGCGGTCTTGCAACAGCACCACCAGCATATTAATGAGGTCCTCACCGCCGCATCACTGCCAGGGAATGGGGGTTCCCTAGCGGCTGCAGATGTGCAATGGCGGTTCGACTGCCCAACTCGTAAGGCGGTGGCTGGACCGCCACCCCGTGCCCATGCGAGCCTGGCAGTCCTCCGACTACCAGACTCGGAATTAGGCCCTAAGTAATCTGCTCCTTTGATGTTTATGAAGAGTTTGGGCCTAATTATGAGTTTGGTGGTCCGATGGACCGCCAAACCCACGGTTGCGGTGCAGCAACCGCCGCACTGGCGGTCCGACCACCCTATTGAGAGTTTGGCAGTTGGACTGCTGCAACTGCCGGGGATCAGTGATCCCTCGCGGTGGCGCAGCAGTGAGAGGCTCGCAATATGCTGGCGGTGCCCCTGCGGCACCACCAAAAATATTACGAGTTTCCTCACTGCCATAGTTTTCATGATGGTGAGGAAACAAAGGGGGTCCTATAGGGCTCTCTGTTGCCTCAAGGCCTGGGGATGCATGCAGGGGGGCACATGGTGTGCCCTCCTGTGTGCATGCACCCCCTGTTCCTGCATGGCGTGGACTTCACAGTCCAGAAAACTCCTAATCTGGCGGGCGGTTGAGTTTGGTGGTGTGGGAGCGGGGGAGGGTGTAGTGACCCGCTCCCACACCGCCAAACTCGTAATCAGGCCCTTTGACTTTAAATTGCACCATGTCGTACATCCTTTTGGTTTGTTTGCTAAGTTTAAGTGCAACATGTTATTTGGAATTTGGGTTGGCATCTGAGTCCAGAGCAATAAAGTCTGCAAACCAAAGTGCCTTTGAAATAATCCATTAGGGGCCTTAATTTTTCCTCATTTTGTTGGTATTAGTAATTTGTAGTGGTTAGCTACTTCTGTGACAGGGACATAGGCAAGTGTTATAAAAAAATTTATTTCAAAGCCAAATTGGGTGTTTGTCCATGAGAAGTATGTCCAACCTTTTGGCCTTCAGGAAGGCATTAAAGACATGGCTGTTCTCCAATTAATTTCTTTCAGTGTCTCTCCAATTTCTCACTCCTCAAGTTTTCGTTCAGTAGGTCTTCACATAGCGCCAGGACACCTTCGGGTAACAGTGCGCTCTATAAATATCAATAACAATAACAATAATCTACACTTAGGGCGGATTATGATGTCAGACTGATCGCCACTGACAGGCCGTCTGTGGCGGTCCATCCAACATCTGAGGCTACGGTTCGACCGCTGCATAACGATGCGGTCGGTCGGAGCGCAGTGGGCGGAGGGACCGACCACTGTCTCCAACAGGCTCAAGGAGCCCGTCGGAGCATTGGTCGAGTATAAACCCTACATTTGGGGCGATGCCTGTAGAGGCACTCCCATAGAAATTACGATGACCCTTTTCACTCTGCCTTTACATGGCAGTTCGACCGCAATGTAAAGGCAGATGGAATGGGACTTTGGGGGCCCCTAGATGGGCCCTCGTTCCCTGAGGGCCTCCACTATGGGGCCGGGGGGGCATGTGGTACCTCCCCAAACATCCGTGCAGCTTGTGAAAGGCACCATGTGATGTATGGTGTGTGTGTGAGTGAAAGGTTGGGACACATTGTGAAGGTCCCATCCATCATTCAGGTTTGACAGTGGCTTAGTTTTAGTAAGTTATTTGCTGTAGAGAATATTAGGATTCATTTATCATTATTCAGGTTTTCATATACAAGGAAAGGTTTCTCATTATGTGTCATTGTTAAATGTTCAGGTATTTCTATGTTTTGGTATCTTCTAGGGGCAGGGGGAGTATATCTGGTGGCTTTTTTAGTTTGTGCAATGAAAGGTTTTTAAAGTGGTCATAGGTGGTAGTTGGCCTGTGATGTGTTTGGGGACTTCAGACAGTATACCTTTTAGGATTTTGGTTGTCGGTGACAGGGAGCTAGTGCTTGCTTCTCTTATATCATGAAATGCCTCCCTTACTTCTATTTCTGTAACATTTGGAGGTGGTTGTGTTCCCTTACAATAATTACAACATTGGGGCCGATTCCGATCTGGGCCGGTAGGGCTCCGAATAGGATTCGGCTTTACCGGATCCGATTCGGAGCCCTGTTTCCCGACCGAACCGTACGCGGGTCCGGCCGAGCGAGTACGATGCGAGTCGCCGACCGACTCGTCCGGGCGACCCGACCGCTCCGACCGACTCGTACCCGGATCGTACCGCTCCGACCGACTCGCTCGGACACGATTCGCACCGCGCAATGGAGACGTTTTCCGGCCGGGTAAGTACGATGCGCACCTCGACCGCTCCGACCGACTCGCGCCGTCCGACTCGAACTCGCTGTCGGAGCCGTACTTGGGGATCCGTGTCGGACCCCCTGTACGCGTACCCGTGCGAGCGCACACAGGGGGGACCCATGGGTCCCCCTACCTGTGCGTGTACGCCGCGAGCGCCCGCGGCGTACTCGCTGTAGGAGGCGCCCTTGTCCGCCTCGCACCCATTGAGGCAATGGGAGCCCGCGTACGCGTTGTACGACCGGCTCCCATTGAGTTCAATGGGAGTCCGACCGACTCGTGTCCGGTGGCATACGAATGCATCGGACTCGTTCGGTCGGACTGCACGGGTCCGATTCGGTCGGAAATCTCTCCGGGTCCGGCTCGGTCGGAGAGATTTCCGGCCCGAATCGGAATCGACCCCCTTGTCTTTTGTAGTGGTCCTCCCATAGCATGCATTAAAATAACATTTGGTACATTTCCAATTCACATTTTCCGATGATGCACTTTCTTGGTTGTAGGCAGTGTAGCCCATGTGACTTAATAATTGCTTTCCTTTCTGAGATGTTATATAGTTATCTATGTTATTGTGTCTGAAAGTAGTGTAATAGTATAAATAAATGCAATCTTCTAAAGTTTGTACGTTTGTTATTTACATATAAAATTATGCAACTACTTCTGTTTTTTTATATTTACATGTATGTTCTTTTTTAGATGTTTCACACTGTTTTGCAGCTTTTCCGTTGAGGGTGTTGTAATGTGGAACAGGTGATTTCTTTTCTGTTGGAAAAAAAAGTGGCAGTTTAATTTTGAATGTTTATTTGTTGGTAGTTTGTAGGGGTTGAGGTCATTAGGTTTATTTTTACTCACTATTGGGGTGAGTTTATATATTTTTTAAATAATTTATATATACTTACTTTGTTATATATTTTTGCTGGTTTGTGATAGTTTTCTTTTCTGGCAGCTTATTACTTTTCTAAGCCATAGTGATTTATTTTAGGAAGTACATGTAAAGAGACAGAAGTTGCATAGTGTTTTGTTAATTATTTGCTATTTTATACTTTTAAGTATATTTACAAGTAAGTTTTAGTTTAAATATAAGTTTTACTTACTTGCTTAGGTAGTTGCCGTGATGTACATATTTCTCCTTTAAGGGTCTGGTCAGAAAATCCAATACAGTTTCCTCGTCTTTCAGCGTTTGTTGTTTTTGAAGTATTTAGTTGATAAAATGAGTGTGCCTTTCATATTGTTGATTTAATTGTTTGTTTGATTTTACTGGTTAGTTTAGTTTTAGTTTGAATTTTTTTTATGAGTTATGTCCTTCTATGGTTTGATAGTTTTGAATATATATGTAAACAACACCCACGCTGCAGCGCAAGTAAAGCCCACACTCCGGGGAAGTTTTCCAAAGTTCATTTTTATTCGGCTGACGCATTTTGACCTACAAGGTCTTTCTCAAAGCCAACATACAGATGGTGGACTGCCCTATCACCTTTAAACACAAGTCTCCCACATGGGTAAACATAGTGAATAGACTTGAGGGAGCTCACTCAGTACTTTGATTCTTAGAAGAAAGGCTGGTTTTACAAAGTTAAGCAAAGTAAATAGATATGCAAACATAATTTACAGCACAAGTGTGTAATTTCAACTGTGTTGATACAGAAACGCTTGAAAAATGAAATTGTTATTCAAAGTCCTGAATTCTGCATCAAATGCATTGTAACCTTGCCTTGTATCTCACTGTACCATACACAATGATACAGTTATTATGACAGACCAGTAACTGCAATGAAATGTCAAGTGTCAGTAGAATAATTAGACATCAAAGATGTCTAGACCCCAAGGAGATATGCTAGTACAAAGGGTCCCACATTTAAGACATAAAAACAAAAACTGTGACAGTGCAAAAAACTGTGAATGACAATAAAATATTAAACAAAAAACACCACACCAAACATGCAATCATTCCAGGTGATTCCGGTAACAGTAAGGATTTAAAGCAGAGCCTGTTTCATTATGAAAAACTATGCAGAAAGGAGATAAACAGAACCTGGGAAGTGATCTCTTTGGACAATTACATCGAGGTGGGGAGAGTGCCAAGGAATTTGCGCATCCTCATAACCCCCACATATCAAAATCCTCTCCCTAAACTGTTGGAGGAGTGGTTACTCCTAATGGTAGGAACCTGTAAAAACGTGATTGGTCTGCTATAGAAATATGCAGCTATTGAACTTGAACAAGTGGAAGAGGAACCAAATAAACTGAAGGAGTCATTGGACAAACATCCCTCACAGGAAAAAATACAAAGCTTTATGAAAGAAATGGAAGTTAGACTAACTAAATACGATGACGGTATTAAATCCCAAAAAAAATGGAAATTCACCCGTGATAAAATGAATTATGCCACTGGACGCATTCTAACATTTGGAAAGAAATAGGAAAATGCAAGGAAAGATTACAGGCAAACTTCTACCCTGAGACTATAGGAACTGGTTACATCAGAGTCAAGCTCTGATGCTTTTTCAGATCTAGAGGAACAACAGGAGGCTTCGACATCCGGCATTACCCCTTTCACTACACTTGAGGAATACCGTTTTTAAGGCACAATCAGTGCCCACGGAAAAAACGCAAAAGGAAGAGGTGGCAGCAATGGTGCAGGAAAATCCGGGTAGGTAGCACCAGCAAAAGAAGACAGCATGCTGCATGGGAAAGGCACACAGCAAAGCAAGAGGAACAAATAATGGGTGAGAGCAAACTTACTGTTGTCAATTTGTCTACCCATGAACTGAGCCAAGATGAGCGTTCCCTCAGGAAATTGAACATTTTCGCACAACAGAAAGAGAAACGTAGGGCGGGAGGGAATGTGGTATCTGGTATTGCTTCAGACCCTTCTTCTGATATTATATCCATTGGAGACATTGTAGGGTTGGCTGCCCTTATGGAATGTGAATTGGGGGGAAAGGATTGGGAATCAGAGAGAGAATTACTCTGTAATATGGGGTCTTGAAATTGACAGGACGAGCAGAAACGATTTTAAATCCAAATCCAGATGCAACCCTGTAACCACACATGACAATATCAACACTTACCATGAAGTCATTCTATGTGACCTCATGGTGCTGTGGCAACAGAGTGGCAACCATTTTGCTGAAAACCTGATGAGTGGTCAATAGGCAGCCTTGGCATCCTTAAAAGAATCTGATTAATTTGTTGTTATACCCTCGGACAAGGCGGGTAACGTGGTGCTGTGGGACGTCAATTATTACAGGGCAGAGGCCAAGAGACAATTGGACCTGTCCTGTAGCTATGCGAAAGCCAATGCCACTATGTATGGTCAAAATGTAACATTGTATCACAGCATGCTTTCCAGTTGGCATGAGAGGGATCTATTGAGTTTGGATGACATGCAGTTTGTATATGTAAAGAAACCTATGACGCCTTGTTTTTACATGTTGTCCAAGAGCACCCTCCATGCCCATAGCCATCATCCCACCAAGCTCAAGTAGACTATCCTCTATGGGGAACTCCTGAGGGCGAGGAGGAATTGCAGCACTACTATGCCTTTGGGGCAGAGGCCAACAAAATGGTACGTAGATTCAAGCTACAAGGTTATTCTGAGAGGGTGATCAGGACAGCCAGAGAAAAGGCCGCCAGCACCAACAGGGACAGTCTCCTTAGACCCAAAAGAAAGAAGATGGCAGAAAGGAAGTGAGAATCAATCAATCAATCATCTTTATTCAATCATGTTAAAAAAGATCATAAAAGCACATATAAATAATTCACATTAAAATTATTTCGATACTCTATCATTAAGATAACAAATATTTAAACACAATTCTAGGATAAAGATGAAGATACATAAAAATGTTAAAAAAGAGAGAACTATTTCATATACTAACTCTAGATACTTGTATTATTGTTTTACAAACTCAGCAATCTACGCGGTGTCCCTTTCCTCTTCCTCATGCAAGCCCATAGGAATGACGCAACTGAATAACAAACCAAAGGGTCAGGGAGTGTTTTTAGAAAGTATAATGCTACCCGACACTGCTTAAAATTCATTTTCTTTAAAATTGGTTTAAGATGGACATTCCTTTCCTTCTCATATAGGCTGCAAAATAAAAGTATATGCAATTCTGTTTGAGGTGATAGGTTATCACATGGGCACGGAAGTGAGACTCATTTCCACTTTCAATTGTGAGTCTAGTGCTGCTAGCAAGATAATTGGCAAGCATTGGCATTTGGTCAGGTCGGACTTAGTGATTGGCAAATTGGTAAGCCCCCAGCCTCAGATAACCTACCGCAAGAGTGAGTCCCTCAGGGACATGCTAGTGCACAGTTAACCAAATCGACAGCTAAGCCTTACTGGGTCTTGGCTTAGAGAATTATCACGATTCTATAACTATGGTAGGTACAAGGTGTGTGCCCACAGTGAAAACTTACCCTTTACCCACAGGAAGAAAAGCCAAGATAAGAAAGTTTTTGAACTATAACAGTGATTTCGTTGTTTATGTATTGGTTTGCTCATTTGAATGGCTCTATGTTGGAAGTACGATCTTCCCAGTTAAAAAGAGGATCATGGGGCACTCGTGTGCTAGTAAGAACCAAGGAGCCAGTTACCCAGTGGCAAGACATTGCAATCAGGTGCATGGGCCCAATAGTGAACAGATAAAAAAAATTGGTATTGACAGGATTCCCGTGAAGCAGGTGACCGGGAACGGGCACTGAGGAAACTGGAGTCAGAATACATAATCTGCCTCAACAGCAAACACCCAAATGGCCTTAACCAAGGTGAGGGACTTCATGCTCATCTGGGTTAATTCATTTCCTGCAGGTTTCATTTCCTCCTGAGTTCCACCCACTTCTCCTTTTGAGATCGATGTTTGGTCATTTTTTTCTGGATGATTTTTTGATCTCCTCCACTTGCTTTTGAATACATATCTGCATTCTCGTGATGATGATTTGCACGCAGCACTGGTATATTTAGATGAAAAAGCTGATTTTCTGAAAGGATTGCATGTTTGGTGCGTTTTTTTTCCTAATATTTTATTGTCATTCACAGTTTTTTTGCATTGTCACAGTTTTCGTTTTCATGTCTTAAATGTGGGACCCTGTGTACTAGCATATCTTATTGGGGTCTAGGCATCTTTGATGCCTAATTTTTCTACTGTCTCTTGATATTTCATCACAGTTACTGGTCTGTCATAATAATTATATCATTGTGTAGGGTACTGTGAGATACAAGGAAAAGGTTACAATGCATTTGATACAGGATTAATTCATGACTTTGAATAACAATTTCCTTTTTCAAGCGTTTATGTATCAACACATGCATTCCAAAAATTCTTCAGGTAAAGGAAACCTAATATATGTCATATGATTTATTTGGACAAATTATTTTTATGATCTTGCACATATTCAATGGAAATTATACACTTGTGTTGCAAATTATGTTTGCATATCTATTTACCTTGCTTAACTTTGTAACACCAGTCTTTCTTCTAAGGATCAAAGTACTGAGTGAGGTCCTGCAAGTCTATTCACTATGTTTACCCATGTGGGAGATTTGTGTTTAAAGGTGATAGGGCACTACCACCATCTATATGTTGGCTTCAAGAAAGACCATGTAGGTCGAAACGCGTCTGCCAAATAAAAATTTACTTTGGAAAACTTTTCCGGAGTGCGGGCATTACTTGCGCTGCGGCGCGGGTGTTGTTTACATATTTACGGGGTCATGTACCCCTCTGCCTTGCACCAACCTCGCTAGGTGGAAGTGGCCGGATGACCTGCAGGGAGAAAGGTATGCAAATATATGCCGTCGCCATTATGTAGTTATAGTTAGGACCTAGTTTCCGTAGGAAGAGTGTTTTTTCATTTACCAATAACCTTGGCGCCTTTTGACGAATCCTGACGAAATTTTCAAAACTAATACGACGCTCTCTTCAGCTGCTGTCTTGAAAGTTTTGGGGTGATCCGTTGAGCAGGGGCCAAGAAAAAGGGGGGTCCCAAAACGCATTTTTCCCATGTTAATTTCCCATAGGGCCTTTAGACATGGCTACAGCCTGAACTGCTGAACAGAATTACACCAAATTTGTCAGGTAGGTAGATGTTGGTCCGGGAAAGTGCCTTTTTGGTATTTGGCGTAAATCTGTTCAGCAGTTTTGGAGATATTAATCAAAATACACATTTTTATATCTAGGACAGCAATGGAACAGCGACCCCTCTCAATCGCTGCTGAGGTCTGATTGGCTGACAAAACTTCAAACCAGGGAGTTTTGGCATCCATCTTGGGACTCGAGTCCCAGGAAAAACATTTAAAAAAGAAAAGGGGTAGGGTAGAAATACCCTGACCTACTAGGCCTCTTGGGGGGTCCCACAGGCACCCTGCAGAGCCAGCAAAAAAAAGTTTACTTTTTAATTTTCAGCAGAATCCGCGGATTTCCTGTGCTTTGTTAGTTACTGGCCCCCAGGTGGGCTAGGTCCCGGGGGCATTTTTGAAATAAAGGAGGGGCAGGCGCACGGGCCCCCACTCCTGGGGCTTATTATGCCCTGGGGACCACCACCGTGCAGGGGCTAGATTAATTATTAATGCGGGGCCTATTGGACCCCCCTGGGCCCCGGGGACCACCACGTCTCCGGGGCAATACTCCACAAACAAATCGGGGGGGCCTCGAGGAACCCGTGCCCCGGGGACCACGAGGACCCCCCCCCCGGCCCTGTGGGCCACCACGTCCCTGGGCCCAAACACAAGTTTTAGTGGGGGGGCCTCCCTGGGCCCCAGGTACCCCCACCTCCCCGGGGCCATCTACAATAATTGGGAGGTGGCCGTTCACGCCCTAGAAGAAAATAGAGGGGGGCCGCATGGTCCCCCTCCTGGAGCCAAAGATGGCCCTGGGGACTGCCACCCCCAGGGCCAGCTCCTGCTTTGTTCCAGGGTGCCCACCCCCAGGACATAGCTGGTTGCTATGACTTGGAGGGAGCTTTACCGCTCCCGCCAAGCCATAGCAAACTATGCTCTGCTTCTAGCAAGCGCATAAAAAATTAAAAATGCTCTCTCTAGCTAGAATTGCTTTTACATCGAGGGAGCTGCATGTTCAGCAGCTCCCTCTGTGTAAAAGCAATGCTGGGTCCCCGGGAGGGGGGCCAAAATTGGCCCAGGAGGGGGGCCATGCATCATCAGTGATGTCATTTGAGATGTCATCAGTGATGTCACTGACCATGTCATGGGTGATTTTAATATGTGAGGTCATAAGCAGTGCATTGCGGGGGCGTAAGTTATAGTTAGCTCAGATAATTATAAGTGCTGAAGTTCTATGGTTTTGTATGAGTAAAATCTGATTCTAACTATAACGTCCCTGTAACCTTTGGTTTTTTAGTGAGAAAAAAATTATATATATATATATTTGTATTTGGGTTGCTGTATAAATATTTGTAGTTAATGCAAATTCTTTTTGGTTCTATTGTAATGAATGTATTAATATATTTTATTGGGGTGAATTGTAAATATCTTAGTTGATGTAATATATTATTTTTTAATTTAAATGTGTATAAAATAATGTTATTTTATTTTAAATAATTGTTTGACATAAAAAGTTCTTTTTTTATATTTATTAATGATAGTGTAAACATTAAGATGAGATTATTGTAGTCAATATTGTGTGAATCAATATGTTTGCCATAGTATATGTGTACTTAAAGGTGACAATATTTTTGTTTTTTGATATTTATGTTTTCAATATCAGTAAAAATCGATGTTTTCGATAATGATATTTGTGTTTATGATATTTGTGGTTTTAATAGTTGAGTATAGGAAGGCAATATTTTTGTTAATGATATTTATTTTCCAATATTTTTGTATTTCGATATTTTATGCATTGATATTATGTCAGTTATCCGTATGGTAGTATGAGTGTGGGTTGAGAGTCGAAGTACTGGAACGTGTGGGACCCATCCTGGCTGAGCCCTAGTTTAGCATGGCACAGGATGGAGGGTGGATACAGCTTCCCCAGACAGTGGAAGCGCATTGGCGGCATTCCAGTGACTCAAGGGGGGAGACCAAGACAGTGAATTGAGGGAATATGGAGACAGTGCTCCCCTTAGAAAATCAATGAGGGCCTTGTTAGCAAAGAGCTGCTGATTAGTGCTTCCTGAGCAACGCCATTTAGTGGGCGATAGGGTACTTTAATTTTTTCATAGTAAGGACATTTCTACCCAGTTCCTGATTACTGCTTCAGGAAGGCTGATACCAGCAAGGTGCAAAAATCGCACACTTCCTTATGCCCTTGTTTTGGCTACCTCTGCTTGGAGCCAGCATCGGCTCCCTGGTTTTCTCAAAAACTAGTAGACGCTAAAACAGTATTATGTTGCCTTGAATGGCAATGGCAGAAGAATTATGATGAAGTAAATAAGAACAGATTCAATTGTGGCATGATAGAATAAAGATGTAAATTATTGAGTTTAAAAACTGCATAGAATACCAATAAGATATCCGAAGCCTCTAATATTCAGAAAGAGTTTTTTAATTGTGAATGATCTTTTTTCGGCAGATTGAGTTTTACCAAGGTTTACCCCTTTCAAGAATTCTGTGTAAAATTAAACAACTTCTTCATCAATAAATTATCAGCAATTAAAGAAAGCATTAGCAAAGAATCAAGTCAAATTGAAGTACTACGTAATGAAGTTAATAATACATCTTAATCTAAATTTCAATTGATAGATAAGGAAAGACTAAAAACTTTGATAATAAAAGTTAAGCTCATGTCCACCTGTAATAATGAAAATGACTGAATCTTCAATCATTGAATCTGATGTTTCTGAATATCTCACACACACAGGACATTGTACTGAAATCTTTTTATAACGCTATTACGATGCCATTGTTAAAGAAACCGAGCAAAGACCCAATGAATCCTAAAAATACTTCCATCTCTGTTACCGTATGGTGCCAAAATATGAAAAGCTTATGTAGCACATAGCATATGTAGTCATCTTCAGGCCTCCAACTATCTCTTTCCCTTGCAAACTGGTTTCTGGCACACAATACAGAAACTGTGCTACTTTCTGTCATGAATGATTTCAAGAAAGATACTGATAATGGATTGGTGTCAGCACTTGTACCTCTGGGCTTGTCGGCTTTCGACATAGTGAACCATGACATTTTGATGGACTATGCTGAAGCGAAGAGCCTTGGTGGTCCCACTTTGAACTGGGTGAAATTACTTTCAGAGGACCCACCCAAGCTGTACAGCTCTCACCTTTTCTGGCAGAAAGAGTGCTGTGAAATATGTAGTCCCTTGGGGCTCCTCTTTATCCCCTAATGTATAAAAAACATATGTCAGACCTTTAGTAAAGGAACTGGCAGTGGGAGGCTGCAGACTATACACCTATGCAGATGATTCCCAGGTCCTGATGTGCTTGGATGGTAAAACTTCCTCCCAACAGGATTTTCAAAACACAATGGGGCCGATTCCGATCTCGGTCAAAGGCGCACCCAATACCATTCGGTCGGGAAAAAAGCCATGCGAAAGCCTGTTTCCCGACCGATCCGTACAGCACACCGAACGAGCAAGTACGATGCGCACAACAGCAAAGAATCCAGCCGAGCCGTACTCACCCAAACCAGGTCCTGTTCTCCGACCGAGGCGAATCCGGAAACGCCGAATCGAGTCGCACGAAAGGAAAAATGCAGCCCCTTCCGGCCGGACAAGTACGATGCGCTTTCCGTATGCGCCGAACCCGTCGCTAAGCACGGCACGTCAAAGCATCCGGGAGAGGCGCACATAAGCTCCGATTCGCGCCACAACACGATCCACGGCTCCGAGACGAACACGGCAGCGACGAGGACGACGCGAAGCGACGAGGACGAGGCGAAGCGACGAGGACGAGGCGAAGCGACGAGGACGACGCGAAGCAACGAGAAGGACGAACGACACGAACCAACCATGAATCCCTTCGTCCCGATCATACCAATATTCTACATCTACTACCGGAACAGGCACGGACACGTACGGCGCAGAAGGTAAGCCAGACACCAACCACAAAACACATACAACACGTACACGACACATCACACACACACACAGGGATGCAGAATATACTTGCAACAGCAGCACCATAGGGGCGGGATGCCCATCACCAATGCCACATATGCACACAGGGGCCTGAATGCGCACCACCACCCCTACCCAGGGGTGGCATGATGCCTACCACCACTACCACCCTTACCCAGGGGGGGCAGGATGCCTACCACTACTACCACCCTTAGCCAGGGGGGGCAGGATGCCTACCACTACTACCACCCTCACCCAGGGGGCAGGATGCCTACCACTAGTACCACCCACACCCAGGGGGGCAGGATGCCTACCACTACTACCAGCCTTAGCCAGGGGGCAGGATGCTTACCACTACTACCACCCTCAGCCAGGGGGGCAGGATGCCTACCACTACTACCACCCTCACCCAGGGGGGCAGGATGCCTACCACTACTACCACCCTTAGCCAGGGGGCAGGATGCTTACCACTACTACCACCCTCAGCCAGGGGGGCAGGATGCCTACCACTACTACCACCCTCACCCAGGGGGCAGGATGCCCACCACTACTACCACCCTCAGCCAGGGGGCAGGATGCCTACCACTACTACCACCCTCACCCAGGGGGGCAGGATGCCCACCACTACTACCACCCTCAGCCAGGGGGGCAGGATGCCCACCACTACTACCACCCTCACCCAGGGGGGCAGGATGCCTACCACTAGTACCACCCTCACCCAGGGGGCAGGATGCCCACCACTACTACCACCCTTAGCCAGGGGGCAGGATGCTTACCACTACTACCACCCTCACCCAGGGGGCAGGATGCCTACCACTAGTACCACCCTCACCCAGGGGGCAGGATGCCTACCACTACTACCACCCTCACCCAGGGGGGCAGGATGCCTACCACTAGTACCACCCTCACCCAGGGGGGCAGGATGCCTACCACTACTACCACCCTTAGCCAGGGGGCAGGATGCTTACCACTACTACCACCCTCAGCCAGGGGGGCAGGATGCCTACCACTACTACCACCCTCACCCAGGGGGGCAGGATGCCCACCACTACTACCACCCTCAGCCAGGGGGGCAGGATGCCTACCACTACTACCACCCTTAGCCAGGGGGCAGGATGCTTACCACTACTACCACCCTCACCCAGGGGGGCAGGATGCCCACCACTACTACCACCCTCAGCCAGGGGGGCAGGATGCCTACCACTACTACCACCCTTAGCCAAGGGGCAGGATGCCCACCACTACTACCACCCTCAGCCAGGGGGCAGGATGCCTACCACTACTACCACCCTTAGCCAGGGGGCAGGATGCTTACCACTACTACCACCCTCAGCCAGGGGGGGCAGGATGCCCACCACTACTACCACCCTCACCCAGGGGGGGCTGGATGCCTACCACTACTACCACCCTCACCCAGGAGGGCAGGATGCCCACCACTACTACCACCCTCAGCCGGGGGGGCAGGATGCCTACCACTACTACCACCCTCACCCAGGGGGGGCAGGATGCCCACCACTACTACCACCCTCAGCCAGGGGGGCAGGATGCCCACCACTACTACCACCCTCACCCAGGGGGGCAGGATGCCTACCACTAGTACCACCCTCACCCAGGGGGCAGGATGCCCACCACTACTACCACCCTTAGCCAGGGGGCAGGATGCTTACCACTACTACCACCCTCACCCAGGGGGGCAGGATGCCTACCACTAGTACCACCCTCACCCAGGGGGCAGGATGCCTACCACTAGTCCCACCCTCACCCAGGGGGGCAGGATGCCTACCACTACTACCACCCTTAGCCAGGGGGCAGGATGCTTACCACTACTACCACCCTCAGCTAGGGGGCAGGATGCCTACCACTACTACCACCCTTAGCCAGGGGGCAGGATGCTTACCACTACTACTACCCTCAGCCAGGGGGGCAGGATGCCCACCACTACTACCACCCTCACCCAGGGGGGCTGGATGCCTACCACTACTACCACCCTCACCCAGGGGGCAGGATGCCCACCACTACTACCACCCTCAGCCAGGGGGGCAGGATGCCTACCACTACTACCACCCTCACCCAGGGGGGCAGGATGCCCACCACTACTACCACCCTCAGCCAGGGGGGCAGGATGCCCACCACTACTACCACCCTCACCCAGGGGGGCAGGATGCCTACCACTAGTACCACCCTCACCCAGGGGGCAGGATGCCCACCACTACTACCACCCTTAGCCAGGGGGCAGGATGCTTACCACTACTACCACCCTCACCCAGGGGGGCAGGATGCCTACCACTAGTACCACCCTCACCCAGGGGGGCAGGATGCCTACCACTACTACCACCCTCACCCAGGGGGGCAGGATGCCTACCACTACTACCACCCTCACCCAGGAGGGCAGGATGCCCACCACTACTACCACCCTCAGCCGGGGGGCAGGATGCCTACCACTACTACCACCCTCACCCAGGGGGCAGGATGCCCACCACTACTACCACCCTCAGCCAGGGGGGCAGGATGCCCACCACTACTACCACCCTCACCCAGGGGGGCAGGATGCCTACCACTAGTACCACCCTCACCCAGGGGGCAGGATGCCCACCACTACTACCACCCTTAGCCAGGGGGCAGGATGCTTACCACTACTACCACCCTCACCCAGGGGGGCAGGATGCCTACCACTAGTACCACCCTCACCCAGGGGGCAGGATGCCTACCACTAGTACCACCCTCACCCAGGGGGGCAGGATGCCTACCACTACTACCACCCTTAGCCAGGGGGCAGGATGCTTACCACTACTACCACCCTCAGCCAGGGGGGCAGGATGCCTACCACTACTACCACCCTTAGCCAGGGGGCAGGATGCTTACCACTACTACTACCCTCAGCCAGGGGGGCAGGATGCCCACCACTACTACCACCCTCACCCAGGGGGGCTGGATGCCTACCACTACTACCACCCTCACCCAGGGGGCTGGATGCCTACCACTACTACCACCCTCATCCAGGGGGCAGGATGCCCACCACTACTACCACCCTCAGCCAGGGGGGCAGGATGCCTACCACTACTACCACCCTCACCCAGGGGGGCAGGATGCCCACCACTACTACCACCCTCAGCCAGGGGGGCAGGATGCCCACCACTACTACCACCCTCACCCAGGGGGCAGGATGCCTACCACTAGTACCACCCTCACCCAGGGGGCAGGATGCCCACCACTACTACCACCCTTAGCCAGGGGGCAGGATGCTTACCACTACTACCACCCTCACCCAGGGGGGCAGGATGCCTACCACTAGTACCACCCTCACCCAGGGGGGCAGGATGCCTACCACTACTACCACCCTCACCCAGGGGGGCAGGATGCCTACCACTAGTACCACCCTCACCCAGGGGGCAGGATGCCTACCACTACTACCACCCTTAGCCAGGGGGCAGGATGCTTACCACTACTACCACCCTCAGCCAGGGGGGGCAGGATGCCCACCAATACTACCACCCTCACCCAGGGGGGGCTGGATGCCTACCACCACTACCAACCCCACCCATAGGATGGACAATGCATGACACAACCAGCACACCACAACCTAGGGAATGCAAGAAGAAGACATCCCCCCAACACCATGACAAGCGTGTGTAGACTGTGTCAAATGCCTACAACACCGAACATGACTTCTAACATACAATGTGACCCCCTAGCACATGTGCCACAAAAATATGTGTGTGGCACACACAACGCAAGCAGGCCATGACCATTGTGGCAATGGGGTCCAAACCCCCATCATCACAGTGACCAAAAGGCAAGTGTGGGGTCCATAGCTGCAGCACATTTTGAACATTGTGGCAATGGGGTCCAAACCCCCATCATCACAGTGACCAAAAGGCAAGTGTGGGGTCCATAGCTGCAGCACATCTTGAACATTGTGGCAATGGGGTCCAAACCCCCATCATCACAGTGACCAAAAGGCAAGTGTGGGGTCCATAGCTGCAGCACATTTTGAACATTGTGGCAATGGGGTCCAAACCCCCATCATCACAGTGACCAAAAGGCAAGTGTTGACAAAGTAAGAGGTGCAACTGCCAAACTGCATGGATGATTCCTGGTCACAGAACAACAAACACATCAGTGGCAAAGTAGTGTATGTGTCCCATTGCAACATAAATTGGGGGAGCCAAATCCTGCAGTGCAAATAAGACATAACTTTGGCCATGTGCAGACAAACAACACCCATAGGGGCTGACACCGTCAACAATCATCAATGACACAATGACAGAAGTGACCATTCGAATGCAGACCCACATATTTGCACCAATGGGCACACACATGCAGATACCCTGTGGAGACTGCAGATGTGAGGCGAACAGATACCATACCATGGCAGCAATGGGACACACAATCAACAATTAGCACCAAATGAGGGCTCCCGTCCCATCAGCCTGGTCATGGAAGTGCCAACGGAATCATCAGCACAGATCCAACACACTTGTATAGCAATGTTGCACTGACAACACAGATGAGTCCTTCCCCATTGATGTCCAAACCTGCATATTCACTGGAGATGGCCACACGGTCAGGGAAGTAGACGAATAGAACAATGGCAGGCACAACAGATGTGCAGGGGTGGAAGCCACAGATGTGAAGTTGCCAATCTAAGTAGGAAATCTCATTGCCAAATACTGAACACATGACACCCTCAGATGCTGCTATGGATGACATGGATACACCACAGGATAGGACACATAACCCCTGGACCACATTGGTTCCTGCACAGTAACACTTCATTATCATGAGACCAAATATCACCATCACTGCAGCAAGGGCATTGTTAGCATCATCAACATCATGTACATCAGAAGCAAAAGCACTAGAGAACAGAAAGTTGCTTTATTCAGCATATGTGGCATTAAAAGTAGAAGTCCGGTAGAACATAAACAAAGGCCAATGGCCAGTCCATCAACAAAGTCACAAGTGGGTGACAGTGGCAGATGCCACCCTACACATGCCTGCACAAAACCAGGGACAATCCACTAGGAGGGGCAACCGGGGGGTAGGCCAGGCACCGCAGGGACAGGATCAGGGCTCACCAGGAGGAAGCAGGGAAGGGGTGGTGGGTGCTGGAGAGCCACTGACAACTGCAGTGGAGGTGTCTGACATGGTGTGTGCCGGCACAACTGGGGGCATGGCTCAGATGTTGTGGGTGCCGGCACGACTGCAGTGGACCCTGCAGATGGAGTGGACAGGTCCGCCACTGCAGTGCCCAAGTCAGACAGGGTGGTGGTGGACTCCACTGCAGTGCCTACCACCAGGGGAGGAGAATGGGGAACAGGCAAGGTGGGCTGGACAGAGGGGGAGGACACCCTCACCACATCAGTGGCACAGACAAGCGTAGCGGGGGTGTTGTGCCGGGAGAGCAAGTGGCAGGGGAGAAGGCCGGAGCCTCTTGGGGATGGTATATCTGTGGGTGGGGGAACCTGGGGCAGGGTGTGGTGGGGGCACCTGCGGAGTGGGGGCCTGAGGGATGGAGGAAGGTGACCTGGTGCTTGAGCTGCAGGGCGGCGGCGGGGTCTTGCTCTTACCACTCCGGGGGACTTGCGGGTGGGGGCCTCAGTCTGTCTGCGCCTGGGGGAGGGTGTCCGGGGGCGAGGGGCACTCTGCTCCGTGTGGGGGCTTCCTCTTCCCCCTGGATGCTGGGGCAGCTGGATCGGAGGGGAAGAGGCCGAGGTCACTGAGGAAGAGGCGCTGGGTCTTTGGGGTTGCAGGTGAGGCAAGGGAGGGTGCTTTGGAGGGAGAGGCAACTGAGGACTGTGCAGTGCCCGTGGATGCGTGTGTGTGTATCAGGGCCCCATCCCCTGTGAGTCTGGTTTCAGTCCCCTGACTGTGCGTGCGTGTGCGTTTTGTTTGTGGCATGTGTGTCTGTGTGCTGGATGGTGTGTGCTGGTGTGTGCCTGTGCCAGTGTGTGTGTGCTTGGGACGGGCAAGGTGCTGGGGAGTGTGGATGGAGCAGAGGCAGGAGGGGTGAGGGACTGTCTGAGGAGGGACACTGCTGCCGTCAGGGAGGAGTCCATGGACCTGTTGCCCCTCTGTAGGTCAGACATGCCCGATGAGATGCCCTCCATGAACGACACCAGCTGAGTCAACAGTGCGGTGTGCGCATGGAGGACACTCAGCATGGCTGTCTGCCCTACATGGAGCTGGCGAAGGAGGTACACAGACTCCTCACTCAGGGCAGCAGGGGACACAGGGGCAGGGGTGCGGTGCCTGGCCCAAAGGAGACACGCTCCCGAACATGGGAGCCTCCACGGACCTTGGAAATGGGAGCCGATGGGAGGGCGGTGGTGGTGCTGGTGGTGGCGGGGACAGCAACACTAGCTGGGGTGTGGTGGCTGCTGACACCCGCCTCCACAAGGGAGTCATCCTCCGAGTTGCTCTGGTCCTCAGCTGAGGTGGATGGTGCTGAGGATTCCTCGGTGTGGCTCCCCTCGCCCTCCGTGCCACTGGGTCCCTCCGACCACTCCTCGGCTGCTGACCCAGTCTGGCTCTCTGGCTCCTCCTGGTCCGTGGAGCTGTCCCCTTCCGTGGGCGTGGATGTATCTGCAAACAATGGGGAAACAGACAGACATCAGTCACCTGCACCAAACGCACACACCACTGTGAGCACAGCACATCACAGAGCAAGCCCTGGCATCATTAGTTGTACATTGCTAAAAGTGCCCTAACTGAACAGGAGAAGCCAATTGTCAGTCTGATGCCAAGCATGGCACTCACATCCCACATGGCCTTGCACCCATCTGTCTGGTGTCTGTTGGATTGCAACACCCCAGTGTGGACACATGCACCAAGTACACAGTAGTTGGACAGTGCAGAGGACACGGTGTGGACACATCACAGCTCTTGCCACTGAGTGAGTACAGGTTTCCGGATGAAAGGGATGCCCAGAGTCAAATAGGAAATGCATGTGATGCATACCAGCAACAGACACCATGATGCACCCATGTCCTGATAGCCAGCGCCACTATGGTGTGCATGTAGCACATGTCACTCCCCTGCAGGACCACAAATAAGTTGACACATGCCATGGCAGAGGCATGACTGCTAAGTCATACATCACTGTCTCAGTGATGTATGACTTGGCAGCCAGACAACAACACTATGCACTGTGTCACAATAGTAGGTCATGGGGAATGCAAGTCCTGGAGCTGCACAAGTGCACATGTACATCCCCCACACAACACATCATCTCAACCCTCATCTGTCCAGGTCACACCTATTGGACATATGGGAGACCTGTGACACTACCCTCTGAACCTGAGCCCCTCACAATTTGCTGTGAATGGGGAACAGCTGCCTGAACATCACATTTGCATACCCCAGTCTGCACGGGCAGCTGATCAAACACCTATGTGACACACAAGTATCGTCTCCTATGGTCACATCTCCAGGGGCATGCTGAGCCCCTACCAAGAAACACCCCAGCAGTCCTGGCAACTAATCCACAGCACACTGACACAGAGGCAGACACCGGAGGGGTCAAATCACTGTGCACAATGTATCAGCTGATACACGGGAGTGGGAGTACAGAGTGCATTGCATGGCCTGGAGTAGGCATGACTGTCCTGCTCCACATGAATGAGGGATGTGCCCTGGACAGTGGATAGCTGGCTATGTATGTGTGACACACGTAATCTGCACACTCCTGGGGCCCAAACATTGTTCCCACCCGCTGCATGGGCGTGTGCCACATACCCCAGGCACATGTGGTGGCTCAGCTCAGCAAGTGGACCGCATATCAAAGCAACACGCAGATCACATGTCCAAACCCAGGCGTTGTGTGAACAATGGACCCACCCATGATGCCCACAACAGAGTTAGGGAAACAGATGCTGTCCCCCACCTTTAGTGAAGCAAACTGCAAGGACACAGTCCCAAGTGACACAATTCCCTGAATGTAAGGGCCACACCTGGGTATCAGATGAGCAGTGGGCAGTGCACAATAGAGGGACATGGCTCCTGGACAACATGACTGCTGCACTGTGGCAGTTGAACCAGGCCAGAGGAGGGCACAAAGCATGTAATACAGAGTTCACAGTGCAGTCTTTGACTCACCCCCTCCTTGCTGCTGTCTGGCCTTCAGCTGCCCATCCAGGTCTGGAAAGACCACCGCCAGGATCTGGAGCATGTGGGGGTCAGGGTCCGTGTTCCGCCCCTCCTGCGAGGAGGCGACAGCTTCAGCTGGACCCGTGCAATCCTCCGGGTCCAGCCCCGAAGGTCCTGCCACCTCTTCTGGCAGTTGCGGATCCGGCGCTTGTAGACCCCCACGGACCGGACAGCCCGGACGATGTCCTTCCAGATTTCCTGCTTCCGATGGGCATTAACCTGTCAGGATGACAAAGTGAAAAGGCCATTACCACACATGCAACATATCCGTGCATGACACAGTTGTATATACATGTCTCAATCACAGGGGCACATGATGTACACAGGCAGTGCAAAGCTGACCATGGACAGTTTGCCAGACGTCACTACATGGTATCATTGCATGGGAAGTAAAACCATGTTCAAATGCACTGTCACTGCACCATACCTGTCCAGTGCAAGTCACTACACACTATGGGGGTGACAACTACTCAGTGAGCCTGCTAGCCAGTGGCGTGCAGACTCTCAGCCTTGCTAGTCACACAAAATGCACATTCAGAAAGGCAGTGCACAGAACACTCACCTGCTCCCCTGGTGTCCCATACAGCTTGCTGTACTGTGGAATTAGGCTGTCCAGCAGGGCCTGGTTCTCTTCAAGGCTGAAGGCTGGGGCTCTCTCCACAGTACGTGCCATTGCAGGGTCCAGAGGGGCAGAGACAGCAGCAGTGCAGTGGCAGATGCCGTCTTGGAGCATGTAGTGCAGGCAAGTGGGCTCTCAGGGGAACAGCCAGCAATATATATGTGCTGGAGAGGCAGATACTGTCCCTTGTGTCCAAAGTGATAGGTCCAAGTCGTTTGCATCTTCTGAATCTGGCCAATCCATGGAATAGCAGCACCAAAACACGCCCACAGCATCCTTCAAATCTTCAACTTCATGACATACATGATTTTGCAACATTGTTGTGGGTGACCAACTGATTTTCCAGCAACCGACTCGTTCGAAATTCGAAAACGCGTCCGTTGCCAGGCAAGCCCATTGTCAATGGGTGCGCACCGATCGGTCCATTGCGGTACAACGCGCACAGGGGTACAACGCGTACCCGCACACATTGAAAGCAATGGGCCGGCCGGAGGCACCGATCGGTCCATTGCAGTTCAACGCGCACAGGGGTACAACGCGTACCCGCACACATTGAAAGCAATGGGCCGGCCGGAGGCACCGATCGGTCCATTGCGGTACAACGCGCACAGGGGTACAACGCGTACCCGCACACATTGAAAGCAATGGGCCGGCCGGAGGCACCGATCGGTCCATTGCAGTTCAACGCGCACAGGGGTACAACGCGTACCCGCACACATTGAAAGCAATGGGCCGGCCGGAGACACCGATCGGTCCATTGCGGTACAACGCGCACAGGGGTACAACGCGTACCCGCACACATTGAAAGTAATGGGCCGGCCGGAGGCACCGATCGGTCCATTGCAGTTCAACGCGCACAGGAGTACAACGCGTGCACCGCACATTGAAAGCAATGGGCCGGCCGGAGGCACCGATCGGTCCATTGCAGTTCAACGCGCACAGGGGTACAACGCGTACCCGCACACATTGAAAGCAATGGGCCGGCCGGAGGCACCGATCGGTCCATTGCAGTTCAACGCGCACAGGGGTACAACGCGTACCCGCACACAATGAAAGCAATGGGCCGGCCGGAGGCACCGATCGGGCCATTGCAGTTCAACGCGCACAGGGGTACAACGCGTACCGCACACATTGAAAGCAATGGGCCGGCCGGAGGCACCGATCGGTCCATTGCAGTTCAACGCGCACAGGGGTACAACGCGTACCCGCACACATTGAAAGCAATGGGCCGGCCGGAGGCACCGATCGGTCCATTGCGGTACAACGCGCACAGGGGTACAACGCGCACTCGCACACATTGAAAGCAATGGGCCGGCCGGAGGCACCGATCGGTCCATTGCAGTTCAACGCGCACAGGGGTACAACGCGTACCCGCACACATTGAAAGCAATGGGCCGGCCGGAGGCACCGATCGGTCCATTGCGGTACAAAGCGCACTGAGGGTACAACGCGTACCCGCACACATTGAAAGCAATGGGCCGGCCGGAGGCACCGATCGGTCCATTGCAGTTCAACGCGCACAGGGGTACAACGCGTACCACGCACACATTGAAAGCAATGGGCCGGCCGGAGGCACCGATCGGTCCATTGCAGTTCAACGCGCACAGGGGTACAACGCGTACCCGCACACATTGAAAGCAATGGGCCGGCCGGTGGCACCGATCGGTCCATTGCAGTTCAACGCGCACAGGGGTACAACGCGTACCCGCACACATTGAAAGCAATGGGCCGGCCGGAGGCACCGATCGGTCCATTGCAGTTCAACGCGCACAGGGGTACAACGCGTACCCGCACACATTGAAAGCAATGGGCCGGCCGGAGGCACCGATCGGTCCATTGCAGTTCAACGCGCACAGGGGTACAACGCTGTACCCGCACACATTGAAAGCAATGGGCCGGCCGGAGGCACCGATCGGTCCATTGCGGTACAACGCGCACAGGGGTACAACGCGTACCGCACACATTGAAAGCAATGGGCCGGCCGGAGGCACCGATCGGTCCATTGCAGTTCAGCGCGCACAGGGGTACAACACGTACCCGCACACATTGAAAGCAATGGGCCGGCCGGAGGCACCGATCGGTCCATTGCAGTTCAACGCGCACAGGGGTACAACGCGTACCCGCACACATTGAAAGCAATGGGCCGGCCGGAGGCACCGATCGGTCCATTGCAGTTCAACGCGCACAGGGGTACAACGCGTACCCGCACACATTGAAAGCAATGGGCCGGCCGGAGGCACCGATCGGTCCATTGCAGTTCAACGCGAACAGGGGTACAACGCGTACCCGCACACATTGAAAGCAATGGGCCGGCCGGAGGCACCGATCGGTCCATTGCGGTACAACCCATCACTGTACATGTGACTGGCATATGTCAGCATGCCTGTCTCAGATGGACATATGCCAGCCACAGATAGCTCCCAGGGAGTGAGGGGCACACCTACATCACGACAGCCTGTCCAAACCTTATCATAAGGCATGTAAGGCTGCATTTCCTATTGTGTGTATGTTGGTGTACATGTTGTCCTGTGGGTGTCACCTGTGGGCAGCCACCCCCAGGCTGTGCACGTGTTCATGGGGACAGGATCCTGGGTGTTACGTGTACGTGACCACTGTGATGTGCAACTGTTCATATCTGTGCATGTGCCATGGTCACATTTCACAGTGGTGTATGTGTATGTCATGTCACATACCCCGTGAGTCCCATGTGGGACGGTATGTTTGAGCCAGGGTGTCCCAGTGGCACAATAGTGATGGTCCTCCACAGTCTTTGTGCATGTAGTGTTTACAATGTCTCTGATTTCATGTGCACAATGGGAGACAGTCTCCACATCCACGTTGTGTGTGCATGGACTCTGATGTTGTGCGTGTGTGTCACAGACGTCCATGTCTGTCCTGCCGTGGCAAGTGGGGCCACTACCTGTGGGGGTCATGGTTGTTTTGCTGTGGTGTATACATGATACTCCATGTAATGCCAGTGTCCATGTGGCATTACAGGGTCCCTGGGAATGTACCTGTCGTTGAGCTGTGGTGCCTGGGGCACATCTGTCCTCACATGTCACTGTGGGGGGTTATTGTGACACGGCAGCAGGAGATGGGAACTGTGACACGGCCTCATGATATCCAATGGGCCAACCTGGGACAAATTGATGCCACCTGTTGGACCGTGTTGACAGATGTTGGCCATGTATGTACCATACATGTCCTTCCGGTACTGCACACTTCATGTAGTTGTGCCTCATAATGATGTATGTTGGGATCTTGAGTGTGTTCAATGCCGCATATGTGGGGTGACTGACAATCTTGCTTACTTCTCCTCTGCACTGCAGGGCTCCTGCTGTCCATCGGCCATTCCCAGACCTGGCAACGATGGTGGAACGGGACAGCATCCGACGGTACCGCTTCACCAGGCAGCTGATTGAGGATTTGGCAGTGCAGTTGTCCCCACATTTGCAGCCTGGCCGGCCGTATCCTACAGCGCTGACCCCCAAGGTGAAGGTGATGGCAGCCCTACACTTCTTTGCCACTGGTACCTTCCAACATACTGTGGCGACTGCTGGTGGGATGTCACAGACCATGTTCAGCCGTGTGCTCCGCGATGTTTTGGCGGCAATGTTGCTCTTCCTCAACCGGTACATCTATTTCCCTAGACTGCGACGACTCACTGACGTGAAGAGTGACTTTTATGCCCTGGGGAGGATGCCGCATGTAATTGGCTCCATTGATGGGACACATGTGGCTTTGGTACCACCACAGGCCCAGGAGCAGGCCTACAGGAACCGCAAGCACTACCACTCGGTCAATGCACTGGTGGTGTGTCTTGCAGACATGACCATCACACACGTGTGTGCCCGTTTCCCCTGGTTCAGCACACGATGCCTTTGTGATGAGGAGTAGTCGCATCCCCAGGACGATGGCACAGATGCAGAACCAGCGTGCCTGGCTTGTCGGTGTGTACTGACTTTGTGCCATTGTGTGTGATCTGATCTGTAGTATTCCGCCCACTTTTCCAAGTCAGCTAATGTGCACTTGTCTGTCCGTAGGTGACTCGGGATACCCCAACATGCCGTGGTTGCTGACACCCCTCAGGAACCCTGTGACACCTGCCCAGATGCGCTACAATGAGGCACATGGTCGGACCAGGAGAGTGATTGAGCGGACCTTTGGTCTCCTGAAGAGCCGCTTCCGCTGCCTGGACAAGACCGGAGGGTCCCTTCCATATGCCCCTGCGAAAGTGTGCAAGATTATCATCGTCTGCTGCATGCTCCACAACCTGGCAGTGCGGAAGGAGTTGCCTCTCATCCAGGATGACAATGACCAACATCCGCCACCTGTGGAGGATCCTGGCCTGGACCACGATGCCAGTGACGATGATGATGATGATGGTGATGTCCGCACACAGCTCATCACCAACTTCTTTAGCTGAATGTGAGTATCCTGAGGTGTCATGTCAATGATGTGAGTTGGCATGATGTGTGGGTGGTGCTCTGGTGCTGTTGGAATGTGTCCATGGGCCACTTGACTGGATGTGTGTTGCGATGTGTGGTGACAGGTGGGCTGTACTCCCCAACAGTGTTGACATGCTAACTTGGTTCTGGGTGGGTATCTTGTAACATGTATTGTGCATGAGTTTTGCTGTTCTGTCCTGTACTCCATTGCTTTTGACTGTGTGTCATTTCTGTCCTTCACAGGGTACTTTCAGATTCGTTTGGTCAACTGTGTCCACCGACGATGTGATTGCACATCCAGGCTGGTAGCTGTTGTGTCCCTACAGGTGATGTGCGCCACACCCATGGACTTCCTTCCGTCTACAGTTGTTGACTGTGTGCCCGCTGCCAGGTGGGGTTACCTTGCATCTGTAGTGGTTACGGCATGTTGCAACTGTGTAATAAACCTGTGCTTCACTTTGTGATGTGCGTTGTCTGTGGTCACTCATTTGACTGCCATTTGCTTACTGCACCTGTGGGCTACTTGACTACAACTGGGAATGGGTGTGGTGTCTGTGCATTGCACCGTCTTCCCTGGCAACATCAGTGTAGGCAATGAGTCAGATGGCCTAGGTGTGTATGTGTCGTGTAGCCCTGGTGGTGTGTCTCCCTCATGTGTGTCACGTTGCCTGTACTCACATGCCTGTGTTGTCCTTGCTGTTGCAGTTCGCATACACAGTGTAATTTTGCAGTTCATCATCCCCATAACAGCACCCACGTTGGAATCACGACAGAGGCAAGTATGGTGTATTAGTGTGTTTATTGTGATACATTTGTGTTAATAGTGCATAGGATGGGTTGTGCTGTACATGAATCTTGCAATCCCAAGTTCCTAGGTGAATTGAAAGTCCGGGTAGACAGGATCCCCAGTATCGGGGCCACAGTTGTCTGACACATTGGTCCAACTTGTACTCCCCATGCAATGTGTGGGAGTAGTGTTGCCGTCAACAGGGTGAACAGTCTGTGCACAAAGGCGAACATCCAGAACAGGTTCAGGCTTCCTGGGAGTTGCGCTTGGCCATCGGCCTCTCACTTTTCCCTCCTCGGACGACCCCTCTTCTTGGGGGGGGGGCCCTCAAGTGCAGGCTGCTGCGGTGCAGGGGACTCTCCGCCAGAGTCCTCCTCCCTCCCTGTGGCAGTTGCAGTTTGTTCGGCACCAGATGTTGTTGGCACACAGGGAGGTGTGGACTAGTTGCTGTTCATCTGGCAAAGGCATTGTAAAATGTCCCTGTGCACCGCCGTCATCTCATGCAGTGCATCCCACTTGGACTCCACGCGGGACATGTGTGAGTCCACACGGGACATGTGTGACTCCACGTGGGACATGTGGGAGTCCAAGCGGGCATGATGGGCAGCCTGCTGCTGTTTAATGTCTCTGAGGAGCCCCACTACCTGGCTGAGCTCTCCGGTGCTGGACTGGTACGCATCAGCTATGCGTACCAGTTGTGGGTCATCATGCACACCAGCAACGTCTGCAAGCAGCGACCTCTGTCTCCCACCCCTCCCACCACCCCTGCTGACATGTGCAGTGTGTGCAGTGGCACGCACAGATAACCCTGGTCCACCTTGGGGGTTGGTGGTGGTGGTGGTGTCCATGGCCCCAGGTTGGTCCAGGGTCCCTGTGCTGGTGTTGCTCCTTGTTCTGTCCATGTCGGCAGGGATGGTATTTGTGGTGACAGTCGTTGTAGGGGTGGGTGCAGGGGGTGCAGCTGGTGGTCCTGCTGGTGCGGCAGCTGGTGGTCCTGCTGGTGCTGCATGTTGACTTGCACCGGATGTGCCAGGTTGTTCTTCATCGTCCGAGGAGGACAGAGGCTGTACGACGCCAGTGAGCTCGGCATCCTCTTGAGCCTGGGACTGGGACTCCTCAGCGTCTGCTGCTGTGTCCCCATCATCACTTGTTTTTGGGAGACACAAACAATGTATGTCATGTTTCTGCAGGCATCAATGGTTGACACACATGACAGTTGTGACTGTGCCTCTGGGTGCGGGCCTGTACATTGCATTGTCCTAAGTCGTCACAGTCAGGGGTTGATATTGGTGTGGCACATTGTCCTGCATTATTTGGGCATTTCTATGTATTTTCTGGGGTGTGAACATGGTCTGCATTGGTTGTGTTTGGTTGACAGCCGGACCTCCTTCCCACCCACCCAGCCAGTCAGTTATCCCACCATGGAACGTGCTTGCGTTGCAGGGAGTGTAAGTTGTCTCTCAGGATGTCAGTCAGTGGTGTCCTGCTGTTTGTTGGTGCATAGTTGCCAGCAGGGCCTTGTGCTCCCCACAGCAGTAGCCAGTGTCAGCCATCTTGTGAGTCCTTCTCCACTCCCTGTGATGTGAGCATGGTTCAGGGTGGTGTTGATGGGACAGTTGTGGGGTGACCAATATCAGTGACTACGACTCCCATCATGCTATTGCCTCCACCCCCCTTCCCAGCATGCCCATGCTTCCTTCCTTTTGACTCTGCTTCCCTGTGGGGTGGGCTGGCTGTGCTGACAGGATGGCTGGGAGTGTTGTCCTGGCAGTTGTTTGGCTAAGAGTCCCAAGAGTGTCCCTGTGCTTCACACAACATAACCCAGGGTGGTGGTTCTTTGTGGGATCTTGTGTTAGGATGGGGGCATTGCATTCTACCAGGTGGGTTCTGTGGAGTTTGTGTTGGGGGTATGTGAGGGGCGGTGCTTGTGACTATGGTCAGTGCTGCAAGTCCCCCTTCCCACCCAGCTAGCCAGATTTCCCACCATGGAACGTGCTTGCATTGCAGGGAGTGTAAGTTGTCTCTCAGGATGTCAGTCAGTGGTGTCCTGCTGTTTGTTGGTGCACAGTTGCCAGCAGGGCCTTGTGCTCCCCACAGCAGTAGCCAGTGTCAGCCATCTTGTGAGTCCTTCTCCACTCCCTGTGATGTGAGCATGGTTCAGGATGGTGTTGATGGGACAGTTGTGGGGGTGAGCAATATCAGTGACTACGACTCCCATCATGCTATTGCCTCCACCCCCCTTCCCAGCATGCCCATGCTTCCTTCCTTTTGACTCTGCTTCCCTGTGGGGTGGGCTGGCTGTGCTGACAGGATGGCTGGGAGTGTTGTCCTGGCAGTTGTTTGGCTAAGAGTCCCAAGAGTGTCCCTGTGCTTCACACAACATAACCCAGGGTGGTGGTTCTTTGTGGGATCTTGTGTTAGGATGGGGGCATTGCATTCTACCAGGTTTGTTCTGTGGAGTTTGTGTTGGGGGTGTGTGAGGGGCGGTGCTTGTGACTATGGTCAGTGCTGCAAGTCCCCCTTCCCACCCAGCTAGCCAGATTTCCCACCATGGAACGTGCTTGCATTGCAGGGAGTGTAAGTTGTCTCTCAGGATGTCAGTCAGTGGTGTCCTGCTGTTTGTTGGTGCACAGTTGCCAGCAGGGCCTTGTGCTCCCCACAGCAGTAGCCAGTGTCAGCCATCTTGTAAGTCCTTCTCCACTCCCTGTGATGTGAGCATGGTTCAGGGTGGTGTTGATGGGACAGTTGTGGGGGTGACCAATATCAGTGACTACGACTCCCATCATGCTATTGCCTCCTCCCCCTTCCCAGCATGCCCATGCTTCCTTCCTTTGACTCTGCTTCCCTGTGGGGTGGGCTGGCTGTGCTGACAGGATGGCTGGGAGTGTTGTCCTGGCAGTTGTTTGGCTAAGAGTCCCAAGAGTGTCCCTGTGCTTCACACAACATAACCCAGGGTGGTGGTTCTTTGTGGGATCTTGTGTTAGGATGGGGGGCATTGCATTCTACCAGGTGGGTACTGTGGAGTTTGTGTTGGGGTGTGTGTGAGGGGAGGTGCTTGTGACTATGGTTAATGCTGCAAGTCCTCCTTCCCACCCAGCCAGCCAGCCAGTTATCCCACCATGGAACGTGCTTGCATTGCAGGGAGTGTAAGTTGTCTCTCAGGATGTCAGTCAGTGGTGTCCTGCTGTTTGTTGGTGCACATTTGCCAGCAGGGCCTTGTGCTCCCCACAGCAGTAGCCAGTGTCAGCCATCTTGTGAGTCCTTCTCCACTCCCTGTGATGTGAGCATGGTTCAGTGTGGTGTTGATGGGACAGTTGTGGGGGTGAGCTATGTCTGTGACTACGACTCCCATCATGCCATTGCCTCCACCCCACTTCCCAGCATTCCCATACTTACTTGCTTTTGTGTGGAGTTCAGTGTGTGTGGGTGTGAGAGCAATGGCAAGATGGCTGACAGTGGTGTCCTGCTGTTGGTTGGTGTGCAGTACCCAGCATGCCCTTGTGCTCCCCACGACACAGCAACAGTGTCAGACATCTTTGATGGGCCTTTCCACTCTCTGTGGGATGTGCATGCGTGAGTGTGAGCTTGCTGGGCCATGTGGTGGGGGATGTAGAGCTGTGACTACGACTCCCATCATGCTATTGCCTCCTCCCCCCTTCCCAGCATGCCCATGCTTCCTTCCTTTTGACTCTGCTTCCCTGTGGGGTGGGCTGGCTGTGCTGACAGGATGGCTGGGAGTGTTGTCCTGGCAGTTGTTTGGCTAAGAGTCCCAAGAGTGTCCCTGTGCTTCACACAACATAACCCAGGGTGGTGGTTCTTTGTGGGATCTTGTGTTAGGATGGAGGGCATTGCATTCTACCAGGTGGGTACTGTGGAGTTTGTGTTGGGGGTGTGTGAGGGGAGGTGCTTGTGACTATAGTCAGTGCTGCAAGTCCCCCTTCCCACTCAGCCAGCCAGATATCCCACCATGGAACGTGCTTGCATTGCAGGGAGTGTAAGTTGTCTCTCAGGATGTCAGTCAGTGGTGTCCTGCTGTTTGTTGGTGCACAGTTGCCAGCAGGGCCTTGTGCTCCCCACAGCAGTAGCCAGTGTCAGCCATCTTGTGAGTCCTTCTCCACTCCCTGTGATGTGAGCATGGTTCAGGGTGGTGTTGATGGGACAGTTGTTGGGGTGAGCTATGTCTGTGACTACGACTCCCATCATGCCATTGCCTCCTCTCCCCTTCCCAGCATGCCCATGCTTCCTTCCTTTTGACTCTGCTTCCCTGTGGGGTGGGCTGGCTGTGCTGACAGGATGGCTGGGAGTGTTGTCCTGGCAGTTGTTTGGCTAAGAGTCCCAAGAGTGTCCCTGTGCTTCACACAACATAACCCAGGGTGGTGGTTCTTTGTGGGATCTTGTGTTAGGATGGAGGGCATTGCATTCTACCAGGTGGGTACTGTGGAGTTTGTGTTGGGGGGTGTGTGAGGGGAGGTGCTTGTGACTATGGTCACTGCTGCAAGTCCCCCTTCCCACCCAGCCAGCCAGATATCCCACCATGGAACGTGCTTGCATTGCAGGGAGTGTAAGTTGTCTCTCAGGATGTCAGTCAGTGGTGTCCTGCTGTTTGTTGGTGCACAGTTGCCAGCAGGGCCTTGTGTTCCCCACAGCAGTAGCCAGTGTCAGCCATCTTGTGAGTCCTTCTCCACTCCCTGTGATGTGCGCATGGTTCATGGTGGTGTTGATGGGACAGTTGTGGGGGGCAATATGTGTGACTGCGACTCCCATGATGCTATTGGCTACACTGACTTGGCCAGCATACACAGAATTCCTTCCTTTGAGTGGTCTTCACTGTGTGTTGGTGTTGTTGTGGTGGCTACATGTGTGGATGTGTTTGTTAGTTCTATTTGTGCCACTGCCTAGCTGTAGTTGTGGTT
This sequence comes from Calotriton arnoldi, assembly GCA_963921515.1. Taxonomy (NCBI): domain Eukaryota; kingdom Metazoa; phylum Chordata; class Amphibia; order Caudata; family Salamandridae; genus Calotriton; species Calotriton arnoldi. The sequence goes on from CAWUFW010007280.1 coordinate 48,239, forward strand.
GTGTTTGTACATGTGTTGGCACAGTTGGATGTGACTTTTTTGATGGCGTGTGTTGTGTTTATCTGACTGACATACACATTTTGGGATGATTCTGTTCTGGTTGCTGTGTAATTGCTATGAGTGCATGGTTTGACTCTCCCCTTGACAGTGATGTGTGTGTTTTGTGGCAGTATATTGTGTACATTTGTTGTGTACTCACCAGGCTCTGGGATGTCCTCTAGTCCATATACGCTCACTGGCGGAAGGATGGCCCGCACCTTCTCCTCCCAGGGCCTGAGGTATATTGGCTTGGCAGGAGGGCCACTGCCGGTGTGTTGGCTGTTGATGTAGTCTTTCTTCAGCATGTCCCGTACCCTCCTGCGCACGTCATACCACCTATTCTGGATGTCCGTCTTTGTGCGCCGACATGGTGATTGGGCGTTCACCCTGTTGATGATCCTCTCCCACATCTTGGTTTTCTGCGACATGGGGGTCTGTTGGACCAGTGTGCCAAACAGCTGTGGCTCCACCCTGAGGATCTCGTCTACCATGACTTCCAATTCACTATCTAGGAACTTGGGATTCTTCTTGGGGTGTTGTAGTGAGCCTCAGCAAGGCCTACCAGTGCTTAGGGGTTCTCCCTTCTCTGCACAGAGTCCTCAGACACTTAGGAAGAAGTTGGCACAGAAACTGAAATATAAAAGACAGAGTTTATTAAACCTCATGAGGTGGAGCTAACATTCACACATCACCCTTCAGTAATGCATGAAGTAGCACACTGAATGGCAGGATCCTGGTCCTTTTATACCCACACAGGGGCTCAAATGAAGGCGGTACTAACACAAATGCTGGTTTTAGGTACATATAAGGTCATACAGAGAATGCACAGTCGACAAGTGGGTGGAGCTAACAGTTTCTACTTTTAGCAGACACATCCTGACATTTATAAACTCGGAACAGCTGCAAGCTCAACTGAGCATGTGCAAAGCAAGAGGAACTAAATATAACTTGTCTCTAGGCAGATTTCAAGAGCAGTTGACAGGAAGGTAGGACAGAGCACATGGCGAGCACATGGTAGCACATGGCAGCCAAAATGGCTGACAGAAATACAAAATGGATTCCACAAAGCGGACAATTTAGCCTCTAAATACAGGCTGTCTTCAGTTAATGCTTAACTTAAATGCTGCCAAATTACAACAGACGACCCTTTCAGCATTGGCTGAAGACATTCGTTTATCTGGGGTAATCTAGATATTCATCCCGTACATCTATTAACATTATTTCGGCCACCTCTTTATTCAACATTTGTTGGGCCTTTGTTTCAGCAATGTTCCCTCTGGCAGGTATACAAGCAGAGATGCAAATGGAGCAAAGCATTGGACCACATTGGATACATACGCAGCATGTAAAGAATATTGTAATTATTACACATAGGATAGTCAGTAGCTTCCAGCCCCAAGCAGAAACAAGAGTCCAAAACCATCCAGCAAAAGTCCAAGTTCCAGTCTCTGGATGAATTTCTGCAGCAATCTTATGCAGTTTTGATATTGCGTCATATACTGAAGGTGAGTGATCTGGTATGAATACACAACAGCTGCTACCGATGATGCGACATGCACCACCTCGATCAGCCAAAATCACGTCTAGCACCATCCTATTCTGGAGTGCTACAATCCTTGCAATCTGTAGTTCCTCTGTAATGTTCCCAAGTGCCATAGCTGTCTGATTAGTAACAGCTTCCACAACACGAGTCAGTCGTCGGATTTTCCTGCTGTTTAATGCAGCACCCACAAAGAAAAATAAGCCCAAGTTGAAATCAACATATTGTTGTAGGGTAGTGTCGGTTTGGTCAACTTCATCCATACTTATTGTCCTCTTATTTCTGTTTTTGGAAATGTCATTGTACAGTTTAAAATCACGGTGATACAATGCAGGTGCCAGAAACACAGGGGGCAACAGAAAAGATACATAGCAGATTCCTGACCACCCAACAGGTAATTGATAATATCCGTTATTTCCACACACAAAATACGTATTATGCGAGGCTGTGAAAGTGCTCTTATTGGCACCTTCAATGGTCAGGATTACAGTACACTCGCTCCTCCCCACTGGAATTCTTCCAACACTACAAATACACAAATCTGCTTTAGCTTTTGTCACAGAAATCACAAAAGGTCCAATGTTCTTTATTATTCTCACATTTGTGAAAACATATGGTGTTGAAATATTGTCCGGTTGATACTCTTCCCATTCCCATTTAGTCCCTTTGGCTTGTGGATAACCTTCTTTATTTTGATAACACACTTTATTAAGTTGAAAAATAATCCCACCTACTGAAGGCTTTCCATATGCAAACAAAAGCGCATACCAAGCTTGACAAGAACCATTGTGAGAAAATGGAAGAGGAATAAAAGGTGTTCCTCCTTTCTTTTGATGTGCAGGTATCATCCCACACACCCAACAGTTGGTAGTATTCGTAGCATTGTGAGTATGGTGCAACATCTGGATAAAAGTATTGTTCAGGTAGGATTGTCGATGCTTTTGCTCATGGTAAGGAAGAGTAAAGTAGTGGTGTTCCACGGGTACTGGCGTAGTGGCAACAAAAAGCTGTCGAACAGGAGCCACCTTCTCGATGTACCATGTAATTGCTGCCATAGCCACCATAGCAACAACAAACCCTACAGCACAAATGATTTGTTTTTTCATTTTAGCAGCAGTAATGATTGATCTTTCTGAAAACTTGTTGAAAACAGTCGTTGGAGCTCTTCTCCCTGGGCAGCCGCTGATTTCTTCACCATGGGCCAAAGTGGGTGTCACTACACTAATACAGGGCTGATCCCCTCCCCTTGCCACAATGGCTCTCCGTTTCACTAACCCAGGGTGGTAGCTCAACCAGTCTTTTTCAAAACTGCAGATCCTTTCCTCGGTCTTAATTGATATCTGGATACTCCAGTGATCGTGTGGTCCGGGAAGACTTCCGCAGATTCGTCAGGTGAGATAGCTTGGCCTTTCTCCGTCTCCAGAATCTCTCGATGGTCGGTCAACACAGCCGGTTCCACCAAGGCAGGCGACACGCGTTTGCAGTGTGTGCTGTGGATCCAATTCTTTCTGTTTGTCACTCGAACTGCTGTTCTTGTCGCAAGGAGCACCTGCTCTGGTCCTCGCCACCTTGGCTCCAAGCTGTTCGATCTGTCAAAGACCTTGACCATTACATGGTCACCAGGACGGAGTTCGTGGGCCTCACCTGTAGATCTGTCAGGAAGAGCTTCTCGAACCTGTTGATGAATAGAAATCAAACTGTCAGTTAACTGTGCCAAATAATCATTCATCAGAACACAAGGAACATCATGTATGGGGCGTGGCTTAGGAATTCCCCAAATGTTCATTGGTCTCCCAAACACCACCTCATAGGGGGTAAGACCTGATCGTGAATGTGGCACCGATCTTATGGACAACAATGCCAAAGGTAGGGCATCTGGCCACTTTAGAGACGTGGAAGCCAGTATTTTCGCCAACTTTGTTTTTAGAGTAGCGTTATACCTTTCCACCAATCCTGCTGATTGCGGGTGGAAAACTGTATGGAATTTCTGTTTGATCCCTAATCCTTTCAGGACATGCTCAACAACTTGCCCAATAAAATGAGGTCCATTGTCACTCCACAAAAGTTTACAAACACCGTATCTAGGGAAAAACTCCTTTAGAAGCACCTTTGCTGTGGTGAGAGCAGTATTATCCTTCGTAGGGTATGCCTCTATCCATTTGCTAAAGGCACATACCACCACTAGGACATATTTCAAATTATTGCAGCGTTCGAGTTGGATGTAATCCATCTGCAAAACTTCAAAAGGTGCGGTTGGTGTAGCAAACCCTCCTGTAGGAGTTCGTGTCCCTTTTCCAGGATTATACTGCCAACAGATCAAACAGGACTGTACTACCCTTTTGGCTGTGCTAGCAATTTCAGGATGCTCCCAAACTTGTGTAAGCAATGTAGTTATTGCTAGAGCTCCAACATGTGCCAGCCCATGTGCCATTTGAACCATAGGTTGTAAATAGGCCGCAGGCAATTTCCACTTATTCATTTCTTTGTTACGCCAACAACCCTCATCATCTAATATTCCTTCTTTAGACCATTGCTCAAGCTCTTCCACAGAAGCAGATCTCTGTATATCCAATACTTCCTCTCTAGCATCATGCCAACGCTCAGCTTGTGATTTCACTACGTACATGGGTGTAGTGCTTCGCTGCATCGCAGTCTCACGGGCTACGCGGTCTGCAAAGGCATTGCCTTGTCCTATTTTGTCAGTCACTTTCTTGTGTGCGCTACATTTCATAATAGCAACTTTCTTTGGGTATGTAAGTGCAGTCAAGAGATTATGCACTAACTCTCCGTGCATTATCTGCATCCCATGGGATGTAAGAAAGCCTCTTTCCTTCCAGAGTAGGCCAAAATCATGAACCACTCCAAAAGCATAGCGGCTATCCGAGTAAATGTTCACACACAAGTCAGTGCTAAGCTCACATGCTCGTGTCAAAGCTATTAGTTCAGCTGCTTGAGCCGACTTCTGAGGTATGCGAGCTGTTTCCACTACTGTCTCAAGCGTGGTAATTGCATAAGCAGCTGAAGTCGTGCCATCTGGTAACTTCAAACAGGACCCATCAACCCACAGTTCCCCATCTACATCTGGAAGGGGCGTATCTTGCAAATCGATGCGACCCTTTGTCTGTTCCTCAGTAAGGAATATACAATCGTGAGGCTCCTTTGGCTGAGACTGAGTCGCAGGATATGGCAACAAAGTGGCGGGGTTCAGTGTCGCACATCTTTTCAAGGTAATATGAGGTGCTAGCAGTGTCAATTCGTATCCTGTCAAACGAGCACTAGTTAAGTGCTGAGTCTTAGTCTGATTCAAAAGGGCATCTACTGCATGGGGTACTAGCACCAACAGTTTGTGTGACAAAACTATCCCTTCACTCTGACGTATGGACACAGCCGTCGCTGCAACTGAACGGAAACACCCAGGCAATGCACGAGCAACAGGGTCAAGAACTGCAGAAAGGTATGCACAAGGACGCTGTTTGTCCCCGTGTATCTGTACTAAAACTGACAATGCACATCCTTCTTTCTCATGTACATAGAGTGTAAAAGCCTTCGTGTAATCTGGTGTGCCTAACACTGGTGCAGAGCAAAGAGCTTGTCTCAACTGACAAAAAGCATTTTGACATTCATCTGTCCATGGAAGGGGGATCGGTGTGTTCTTAGTCAAAAGTGCTAGCAAGGGTTTAACAATGTGTGAAAAACCCAATATCCATTGCCTGCAAAACGAAGTCAGACCAATGAATGCACGGACATCTTTCTGCGTGGAAGGTACTGGGGTGTCTAAAATTGCTTGAATGCGATCTGGTGTCAGTGCACGGCCCTCCTTAGACAGAAGGTGTCCTAAATAGGTCACCTTCGGTCTACAATATTGCAATTTCTTTCGTGATACTTTATGGTGGTGTGTAGCAAGAAAAGAAAGCAAAGACAAAGTGCATTTCTCACACTGCTCAGGTGTATCGGCTGCCAACAAGATGTCATCGACATATTGTATGAGAGCCACTCCTTTAGGCAAGGTAAAGGAATCAAGCTGTCTCTTCAATGCTTGACTGTAAATACTAGGACTCTCAGTATAGCCTTGAGGAACTCTACAAAATCTGTATGATCTATTATTCAAAGTGAAACCGAACAAATATCGGCTATCAGGATGAATAGGAATCGAGAAGAAAGCGTTCTTCAGATCAATTACAGAAAATGTAGTTGCTGTTGGAGGGACCAGGGTAAGCAATGTCGTTATGTCAGAGACTACAGGGTACTGTGGTACTACAATCTTGTTGACTTCTCTCAAATCGATAATAAATCTATAAATCCTAGTGTCAGTATCTTTTTTCAAAATGGGAAGAATCGGACTATTGCAAATATTGTAAGGAACTTCTTCCACAACCCCCACCTTAATTAAGTCATGTACAATACGTGTGAGTGCTTCTTCTCCTTCTCGAGAAATTTTATACTGAGGCAGTCTTGGCAATAAAGCGCCCTCCTTGACACTAATATGTACTGGTGGAATAACCATTTGCCCTACATCAGTATCCGAAGTAGCCCACAAAGTACTAGAGAGTGAGGCTAGTGCAATGTCCTCTTTAACAATACAAGATCTCTCAATCATAGGGTAGTTGTCATTCAAAATAACCCGTACTCCTTCCGGAGAACACCGTATCGTAGCCCTAAAATATTTAAGCATATCAAGACCCACAATATTGTCTGGTGTGTTTGGAGAAAGCAAAAACGGACATGGAGCAGTAAACTTATCAATATCAAATGCAAGTGGTTGTGACAATGGGCTAAGGGAAGGTGTTCCATCGAAACCTATCGATGTAATGGTTAAGCCAGACAGGGGAGCCCTTGGAACCAATTGTTTAGACAAGGCGCTACGAGTAGCTCCTGTATCAACCAGAAACTGATCAGTAGAACCCAAAACATGTGCTGTAACATAGGGACCCCTCTGATCTACTGGAACTTCAACTGATTCCTTACCCCGTCCTAGGCAATCCTATGCATAAGCAGAATCTTGAAAATCAGAGGGCGCATAGTCAGACATTTGATATTGGTTCCTTCTATCAAAAGTGTTAAACCCATTCTGCCCACGTGTATTAGCATCAAACCGAGCACGATCATTCGCGCTTCCTCTAGGCCCTTGATATCCTGAACGATTTCTCATTTGTCCCCGACCACGTAGATTCTGCTGAGCACGCAGCACTGGACAATCAGAAAGCCAATGTCCAAATTTTTTGCAGTACGCACACTGATCAACAGACAAATTCGAACGGGCAGAGGAAGGAAAGGACGAACCATAAGATCCACGTCCACCTCTATCATTATCTCTAGAAGGCGGACCATAAGCTTGAGCCAACATAACCTTTGTTTTCAACTCTTTAGACTTTTTGTCCTCATTACCTTTGGCTTCTAATTCTTGCCGCTCATAATACTGGGCCATAGTTAAAAGAGAAACCGGAGAAGATGTAGTCCATGAACTCTCACTGGCCTTTAAGCGACTAGCTATTCCTGGCAAAAGGTTTGCGACATATTTATCGACAAACAGATGCCTACCCGTGTCATCTGTCAATGACTGGCCACTAAAATCGTGAAATGCTTCTTCAAAGCGTGTGAAGAAGTCAGAAACTGATTCATCTACCTTTTGCTTGCAAGACGCTAGCACTGTCCAATCTATCTTTTTAGGGGGAATGATCGTCTTTAACTTAACTAATATAGCTGCCGGAAGATTTAAAATTAACTGACACGGTTTCTGTGCAGGTTCTCTATCTTCATCTAACCGCTCTAAATCTTTCCACAATGCTCCAAATGTCGCATTATCATCTATTTTACGCACAGTTCTCCACATATCAGGCGGTAATATTAATCCAAAGAACAAATCAATATCAGACAGAGTCATAGTACAAGAGCTGATTGCACCCTCAACTTCCTCATAAAAGGCTGCTGGATTCTTTCGCGGGTCAGGCAATGCATTTTTAAGGGCCATAACATCTGCTCTATTCCAAGGAGTGTAAACCCAATTATAAATAAAGTACCCTTTCGCATTAAGAGAAGTCTTATCATCCTCTGTACCCGTTCCTTTAGGAGGAACATATAAAGGCGCGGCTTCCCGCATGGGTTTCACATGAATTACAGCATTCTTATCTGTTTCAGGAGTAGAAGTTTGTGCCATGCTGATCTGAGATGCTAGTGCAGCTGTTTCTGCTGCCTTTTTCTCCTCTCGCAAACGGGCTGCTTCAACACGCAGTTTAACCAAGCGTCTGATCGTGTCAGCCACCTGGGAGAAGACAAAAAGACCGTCACGTAATTGTTTACAATCAGCTGCTACATCATTGGGCTCCACTTCTACCGAATACTTCCTAAATTGTTCAATAACCTCTGCAGCAAATGTATCGGTAAAATATATTTGCTCCCTTTCCTGCCATCCTTTTATACTATCTAAAAGTTCAGAGGCAGTGGTAGTACTACGAACGGCTTTACGCGCAGTAGATCTAATGTCAGATGCACGCTCAGCAGATAACATGGAACGAGTTTCTCGAGCTTTGTCCTGGTCTGAAAAAGAGTCCTCATCTGACTCATGAGGAGCAGAAGAAAAAATATACGGAGGTGGAGAACGATCTAATAACAGGAAATCATCTTGCGGTTTATTAAGGATAGGATAAAGGGGCTGCCTAACAGCATATTGGCCAGTTACCTGTAAATGGCGTTCCCTATCTTCCCTCTCTTTAATTTCTCTCATCTCCTTGTTTTTTAACTCTAATGCTTTCGCATAAATGGTCTTTCGCTGTTCTTTATCAATCAAGGCTTGTTCACGCTTCATTCGCTCACGCACTTCTTTCTCCCACATTCGCACACAATCAAACATATCTTGCCTAGTCTTTCGTTTAAACATACATTGTTCCACATACTGAATTTTTCGCAAATCAAATGACCCATACATAGGCCAACGCAACTCAGGATCTTTACTAGTATATTTGTTCCATAACGTGCAGTACATTATAGAAGAAATACCATACTTAATATACATATCCCTATTAGGCGTCCCCTCCGGGGGGCTGGTTGTGCTTCGTCAAGTCTCAAATTGGTACCACTACAAAAGCAACACATCCTACGAAGTGTGCTGAAAACAGGCATGCCAAAAAATAGTGCAAAATATGCAGTATTATAATCAAAGTAGCGCTTAAGGTACTTTTCGTACGTTGCGCTGTTCAAACAATTTTAAATAGAGAAAATTCTCCTCATTACCTGCCTATATGTATTGCAATACATATATAATTACAAAACAGATTCCAAAATTGGCCAATTATACAAACAAAGCCACAGTAAGTGTTACTAAAACTACCTTACCAATCAAAGGCATCAAACCAACAGCAAGTGCCGCAAAACGGCTCTTACCAATCAAATGGTGTCCAGGTTCCAACTGCCAAGTTCTCAAATCGACCAAATGGTCACTGCACGGCGAATCAACAGAAGAGATCTCAGTCAAGGACCGGCGCCGCCGGGATGGTCAGATCAGAAAGAAAGGAAAAACGCCGTGGGTGCCAAGACTCTGGTGTCTCCTCAGGCAGCGATCGCGTCCAAAAGCGAGATTCCAATCCTTCGTCGCGACCAGTCCTTCGGGCATCCGAGTCGTTGATGAGTCCCACGTTGGAAGCGCCAATTTGTTGTAGTGAGCCTCAGCAAGGCCTACCAGTGCTTAGGGGTTCTCCCTTCTCTGCACAGAGTCCTCAGACACTTAGGAAGAAGTTGGCACAGAAACTGGAAATAGAAAAGACAGAGTTTATTAAACCTCATGAGGTGGAGCTAACATTCACACATCACCCTTCAGTAATGCATGAAGTAGCACACTGAATGGCAGGATCCTGGTCCTTTTATACCCACACAGGGGCTCAAATGAAGGCGGTACTAACACAAATGCTGGTTTTAGGTACATATAAGGTCATACAGAGAATGCACAGTCGACAAGTGGGTGGAGCTAACAGTTTCTACTTTTAGCAGACACATCCTGACATTTATAAACTCGGAACAGCTGCAAGCTCAACTGAGCATGTGCAAAGCAAGAGGAACTAAATATAACTTGTCTCTAGGCAGATTTCAAGAGCAGTTGACAGGAAGGTAGGACAGAGCACATGGCGAGCACATGGTAGCACATGGCAGCCAAAATGGCTGACAGAAATACAAAATGGATTCCACAAAGCGGACAATTTAGCCTCTAAATACAGGCTGTCTTCAGTTAATGCTTAACTTAAATGCTGCCAAATTACAACAGGGGGGCATGGTGATGGGTGGTGATGGTGGGTGATGTGTGTGTTGGTGTGCAGGTGAGGGTGTGTGAGTGTGTGTTTTGCTGGGTGTATGTGAGGTAGGTATTTGTTGGTGTGCTGATGGTGTGTGGCTTGTGTGAGGGATGAGCTGTGGGTGTGTGGTTGCTTTCTCTTGGGTGCTGGCAGTGGAATGGCATTTGCAAAGGCTCATGGTAGTGATTTGTGTCCTTTATATAGGTGGAGTTGTGGGTGTGTCTTTGTTCTCTGTCCCCACCCCCCAGTATTTATTGGCTTGGGAATTGCTTGTTTGGCCTTTTTTGGGTGATTTTTCCTTTGTGCTGTTTGTGTATGTTGGAAACGTTCTTGTGACCGAGTCGGACCCTGCATTGGTCTCGTACGGTGTTCTCCGTTTCGTTCACGCTGTGTTTGTGCAGTTTTCTATGCTGCGTACGCGTCGGTCGCGGTGTATTGTGTTGCTTCGGCTCGGTTTTGTATGCGTGTCGGTCGTACGGCTTGTCCTCCGTCCGACTCGGTCGTGGTTTTCGCGCCTTGCATCGTACTTTGCGGTTTGGAGTTCGCGTGTACGTTTCGGTCGGATTTGTTCCGGGTGCGTGTCGGTCGGTTGGATTCGCATGTTTTTCCGGCCGGATTGCTGCTTTCCGTGCGGCTCGGTCGGTCGACTTTGTTTCGGTACGTGTCGGTCGGATTTTTCGCGCCTTGCATCGTACTTGGCGTGTCGTGCGCCACGGGTACGTGTCGGTCGGTATTTTTTCCGGATCCGAGTCGGTCGGTGCTTTTTCCGGCCCGAATCGGAATCGACCCCAATGTGTTTCATTTTTGAGTGCTTGGAAAATAACCACTTGAAGTTAAACACAGAAAAACAGAGGTTGTAATCATAACAACAAATTCGACCTTTGGAAACACCAACAGTGGCCTTGGGAATGGGTACCTTCCCCACACCCAAGAATTCATCAAAACGTCTGGGTTTGATGATGACCGCAACCTCTTTTTTAAAATATTTTTTATTAGTGCATGATTACAATATTACAATATAGCGCTGCGAATTTCCAACATTTCAATTTACATAGAAAGAAAGAGACATATATACATTAAATCAACAGATGCTGTTTACCCAAACCAGCGAAACTGGTACAATATTTAAAAGAACGCCTTTCATATTAAATCAGCGGCATTTCGTCATGCGTTAACTCGTGCACACTTTTTTATTTATTTTTTTAACCCCCCCTCCCCTCCCCCCACCCCAGGGTTGGACACGAAGAAGAAAAGAAAAAAAAATAATAATAATATTTTTTAGATGTGATTCACATCGGGTGAAATCCAAGCAGAAGAGTTATCTCTCAAGCCATCAGGTCAGAGGTTCCCAGATCTTTAAGCCTTTCGAGCGGGAGCGCGACCCTCTTTTTTCATAGATGGCTTTTTCAAAGTTATAGTTTGACACTAGTCGTGTTAACCTTTGCTGATATCCTGGTGGAAATGGATCCAACCAGGCGGAGGCCAGGCAAATCTGTATATCGCCATACCTATGAAAACAAGTTGCTCTCCCGGTTTCCCTCGAATCTCTTCATCCACACCGAGGCAGATCAGGGAAGAAGAGAGATGAATATCTCTCCCTAACACTTCTTTTATAAAGTTTGCGATCTCTAATTTCAAGTTACTTAGTATGTAACAGGAGGCAAACATATGATTGAGATCTGCCTGATATAAAGAACATCGGGGGCAAAAAGTCCCTCTACCTGTCCCCCATTTCGCAATCTTTTTAGGGGTGTAGTAAAGAGAAAAGCAAGATTTATAATATTGGGCTTGAAGCCGCGCCGGAATTGACAGACTTTGTGCAAGCTCGATTGAATGGAGAAATAAGTCTTCAGAGATATCTATTTCCTCTTCCCACTTCCTAGCCCGTATTACCAAATCATCCGACATTAGTGAATTAAGAGAATCATACACGAAGCCAATAGTTAAATATTTCGTTCTAAGATTGTCTATAATAGAGTTGCTTATAACGGCGGACGGGCAGCCACATTTTTTCCGTAAAAAATCACGGACTTGCAGATACTTATAAAAGTCTCTCCAATCCAAATCATATCTTTCTTTAAGAATTCCAAATGAAACTATCTTGGATAGAGAATAAAAATCCCCAAGTTTCATCAAGCCTTTATTTTGCCATCTTTTAATTGTTAAATCTTTACAAATTTCTGGCAAGTTAGGATTATTGTAAATTGGAGTGTAATAATTCAGACGGCCCAGACCCAACATTTTACGAACCGATTTCATAGTTTTGAACCCAGCAATCAGCGTCTTGAAACGAACCTTCTTATAATGAGAATCATTCAAAAATCTCCAGATCCATCCCCATGCATCTCTGCCCATTATAAGTTCTATTGGGGTAGGTATACTTCCCAGTGGACTATCAGTTGACTTATCAGAAAAAAGGGTGAAATTATACAGAAGAGTAGTTGCCCAATAATAAAGTTTAATATTAGGAAGAGCCAGGCCGCCTCTTTCCCTGGGTAGAGAAAGAAACTTATAAGCTCCCCGGGGTTTTTCATAAGCCCATATAAATCGAGAAAACAGGTCTTCGATCTTTTTCAAGCAAATAGCACTAAATTCCAGTGGAATAGCTCTTATTAAATACAAAAACTTAGGGAAAAAAAGCATTTTGATTAAATTGCACCTGCCAATTATTGAAAGTTGCAAATTATGTAGTCGAGTTAATTCAGATTTTGTTCTATTAATCAGGGGGTCAATATTACAATCCACGATCCCTTCAACACTAGGCATAATATCCACTCCAAGATACATAGCCTTTTCGACCTGTCGAGTGTCATTGCCCATACTAACATTCTTGCAAATGATCTGCGTTTTAGATCTATTAAGGGAGTATCCGGAAAAACGACCGAATCTTTCGGCCTCTGTTTCAACCTCGGCCATAGATATGCCGGGATCTGCAGTTATCAGGGCAATGTCATCGGCATAGGCCAAGACTTTCGTTTCCCAGCCATGAAAAGTAATAGGGCTAATCTTTTGGTTGGTTTCCAGAAGTCGTAAAAAAGGATCTATATATAAAGCAAACAAAAGTGGTGAGCTGGGGCATCCTTGGCATGTGCCTCTAGTTATTTTAAACGTATCAGTTAGTGTACCATTTAAAAATAATTTCGCAGTTGGCTGAAAGTACAGCATCTTGAATGCCTGTATAAATCCCTGGCCTATCCCGACTCTTGACAGGGTCGCCCATAAAAAAGCCAGGAAACCCTGTCAAATGCCTTCTCGGCGTCGAGTAACATAAGTGCAATTGGATCTTTAGAGATATGGGCAGCGTCGAGCAGTGAGATAACTCTCCTGATGTGATCGACAGTACCACGTCCAGGGATAAATCCATGTTGCCAAGGTGATATTACTTTATGTATTACCCCAGCTAGTCGAACCGCTAATATTTTAGAATAAATTTTGCTATCCACGTTTATCAACGTTATTGGGCGATAAAAGGCTGGTTCCAGAGCAGATTTGTGCTTTTCAAAAAAATAATGATTTTGGCTTGCGACCAAGATTCAGGTGGTCTCCCCCCCTTAAACACATGTATAAGTAAAAAAAGCATAGCTTCTTTTAGTTCAGTGGAAAATTTCTTATAAAATTCAGCTGGAATATTATCTAGCCCAGTGGCTTTACCATTGGGAAGGCTGTTAATACAAAGTAGGGCGTCTCTCCATTGAGGGGGCTCATCAAGTTTGACCTGGTCGTCTTGAGCTAATTGCACCGCTGGGATTGAATTAAGATAGGCGGTGATATCATTTACATGTGTCGTGTTAGTTTCATAATATAAAGCTTGATAGTAGGTGAGAAACACTTTGCCAATACCCTCCGGATCTGAAATTATTGCTTGAGTGGGATCTTTAATAGCTGTGATAATGTTCCTTGTGGTTTTTTGCCTTGCTCTAATCGCAAGGTAATGCCCAACCTGCTCACTGCATTCATATGCATCCTTCCTCCAAATTGCTAATCTATCTGCCGCTTTTTTGGCAATTAGCTCCATAACAGATGATTTTGCAGACAATATTTTGGCAAGTGTGTCCACGGGGTCTTTACCATCCCTAAGAACAGTGATTAAGTTACCCTCTGCGACAGCTAATCGGGTTTGTAAATTATCCAGGAGTTGGCGCTTTTTCCTATTTAAGAAGGATGAGAAGCTCATTGTTTCTCCTCTTATTGCTGCTTTTCATGCATCCCAGACCATTGCAACCCCTGTGCTATCTAAATTGTCCTTAATAAATTGTGGAATCCAAAGCCTCATATGATTGCAATATTCATCATTTAATAGCAGGGATCGATCGAAGGTCCAGTTGACCATTCCTCTAGTGACCCCAGTTGCCCCTTTTATTTCCACAACTAGGGGATTATGGTCCGAGACTATGCGTGGGGTCCTTTCTATTGAACATAGATGAAGAATTGAGTGGGATGCAAACATAAAATCTAACCTCACCAGTTTATTGTGTGGAAAAGAATAAAAGGTTTGGCCGGAATCGGTTGGGTATTGTAAATGCCAGATATCAGTGAGTGCCTGCTCGCGACATAAAGTTCTCAGGGCTTTAAACACCTTTGGTTTCCGGCCACAATAAACCCAATTTTTATCTAAAGCTATATTCTTGTTAGCGGGTAAATTTATATTAAAATCACCACAGATGATTAAAGGTAACGGCCATTTAGCCAGTTCATTATTCAAGACATCAAAAATTGCTGGATCATCTGCAGTGCTGCCATATAACGTGCATATCGTAAGTGAATCCCCATTTTCCCTGCGACATTCAGTGATAACCCACCTCCCATATTGGTCAGCTAGTGTTCGTATAAATTGAATTGAGCATTTTGCGGATAGTACTGCCACCCCGCGTGTCCTAGCCTCTTGTGTTGTGGCCCCTACTACTGTATAGCCGAGCGAGTCTAACACGTGGATCTGAGTTCTTTCGATATGGGTTTCCTGCAAACACAAAATGTCGGCTTTAAGTAGCCGAAGAGCAATCGCAGTATTGCGTCGTTTCTTGGGATCATTAAGGCCACAAACATTGATTGTAGCTATATGTAGTTTACTCATTTGAAGTAGAAAAATTCAACCAATAGCAAAAACCAATACCAGAAACCATATAAGAAAAAACATTCGAGTCATCCAACTTAGTGCCAACCCCAACCCCCACCCTACCCTGCCCTGCCCGCAACCCCGAAGGGCACCCCAACCCCCCACCCACCGCCACCCACTGAGGCAACCTGGTTCCTGGAGAGCCAGGATGATGACAACTGAGCAATCAGGGTCCCGTGCCCCCCCCTGGTCCGCACCCCTACCCTAAACTATCCACTCTATCTGTGCCAAAGTATATTGCAATATCACCAATTTTACAACACTAAGCCCGTGCTTAAGTCCATGATTATTTAAACTTTGGTTTTGTCTCTTCTAGCCACCATGATCTCTTGCAAATAGGCTTGGGCCTGTACTTCAGATATAAAGCTGCGGGTGACCCCATTGAGAATCATTTTTAAGCGTGCAGGATTTTGTAGATATACAGTTGCCCCAATTTGTTGAAAAGGGGCAAATAGCTGCCGCAGCCTCCATCTACGCTCCACCGTGGCATGAGCGAAGTCTGGCCTGCTAAAAAAGGTAACGCCATTAAATTCCTTCTTGCTTGTGGGTCTGGCTAGATCAAAAAGTGCCTGGCGTAAAAGAAAGTTGCCAAAATAAACTAGCATGGCACAGGGGTATTGCGCAGTAGATAAGGGCCGTTTAGAAAGTGTTAAAGGGAATCGGTGAGCCCGCTGTATCTCCTTGTCCCAATCCCAGGATTGCAGTTCAGGAAATGCTCCTTTGAAAAGCGAGATGATATAGGCCCTTGGATCGCTCCCTTCCACACCTTCCGGGTCCCCAAGAACGCGAAGATTGTTGCGTCGTGATCTGTTCTCTTGCTCCTCCATCTTCATCATTAAGTCTTTGACAATAGCATCCTGCGCATCCCCCTGTACTTTTAATGCAGAAACATCTTTTTCCAGGTTCTCGGTACGCCCTTCGACAGACGACATTCTCTCAACGATTTCAGTGCAGGTTCGGCCCACTTTCCTGATAGCGCCTTGCAATTTCTGTGTGGCTTGTCGTTTTTTTCGGTTATCCTGCTTGACCTCTTCTTGGAAGCCCTTGATTGAATGTAGGACTTCGGCAAGGGTAGGTTCTTCCTTGCTACAGGGAGTTCCCAGGTGTCCGCTCCCCACTTCTCCCATTACCGAGAAGTTGCCCCCTGAGCGTACCGTACAATCTGAGGGGGTCGCAAATTGAGATGACGAATAATCCCATCTGAGATCAGCATTACTTCCTTGGTCGGAAGTTTTATGTCCACTTTGTCCTTTTTTCCCCTTTTTCTTTTTCTGCTTTTTGTTTTGTGCTGCATTTTGCCATGTAGTCGCTGAGTCCATACTGCTTCCCCAATCATGCTACGCACCGTTGTCATCACTATCATTGCCATCGTTAGATGTGGATATGCCAGTCTCGTATAGCTCTGATTCATCCGTCGCTAGGCAGGGATTTTCAATGATAGCGAGGGCTTCAGAATAGCCAGAGGTTTCTGGCTGATTGTTCATTGGGTTTATTAAATTTGTTGATTTCCCTGGGTTTAGCAGATTCTCTTGTGGTGTAGCCCCAGTATCTACACAGATTTGATCCTCGTTAATGCTAGAATCATTACCACAGGCTCGCAAATCCAAGGACAGAAGAGCACCTAAGGGCGCATTCTTTGTTGGCACGTTGCATGGAAAACTGCCTGGAATGTTGCCTGGCCCCGCGACTGCTCCTGTATTGGCTGACGGTGCGGTGCAAATTGAGGCCAATATTCCGGGGGCCTCTACTAAAGATGCCACAGGGTCTGAATGGACCTCCCTGGCATCCACTAAGGGTACCAGAGAAGTGGTTACGACCAGCTGATCCTCCGGCGTGCCGCCTGCCACCGATTCAATTCTTGCAATCTCTAATGGGCCAAACATATTTGAGATTAAAAGTTGAGAATTAGGGTTTTGGGCAGTATCCGCAATCTTAGTGTTTTTAGCTTGTGTCCTTTTGGTTTGCTTAATCACTCGCTCTGCCTTATCTTCTAAGTTCACTCGGTCGGCTTGCTCTTTATTTCTCAGACCCCGTGTTTCCGGGCGTCTCTGTAAGCTCTCTGGGCTGTTTGGCTGTACAGCTACAGTTATCCCTTCAGTTATATCATGGGCTGACGGCTGATTACTTTTTACTTTCATGCTTTTTCCCCCTCGCCCGTCATCCTTACTTGTTTCTTTACCGTAATGAAGCAGTCCAGGAAACAATGTATCCTCCGCTGAAACTTGCCGCAGCGACTGACTCCCCTCTCCGTGTCAGACAAGGCGATCAGGAAATCATGGAAAGCCGATAGCATTGCTTTGAGGCGGTGCGTGGCCGAGAGCCGCCGCAGGACGACGCGGGGCGAGGATGTTGGAACCGTGTGGCGCGCTACTCGTGAAGCCGCTGTCAGGAACGTTGAGCCTCGCCACCCATTCCAGTCAAGGCGTTGAGTGAAAATCAGCACAGCAATCATCCGTTGCGACAAATCCAGACAAAAACAATAGAGTGTCAGCAGGTAATTTTCAGCTTCTTTGAGCAGAATATTCCACGTATGGCAAAGTTTTTAAGTCTGTTAGGGGTCAGACCGGCGGAGCTGCATCGGGTGTCTGCTACTCAGGCGCCATCTTGACCGCAACCTCTTAATGCTTCTGTGGTTTCCAAATGTATCTTTTTGCAGAGAGTGATTAGGAAGTTAGGGGCTTATTACGAGTTTGGTGGTCTTCATCTGGGACCAACAACGCAGCGACCCCAAGAAGACCGCCAAGCCCATGGTGCACCCGCCCACCTGATTATGACCTCTATCCAGGGCAGGCAGGCAGTGCTGTGGAGGTCTCATGGCAGCAGTAAGTAAGGCTCATAGGAGAGCCTACACAGCATACCGCCGCCCTGACTGCTCATCCGTGCACTGTGTGGCATGCACCATGTCGTGAATGCCACACAGTGCACGCACGACCATGCAGTTGTAATGGGGGGCACGTCATGTGCCCCCTGAACCTAGCCCCATGAGCAGTTTTGCCCGGGAGCTCTGTTGGGGGCCCCCTCCTTGCCCTTCTGACAGTTTTTTCATGGCAGGATCACTGCCATGAAAAGGCTTGCAGAGGTTCAAGACGTAATATGGACAGCGGTGCCGGGATCGGCACCGCCTCCATTCCTCCCCACTTCACACACCTCCAGCACCACGGTATCCAGGATCCTGGTGGTGCTGGCAGTGTCGTGGTGGTCCTTCCACTACAATTGTAATATGGTGGGCGGACTGCGGTGGTTGGGCCGCCACGTCCAGTACGGCGGTCCCAGGACTCGTAATAAGGTCCTTAGTGTCTTGTCTCTCTATGGAGGCTCTTTAAACGATAATCTTAGCACTTATTGGATCAAGGTTAGATTATGCAAACTCTCTGTGTTTGGGACTTTCTGAAAATGATCTATACAGATTACAAACCGTGCTAAACGTGCAGCACACTTAATTTTCATAGTGCCCATAAGATCATATGACACCTTTATTGAAGCAATTTTATTGGTTGCCAGTTAAGCAGAATCAGTTCAAAACATGCTGTCTAATCTTCAAGGCACTACATGGACTGATACCTTTATTTGTGGGTATGTGTATCACTAAATATGAACCCACTCGTGCTCTATGTTCATCATCAGCCAATGACCTATTAATACCTAGATATGCTTAATAATGAACAGGAGGTCATAGTTTCTCTGTGCAAGTGCATTGATAGTGGAACAGTCTTCCTGATTCGCTCTGTGCTGAAACTGAATTCAAGTTCTTTTGAAAGAACTTTGAAAAATGGCTTTTCAAATAAGCATATATTTGCTGAATATCTTCTTTTCTGCTATGTGTTCTTTTCCATTTTGCCTTATATTTATTCACACAAAGATTTATCTAGTGCCAAGGAACCATCAAGAATATAACACGTAAGGTAACGTAACACAATACAACGCAACATGACTGTTAGATTTGGGGGTCTCTAGTTGGCAGAGGTATGTACCTTTGTCCAAATAGGGACCCTTGAGTCTAGTCAGGGAAAGTAGGTACACTCCCGAAATAACCCCTGCTCACCCTCTTGGTAGCTTGGCACGAGCAGACAGGCTTAGTTCAGAGGCAGTGTGTAAAGCATTTGTGAACACATACAGTAATCAAGTGACAACACTACAAATGGACACCACACAGGTTATATATTTATAAAAATAGGTATACTTTATATAGATTTATCACAAGACCATAAACGACAAAAATAATCCACAATACTGTTAAGAATACTTAGTTCTGATCAAAAAGGCTTAATTCAAGGTTCTGTGCGAGTCGGTAGCCTCCTCCGGCTACGGCGATGTCGAGAACAAACAGAGTCTAACAAATCCAGCTGACCGCGTCGAGACGGGCCAACACAGCGTAGACAGACTCGGTCACAGTACCTTTTACTTGAAGCGGCAGGCACGGGCGTGCGAGCCGGATGGCTGTTCGTCGCGGTCGCGATGCAAAAATGGAAGCGTTGCAGGACGCGTTGTCCCTCGATGCGGTGCAGGCAGCGGCTCGTTGACGTCGTCGAGACGGAGTCGGTGAGACCAGGGCCGTGCGTTGCAGGGCGAGACGGTGCTTCGATGCGGTGCTGGCAGGTTGCGGTGCGGCGGCGGAGCCGGATTCAGGAGCTGGCGTCGATCAGTCCGGACAGCGGTGCGAGTCGGGCGGTGCGTCACAAAGCGTGCGAGCGGTGCCCAACTCCGGTGCGGTCACAGGACTCGAACTCAGCAGCAGTGACCGTGTCGGTCGGACCAGTTCGATTCGGCGTAGCGAAGCGTTGCAGGACGCGTTGTCCCTCGATGCGGTGCAGGCAGCGGCTCGTTGACGGAGTCGGTGAGACCAGGGCCGTGCGTTGCAGGGCGAGACGGTGCTTCGATGCGGTGCTTGCAGGACACCGAGTCGGTCGTGAGAGTCGGTCACAGCTCCCTACCTCTGTAGCCACTGAAACAGAGTTTCCAGCAGCAATTCACAAAGGGGGTGAAGTCCAATGGTCCTGGGACTTCGGTCAGGGGGCAAGCTCTCTTCCAAGCCCTTGGAGATCCTTCACAAGTTGATGAAAGTCACAGCAAAGCAAAAGTTCCTTTCTCCTCTCTTTGGCAGTCAGGCAAACCACTGCAGGCCAATCCCCCAAGCAGCACTTCAGGCTTAGGGATAGTCTCTCCTCAGTTTCTTCTTGGTTCCGCTCCTCAGCAAAGGTTTCTTCTTGTTCCCAAAAGTGATCTAATTTTCCTGGGGTCTGGGTGCCCCTCTTATACCCTGATTCTCTTTGTTCTCTGGAGGCAGAGAGGCCTCTGCCTAGTCCAAAACCAGTTCTGGTCAGTCCTGGAGCACTTTGTTTTTCTGACTCCTTCTTTCCTTTCAGAATGTGGGGCAGAGTGCTCAGCCGCCCGGCAGGAGGTGGAGCCAGCATTGTGGAAGGCAGGCACAGCCCTATTCAGACCCAGGTGCAACTCCTCCCTCCACTCTGGATGCAGATCTTTCTATTCAGCCCTGCGCTGACTCACCCTGTCTCCGGTAGCCACCCCCAGCCCCTGTCACTCAATCTCCAGACAAGGAATACACAACCTAGCAGAGGCAGGCTTGGATAGTTAGGCAAGAAAATACCCACTTTCTAAAAGTGGTATTTTCGAACACAGAATGTTAAAACCAACTTCACTAAAAGATGTATTTTATCATCCTGAGTTCAGGCATACTAAATTCGTTTTTCTACCATGTTCCCTGGGTCAGTTCTGACTATAAGGTGTAATAGTCAGTCTGCCCATTCTGGCCTATGGGGAGCAGGTAGCCTTGCAATAGTGAAAAACGAAAATGGCTGTAATTCACTATTAGGACATGCCACACACACCAGGGCATGTCCTACCTTATACTTACAATGCACCCTGCCCTAGGGCCTACTTTAGGGGTGACCAACATGCAGTAAAGGGAAGGTTTTAGGGACTGGTAAGTGGGTGTACTCACCAAGTCGACATGGCAGCCCTAGGCTGCACACAGGCTCTGCGATGGCAGGCCTGAGACACATTTTACCAGCCGCTTCTGTGGGTGGCACAACCAGTGCTGCAAGCCCACCAGCGGCATTGGATTTACAAGCCCTGGGCACACTGAGTGCACTGTACTAGGGACTGACAAGTAAACCAATCATCCAATCATGGAGTCACTAATACATATATCAATTAACGATAGGGAGCACTTGCACTTTGGCACTGATTAGCAGCGGCAAAGTGCCCATGAGCATCTAGTCCAGCAAAAACATATCGGCAACAGTGGAGGCATTACGAAAAAATGGAAGGGAGACCCACGCCAAGGATGCCAGGTCTAACACGTGTCCCCTCCAGCTGAAATGTGGGGAGAACTATCCTACCCCTAGGGAGTTCTCATCGCTAAGGCGGAAAAATCTGGACAGTCCATCAGCATTGGCGTGTTCTGTACCAGGGCGGTGTTCCACCGTAAAGTCCATCCCCTGTAGGGAAATGGACCACCTCAACAGCTTTGGATTCTCACCCCTCATCTGCATCAACCATCTGAGGGGCCTGTGGTCTGTCTGAACCCGGAAGTGAGTCCCAAACAGGTATGGTCTCAGCTTCTTCAGTGCCCAGACCACAGCAAATGCCTCACGCTCGATAGCACTCCATCTCTGTTCCCGGGGAAGTAACCTCCTACTGATGAAGGCTACAGGTTGGTCTAGGCCCTCCTCATTGATCTGTGATAGAACAGCCCCTACACCATGCTCTGAAGCGTCGGTTTGAACAATGAACTCATTGGAGAAGTTGGGTGCCTGGAGCACAGGCGCCGTGCACATGGCAGTCTTCAAGGTGTCAAAAGCTTTTTGACAGGCGTCAGTCCAAATCACTTTCCTGGGCTGCTTCTTGGAAGTCAGCTCGGTCAAGGGGGCAACAATGCTGCCATACCCCTTGACGAATCTCCGGTAATACCCGGTGAGTCCTAGGAAGGCTCTCACCTCTGTCTGGGTCTTGGGGGCTCCCAAGCCAGAATGGTATCAATTTTCGGTTGGAGGGGCGCCACCTGGCCGCTCCCAACCTGGTGTCCCAAGTACACCACAGAACCCTGCCCAATCTGGCACTTACTCGCCTTGATTGTGAGGCCTGCCCTCCGCAGCGCCATCAACACTTCCCAGAGGTGGCGCAGATGCTCTTCCCAACGGGCACTGAACACTGCGATGTCATCCAGGTAGGCGGCACTGAAATCCTCCAGTCCAACCAACACCTGGTTGACCAACCTCTGAAAGGTGGCAGGGGCATTCTTCATCCCAAAGGGCATCACCCGGAACTGGTAGTGCCCATCTGGTGTGGAGAATGCTGACCTCTCTTTGCCCCATCAGTCAAGGCGATCTGCCAGTATCCAGACGTTAAGTCAAACGTGCTGAGGTACCGCGCAGCCCCTAACCGATCTATGAGCTCATCAGCTCTGGGGATGGGGTGGGCGTCAGTCCTGGTGACGGAATTGAGTCCCCTGTAGTCCACACAGAACCGGAGTTCTGGTGTGGCACCAGGCGCGGCAGCTTTTGGAACCAAGACCACGGGGCTGGCCCAAGGGCTGTTAGAGGACTCAATCACCCCTAGCGCAAACATCTTGGAGACCTCCTCCTTGATGCAGGCTCTGACCCTGTCAGTCACCCTGTAAGCCTTGTGCTTCACAGGAAGACTGTCCCCAGTGTCCACATCATGGACGCACCAATGAGTGACACTGGGAACCAGGGAGAACAGGTCAGGGAACTGTCCCAACAGTTGGCGACAGTCACCCTGCTGCTCAGGTGTCAGGGAGGTAGAGAGGTTTACTCCCTCCACTGATCCATCTTGCTCTCGGGCTGACAGGAGGTCAGGAAGAGGCTCGGTCTCCTCCTCCATTCCATCATCTGTAGCTAAGAGCATGCCCACTTGGGACCTCTCCAAGTGGGGCTTCAGGCGGTTCACATGCAGGACCCGCAAGGGGTTCCTGGGAGACTGCAAGTCCACCAAATAGGTAACTGGACTCTTGCGCTCCACCACCGTAAAAGGGCCGGTCCACCTGTCCTGGAGCGCACAGGGCTCCACAGGGGCCATGACCCACACTTTCTGACCAGGCTGAAGCTCTACCAGAGTGGCATTCTGGTCGTACCACCGCTTCATCTCCTCCTGGCTGGCTTCCAGATTTGCCTCAGCAAGCTCTCTGAAACGCCTAGTCTGGTTCCTGAAGGCCAGCATGTAACTGTATACATCCTGGGGAGGTTTCCTGGGAGATTGCTCCCAGCCTTCCTTGACCAAACTCAGAGGTCCTCGCACCGGGTGTCCATAGAGGAGCTCAAAGGGACTGAACCCTAGAGACTTCTGTGGCACCTCCCGGTATGCAAACAACAGGCATGGTAAGAGGACGTCCCATTTACGCCTCATGGGTTCTTCCAGACCCATAATCATGCCCTTGAGGGTCCGGTTGAATCTCTCAACCAGACCATTTCCTTGAGGGTGGTAAGGAGTGGTGAACTTGTAAGTTACACCGCACTCCTGCCACAGGGACTTCATGTACTTGGACACGAAGTTGGTACCTCTGTCAGACACCACCTCTTGAGGGAATCCCACACGTGAGAAAATTCCCATCAGTGCCCGTCCCACCACGGGGGCCGTCACTGTCCTCAGAGGGATGGCTTCAGGGTACCGGGTGGCATGGTCCACCAAGACCAGGATAAACCTGTTGCCCATGGCTGTCTTGGGGTCCAGTGGCCCCACAATGTCAATACCCACCCGTTCAAAGGGGGTGCTGACCACAGGGAATGGCTGGAGAGGAGCCTTGTGCTTCCTCCCACTCTTTCCACTTGCCTGGCAAGTCTGGCATGTTCTGCAGTGAGTGGCGGCACTCCTGCGCATCTGGGGCCAATAGAAATGGGTAACAAGCCTGTCAAAGGTCTTGTCCTGCCCCAGATGTCCCGCTAACGGTACATCATGAGCCAACCCCAGTAGGAAGGCTCTGAAGCGCTGGGGTACCACCAGCACACGGGCTGACCCAGGCTCAGCAACCTTAGGCTCTGAATACAGGAGACCATTCTCCCAGTAAACCCAATGTGATCCAGACTGAGCACCTGCTGCCTGGTCTGTGGCCTGTTGCCTCAGACCCACGAGAGAAGGGCATGTGTTCTGCTCCTTGCAGAACTCTTCCCTGGAGGGTCCTCCTTCTTGCTGCCAATGGGTCAGCTCAGGTAGGTCCCCCAGTTCAGCTACCTGTTCCCCTGTAGGCTCCAGGGCATCCCCCTCAGGGTCTGCCTCCTCCTGGACCGTGGGAACCTCGGGGGCCGGTTTCCCGCGCCCCTGCCTCCTCTCTCTCCGGCAGGCACCTGGGCCTCCCTCTCAGGCTCCAGGTCCTCTTGAACACCTTTAGCTGCCATTGACCGGGTGGTCACACATGCCCAATCAGGCAAGCCCAACATTTCTAAATGCGCACTCCGCTCCACCTTAGCCCAAGGTGAGCTCTCCAAATCGTTCCCTAACAAACAGTCAACAGGCATGGCTGGCCTCACAGCTACTTGAAGAGTACCCGAGACCCCCCCACTCAAAGGGAACCTGAGCCACCTTGCAGTGACTCTCTGTGTTGTCAGCGGCAACAACCGGATAGAATGCATCAGGGATAACCTGCTCTTTAGACACCAGGTGACACTTGACAGCTGTCACACTGGCTCCTGTGTCTCTCAGAGCCTCCACCCTATGGCCATTGATGGTCACCCACTGCCTGTATTTCTTAGTGTTCTCAGGCAGCGGGGTCCTAGGGACCATCTCAGAGTCTCCTAATGAGACAAGGGAAAACACTGTGGGATCCCCCCACCTTGGGCACCCAACTCCTCCCCCAGGGCTACACTAGCCAACTGCCGGGGGACTGCACTGGTGGGTGCTGGTTTTCCATGCAAAGGGCAACGAGGATCGTTTGCCTTGTGGCCAGGGGCGCCACACTTGTAACATACCAGTGGTCCCTGGTGAACAGGGGGCCTGTCAGGGCCACTGGCTTCTTCTCAGGGGGAGGCTGGGAACCTTTCCCTTGGTTCCCTTGGGGTCTACTTTGGGGCCCTTTATGGAACTCCTTCTGTTTACCCTTGTCCCCCCACTCTTCTGCTGGGGACCCTGCCCACCCTTGGCGGAGTCTCCCACGTGACCCTTGTGGACCCGGGTACTCACCCAGCGGTCCGCCTCCTCAGCAAGCTGCCTAGGGTTAGTCAGCTTACTATCAATCAGGTGCTGGCGTAGCTCAGGAAAACAATTACCGGACAAGTGCTCCCAGGCAATCAAATCAAAGAGCGCCTGAAAATCAGTCGCTTTGCTACCCTTTACCCAACCATCCAAGGCTCTGCAAAAGAAGGTCACATATTCAACCCAGGTACTGCTTTCAATCTTACTACAGTTCCTGAACCTTTGCCTATAAAGCTCAGGGGTCAAACCATATCTAGTCATTAAGGCATCCTTCATGTGGCTGTACGAATTATAGACTTCAGAGGGCAAATCCAACAAGGTATCCCGCCCTTCACTGAGGAACCGTCCCCACAACCCCGCTCCCCAATCCTTCTCAGGGACCCGGTGGGAAGACATGGCTACCTCATAGGCTTTGAACCACTGCCCTATGTCGTCATTTTTAAAAAACTCCTTCACCACATCTTTGGGAATATACACCCTAGCTTCAACAGGCACAGGCGGTACACTGCCACCAGAGGGAGTAATCTCTAAGCTCTTGGCCTTCAATTCCAACTCCCTCAAAACTTTCTCATGTTCAAACTGCATTTTCTTTTCCTCTAGGGCTAATTTCCTTGTTTGCATTTCGAATTCTAACTGCTTATTCAGCTTGAGTTTGGTCAGCTCCATTTCGTGCATCCTACTCTCTTTCCTGTCCTCCAACTCCTCTGGAGACAGTCCTCTGGCAGAAACACTGCTACCTACCGGGGAAGGTGGTCTTCTAGCCCCTAGACCCAATAGCCCCTCCAGCTGCCCTTCCGCATTCTCAGCCCCCTCCACAGGGGCACTCCTTGATTCGACCCAGGCCCTCAGCGCCTTTTGGAGGTCCTCCTTCCTGGAGATCCCGGTCATGGACACTTTAAACTTTTTGCAGAATTGCTTGAGCTGCTTAAGGGTGTAGCATTCTAGCCTCTCTTCTTCCCAATCACATTCAACAGAGGCTACTGATGCCGGTTTCTCCATAGTGACTGAACTTGGCATTTGCAAAAATAGGAAATCCCAGAAAAAATGCTATTAAAGTATGTGGTTGCGTTTTGGTCTGCACTCACTAAGTAGTGTTCACCAATCACTGTACATGAGTCACAAATGCAAGTCCAGAATCCTCACCGCTGACCACCAATGTTAGATTTGGGGGTCTCTAGTTGGCAGAGGTATGTACCTTTGTCCAAATAGGGACCCTTGAGTCTAGTCAGGGAAAGTAGGTACACTCCCGAAATAACCCCTGCTCACCCTCTTGGTAGCTTGGCACGAGCAGACAGGCTTAGTTCAGAGGCAGTGTGTAAAGCATTTGTGAACACATACAGTAATCAAGTGACAACACTACAAATGGACACCACACAGGTTATATATTTATAAAAATAGGTATACTTTATATAGATTTATCACAAGACCATAAACGACAAAAATAATCCACAATACTGTTAAGAATACTTAGTTCTGATCAAAAAGGCTTAATTCAAGGTTCTGTGCGAGTCGGTAGCCTCCTCCGGCTACGGCGATGTCGAGAACAAACAGAGTCTAACAAATCCAGCTGACCGCGTCGAGACGGGCCAACACAGCGTAGACAGACTCGGTCACAGTACCTTTTACTTGAAGCGGCAGGCACGGGCGTGCGAGCCGGATGGCTGTTCGTCGCGGTCGCGATGCAAAAATGGAAGCGTTGCAGGACGCGTTGTCCCTCGATGCGGTGCAGGCAGCGGCTCGTTGACGTCGTCGAGACGGAGTCGGTGAGACCAGGGCCGTGCGTTGCAGGGCGAGACGGTGCTTCGATGCGGTGCTGGCAGGTTGCGGTGCGGCGGCGGAGCCGGATTCAGGAGCTGGCGTCGATCAGTCCGGACAGCGGTGCGAGTCGGGCGGTGCGTCACAAAGCGTGCGAGCGGTGCCCAACTCCGGTGCGGTCACAGGACTCGAACTCAGCAGCAGTGACCGTGTCGGTCGGACCAGTTCGATTCGGCGTAGCGAAGCGTTGCAGGACGCGTTGTCCCTCGATGCGGTGCAGGCAGCGGCTCGTTGACGGAGTCGGTGAGACCAGGGCCGTGCGTTGCAGGGCGAGACGGTGCTTCGATGCGGTGCTTGCAGGACACCGAGTCGGTCGTGAGAGTCGGTCACAGCTCCCTACCTCTGTAGCCACTGAAACAGAGTTTCCAGCAGCAATTCACAAAGGGGGTGAAGTCCAATGGTCCTGGGACTTCGGTCAGGGGGCAAGCTCTCTTCCAAGCCCTTGGAGATCCTTCACAAGTTGATGAAAGTCACAGCAAAGCAAAAGTTCCTTTCTCCTCTCTTTGGCAGTCAGGCAAACCACTGCAGGCCAATCCCCCAAGCAGCACTTCAGGCTTAGGGATAGTCTCTCCTCAGTTTCTTCTTGGTTCCGCTCCTCAGCAAAGGTTTCTTCTTGTTCCCAAAAGTGATCTAATTTTCCTGGGGTCTGGGTGCCCCTCTTATACCCTGATTCTCTTTGTTCTCTGGAGGCAGAGAGGCCTCTGCCTAGTCCAAAACCAGTTCTGGTCAGTCCTGGAGCACTTTGTTTTTCTGACTCCTTCTTTCCTTTCAGAATGTGGGGCAGAGTGCTCAGCCGCCCGGCAGGAGGTGGAGCCAGCATTGTGGAAGGCAGGCACAGCCCTATTCAGACCCAGGTGCAACTCCTCCCTCCACTCTGGATGCAGATCTTTCTATTCAGCCCTGCGCTGACTCACCCTGTCTCCGGTAGCCACCCCCAGCCCCTGTCACTCAATCTCCAGACAAGGAATACACAACCTAGCAGAGGCAGGCTTGGATAGTTAGGCAAGAAAATACCCACTTTCTAAAAGTGGTATTTTCGAACACAGAATGTTAAAACCAACTTCACTAAAAGATGTATTTTATCATCCTGAGTTCAGGCATACTAAATTCGTTTTTCTACCATGTTCCCTGGGTCAGTTCTGACTATAAGGTGTAATAGTCAGTCTGCCCATTCTGGCCTATGGGGAGCAGGTAGCCTTGCAATAGTGAAAAACGAAAATGGCTGTAATTCACTATTAGGACATGCCACACACACCAGGGCATGTCCTACCTTATACTTACAATGCACCCTGCCCTAGGGCCTACTTTAGGGGTGACCAACATGCAGTAAAGGGAAGGTTTTAGGGACTGGTAAGTGGGTGTACTCACCAAGTCGACATGGCAGCCCTAGGCTGCACACAGGCTCTGCGATGGCAGGCCTGAGACACATTTTACCAGCCGCTTCTGTGGGTGGCACAACCAGTGCTGCAAGCCCACCAGCGGCATTGGATTTACAAGCCCTGGGCACACTGAGTGCACTGTACTAGGGACTGACAAGTAAACCAATCATCCAATCATGGAGTCACTAATACATATATCAATTAACGATAGGGAGCACTTGCACTTTGGCACTGATTAGCAGCGGCAAAGTGCCCATGAGCATCTAGTCCAGCAAAAACATATCGGCAACAGTGGAGGCATTACGAAAAAATGGAAGGGAGACCCACGCCAAGGATGCCAGGTCTAACAATGACATAATGTAACAATCCTGTTTTAGGTTTACACTTATAATAACTTATAAAACCCCACCAAAGGGAAACAAACAGCCTTCATCAGTCTAAACATATAAACACCGATAAACACCTGCACAACTAGAAACTAAAATGTATTTCAGAGCAAGCAAAGTGTGAGAGAATGAGTCATGTTTATTTCTTTCTGACGAGCCAACACAATGTAACTTTGTTATACAAGGTAGCAGGAAGAAAGACTGATCTAAGAATATTTTGCTTGAGTGTTGTTGTCACTAATATATTATTTCTTCTTCTTTTGGTTTCCCCTAGTTTTGTGTGCTTGGATTAAAGGTACAGGGTTTTAAAGCATGTTTAAAGTCTGATCCAATTATTCTATACACTGTAGAGAATCTGGGAATATTTAAATCATATTTGATCTTTTAGCAGGGTATACTTTTTTCACAGATTGGTGAAATGGCTGGATCATAAAAATCTTGGCCAACATGACTATCCCATTTACCCACAGACACAGAATGGATAAACCCTTTGATACATCAGCCACCTTTTCTTACAGGTCAGTATTGATAGCAGGTCACCTACTAAACAACCCAGGCTTTAAATGTTCAATGCAAAAACTAGTGACAGGTACCAGTGAAAAGAGTGCTGTCACCCATACACATGGGATAGTGGTGAAAACATGATACCAGACTTTCAACATGCCAAAAACATTCATAGATAGATGGTGTCCAATTGCTAGGTGTGTTACCTTCAACGAATCCTTGCTTTTTACCCACCTGCACTTTACAGCTGGGGCTTTTGAGTGCATAGATACAATGTTACCAGCAAAATGTTAAGTCCCAGATACAATGTGATGTCTGTTAAAAGGTCAGGACTGTTTAAAGTAAGGCATATGTCATGGGGACTCTTGGTAGCTTTGAATGTACACACAACAGCAGCGCCACCTTTACGTAGTTAGGCAAAGAGTGCAGAAAAGCATTGGCGGGCATGCTCAAAGGATCAAGTTTCAGGTGCCTTAGAATGCAGAGCTACAAATTAATCTGGTGTAGTTCAACATTTTAAAGGTTTCACAAGGCACCACACAGTTGGCAGGGTTGACCACTCCTACAAGGACTTAAAATTTGAATATCTGAAGCTGAGAGGAGATTTGTTTTTTCTTACAATTACTTTATACTTACCTGGGTTGTCCTGTGCTAGTTCTTCTGAGGGACCATCGTCGGTCGGGTCAGCTGGTGAATCTAGAGGAAAGAAGAAGATTAAAATGTAGTCGAAGAAAATAAGTTGCATACTCTCTGTCATTTTCAAGGGCATGAACGCCACTCTGAATATACCATCCTTAAATTCTGACAGAAGTTAAATAAATCACAATTGCAAAATACATAACTCAAAAGCCTCCTAGAATTTATTTCTGACGTGGTCTCCCACAAGTGGTGTCTGAAGTGGGATCGAAGGAAATGGAGGCTTTTATATTAAAGTTACCTGACGGACAACAGAAGGTGGGATTGGCCATTGTGAAATTTATGACCACTTCTCAGCAAGACAGGAAGACCTTCCGGAAAACCTTTCAAACACAGTCGGAGTTGACAATGAGACCTATTGAGTAAGATTTCAACAGTTAAAAGATATTAGTGAGGAAACTCTGCAAACCTTATTTAGTAGAGTGAAAGACCTTACTGATCGCTGGCTGAAATTTGAAACCACTATGAAGGAAAACATCTTGGGGGGAGTCTATTCAGAACAATTCCTGAACTCACTCCAGGCACATGTACAAAGATGAGTCAAGCGACACAGTAATGTCACGATAACCATGGTGGTAGAAATTGCCTCCACCTTAAATTGGGCTCAAGAGAATAGACATATGAAAGAAGAACCCTTAGTTAAAACAATCTTCTGAAGTGAAAATACAATACCTCCTTAAATGTGAAGTTTCAACTCTATGGTCATGCCTATGCATCAGAGTGTGGCTTTACAATCTTCAGGGCCACAGTGTTTTGAATGCAGGAATCTAGGACACATTACCCAATTTTGCACGCAGTGGAAAGAAAAAGAGCCAATGGAAATTGGGGTTACTAAGAGGGTCTTATGTGTTGGGGACACGGAACCATCTCAGTTCCATTACCCATTGAAAGAAGATTGTTAACCTGTGCAAGCCCTACTTGATACAGGCTGCAGGCAGTCTGTAATGGTTTCTCATATAAAGGACATACGCTTCAATCCTTTAGAAGGTACCATTAAGATACAGTGTTTACATAGGGAACAGAGGAAGTACCCTTTGGTTAAGGTGGATATATAAGATAAAGGGGAGAGGAGTTGGCCTAACGGCTAGGGCGTCCGACCTCGAATCGGGGGAACTGGGTTTGAGTCTCGGCAATGACGCTGAACATCCTGTGATTCTGGGCAAATCACTTAATCTCCCCGTGCCTAACAAAAATGAATGTGTGTCCTAATGTAACGTAACTGGTGCTATGTAAAGCGCTCTGATACCCGATTCGGGTCAATTTCGCGCTATATAAAACTCTGCAAAAAAAAAAAAAAGAAGATAAACCTACACCCATGAAGGTTGGGGTAGTACCACAGCTGCCAGAATCACTCGTTTTAAGTAAGGACTATCCCCAGTTTCAGTTCCTTCCCCAGGAAAGTCTAGGTAAGGAAGAATTGTGGTTAACAAAAGTTATTTTTTCCTAACAGGATTGGGAAGTTACACCAGTAAAAAGAAGGAAAAGTAGAAAGGAAAAGGGTTGGGGAAAAAGTAGCAAGCCCCCTACATATCAATTCTAATTGGGACAGAGGGCTGGGAAAGCGATCAGGACTTCCAGGCAGTCTAAAGGGAGCACCCCTGGTTAGAAGAAGGCTGGAGATATGCCAAGGGAGAAGAAGATGAGAGAGAGGTAGGCCTCTGTTTTTCAAGAGGAATGGCTTATTATTCGGAAAAGGAGGAAGAGATCAACACAGTCAGCTATTGGTACCTCAACCCTTTAGGGGAAAAGTCCTATTCCTAGCCGGTTGTCATTTACTTGCTGGCAAGTCTGGGAAAGAGAAAACTGAGAAAACAATACTAACAATTTGTTATTAGCCAGGGGTATTTGCCTAAGTTAAACAGTATTGCACAGAGTGTGAAATCTGCCAAAAACATATTTGATACCAACCCCCAAGAGCTCTATTATATCCTCTACCTATAAATGATGAACCATTTAAAAGAGTGGTATGGACATAATAGGACCTCTTGTTCAATCTGAAAGAGGTTTCTTGTCATTGTTGATTATGCAACTCGATTTCCTGAGGCAGTTCCCCTAAACAAGCTGCACAAATCAGATCTCTAATGCCATGATTGAGATCTTTTCAAAGATGGGTTTTCCCTGGAAAGTATTAATTGACCAGGGTAATGTTATGGCATGCTCAGAAAAATATTAGGTCTTCTACCTTTCCCCTCTAGAAGGCTGTGAGGATTTGGGTGTATTATATGTATGGCTGTGGAGCCTTACCGTGGAATACACTCGCAAAAACTGTCTTGGGTTTTATCACATGGTATGGACATGCCTGGCAAAAGACAGATACTGTACCACTATAGCAGCAGAACTTACTGAGGTACTGGGCTGGGAGGTTACCCGCACACTTGTGGCTTTTCTCCTGGGGTTTCTAGAGGGTGTGGGAGGATCACGAGCAGATAAAACATTTCTGGGCACAGCTCTCATGGTGGCGAAGAGAGACATAGCTGCCAAATGGAAACAGCCCCTGCGGTGCCTCAGTGGCGTGGAGGCCTGGACTGTTGTGCGATCCAAGAGAAACAAGTGTTTATGGCACAGGGCTGCCCGCAGAAGTATGGCAGGGTGTGGGGCAAGTGGTTGGGTCAATTGGAATAGGATGGATGACCTTAAAACTGCTAATACGTTCAATTGGAGTTGCATAGCGCTTCTAGGTGTAGTGGCTGAGGCGATGTGAGGAATATAAACCATGCAGTGGGTTGAAAAGTACTTTATCGTGCTTGTATGTGGCTGTATTGTGCTGTTTGTATTAAAATCAATAAAAATTGGTTATTAAAAAAAAAACTGTCTTGGGTCCAGTCAGCCTCGTTTGAACAACCTTAAGCTCAACCCTGGGTAGCTATGTCTTCGTGCAGCACAGCTTGAACAAAGCATTTAACAGTAGCAAACAATTAAATAAGAAAGCCTCACACTACTAAAGAAGCACAACACCAATTTATAAAAATGGATTATATAATTTTTTAGAGTTCTTGATGAGCAAAAACCACCAGAGGATTCCGGAGATACAGGCTTTTGAAGGTTTTCTCACTTTTAATTTTAATCCCAAACACGCACTGATCAACAAAAAGTTTGGAATCTTTTAAAAGTTTGTAAAAGTTAGTTTGGCTACTCCATCCTGACTTGGGTGACCAAATCAGACATGATAAAGGTCTGGGAGTCCAATGGGGTAGATTTGGACAGTTACCTGGCCACCAGAGCATTTTTCAGTGGAGTTCCAAACCTTACATCACAACTGCCATAGACTTTAATGGAGTTGCCCTGATGCTGGGGATACAGGATGCTATCTCTATGCTGCCCCGCCCTGGGGGACTTACAGGAGTATCTTCGCATTAACAACTGGAAACGGCGAGATGGATTCCATGACTAACAGGGAAGTACTGTGTTATCTACTCAGAAACAGACTGTTATTCTGTATTGTTGTTCAGAGCTTCTTCTTGTTTCTTAACCTTGCAGGCATGCATTTGTTGTAAAATGATACCTTATGATGGCAACGATTGCGCCGAATGTTAGAGACTTATGTTTATGGTTGAAATGTCATTCATACGCCTTATGGTAGATTGATGAAATTATGACTTTACATGTCGTTAACAGGGTATGGTATGTTTAGTTGGAAATGTCTTATTGATTTCCATATCCTCTTAGGTTCGGATTCAAAGGCAGAATGAGGTCCAGCGTGCCTAACTTCCTTAATTGAAGAAAAAGAAGGACTACGGCCATCGGGTGGGCCCGCATAAACCTTCACTAACCAGCCTGAGCCACAGCGAACTACAGGAACGGTGCTAAGCATTGGACGCCTACACAGCTGCAGAAGGATCCAGGCCCAGCGAGACCCACCGAAACGAGAGAGGAGCTACTATTTTATTTATTTTAAAAGTTTTATATAGCGCGAACATGACCCTAGAGGGTATCAGAGCGCTTTACAGGCGAGTTGCGGAACACATAAGGTAGACAATTGTGGGAGAAAAGCAGCGATATATACAAATAATAACAAGTACGTAGTGACATAATAGAGGCAGGTATTAGGACCATAAAATTGCCAAATAACAAAGTAAGCAGCGGTGCATGACAGGCAGACAGAAGAACATGTGAGTAGTATAAAACAAGAAGAATCATTGTGACACTAGATGAGGAGGAGCATGCATTGGGCTCGGAGGAGCCACCAGATCAGTCTGGTAAGCCAAAAGCTTCTAACTTAATGACGTGCTCATCAGTAATTCTTTCACTACCTTTTTGAAGGAAAATGTTGATGGAATCAATCTAGTTTCCGCAGGTAGGGAGTTCCATATTCTCTGGGCAATACCTGAGAAGGATAGATTGTATGTTTTCATTTTTGTTTTTCTTTGAGCAGCAAGGTACTGAAGCTTCTTGAGGAACGGGCACCTCCCGACAGTTCTAACTTATTGGCCAGGTACAGAGGAGTGTTGAAATGCAGTGCTTTATGTGTCATACATGCAAGTTTTAGTTGAATCCTTGCCTCCAACGGAAGCCAGTTTAGAGATTTCAAGTCTGGGGAAATGTGGTTGGTTTTCTTGGAGCCTGTGATGAGCCTAGCCACAGCATTCAGTGATGCCCTGAGAGGGGCTAATCCGTATCTCGGTAGGCCGCAGAGGGTTGCACTGTCATATTCCAACCGTGAGATGACTAACGCTTGCACAGCAGATTTGAAGTCCTCCTGGGGAAGGAAGGGTTTTAGTTTCCTTAGGATGCTCAGTTGGAAGTTCGCTCCTTGATGCGCTGATGTGATCCTGCATGTTTAAGTTCTTATCTAGCACTATTCCCAAAGATTTCGTAGAATCTATAATGTGGGGTGTGCAGTTGAGAGCGGAGAGATTTTTCAAATATTTCTCCACAATGGGGGTTTGCTTGGGCGGTGAGATAAGGAGGAATTCCGTTTTGAGGGCGTTCAGTTTGAGGTGGTTGAAGGTTAACCAATTTTGGGTTTTGTGCAGGGTTCCGTTGAGTGTCATGATAGCGTCAGGGGAGGATATTTTCATGTACAACTGGGTGTCATCCGCATACATGTGATATTGTATGTGAGAGGCTTTGAGGATTTCAGTAGGAGGTTCAATGAATAGGTTGAAAAGCGTGGGAGAGAGAGAGGACCCTTGGGGCACCCCCAGAGTGCAGGGACTGGAATTGGATAGGGTTTGATTGGATTTGACTCTCCGAGTTCTGTTATTGAGAAAAGAGGCAAACCATTTTAGTACTGAGCCTGAGAGCCCCATCCTATGTTCCAGAAGGCTCAGTAGATTGTCATGTTTGACAGTGCCAAAAGCTGATGAGAGGTCGGGTAGGATTAATAGGCATGAATCATTCTGGTCAAGAATTGTGAGAGCTTTGTCGACTAAATGGGTGATGGCTGTTTCAGTGCTGTGGCCATTTCGGAAGCCCGATTGGAATTAATCAAGAAGTTGGAATTCCTCAATGTGTTTACACAGTTGTTCATGAACACATTTCTCAAGGAGTTTTGCCAGAGATAGGATGTTTGTGATTGGTCAGAAATTATTCAAATCTTCTGGGTCAGCCGTAGGTTTTTGAGAATAGGCAAAACCAGACCGGACTTCAGGCAGTCAGGGATCTCACCTTGAAGAAGTGAGGAATTAATAATCTTGGTCCAGAGTGGGACTAGTGACCTTATCATTTCTTTAAAGAGGTTGGGGGGGAAGGGGATCATTGAAGTGATGTGAAGGTTTCAGAGTCGAAAGAATGTTGAAGATGGATGTGTCATTGAAGGGTGAGAATTGACTCCAAAGGCATTGTTTTTGGGGGAGAGGCAAGGAACAATAAGAGGCTGCGAAGGTAAGGAGGAGTCTGGAGCAAGTGATAGATCGATCAGGGCAGACCTTAGTTCAGATTCAATCTTGCTAGACTTTTCAAGGAAGAAGGCGGCAAAGTCCTCGCAGTTTGGCTGTGGGCAGGAAATGAGTGGTGATTGGTTGGGAGTGTTATTGGATTGTAGCTTAATCAGATCAAACAGCATTTTGTGGCAATTTTTGGCTTTGTACAGTTGGCTTCTGAATAAGGTCGCTTTCGCCGTTCTGATGTGTTTGTTGTACATACTCCTTCTCAGTCTTAAAGTCTTAAGGAGTTCAATAGATGGAGAGGATCTCCAAGAGCGTTTTGCTAGTCTCAGGTTGTGTCTGTCTGAGTTTAAGCTGTCATTGAACCATGGTTTGGAGTCTTTGTTGGACTTTCATTATAGTTGTAGGGGGGCAATTGCATTCAAGGCAGTCAACATGGAGTTGTAGTGTTCAGTGAGTTCGTGGACGTCGGACATGCACGCAGGAGGAGGTAGGGACAGATTGCAACGAGATACGAGCTCATTTACATTTGCATTTTGCAGCACTCTTTTCCAGTGTTTTTGTTTCAATGGTTGGAATATTTTGGTGTTCCATCTTTCAAAGATTAGGATGGTGATATAGTGATGATCCGACCAGTCACAAGGGTCAATCGATTCCAGTTGAATGGAGTTGGGATTGGAGATGATTAGATCGAGGGTCGAGCCTAAGTTGTGTGTTGGGCTGTCGCAGAATTAAGTCATGTTGAGGTCAGCTAGGAAGTTTTTGAGAGAATTCACAGCCTGATCATTCGGGTCATTCCAGTGTAGATTGAAGTCACCCAGGAAGATCTGGGGGCAATGGAGACCCAAGGTGGACAAGATGGTTTCCATAGTTTGTTCGACCAGAGGGAGGTTGTCTCCAGGAGGGTGGTAAAAGATGTGCAGGTTGCATAAGGGTCTATGTTTGCTAATGATGTCTATGCACAGATATTCACAGGATGTGAGAATTGCAGAGGGGGGCTGCTTTGCTGAGAGACTGTTATGGTATATACAGGCCATGCCTCCACCAGTTCTCTTTACTCAATCAAGTCTGATAATGTTGTGACTAGGAGGGACTAGGATGTCAAGGACAGGACCTGAGGAGGCGTTAAGCCAAGTTTCTGTGAGGATTAGGAGGTCGAGTTCCTGATCTAGGATGAGATCAGCGATGTCCGTGGCATGTTTCACAGCTGATCTACTGTTGAGCAGCATGCATTGCAGGTGTGATTTGTAGTCTGTGAGAGTAGGCTGTGTAATGGGAGCTTGCATAAGGTTAGCAATGTTTAAGGCATTAGAGTTGTGTCTGGGAGCTCTATGCGGGTTTGGAGGAATAGTTTGGATAGGCTCCGATATGACTTGCTTGTGACTAGTAGCTCTAGGAGGGTTTAGTGGGGTAGTTTGCGTGGGACCAGGTGAGACTGGGTTGACAGATAGAGAGGAGTTGTAGGCTAGGAGGAGGGAGAGAATGTCCGGGTCAGATAGGTGATTCTTGGGTCTGGAGGGGGCGTTAGGGTAGGGAGTGGTACTTCAGTTCTGGGCGGCGATTTCTGCCTAGGGTCACTCGTTAACACAGAGGAAGGAGTTGGTATTTTAGGGTATTGGTTGGACACTTGCAGAATCTCCTGCGAAGTCTTGTTGGACGATAGGTCATGGGCCAGCTCAGAGGTGCTGTTTATGAGTTTTTGTATGTCGGTTTTGAGTTTTTGAAGCTCCCGGTTTATTTCTTTACGTCTAGAGTCGGGACAGGATTGAGGATCATAGCTCTTGGAGTAGGAAGGAGCAGGGTCGTTCACGAGGGTGGAAGTAGGTGTGACACACGAAAGGGGACGATAAGGAGAGGGGCCGCCCCCTGAGGAAGATTTCAGGGGCAATTGGTCAGATGGGAACAGCAGTGGGGAGCAAGAACTGGAGTGGTGAAGGAGCTTGGGTGGCAGGGGAGTAAGGTTCAAGAGTTGGGGATTCGAAAAGGAGTGAGGTCTATTACTGTTATTGTGGTTTGGGAGATCCAACTTCAAAGTGGAGAGTGTGTGAGCCTGCGGCGGAGTTATGGGATTATCTAGGTTAGTGCAAGGAGGTAAGGGAATGGAGGAAGTGTTAGAGAGGTAATCAATGCTATGGCTATCATTGAACCCAGCCATCCGAGAATGGAGGCGGTGAAGTCTGGGTAGTAGGGTGATGTTCGGTGAGTCAGTGCAACCTAGATGCGGGGGAGCTATGGCCATGTGAGTGTTGTTCAAGGTAGGAGGGGAAGTCACCTGGTGATTGGGGCTCAGTAAGGCGACTTCTTGTAGGTCCTGAGGCATGGTTGAAGGACTAGAGTCCCTTGAGTAATTGAGAGAGTCACTTTGGTCAAGGGAATTTTTAATGACGGAGAAACTGTCATCAAAGATACCCAGATTACGATCAGAGGCTTGAATGAGGATAGTCCCATTGTTGTAGATGGATATAGTGGCATTTGCTCTGAATGTGGGTGACGGAACTGCTGAGAGCCTTAGGCCTTGAGGAAATTTCTTAGCCGAGGCGATCATGAGTAGTGAGTGGAACGCCTTCCTCCACTGGGCTCTTCTTTTAGTATAGAAGATCAGATCACTTGTACCAGCTCCTTTTTTTAGGCAAAAATATGGATCCGAGATAAGGGTTTCTGGATTAGCTTTGAGCAATCTATGTTTGAGAGATTTAACCACGTTTTTGGATAGGTTGGGAGGATAATTAATTATGCAGCTATTCATACCTAGCCGCTCTAGCCTGGAGTCCAGTCTGCTCTGAGCGCTGAAGGGCATGATTTAGTATGATAGCGGAGGGACCACGGTGGTGGAGATTCGCGGCGAGGGGGGCAGCGAGTGTAATTACTTTTATTCTGAGTAGCTCGCGTGGTTAGCAAAGTATCTCTGACCGTTCCAAGATGGACGTCACATTGGGATAGTGAAGAGCTGTGTGAGGGACCTCATTGGTGAAGATTAGCGGGGGGCTGGAAGAGAGTAGATACACTTTCAATGGAGTAGCTCAAGTGGTTAACACAGTGTCTCTAACCGTTCCAAGATGGCTGTCACATAGGGATAAGAACAGTGTGAGTGACCAAGGTTGTTGCAGTAGTAGAAGGTGTTTACAATCCTGATTGGAATGCAGGGAATCCCCCTTAAGGTATCTCGAGAGGTTGTCAGAGAAGATACAAGCCGTTCCCAGAAGGCCGTCTCATTGGGATAGCGAAGAGCTGAGTGAATAACCCAGGTTGATGCCCTAATGAGGAGGTGAGTGAAAAGCCCCAAGGGAGGTTGTACAGAGAGTCCCCAGCCAATTAGTGCTACATGTAGTGAGAACTCCGGTGGGCAGCAGCAAGCACCCACACCACAGAGGATGGATCTTGTGATTTAGGGAGGCATCAGCAGAGGGCCATAACGTTCCAAGATGGCCGCATCATTAGTATAAGGAGGAGCTGAGTGACGAGTTTAAAGAAGGCCGTAGAGATACCATAAAGGCTTCCTTAGCTTCATTAACATTAACATACTATAGCGAGGGTCCCACACGAAGGGTAGGTCGGCTACGCGAAAATAGAGACAAGGAGAGATATAATCTCTCTCCTGTCAGTTGAGCATCAGTAGGCAATATCAATGGAGCCAAAACTGCAATAGCGACGGCACATAAACAACAGCCACCACAAAACCTACGTAGACCGTGCCTATCTGAATTTCTCTAAAAACTGTAATAACCTGGTTCATTGTACAGTATACGGAAGGCTCATAGATGAGCTGTAGGGTCCTGGATTTGCCCCCCCATATACCACAACTGGTGTGACATATCAGAATCAAAAGCAGATAAACCTGCAAATATGGGCAAGACAGACAAGCAGCAGTCGCGATTGAACTTTGAATCACACCTTTCTACGAGGCCACCAAGCGTGCATTCAGACACAGAGCTGGAAGCCAGGCAGCCGGAGACACCATTATTAGAGGCCACTTTGATTTCGGTGCAACAAAGCTTACAGGCAATTGACGGCAAGATCGACACGCTGACGCAGCGCATGGACACCATGACAGCCAAGTTAAATAAACAGGCGGCCCGTTTGACCACGGCGGAGCAACGGATATCCTCAGTGGAGGATGAATCAAATAAAAATGCTGGTAAATGCAGGGGCATGGAGAAAGTGTTGAATCTAATCAAAGCAAAGAATGAAGAGTTAGAGGCGCGCTCCCGGCGCAATAATATCTGCATCATGGGGGTACCAGAAAGTACAAACACAGGACGCCTGGAGGACTACATCGAAACCATGCTAAAAGATATCTTCGGAGCAGAGCACCTCTCCCAGGTCCTGATCACTGAGAGGACACACAGATCACTGGCCCCTAGGCCACCGCCGGGAGCGCCCCAGAGGACCATCATAGCCAGGTTATTGAATTACAGAGACCGCGACACCGTCCTGAGACTGGCGAGGGACAAAACGAATAATAATTACTAAGGGAATGAGGTGGATTTTTATCCAGATTTTACTATAGCGGTACAGACAGCACGCAAAGAATTTGCAAATGTAAAAAAGAAGATGCGCATGGCAAACGTCCCATACGCATGATGTTCCCGGCGCGCCTCCGGATTACGCACGAGGGCAAACCCAGATTCTTCATGACGCCGGGCGCAGCCATGGATTTCCTGAAGCAAATGCAGTGGAAACAACCTGGTTCGCCACGCTTGGCTTCCTCTGAGCACTCGGAATAGCACCAGGACATATAGGTCTGCACGCAAACTCCAGAACAATTTAAAAAAGCGGGAAGGATGGTGCGCTGCGGACGACTAAGAGGTGGGAACGCAAACAATCACCTTCTGCGACTGCATAACAATGACAGACTGGCGGCCATCTGCTGCAACATGGTTGTAATGGTAGTAAGTGGTGTGGCAAATATACATGTGAGATTTCCAGTCACTAAAAAGAGACAAGTTTGCACACAGAACAATAATGCAATGCAGATAGAGTGTCATTACAATGTTATCAATAAGAAATCCTGAGAGAATCCGCTTGAGGCTTAAGGTCATGTGGTTAGATAAATAACTTAAATTGCCATAGCACATTTTGAGATGCGGGCACCCTACAGTGTATATACTGGAACGACTCAGGTGCAATGCTATAGAACGGGCACGATTATTATAATATGCCATGATGATGCTTGCCCAATATAAATTGTCCGCCCCCCCCGTACACCAGTGGGACCTTCGGCTGTCAGCTGCCCCCACGAGGGAGTACCCCCACATTTAAAGCAACACAGGGATAAGAGGGGAACGTAGTTTTATCCGAGTGATGTTATTGTTACTTGTTGTATTGCTTATTCTGAATGTCTTTGGCATAATTGGGATGCTAAAGTGGGAGGGGGGATTGCTTGTTGTTCACACTGAATGCGATGCATCACAAATATACCTGCAGAAACGTAGCGCACATAGGGAGGTTGGAGTGCCAGAGTAAGACACGACGATACAAAAGGGGATGATGGACGGAACGTTTGAGCCAATCAAACACTCACCCCCAGTCAACTGATCTGGGTTTAATCCATCATCATTCTTTAGCTCACTCCACCACCCCAGTTCAGACATGGCCATATGCAAATCAGTCTGACCCTGTGCCTCATGGGAACAGTCCAGCCCGAACTGCCAAGCCATGTCTTCCCTGGACCGGAAACAAGCATCCTAGGTCCGGTTTCTGGCATTCCAGCCGTCATCAGCCAGGCTTGCTTGAATCCAGTGGCAAAGTGAGCAAGGGACCCACGTCTGGGCATACCCCCGCCAACTTAGGGCGAACAAAGCGATACAAAAGGGGATGATGGACGGAGACACGAAGGCACTATTATATAAAATACCATCAATGCTGAAAGAAATTAGGTTCTTGATGTGGAATGTCAGAGGATTGAATAATCCCAAGAAGATTCAACAGGTGTTTTCATATTTAGATAGGCATCATGTCCAAACAGTCCTGATGCAGGAGACTCATCTCACCAAATTGAGGGACACACGCGTGGGAGCAAAATGGGCAGTGGTGAGGGCGGCAGCATCGTACTCCTCATTCTCTAGGGGGATTCTTATACTAATTAAAAAGAGTACTCCTTTCAAACTCACTCACACTATATCTGACGATA
The DNA here is from genome assembly GCA_963921515.1 of Calotriton arnoldi. NCBI lineage: Eukaryota > Metazoa > Chordata > Amphibia > Caudata > Salamandridae > Calotriton > Calotriton arnoldi. The sequence goes on from CAWUFW010007280.1 coordinate 90,109, forward strand.
AGGGCCGATACACGATCATACAGGGTAGTCTAGCGGGCACAGCGATCACCATTGTAAGCACATATGGACCTAACGTCGACGACCCTGATTTTTATCGACAACTAGAGAGCAGCCTATATGCATTGCAACCCACGATACTACTATGGGGAGGGGATATAAATAATTACCTAGACCCCATCCAGGACCGGTGTGCTAAGACAGAATGGCAAGAAAAAAGGGCTGCACGTGTGGTACATGAGTTCATGGATATCCATAGGCTAGCTGATATATGGAGGGTGCGTCACCCCGCGACACGGGAAGGCATACATGTTTCATCTGTGCACAAAACATGGTCCAGGCTGGATTATTGGTTGATCTCCAGGGAGGCAGCCACATGGGTGAACACAGTAACTCACTTGCCAAGAACGCTGTCAGACCACTTACCAGTGCTGCTAGAGTTGGTAATTCCCACACACACCACCCAGCCCTTCCAATGGCGCCTACAGGCCACATCACTGCTGGACCCTGTGTTCAAGAAGGGTATACAGGAGGCCATTATACGATACTTCCTGGAGAATAAGGGCTCGGTAGGCAGCTCAGGCACGGTCTGGTAAGCCTTTAAAGCCAAAATACGTGGAAAATACATAGGGCTACAGGCGGGTGTGCTGAAAGCTCTGCGAAAAAGGATGCACACTATAGAACAAGCACTAAGTGGACTGGAGAGGGAATATGAAAAGAACCAGACTATAGATACCCTAGCAGAAATCAGAGACTTGTTCACAGAATACAATGAAACTGCGGAGCAAGAAATAAAACATATGTCTAGACGGTGGGTGGCCAGAGCATATGGGGAGGGAAGGAAACCTGGTTGTTGCATAGCTTCCAAGATTAGGACACCACATACACAAGACTATATCACTGAAATGGACCTACCAGATGGCACTAAATGCTATAGCTCTCCTAAAATATTAACCAGATTTATGGAATATTATGCAGCACTGTACGCCCCATGTGAGGCAACGGATGAAGAAGAGAAAACAGCACCCCTGGATGAGCAAGCGCTCGCATGGTTGTCTTCGGGGTAACTGGAGTATCTGGTACAACCAATAACCGAAGAAGAGGTGAGAGAGGCCATACAATCGTTACCCAGTGGCAAAGCGTCGGGGAGCGATGAGTTACCTAGCGAATTTTACAAAGCATTCACTGACCTGCTTACACTGCACCTGTATAACATGTATGTAGAAGCATATGACAGAAAACAACATTCTCCAACCCTATGGGAGGCCATGGTGACAACCTTACTGAAGCCAGGGAAAAACGCAGGGAACTGTGAATTCTATAGGCCGCTGTCACTCTTAAACATAGATACGAAGATACTTGCCAAAATTATCGCGTCCAGGTTGCGACCACTCCTACCTGCACTTGTGCTCCCAGATCAATTGGGATTCGTCCAGGAACGATCAACCATGCATAATCTAAGAACAATATTTGCTGTGATACACCAATTGAACCCAGACGTTAAAGCGGCTACGGTGTTACTTGACGCAGCTAAGGCTTTTCATTCTATAAAATGGGGTTTTAAGTTTGATGTACTGAACCATCTGGGCATGCCGCAGGCATTTACACAATGGATAGGCCTATTATACACTGACCCGGTTGCTAGAATCCGAGTCAACAATACCCACTCCTCACCAAAACCGATATGTAGAGGTACGCGACAAGGCTACCTATTATCCCCCATGCTATTCGTGCTCACGCTTGAGCCCCTGGCATGTAGGGTGTGGCAAAAACATGCCGATGCGGCACTGAGATTTAGGCAACGACCATTAGCTATATAACTCTACGAAGATGATACGGTACTATATGTCCGGAACCCGGAAGGCCAATTAAGCCCCCTGGGAGTATATTCGATATGAAAACTCTCCGGACTTAGTATAAATTGGGACAAATCGACTATATTTTCTCTAACCGACAGCACGGTTCCGCACAAACTGGATTTTCAACAGGAGTGGAGTGTTGACCCAGTCAAGTACTTGGGAGTATGGATACACAAAGACCCGGAAATAGTGCTTAGGGAGAACTATTGCCGAGCACTAACAACCATGGAGGACCAAGTATCCAGATGGATAAAGCTAACCCTGACGCTTGCAGACAGAGTGGCAGTAGTTAAGATGGTGGTTCTTCCACGGTTCCTTTATTTATTTACCAATGTGCCCCTCAACCTGACTGTTGGAAAGTGGATTATTGGTAGGGGCAAATGTAGGTCTGCCACTGGCAATAAGGCCACTAACCATTGGTAGGACTCAGCATAGGTCTTAGAAAATTATTCCTATGCTCAACCCTTGGTAACGTGGCTGCGAGCAGACAGGCTTAACTTCTTTTTTTAAATTTTTATTTTTATTTTTTTATTTGTTGTGGTCAGATAAACAAAGCCTCTTGCACATTTCTTATGTTTACATTTACAGCATTATATATATAACAGGGTATAATCATCATTGCATTGTACATTGTCTTTTCCGGTTGCATCAAGTTTCGTCATCTGCCATGACTCACTATATGTAGACATATCCCATTCTTAAACAGGTCAACATCGTTCTCTAATAGATTCACATATCACATCTCTACTCAGCTCTCTGGTTGTGTTGAGAGAAGATACTGTACTAATGGGTCCCAAAAGTCACGGGGTCTAGAGGGTTGGGGAATCTCTTCCGCATACAGGTCCAGTTGTGTTTTGCAATAGGTCATGTCTTTTATCCAGTCCGCGGATTTTGGCATCCTTGTACTTCCCCATTTGATTGCTATTCTTCTCTTAGCAAGTAGTAATGCTATCGCCACAAATTTACGTCTACACGCCTTCTGAATCTTATAGATGCCCAATAAACATACTAGCGATGTATTAGGGATTCTCTCTCCTAGCATCTGTGTAATAGTGTTAGTGACCTCCGTCCAGTATGGCTGCAGCACCGAACACGCCCATGCCACATGCAGGAAGTCTGCTCCTGAGGTCTGGCATCGTAAACATTTATCATCGGCTTTTAATCCATAATCATGTAGCTTTTTTGGCGTGTAATATACCTGATGGATATATTTAAAATGTATAATTTTTAAATTACAGTTGGATGCTAGCAACTGCAATTGCATACAACTGAAGTCCCAGACCTCTTTAGATATATCCATACCCAGTGCCTCCTCCCATCTAGCAAGTGGTCTATTTAACTCTTGGTGTTGTTCCCTTTGTGATGCATTGTACAGTTTCGTGACAAGTTTTTGTCTTGTGGGGGAGATCAAAAACGTCTGTAACGCACTGTGTGTCTGTGGCTCCACAGGGAATGAGGGATACAGGGCTCTAATCGCCATGCGCAATCTTAAATATGCAAATACCCGCAACGGAGTGTGGGGAGCGTTTGCCATTGCACTGTCTTGGGTTATATATTCGTTGTTCGGGAAAACGTCGCCTATGGTTCTGAAACCCAGTTTATGTAGTTCCTGCGTCATTTTCGGTTCCTGTGTCACCGTTAGTTGTGGATGGTGTCTAAGTGGAAGGGCCGGTGCATATAAAGGAAGTTTACACGCTCTTTCGCCAGTGTGTACCAAGCCCTAGATGTACATAGTGCCGGTTGTATCGTCCGACTAGGGCAATAACGTCTAGGATCCGCGATGAGGGACAGTAGTGGAGTGGGAGTAATGCTGTCATGTTCCACCGCAACATGTGCCACATAGCCATGTGGCTGAAGCCAATAATGCGCATGTTGCGCCTGCGCGCAATAGTAGTACAATTGCAGATCTGGCGCACTAAAGCCTCCCTGGACGTAAGGTCTCGTCAGCTCTCTCCATCCCACTCTTGCCTGCTTTCCTGCCCATGTCAGGCGAATTTGCGCCGCTCGCAGTCTGGCAAACAGAGCTAGTGGAAGCCACACCGGGATATTCATAAACAAATATAGGAATTTGGGCAAGACCACCATTTTTTGCAACGCTATTCGGTCCGCTATCGACAGTGATAGCCGTATCCAACGAGTCACCCGATCTTCCAACTCAGAGATTGCCCTGCCATAATTCTCTCTTATCACTATTTCAGGGTCGCGATGTATCCAGACGCCTAAATATTTTACCGGATCCGTCCGCCACTTCAGCGGGTAATCGAGAGAAGGCCTGCTCGTCGCAGGAGTGAGGGGGATTACCATGGATTTATCCCAGTTGATATGTAACCCTGAGTAGTGAGCAAATTTTATGTATTCTCTTATAAGCGTGTTCAGATTCGCATCAGGATAATTGGTGTATAGTACCATATCATCTGCATAAAGTGATATGCTAATCGGCCTCAGTTGGAATTGTAGCGCTGTCGTGGGGTGTCTCTGTCTAATCTTGCAAGCCAGGGGTTCTAAGGCCAGCGTAAAAAGCAGCGGGGATAGGGGACAACCCTTTCGTGTCCCTCTGGATATACGAAATGATTGCGAAATTACGCCATTAACTCGGAGTCTGGCGGCGGGTTCAGTGTATAAAATTTCAATCCATTTTAGAAAAGGCTTCGGGAATCCCATGTGCCGCAGCACACCTAACATGTATGGCCATTCCACCGAATCAAACGCCTTGGCTGCGTCCAATAATGTCGCAGTTGCAGGTAATTCAGGATTGAGTTGATGGTACATAGCAAAGATAGTACGAATGTTGTGTGTGGTGGATCTGGATGGGATGAAACCCGCCTGGTCCGGCAGGACCAGGTTTTGCATCAGTGGCTTCAGTCTTAGAGCTATTACTTTGGCCAGAATCTTAGCGTCCATATTAATTAAGGAGAGGGGGCGATATGATTCACAGTGGGTGGGGTCCTTGTCTGGTTTGAGGAGCGTTATTATCAACGCCTCTCTCACCGATGGAGGTAATATACCATCCTCGTACGCTTCCTCATACAGGGCAGCCAAGTGCTGTAGTATTAGATCCCTGTATTCCTTATAAAATTCCCCTGGCAGTCCATCGAGTCCCGCTGCCTTATTATTGGGCAAAGAAGCTATGGCCGCCTTTAATTCTTCTTCTGTGATATGGTGACATAAATAGTCGCGGTGCTTATCGGAGAGCCACGCTAGGGCAATATCATCGAAATAATGGGAGATCTCGTCTGAGTTTGGCACTGGTCCCGCTGTATACAACCCAGCATAGTAGTCCCGGAAACATTGCGTTATGTTGGGGGTATCATAGTGTGTCCTGGCCTGCGAATCTATCATCTCAGTTATTAACGTCTGTGCGTGCTCTGCACGAATTTTGTTGGATAGTGCTCTCCCAGGTCTGCCTCCCTCCCCATAAGCCCTCGCTGTGTATTTCTGCAACAAATATTTCAGCTCGCTATCTGCATATTCATTATAAGTGTCTATTTTACCGCGTATGTCAGCCAGAATTCTACAGTCTAATGTTTCGGCATACTGCGTTTCCAATCGTTTTATGTCAGATTCGGCCCTAGTCATTTGTCTGCGAATATCTTTTAGAATGCCTGCTTGCTTGCCAATACAGACGCCACGAATAGTTACTTTGAATGCCTCCCAGAGGGTCTTTGCACTTTTTACAGACCCAACATTCCTCTCAAAATAGTCTTCTATGGCTTGTCGTAAGTCGGAACACCTGATCCTGTAGCGCATTGGGCGGGAGACGCCACGCAAAGGGCTTCGGCGTGTGTGTGGGGATACACAGCTCTAGGCGTACAGGCGCGTGATCTGATAGGGTTCTGGGCATGTGTATTACCTCAGTGGTCCAAGTGCTAATGTCAGGCGTGACGATCCAGAAATCCAGCCTAGACCAGGTGTTATGTGAGGACGAAATGCAGGTACCCTCTCTTAAATGCGGATTGCGCACCCTCCACACATCTATTAAGTCATATTCTTCCATCCCCTCTCTCAGTGTCCTTGTGGTTCTCCTCCCATATCTGTCAGTCCCCGTGGACCTAACAAGTTGTGGGTCTAGGCAGGTATTAAAATCTCCACCCCAAATTAATGTAGTGGGCGAGAGCTGTCTCAAATGATTCCATATCTCAGTGTAAGGGGTAGGGTCGTCATTGTTTGGCCCATATAAATTCACTACAGTTATGATCGCTCCACCAAAATTGCCCTGCAGCACTGCATATCTTCCGTTTTCATCAGTGTGTGAGTGGTGCAATGTGAACGGAATATTTTTTTTTACTAGGATCATCACCCCTCTAGCATAGTTAGAATAGGAAGAGGCTATTCTATGTGCGGCCCATCTTTTACCCACTCTACCCGCAGCATCTCGCATTAGGTGGGTTTCTTGAAGGCAGGCTACGTCTATGGCGTGTCTATCTAGGTAAGCAAAGATCTTCCTAATTTTCTGAGGGTGTTGCAGCCCTCGAACATTCCACGTCAAGAACGTTAGTTTCCTATTGTGCTCCAGTCTTTCAGTCATGATCCCATACAGTTCTTGAGTATCCGGATCGGCCTATCTCTTGATTGTACACCCTGTTTAATACGACAATTGACATGTTTAATCTGACCAATTTTCTAGTGAACCCCAGAAACCCCCCCCCCCACCCACATCGCTAGCCCAATCCTGGCGAAGACATCCCACAAATGCAGAAAAACAATACCCTCCACCCTTCCCCATCAACAGTCTTAACCACAAAATTTGTGTTTTACACACGAGGGGGGTAGCTGCCCGCTGAACTCACGAGCAATCAAACGCTCGAGAGGCCGTTTAACCCACTCCATGTGACATACATTACGCAACATATTTAGTCCACTAAACCTAACCATTTACTATGTAGAGGAGATGGCCCTATCTATGGAGCCAGCATTCTCAGCCATGTAGGATCAATGTTTTACATTATAGTCTATGTGCAGTAGTGACTTTGCCGTCCAGGCTGGTCAGCCGCAAGTACTAGAAGTGCAACTTATCTGGCCATCCCACGGTCTACATCGGCCCTCTCCATATTCCCCTACTCTTGCATTTCACAGGGCCGGAACATTACTCGACATCTGATGTGACTCCGTTTTCCTCTTGCACGTTTCTCGGAGATTTCCGACGCGGTAGTTGAGTGTTTTTTTGTCGAAGGAATTTTGCCACTTCCTGTGGATCATTGTAGATTCTGTTTGTACCTCCATCCGATACTCGCAGTCTAGCCGGATATAACATTGCGTATGTGATGTTGGCCTCCCGTAGTTTCCTCTTCACCTCCACAAATTTCTTACGGGCCTCTTGCACTTGGGATGTAAAGTCCGGATAAATAGAAATGTCCATGCCTTAGTGGCTGAGGCGACCCAGTTCTCTGGCCTTCCGGAGCGCAGCATCTCGGTCTCTATAATTCAAAAGCTTTGCTATTATAGGGCGAGGTCTGGCTCCCGGCTTAGGCGGAGGTGCAAGTGTCCTATGCGCCCGCTCCACTTGGAACACCTCAGAAAAATTATCTCTGCCCAGAAGCGTAGTGAGCAGGGTCTCGGTGTATCGTTCCATAGAGCCCGTATTGGTGGATTCCGCAATCCCCATAAATCGCAGATTATTCCTTCGCGATCTGGCCTCCAAATCTTCTGCCTTGGCCATCACTGTCGCCATAGCCTTGTCTAGCCGTTCCTGTTTGGTTTCCATTTGGCTCTGGGAGTCCTCGTAATCAGATAGGCGCCGCTCCGCCATATCTATTCTCTCAGTGTGTTTGTCCAGTCTCTCAGACATGCGGTCAACTCTGTAAGTGAGGGAGTCTATCTTCCCGTCTATGTTAGTTAATGTAGACTGGATTGACATAAACATAGCCTGAAAGTCCACCTGCCCATCCGCGCTCGTCGCGGGTACCTGGGTGCCAGAAACCGCCCCTTGGTCCTGTTCCGGCTGTTTGCGGGATTGTTCAAAATTCAGCTTGGGCTGATTTTTTTCAGGCTTCCCCATGGTGCGTGCTCCCTAGCGAGGATCCGAGGAAGATGTAGGTATCCCCAAGCAGGCCGCAGGTTGCCTCGTCGGGCTTTACTATACGTCTGACCTGGGGTTAGGGATCCAGTATCGGCCGTGGGCCGTCTGTATGGCCCCCGGTGGTTTTTGGCGTTGTTTTTCCCCCCTGCCAAGGCCCCGGCGATATGTTGGGGTTCAGCGAGTGGTCCAGTCGCCGTCCACGCCTTCAGGCAGGGAGCTATAGGCTTAAATGTACGCAGTGTAGGGCCCCACTTTATTCCGCAATGTTGTCCCACCGGTATATTGCGCTTAAATGGGAGCTACTTCACGAGATACGTTCTCGCTTGCCATGTGCTTGGGGACGCGGCCTCCTCTCGCTCCCCTCCTGCGTCGCTACTCTTAGGGAATTGCTGCGTTGGACATAGTAACCCTTCAGGGTCTATGGCACTCCTCACTGGGGCGATTAATTGCCCAGCAGGTCAGTGATTGGGGTTAATCTCCGCCGGCTCCTCACTAGGCAGCTGTGCGGTCTCACGGGCTCACAAGCAGTCGGGCCTGCGCGCCGGTCGCGTCCGGGTTCCGCTCGCACCCCCTCACCTTGCAATGCCCCTATGGGCCAACCGCCGTCTCGGGTCCTCCGCGGTCTCCGTATTACAGTGTGTAGAGGGCAGCGGGTCCGTCCGCAGCCGCGATTGCACACACAGCTCCGGTCACGTCCTGGCAACGTCTTGGCCTCACGCTCCTCGCTCGGAGACCGCGGCCTCGCGTAGACGCCGCCGCCGGATTGCCACGCCCTCTCCGCTCAGGTCGCAGCTCGGTCTGGGACTCAACTCGTCTTTTCTTCGTCCGGAGCGCACACCAGTGGCTGATTTTTTATATTCCGGCTCCCGCTGATCTCCGCTACTAATTGCTGTCTCCGGTAAGCAATTGTTCTGGTTTAGTGGCAAGGATAGTTGTAGGATCGGATTACGGCTGGAGGAGCACGCTTACTATGCGGCCATCTCCAAGCGTGGCTAACTCCGCCCCCCAGACAGGCTTAACTTCAAAGACATGTATGTAAAGCATTTAAAAACACCAATTCAGTAAATAATTAAGACACAACACATAATAAAAATCCAACACCAATTTATAAAAATAGGAAATATTTTTATCTTTAAAATGACACCAAAACGACAAAAATCCAATGTAGGGAACCGGAGATATGAATTCTCAAAGATTTAGCAAAATATAGCACTTTGAAACTTATAGCACCATATTGGGATACAGGCTCGCGATAGACCGACCCAAAGTCAAAGTTTTAGGCCAACCGCGATGGAGCCCTGAGCGGATACCCCACGCGGAAGGTCCCGATCACAGTTTTTACCTTCGGACTTAGAAACTTTTCTGGAGCTTTTTCTCGCGAGGTCCCTCGAAGCTCTCAGCCAGTCCGGATTCGGTGAGGGTTCGCCGGCTTGCCTTGCGATGAGCTCCCGGTCACCTTTCTACGAGCGGACTTAGAAACTTTTCTGGTCCGACCTCTGGAGCATTCCAGCGGAGCAAACCCAGGATCCAGGCCGACACGCGGTTGAAGGGAGGCGGCTTGGCTTTCGCGGTTGCTCCCGATCACCTTTTCTACGAGCGGACTTAGAAACTTTTCTGGAGCTTTTTCTCGCGGGGTCCCTCGATGCTCTTCACCAGGCAGGGTTCAGTGAGGGTTCGCCGGCCTCGGATTTCTTCTACTCCCTGTCAAACTCTGGAAGTTGGACCGACGGAGCTTTTAGCGGGACGAACCTGGATGGCTTGGCCGGCTCGCGGTTGAAGGCAGGCGGCTTGGCTGACCAGGTTGAGTCGGTCCCTCTCTGGAGCTTTTTTTCAAAGTTCTCCAAACTTCTTGAACTTCTTCCTGAAGTTCCTCAAAGGGTCCCAAAGTGTCTCAAACTCACTCCAGGGTCTGGAAGCTCCAAGATGGTCCTTGAAAGTTGAGGACTTCAGTTCCCACAATCCACTTGGACGTCACCCTTACAAATCCACTGGTAGTTCCCCAGGTTGATGATCCTTGGTGGTGAGGGTCCAGGTGAGCTCTGTTAACCTGTAGCTTGCAGGGAGTCCACTCTTTACTTCTTTTTCAGCAAGGTAGTCCACAGGGCTGTAGTTTCTGATGGTGCAGGCTTCAGAGGTCAGGCCTTAGAATTTGCACAGCAAAACTGCTCAGCTTGGCACAATGTCTTGCTTTCTTCAGTTTCAAGCAGCAGATCTGGAGGGCTCTGCCCCTCTCAGATACTTATTCCAAATTCTCTGGGTCATGCAGGAGGTCACTCCTGACCAATGGGAGCAGGGTAACTCCTCAAAGATATGACCACATCCTGTAGAGTGTGGCATTATTTTGTCCCAGAGTACATCAAATCTTCCAAATCCATAATGGCTGATTTTCCAGCAAGGAGGTAAGAGCTGGCTAAACACACCCCTAGGATGGCTAATTTACTTAGACTCTCCCCCCTGCATCTGCTCATACCTTCCTTAATCCTACCATCTGCCTAAAGTGGAAAGTTCAGAGTTGTAAATGACACTGTTCTCTGCTCTCCTCTTTGAAGAACATAGTTTACGACTCCCCCCCTGGCCTGGCATTCCTATGGAACAGCACACTGCCCTGCCAGCAGAGCTGGTTGACCCCCTGGGGCTCTTTATCACCTCTTCAAGGCAGCCTGGCTAATCCACTTAACTCTGACCAATCAGGGCAGACCACTGGAAGGCTGAATCTGGACTTACAAACAAGAAAGTCTTATAACTTCTTGTATGTACACTTAAAGAGAAATTCAACAATATCATATTGTTGAATTTATTAATACCATTCGGGAAGTCTTTGAATGGGACTTCTAGCCCTCTCCTATCAAGAGTTATTAGTTAATAACTTCCTACCATGTTAACCTATGTAACAGGGGATTTGCAATGGGAAAAATGACTTGGGCCATTTTTCCAGCACCAGGACTTACAAAAACATATTTTATAAGTACTTTGCTTATATCTACAGGACCCCCACCCCATGGGACAATGAGGGAGACTTTAGGGGTTCTGAATCTGTAAAAATATTGCAGATCCTCACTTCACAGTGCTCCTAGCATCAAAGTCGAATTTGGGCAGCACTTTATCATAATGTGGGGAGTGAAATGTGAAATTTCACTTAACCCAGGGCATATAGAACTCATTTTATAAGGGTCTACCTTATAGATACCCGGCCCCCCACCCCTGGGACACCTAGGGAAGACCCTGGGGGTCCCTAATATGCCATAACATTGTAGGTTATCCATTTTTAAGTGCCCCAAACACCAAAGTCGAGTTTGGGCACAATTTACTTTTTAAAAGCAGTCCTGGCACCCAGGGCTGCTTTTAAAACTGACCTCAGGCCTCAGCAGTGCACACATGCAAGTGCAGAAAGCTGCTGGCCTCTAAACTGCCATGCCCTGCTACATACTAGGGACTGATAGGTAGTTTCAATTCCCCTGCCCTATTATATACTAGGGGCTTATAGGGTAGGTCATGCCAATCACAGGGGTACCCCAACCCATAGTGTACCCTAGTGTGTGTAGGTGTTTTCACTGTATTCTAAGTGTTTTCAGGATAGCACTGGCCCTGGTTAGGTAAAGCCCAGGGTCAGTCAGAGTCAGTTACCACCAGTACCAGTCAGCAAAAGGTTGGGGGTGCCCAGGGCACAGGATGACTTTGCAACACTGACTAAAGCATACTTTGTTGCAGTGCGCTCCAATCTGATTAGACTGGTGTGGGCTGGCAAGCAGCCACGTTGTAGCTGGGAGACACTCACTGGGCCGTACACACAAGAGGGGTTCAGGGCTCTGGACCTATATTTATACTACCTTTGTGCGCAGGCACACTTCGCACACTACTGGTTCCTCCCCCTTCTTTCCTGCCACACATAGCAGTGGAGGCGGACGGTGTGCACACCACGCCACTCACCGCCATATTGCCGAAAAAGCGCCAACCTAACCCCAGAGGGGAATTCAACACAATAGACAGTACGGTGAAGGCTTGGAAAACAATTGCAATCCATGCAGGGAAAGAGCCGCTATTTGCCCCCGCAATGCCGCTGGCACACCACCCTGTGATATCCGTTGCACAATAACTGAAGGCGCTGGCTCTCCTGGCGGAGGTAGGCGTAACCACTATGGGAGATGCATACCCAGATGGCACGTTCCTCACACTGGAGGCGGTCTCCGCGCACCAAAACAGTCCCCCTATGCTGCCATTTACTTACCACAGACTAAAAGAAGCTCTTAGAACCATGAATCCCCTACACCCAGTAGCACCGCAGACACTAACACCGCTGCAGGTCATGCTCGCTAGCTCATCCAGCACAAAACTAGTAACCTGATTATATAACTCATTGCAGACAGAGATAGTTGCACAATATAGCAAAGGAATTGAGAGGTGGAATAAAGTCTTAGACATCCCAATACACAGAAAGATTGGGAATACTGCTGCGCACTAACTGGTTACCTGACAGCTAACTGCAATCTAAGAATCATTCATTTTAGTCAAGTCAAAGAAAGCTTTATTTCAGCCATAGGCCATAAAAGCATAAAAACAGTGCAAAACATTTTAACAAAATACAGTACAGTGTAATATTTCATTTCATCATAAAAAGCTATATACATTGTGTTGGACCTGGCCCTTTTGGCAGGTTCACCCCTGAACTTTTTGCCTGTCTCTTAGCCTTTTCCCTGTGTAGTGTTGGTGATTTTAGGCCTCTGGGCACTTTAGCACTGTGGCCCAGTGTAAAGTGCGTGCGCGCTGGGTGCGTGTGTGGTGAGACTGGCCTGCCCTCCCATAGGAATGCATTGAGGATGAGTGTGTCAGTGGTAATTCCTGTTATGTAAGGAGCAGTGTGGTCAAGTCTAGTATGTCTGAATTTGTGAGAATAAATGCTGCGCAATGGTGTGCGCAGATTTATGGTGACTGGTAGAGAAATGCCACTTCTAGAAGTTGGCATTTCTGTGTGCTCTGTGTCTGCCTGCCTGATGTGAATTGCATGTCTGGCTTGTGAGTGACAGGGGCAGGGTGAGTCTGCCCAGTGGTGAATAGAGAGATCTGCATGCAGATGGGAGGGAGGAGTTGCACCTGGGACCTGAATAGGGCTGTGCCTTCCCTCCACAATGCTGGCTCCACCTCATGTGGTGCGTCTGATGTCCCTGGCCTGTCCTGTGAAAGGGAGAGAGGAGCTGAGCAAAACAAAGTGCTCAACAGCTCCCCTGAACCAGTTGTATCTGGTTCCCCCATGCCCTACACTTTGAGACAAAGGAAAATGCTGTATAAAAGAAGGGGCTGTGACCCCATGAAAATGTTCTTGCTTTTGTATCCTGATTCCTGCAGGGCGTGCTGCTGCTGGGGCCCAGGAGGACTTGCCAGGAGGGCTGCCTCCCTGGGCCCAGCTATGCCCTGGAACCTCTTGCTTAATTTCTTTTAGCCCTGGGCCCTGCCTTGCCCTTGATGCCTGGAAGACTTCTGGGACCTTTTGCTTTATTTCTTTATTCCAGGACTTTAGGCAACCTTTTAGCGCCAGCGCTGTCTTTTAATTTGCCCAGCTGATGGAAAGCGTGGGCTTCGCAGCGCCGAGCTGCCTTCGCCATGAGAGAATCCCCAGCGTAGGGATTCTCCGAGATTGCCGGCCTTGCGGGAGCCCACCCCGCATGGCCGCCTATTTTGTATATTTTAATAGCAGGAGCCCACCCTGCTTTATATTCCAATTCGGAGGGAGCCTACCCCTCATTTGCAGCAGAAGAAACGAATTCACCGCCGCGGCCCGATCGGCCTCGCAGGAAGTCAGGAAGCGTGATGCCTGACGTGGGGCGGGACTTCCGTTTCCTCGAGGGAAGCCCCGCGTCCACGAAAGTGCCGTTCGGAGCCTCGCTGGCTCCGCCTGGAAGCCCCGGGTCCCAGGAGGGGGCCCGGGTGAAATGGAGAGGCGGCGTCTGCTTCTGCAGGGCTCCCGTATGCCAGTAGGAGCCCTGCATGTGCCCATGGAGTCCCGGGTCCCAGGAGAGGGCCCGGGTGAAGCAAAGCAGACCTGGAGGCACGGCGGGGCTCCCGTATGGTGAGGAGAGCCCCCGCGATGTGCCAAGGCGACCGGGCGAAGAACCAAGTGCAACAGGATCCCCGGCGAGGCTCTCATGAGAGAGAGCCCCGCGTGCTGCCCGCCGAGGAGACCAGCAGAGTCCTGCCCGCAGTCCGGTGAGTGGAGCTGGTGGGGAGGGGGTCGATGTCGAGGCACGCTATCGGTGCCTGCCCCCAGTGTTGCTCCCCCTAAAGGCACAGGGTTGGTGCCTGAGCAGTCCCGCCAGAGAGCGGGCTGCACCCGCGTTGTTGGCCTATTTCTTAGAGGGCCCAGGGAGGCCAGTGCTGGTCCCAGTGCCCCATGTCAGTCTCCGAGCGGCCCGGGTGACAGAGGGCCGCTCCTACGATGGGGGGCGCGTCGGGGCACATTGTCGGTGCCCGCGCTCGATTGTGGGGCATGCTTTGTTTAAAGAGCCTGTGTGGCTCCAGGAGAGGCACACAGTTAGTGCCCATTGCTGAGCGGGCCCGCCGTAGCGGTCCGCTCCACCGCGTGGGGGCAGTTTGGCCCTAATTACCCGGAGCCCGTGGGGGTTCCCGATTGGAGCACATTGTCGGTGCTCCTGCCCCTGCGCCAGCTGCCCCGCCTGACAGTGGGCAGCTGCACCGTCTAGGCTATTCTTTCTTTGGGGGCATGCCTTAATGAGATAGGAGTGAGATGCACTCCTCTGCCCCAGTACTTTCACAGCTGCGCAGCACTTAGTGCCAGCTGCTACGTTTAGGTTTGCGCAATGGCGCACTTGGATTCAGCTGCTAGGCAGCGCGCCCTGACTTTTGGACATAGGGCATTTGAGCCCCTTTTGAGATGGCCAGTGGGACTGTTAGGTTTGTAGGGGCGGCAGGCCTAATGTGATTTATGCCTCTGCTATGGTTTTTACTAGGAGGCTAGGGGCTAATGTGATTTCTGTCCTAAAATGTGGTGCTAGGAAATGTGATGCATTTACTATGGTTTACGCACCCTGTTTCATACCTCTAAATGTCTTTCTATGATTATGAGGTTTTGCATAATGTGTTTATGCTTGTGAGGTTATTATCTCCTAATGAGTTTAGGTTGTGAGTTATTCCCTACTGTGGGTTATGCCTAAAGTGATTTATGCTTAGGATGTTAGTGACTAATAGGTTTAGACTTATGAGATGATTGCATAATGTATTTATGCTGGTGAGGTTGGCGTATAATGTATTCTGCGCCTAATGTGATACTGTGCATAATGTGGTTTATGTTACAGGCTGATGCTGAGTACAGTGGTCACCAGTGATTACTGGTTGTACGTTTATGATATGTTCTACATTTATTATCTTTACTAAGTGATGGTTCTGACAGTGGCCCACGTGGCCCTGTCATGTGTACATAATCCCCTGTAAATATGACCTAGTGCCAGGTGGCACGATGTATATTATGTGAGTACTATTCTAATGTGTTTTATGATAATACAAAGGCTATTTTTATATATAACCTTGTGTGGAGTTCCTTTTTGTAGTGTGCCTAGTATGTTGTTGCTGTGGGTGTGTTGCGCAAACGCTTTACACATTGCCTCCGGGATAGGCCTGACTGCTCGTGCCAAGCTATCAAGGGGGTGAGCTGGGGTTATCTTGGGTGTGTAACTCCCTTGCCCTGACTAGAGTGGTGGTCTCTGCCTGGCTTTGGCGCAAGCCTTAGCCAACCAGAGATCCCATTTCTAACACATTGATTCTGCAGTTTGAAATTGCAACGTTTCAGATAAGCAGGCTTTGACTTCTATTCTCAGGTTAACTCCCCCGTGCCTACTCGAAGTCCTTCAGCGGGATATAGTGCAATGCTAGTTAGAATATATAATTTCCACATTTAGCGTAGTACGATATTTTTGCAAGAGAAAGTTCAAAGTGCAATATGAAAAAAAATATATATATGACTTCTAAATTGGGTAGGGAAAAGGGGGAGCAGTAGCAAATATTATAGCGATTGATTATTACAATCAGATATTAAAACACATATATGTTACTAAGATAACTTTATAGATATAAAAAATATTGTTAAAAAGTTCTAGGTAAAAAACAGCTAAAATTGTTGAGTTAAAAGACACCTCGATGGAGAATGAATTACGGTGGGGGTAAACATACAGTGCAGTATATGCATACCACATAACTCCAGTAGGTGCATGGAGTGACGTAGGTCTAATCATTGTTAAACTAAGAATTTCCTTTTAGAATTTTCTTAATAATAGCTCTACGAGTGCACCACATGGAGTATAAAAACCTTGAGATGGAAAACACAATAGAGGTGACGGTTTCATACTTAAGAAGCCTAAACGCCTCTATACAGTGTCTACTCCCCATGTTCCTGCACAATTGTAGTAACCACCACGACCTTATCTTTCTATAGGCGGGCAGAAAAAGAGAACGTGCATTTCAGTTTCCTCAGCTCGGTCACACCCTGGACACTCTAATGTGTGGGAGCCCTGCCACTTGTTAGTGAATGATCGAAGCGGGAGCACCCCGTGTCTGAATTGAAGAAAGAGTTTCTTCGCTGAAAGGGGTTGGATGTAGTCTAGGGCCGTTTCAAGCCTATATTGCTGTTTTAATTCCAAGAACTTGGAAGTTAGGCAGCCCTGCTTGGTCTCCCGCCATAATTGAACCAGATTAAATTCTCTGTAGGACTCAAGCAGTACCTTCCTAGGAGTCATAGAGCAGATCTCTTCTGGGGATGTCCACATGTTTGCCCTCCCTAAGGCCTGGCAGGTGTTTTTGATGGAAACTAGCCAGGGGAGTTTTCCAGCACCATGGAGCCTCATAACGTCTTTCAACTCCTCTTTATATTCCGCTAATTCTGGAGTACTCCAAAGGCGTCGCCAATAAAGCAGGGGGTCTAGAAAAAACTACATCTGATATAGGGCTAATCCCTAGGTCCATCCTAAGCGGTGTTAGTGGAGCGCTAGTGGGAAGACCCAGTAATTGCCTAAGAAATAAATTCTCTGCCATTGAGAGGGAAGCAGCTGGATGGTGGCCCCATAGTTCTGCACCATACAGTGCCGAGCCCCTAGCCTGAGTCTTATAGATTTCTGCAACAGGTCCTATTGCTTTGTGTGAGCAGTTCTTGTAGACTTTTGTAATGGCTCCCGTGGATTGGGTTAGTTTTAGGCTAGCTTTCTTTATTTGTGTCCCCCATTCCATTTTCTCAGTGAGAGTGATTCCTAAATAGTCAAAGATAGACACTCTCTCTAGGGCCCTTCCATCTAATCGGGGATTTGGACAGTTCATAGTGTTAGCATTAAAAACCATATATTTAGTTTTTTGGAGATTAATCTCCAATCCCCGATTTTTGCAGAAAGTGCTGGATGCATCAAGCACCCTCTGCATGCCCATGGGAGATTTGGAGAGTAAAAGCCTATCATCTGCAAACATAAGAGCTGGAATTTTGCGGTTTGCTAGCCTAGGTGCGTCAATATCTTTCCCCTCCAACAGCGATTTAATAAGGCCATTTATAAAAAGAGAGAAGAGTGTCGGTGCCTAAACACATCCCTGTCGGACCCCTTTCTCGACAGGGAAGGGGGCGGAAAGTTCACCATTTTTTCCATATCTTATACGTGCATAGTTGTCTTGGTGAAGGCGTTTCAGCTGGTGGCAGAGATACTCTGGAGCTCCCAGGTCAAGAAGTATACTCCACAGTTGATCCTGCTGAACTAGGTCGAAAGCGGATTTAAGATCCACGAATGTGAGATAGAGGCTGCCACCCTCTAGAACCACAGTTTTCCAGTGGATAAATTGCAATCTAAAAATCTGATCAATAGTGGAGATTTTGGCCCTAAATCCAGCTTGTAGGGGTGTTAGTACATTATTCTCATCTATCCAAGAATGCAGGCGCCCCAGGAGTGCACGTGCAAAGATTTTTTGACAGACATCGAGGAGGCTTATTGGGCGATAGTTCACTGGGTTAAGTGGTGAGCCCTTTTTATAGATGGGGATAATTTCTGCCCCTGCCCATGTAGAGGGCAGCGCCATACCTTGCAAAACGGCATTAAATAGTGACCACAGGTATGGTGCCCATATTGAGGGCTCAGAACGAAATAGATCCCCAGGGATCTTATCCAGCCCCAGCGCTTTTGCTGGTAATAGCTTTCCCAGTGCCTCTATAATCTCCTTCATTGTGCAGGGTGGTGCGTCTAGATTTAACAGCTCCCAATCTATAATGTTGGATTCCATCCTCCCCTCTTCCTCTATTGACCTTGTATATAGAGATTTAAAATGGGCTCTCCATACTTCTTCCCCTAGGTTAGGTGCTATGGCTGATTTGTCTTCGGATTTCCCTGTCTTAACTAAGTTCCAAAAGGCTCTCATGTCGTGATTATCCAGCGCTATTTTTATTTCTTCCCATTTTTCACTTTCCCAGGTCTTTTTGGCTTTATCTATATTATTTTTATAATGCGCTCTAGATTCTTTAATACCTGCCCTATCATTCGTTCTGATGAAAGTTAAAAGGGCTTGCTTCGCTACCTTGCAATGTTTATTGAACCATGGGTGCCTTTGGTTGGAGTTCGGCCTGGGCCTTTTGCTGTTATGGAAGAAAGGTGCTAGGACAAGGAGCATATCCTGGTGATTTTTAGTAATTCTCGTTTGGGAGGGTGGAGTGTCGTTGGTCATAGAAAATTGGAGTGCCACTTCAAGGTAGGGGAGAATTTGTTGATATAGGGCGGCCACTTTGTCCTGTGATTGTACTAGTTCCCCCCAACGTACTCTCCTCCCTCCTTCAGCCAATACTAGGCTGGAATCAGGTTTTGGGGGTACACTATGATGACTTTCCGCAAACTGAGGTGATAATTCTAAAACCAAAGGATTGTGGTCACTTTCATGACGATGGCTGACCTTAAAATCGAGGGCCCTATGCCAGAGTCTAACATCCACCAGAATGTAATCTAAGATTGATGCCTGCTCAGGTCTGTTGAAGGTAAAGTTCCCAGGACTATCGGATGGCAGTCGACCATTACAGGCCCTCAGTGAGTTGCTTAATGTGAGTGCATTCATTTGTAAAACCAGAGGAGTCCATGCCCATATCGGTGCAATATTAGGCTCTGGGATTGCCCAGACTGAGTCCTCCTCACTTGTGATGCTTGTAGATAAACCATTCAAGGGCTCAAATTGACAGTTAAAATCCCTGCCTAAAATGACCCAAAAATTCTCCGGTATAGTTGGGAGAAATGAAGTCAGACAGTCAAGAGTGTGCGAGGATTGCCCATAACAAACTGGTCGAGAGTAAACATTAATCAAAGCTATCCTAATAGAGTTAGGAAAGGAGAGAAGGACACACAGGATATCAAGAGAAGAAGTGTCTATCTGTTTAGCCTTACAACCCAAGTGCACTCCAACCCAGGTACACAGTCCCCCAGAGGGTCTCCCCCTAGCCCCCTGGACTGCTGGGATACTAAACGACGCATAGCCTACTCTGTGTGTGTCTGCCCTTGTCCATGTTTCCTGGAACATGCAAAGTTCATGTAGATCTATGAACGCCCCCGTCTGGGAGGTCGTTTCGAATTGAGTCCTGCTATATTCCAAGACAATATTTGCGAGCTTGGCAATCTTGCTGTAGAAGCTAAAGGAACCTGGGAGGTGGGTCTTGCCCTTAGTTGAGTCTGATGTATGTCTATAGGCCCCTCCCCTCCCCTGGGACAGCATTCATTGGCCAAATTTGGATTGCTTGGTAGAGTAGGGGTCGAATCTAGCGGGTTGGCCTCAAAAATCTGGTCCCTGTCACTATGCTCTCTTCCATACCCCTCCTTTTGCACTGGCCCACCCTGATACAAGTGTCTCTTTCTGGTCTCAAGATTATCACTGGGCCTTTCATGGGAGGTACTTTTGGGCCTTAGTCAGTCTACCGAGTCTAGAGGGCTAAATCTGTTGGCGACGGGGAGGTTGTATATCAGTGATGTTGGACGGTCCCTGCCTATTCGCGGTATAGGGCCGCCCTGGTCACTCATTCCCCAGTCGTTGGCCATACTTCCCATATTATGTGACATTATCCTAGGAGGGTGGAAGTACCCCAAGTGCAAGGTACAGATACCCCCAGCCTCCCTAGGGTAGCCTCAGTCCGAGAATGTATTGGACAAGCCGGGGGTCCCTGAAGTTGATCACTATACAGTCGCCGGCTATGTCCTTTCGCTTCCACCCCAACCAGCTTACCCTACGTGTAAGTATGATTTTATTTAAATCTTTGTAGGGGAAATGCCTATGTTTGGTTAACCAATGTATACATTTGTTTTTGAGTTCAGATTGAGATTCCGCTTGCCCCCTTTCCAACTCGGGTACTCCGGCTAGCACGATGACATAGGGGGTAGAGGCTGGGGGCAAATTTATACATGGTAATGGTAATGTATGTTGAATTTCCCTAGATTTTATATGTGCAGGAGTCCTCTCACCGACCTCATTAGTTTTACTAACTTGTTGTAGAACAAGTGGACGTGGTGTGGGTGGTGATACCCTATTTACAGGTTCGGGGAGGGGACAACTGGGAGGCCTCTGCTGGGTATTGGCTGGATCCAAGCTCTGTGTGGGAGGCATTCTTGTTACCGGAGCTACATTCCCATGGGTAATGATGTTAGATCTAGCGGGGACGGACAATGTGTCTAGAGCAGTTGTAGCTACCTTATTTGGGTGCAGGGCCAGCTCTGTAACAAGGGTTTTGGTGGTCTCAGTTGTATTGAGAATAAGATCTACTTTACCCACCCAGTGGTCCACCAATGTCGATAAATTGTCAATTCGAGCTGTTAGAGCATCTAGTTAGTCTTTTACCACCAATCTAAAATGTACTTTAAGGTCCGGCACCAATTTAGACACCCACAGGGGTTGCTCCGAGGTCGCCTGTGACCGATCGCCTATTCCTTGTTCCCCTGGGGTATTGTTTACTACCGTATCAGGAGCTTGTTTGTTCCTCTTGGCTCCCTTGAGCGTGATGTTGGATTTCTGTTTCTTTGTCCCCCCTTTCTTCTTTCCTCCGATCCCCACGGAAGGCTTGGGAGCATAACTTGCTCTGGTCTGAGCTCGTGTCCTTGGGGGCTCTGGGTCTGGGGTCGCGGTGGGTGATGGAGATGGAGACACCGTCCCTAAATCAGGGGGGAGGTGCTTGGAGCTAAGATAGGTGTTAGAGAGAGACGCCTCTCTGTGCGCTCAATTTCTGAGGAAACGGCTCCAATTGCCTGTTGGAGCATTTTGTCGATTGCAGTGGGTTGTGCCGGTATAACTCTTAGCCGGGTGGTAGATCCTTTAGCTGGGGGGGGGGGTGCGTTTGCCCATGATTGCATACAAGGGGGCCTAAACAGTACATAAGTTCCTTATTTACTTTTTGTGGGAGGACAGGCACTGTTTACTTATGGATACACTGACCTTGGTTTCTCAGTGCCCCAACAAGTCGTCGTATGTGTAGAACAGGAAAGGGGGGTGGCCCAGCCCTGTCTCGTCCGGTCTAGGACGGGCGCAGACGGGCCCGCCCTTGGCCCGGGCTTAGCGCGAGCCCCGGCCTCCTTTTGTGCGCCTCCTGGCGCGTTTGATGACACTTGTGGCGTGCGCGCCGCTGGGGCTGCTGGGTGTTGGAGTCCTCACTCCTCGCGGCGTCCCCACACCTCGCGGCGTCAGGCCCCACTCCGGCCCTGGAAAGAAGCACCGTCGGCCGAGCCTCAGGCAGCAAACAGGTGACAAGCAAGCAGAGAGCCCCCCATCATTCATTTTAAATATATACAACAGCTGTACTACACCCCAATGCAGTTACACAGGTATGGGCTGAGGGAATCCCCGGCGTGCAGAAGGTGTAAAGCGCGGGAGGCAGACTTCATGCCCCTAGCATGGCACTGCGAGAAGATACAAGAGTACTGGATACAGGTAACTGAGGCGCTGTCTGATATGAAGATGGAGGAAGTGGTGTGCACACCACATGTGTGCCTATTTGGGCTGGTTGCGGGACTGCAACCGCAGAACTGGAGATTAGTGGCGATTGCACTCCTGCTGGCGAAGAGGAAAGTAGACCAAAATTGAGGTGGGAGAACAACCCCACAAGTAGCACAATGGTTAAAAGATATAACATACTGTAAGGACCAACTGACGCGATACGCCTAGGTACTCCCACCGGCGTCTAGGCCTAAAGACATATGGGCACCTTTTAGAGCATACCTATTGAAAACTCAAAGTGAAGATCCACTAGATAGACCACTAGATGACTGAACTGAGCATGGTGTTTTGTTGTTATTTCCTGGCCCCAGAGGATTGATAAGATATATGTACAATAAACTCTGTGTTGCCAATACCCTGTAGATGTGCTATGAAAGATGTATGGATAATGTGATTGTGCTGTATGCACTGTGTTTGAGTATTATCTTGTTACTGCATTGTATAACTGGAAAATCGAATAAAGAAAATAAAAAAACACTAGGACATTTTTCATTCTCCTCACAAATGTTGGAAATTTTTGAAGTGACAAGGAAACCCATAGTATGCAAGGGGCGGCATCCAAGCCCCTCTTTAAAAAAAAAAAATGAATGTGTCCTTGTGTAACGTAACCGGTGGTCACGTAAGGCGCTCCAATACCTTCGGGACGAGTTCGCGCTATATAAATGTGCAAAAAAAAAAAAAACATGCCCAGCCTAGCTCCACCTAAACATTACAGGCAACAGAGACTTAGATACTTCCACGACAGTGAAGACAGACAACAAAAGAAGGGCTACCCCGCCAGTATTTATTTATTTATTTATTTATTTATGCATTTTTATATAGCGCGGACTTTACCCGAGGGTGTCAGAGCGCTTCACAACAGGATTAGCAACATTACATAAGGAGGAGGATACAAATGAGCATAATACAAAGGCAAGCGTTACATTGCATGAAGAAAAGTGACAATTGTGCAAAAACAAACAAACCAAATACAAAAAGAGGAATAAGTTCCAATAGGAAAAAGTGACAGATGTGCATGAAACAAGGGATACCAAATACAAATGGAGGTATAATGCTGCAATAAGTGGCAGTCACACATGACACACTGGGAAGGCACTTCTATAGGCTTGGAGTACAGAATTTCCTATAGTGGAAGAACTTCCTTGAGGTAGTAGAGAGGCGTGAATTCAGCAGGGGGTACATGGGGTACAAAATATATGATACATGGGGTACAAAATACCACTAAAGGCATAATACTGTAATAAGTGGCAGTAACTCAAAGCACACTGAGAAGGCCCTTCTATAGGCTTGGAATACATAATTCCTATCATGGAAGAGCTTCCTAGAGGTAGTAGAGAGGGCGTGACTTCACAGGGGACTTAACCTGGGGGAACACGCACATAAAAACCAACACAACACACAAAGTAAGGAATGAACAGACAAAAGTACAACTTTAAACTGACGGGCGAACTTCCTAGAGGGGCCTAAGACCGAACGTATTAGTTCTGGAAGTGTCTTTGGAATAGAAGAGACTTGAGGTCAGCTTTGAAGATCCGGGTAGAGGAGGTGGCACGGAGCAGTGGGGGAAGCGAGTTCCAGATTCTTACCGCATTGCCCGAGAAGGATTGAGCCATCGATCTTTCTCTTTTGAAGACGGGGGCTCAAGCAGAAGCTTTTCCGCATTGCGAGAAGGGCGAGAGCCACCGGACAATTTCAATTTATTCGCCAGGTAACAAGGGGAGGACGTGTGTAAGGCTTTTGTGTGTGATGCAGGCAGTTTTGTAAATAGATCTTGCCTCGATCGGAAGCCATCGCAGAGAGGACAGGATAGGAGTGATGTGGTCGCTTCGTTTAGACCCTGAAATGAAGCGAGCTGCTGAATGGAGGATGGATTTGAGAGGGGAGAGGTGGGATTTGGGTAGGCCAGTCAGAAGAGAATTGCAGTAATCCAGTCTTGAGAGAACCAGAGATTGTACCAAGGTTTTTAAGTCTTTCTCCGGGAAGAACCGACGGATCCCCCACAGAAGGCGCAGCTGGTACCGTGCATTCTTGGCAATAGAGTTGATGTGGGCGATTAGGGTTGAGTCTTTTGTCGAGAATGACACCTAGGGATTTAGCGCTGTCAACAATGATGGGTTTGTTGCTGAGAAGGTTCAGCTGATCCATCCAAGATTGAACAGGAGGAGGTGAGAGAGAGGTAGAGAGGAGGAGGAATTCAGTTTTGGCGGGATTCAGAATGAGTTGGTGAGCTGACATCCAGTTGTGAATAGAGTTGAGGGTAGAATTGAGTAGGGAGAGATCGTGTGCAGAGGACACCTTAAGGTAGATTTGCGTGTCGTCCGCATACAGATGGTAAAGGATCCCAGATTTGCTTAGGAGGTTCCCTAAAGGTTCCAGGTAGAGATTAAACAAGGTGGGAGCCAGGATAGAACCTTGAGGGACGCCCTGACCTACGGCCATGGGAGATGAGAGACTGTTCCCTATCTTGATCATTTGGGATCTGTCCGAGAGGAAAGAGGCAAACCATTTGAGCACAGTGCCGTCCAGACCCATTCTCTGTTGAAGAGTGTTGAGGAGGGTGCTATGATTAACCGTGTCAAAGGCTGCAGAGAGGTCTAGAAGAATCAGAAGACATGAATCCCCGAGCGCCGAGTATATGCAGCGCATCGTCAATCACATGCAGCAGGGCTGTTTCAGTGCTGCAATTTTGGATGAAGCCCGACTGGAAGACGTCAAGGAGGTTATTTTCCAAGATATGTGAGGAAAGTTGTTTCGCGACACATTTTTCGGTGATTTTCGACAGAAAAGGGAGGTTGGAGATAGGGCGGAAGTTGTTGAGGTCGTTCGCATCCGCGGAGGGTTTTTTTAGAAGAGGGGTGACCTGACCTGATTTGAGGATAACCGGGAGGGAGCCTTGACTGAGGAAGAGATTGACTAGCCTGGTCCAGTAAGAGAGAGTATAGGTATAGAAATCGATGGCGATGTCGCTAGGGATGGGGTCGGAGGAATGGTTGGAGGGTTTAGTTTCGCGGATGCATTTGAGGAGGTCATCTTCCGAGATGACGTCAAAGTTCTGCCAGGTGACCAAGGATTTCCGCTCCTCCATGGGGTGGGGTTGGGCGACCTGATCCACCAGAGTTTTGACCTTTTCATCGAAGAATATAGCGAAATCTGCTGCTTTCTTCGAGGAATCCTCAGGCTTAATGGTTGGAGGAGAACAGTTTGGGTTTTTGAAGAGGTCAAAAAGTTTTTTGGGTCTGTTTTTAGCCGAGTCAAGGAGGGATCTGAAATGTGATGCTTTTTCAAGGAAGATGTGATTGTGATATTTGGATCTTGCTGAGCGTAGAAGAGAGAGATTGGAGGAGGAAGGAGATTTTCTCCAATGCTTCTCCAGGAATCTAAGGTTTTTCCTTTCAACGTAGAGCGCTTTATTGAACCAAGGTGCTGAGGGGGTGGGTCTTTTCCTTTTGCTTTGGAGAGGAGCAACAATGTCGATTTCAGCTGCTAGTACTGAGAGGCACTGAGAAGTGAGAACGTTGACATCCACGCTAGGGTCTAGTCTGGGAAGTGCTCCGCATAGCGGAATCACTGAAAGTGTCAAGATCAATGTTCTTAGTGTTACGGAACCAGGTGGTAGCTCTTTTAGGTTGGCCGAGAGTTATAATGTGCGATAGGTGAAAGCGGAAGGAATGAGGAGGTGGTCAGACCAGTCTACATGGATGGGGGAGCAGTGGTCAGCAGGTCTTCTTTGGATATGACAAGGTCCAGAATAGAGCCCTTAGAATGTGTGGTTTCCGAGCAATGTTGGAGGAGATCATTGGCTGAGAGAAAGGAGGCAAGCTTGTTGGCAGCCGAGTCTTCCAAGGAGCCCCAGTGGAGATTAAAGTCACCCAGGAATATCTGTCTGTCACTTTGAGAGAGTTGGTCACTGATGAAGTCAGACAGTTCCTCCACAAAGGAAGAGCAGTAACCAGGCGGGTGGTAGATGGCATGGAGTCTAAAGGGTGAGCCGTGATGTATTTGAAGTTCTAGGGAAAGGCATTCGAATGTACGGAAGAGGGTGGTTGGGACCGCTTTAATTTGAAGGGAGTTTCTGAAAATGATAGCGACACCTCCTCCAATTTTGTCTGCTCTGTCATTTCTGAGGATAGAATAGTCAGTGGGTACCAACAGATCAAACAAAGTATGAGAGGAGTCATTAAACCAGGTCTCAGTGAGGAAGATCATGTCAAGATTTTGGTGAGTGATAGTATCAGAGATTTCTACTTTGTGTTTGACTGCAGATCTGCAGTTGTGGAGCAAACAGTGCAGCTCTGACGCAGATGTTTTGGTGAAGGGGTGTTAGGGTTGTTCAGGGAGATAGGGATAAGATTCTTGAATGAGGGAGCCTGGGAAGAGGGAGGTTGGTGAGGTCTGACAGAGGAGATGACCTGAATAGGAAACTGCGTAAAATTCTTAGGAGAGGAGGGCGGAGAGGGAGTGACGTTGGTGGTCTTGAGGCTGGCCCGTAAGTTGGTGATGTCTGCAGAGGGCAGACTGTGATTGGTTTTATTGGGGCGTGCGAGCAAGGGACTCCTCGGGAGGGTGTAAGGGACAGGGGATAACTTGGCGCTTAAACGTGAGATGGACGTTACCAGCTGGGAGATGGAATAGATGAGAGAGTCCAGTTTATTTTCCAGAGAGAGGAGAGCTGAGCATGGAGTGTTAGGTGGCTCGATGGATAAAGAAGGGAGTGCAGAGGGTGAGGGAGGACAGGGTGAGGGGTGGGGGAACGAGTAGAGGGCGGTGGAGCAGAAGGTAATGGGAGGACAGGGCGGGCTGGAGGAGCAGGATATGAAATGGAGTGCAGAGGGTGAGGGAGGACGGGGCGGGGGTGGTGGAATGGGATAAGTGAGGAGTGCAGAGGGTGAGGGAGGGAGGGGAGAGGTGGGGGAATGGGTGGGGGTCGGGGAGCAAGGGAAGAGGGTGAGGAGCGATGGTGAACAGAGGGAGTGGAAGGTGAAACAGTGGTGGGAAGAGAATTTTTTTTACTGGAGTTGAACAGAGGGGAAGAGAAGAAGGGCATACGTCCGAGGAGGAAGTTGTGGAGTAGGAGGGGGATAGAAGAAGGCTCGGAGGTAAGGGGAAGAAGAGGGGAGACGAAACTGACCCGGGCGGGGTGGGCGGGGGGACAGATGGGGTCCGAATGTGCATGGATCCGACAGAAAAGGGGGCTGTAAAGGAGGGGGAGGGCAGGGGGTCGGGGGAGGGCCAGAGGAATGGGGAGAAAGGAGAGTACATGAAGACGCCATATATTACAGGCAACAGAGACTTAGATACTTCCACGACAGTGAAGACAGACAACAAAAGAAGGGCTACCCCGCCAGTGCATGAAGACGCCATATTAGTGTACTTACGTTTCCGTTTGCACGTAAAATTAGCATATTACGCATTTACATACCTTAAGATTCGTCCCTAAAAATGATAATAGACTGTAACGAAAAATACGGCCCAGGTCTCGGGTAACCAGACTACCTTAATAATAAAAAAGAACGCAGTATACAGTTATGTATTACCCAAACGACCTCATAATGTGCTACAATCGGCAAACAATACAAGACGAATTTGATGCACAAAAAGCTATAGCAATTTAATATTGGATTAGCCTGTGATACCGCCACACATATTTGTTACTCCAATATGGCCGCCTTCGCCGTACATGGTTAACCCCCTCCTCTTCCGGTCCCATGAAAGTTCGTGATTCGTCGACTGGTCGGATGACGATTGGTCAACCTCAGCCTTGTCATTCTCTTTCCTTTTTCCTGTAACAACCTAGCCGTCTGACGCCATTTTATGGAACGGCGCTGAGGAAGCAAGAAAGTCGAGCAGTTCTTGTGGAAGGGATACTCGGACGAACAGACTGAGCAGGGAGGGGGAGAGCGGCGGTCAGTCTCCGCCGTCCGCGCCATAGTTGTCGCCGCAGCTGCGCCATTATCATCTTGTCGCCGTTCAAGCGCCGACGCCGTGTTTCTGAGACGCATAAGACCATAAAGGGTGGCGGGTGATAATTAGAGCATCGCATCCATTTTGTATTTTTGGGGCGTCACAAGGGCTTCGGGGTGGGCGCCGGCGCCGTCGTAGAAAGAAATATTTTGCGTCTTTGCTCCCTTTCCCATTCACACAGTCTTTACACGTATCAAGATGAAGATCTTCGTGGGCAACGTTGACGAGCAAACGACGCAGGAAGAGCTGAGCGCGCTCTTCGAGCACCACGGCACCGTGGTGAGCTGTGCAGTCATGAAGCAGTTCGCCTTCGTTCACATGCGCGAAGAGGACCGGGCCCTGGCCGCTATAGCGGCACTCAACGGCCGCGAGCTGAATGGCCGAAAGATGGTGGTGGAACTGAGCAAGCCGCGGCCTCTCAACACCTGGAAGGTGTTCGTGGGCAACGTCAGCGCCTCGTGCACCCCCACCGAGCTGCGCAACCTTTTCGAGACCTACGGCAGGGTGGTGGAATGCGATATCGTGAAAGGTAAAGGAGTATTGACCTTCCTACCGCTTACTAACCGCAGCACCTCTCACTGTCTCTTCAGTCGCAGGTTCTAGAGCAAACAACTCAAAATTCCCCGTGAGCCCAAAAGATCAGACCCATGAACTCGAAGAGCCACGACCACACATTTACATTCACCGACTATTCTCCCACTGAACCACGAAGTTGTCGCCTTCCAAGCTAGTGTTTCGAAACATTAACCGGCGTTTGTTACGCTAGTCTCGGACACAGACGTCCTTTCCTCTCTAAGTCACAGAGTAATGGCCTTTAGCGTCTGACTCTTAGCCTTACTACCCGTAGCTGGTCTACTGTCAAATCCTTCGAAATTGCCATTTTTGGGTGGTTATTATGCTCTTTATATTTAAGGTGATTTTGCTATTTGATGTCTTTAAACTTTTGTTTGGTTTCCGAGAATTAGTATTTCTCTTGTACGGAAGCTAACCGCTAATAGTGGACATGTAGTTGAATCCCCACCAGACTAGTCAACAGCCTACCTACATTAGGAAGATTAACAGGCATGTATATCAAAATGCACCTGGCTTTCCAACGGTTCCTAAAATGTAAATCGTGTTTTTAAAGCTCTTTCTCAGACTGTCGATTGGAGGTTAATCTCTGGGGACTGAGATGCCGTACATTACTGTCGTTAAATCCAAAAGTACTTTCCCTGTCAAATGATAAACTCCATGTGCCAAACTTAACTACTTAGTAAGGTTGGGAGGGGCGTCGACGATCCAACAAGATTTTAGACCAACCGTGTTATCGCTAGTACTATTCGATGTAGATCACATGGTTTCTACCAGGCCCTGGTGAAAGCCGTCCTCTCGTTGGGAAGTATATTTGTGGGCCGTCAATTAGACCATATTGTCCAGACCGCAGCCTTTATTCCTGGGGTTTAAAGTTTTGTGAGTTGACCAATTTATTGGGTACGATTCACAAAACCTTTTGGGATAGGGCATACTCCAGGTTTAAAAACGTCATCTTGAATCTTTAGGCGTAAAACATACTCGCGTCTTATGCTTAAAGAAACTACCCACAGTGCTTTATGAACTGAATCTGTATTTTTATGTGTAACCCGCAGCTTTGTGAATCGGTCCTGTGAGAACGCTCGCCCCATGCCAGACAATTGCCAGACATTGGAAGGTTGCACCTTACAACTGTTAGCCTAGTTCCAATACTCCTCCAGCAAGGGTGGCAGTATTCTGTTTCCTGCTCTAACTATTGAAACATTTATATAGCGCTTACCACCCCTGTGTGGGCCACTGAAACGCTTGCCTACTTTGCTGCATGTTTCACTGCTGTGTTTGGTGTGAATTTGTTAGGGTGTTTTAGTCGGTGTTTCTCTGTGGGAAGTTTCCCCATGTGCGTGATGACCACCTAGTTGCGGTTATTGGATTAAGGGGTGCATCACTTAGTGTGGCAGATGAAGTGTGAAACGTAAGAGCGCAGTTGATTGCTTTCCGTAGGCTGACTGCTTTGAACATCTCTGCAGGTCCCTTTCTTTGCCTGTTACTGCCCTGCGTTGTCCAATTTGAGATACGTTGTTTAAAGATTTTTGGCTCTGAGCAGACATGTTTAGAGAAATTGTAAAGGGGGGTGGGTCTGGTAGAATGTTAGTCATCCCATAGCTAATTGTTAAATGTTAAGGAGTGGTCAAGTATCTGGCTGGTTGGGACCTGCAGTTGTGGACTAGATTCGTTTCCGATGATTAGCCAGCAATATGTGGTGCATCTTTCCACTTATTCTATGCCACTTCCTTTGGCTGTGTACAGTACTGAATCATGGAGAAGAACCATAGCAGACGTTGCATGTCGGTGTGAGAAGATCAGTTTGGTGGAGTTATGCATCATGCATGTACTATAATTGGCTGCTGTCCTCTGGGTTTTAGGATATTAGTGTGGGCCAGAAGTGTTACATATGAATTGACATGTCTGTCGACGGTAAACTATAGATCATAGTAGGCTACAATCAAAAGATGGAATTAGCTGCATAACCTTTAATTCTCAAGTTCAGTCTAAAGTTTTATATGCAGACTATTTGTACCGCTACTGCAGACTTGTTACGTGCTTTAGGGTATAGCGAGCGGTGACCGACAACTGTTAATTCGGAATGTTCAGGTTCTTTTATTGTATTTTTAAACTTCGCACATAAATGGAATTTCATATGTATTTTTTAACGACTTTTAATTCAGTCTAATCGTAATTCATGCCTATTTTCACATAGACTGTTTTGAAAGTAGTTTTCTACTGCAAAGATTTTAATTAATCACGCAATAAAGATTTTTGTACCTTTTTTATAGATTTTACTTGAAGGTGCGATTATTCCAGGTTTTAACACATGGATGTGGTACTTTTCTCTGGGAGGCACTGTGTAATGCAGGTTGCTTTGAACATTGCCCCACTAGCTGTAGGTAGCCAGTTGAGCGATTGCAGGACATGAGCATGTTTGCTTTGGTGAATAGAGCGAAGGAATCTTACAGTAGTCTTTTGATTAGGTTGTGCTTATGATGAAAGTGGGTAGAGGCTGATGGCACAGTCAAGCTTGGAGAATAGGAGAGCAAGGATAGATCGAATCTTTCATTGGTGTCCAGGGTTTCTTCTCTTGAACTTTGGGTCAAATGATGGGGCTGGTATTTTTGCCAATGGCTGCAGGTTGTGATCTTGGGTTGTGAGCTTTAAGAGGTTATTCATGTGTAATCCGCCTTTGTGCGTCTAAGAATCTAATTATTTTTGATACCGGTTGTCTGCTTGTTCAACTGGGTTGTAGTATGCCTTTAAAAAAGAAAGGGTACTTACCCTCTCTTGACTCGAACAGAATTATCACACCTGCATTCCAAGCTTTACTGCTGTTCATAGAGTAACTGAGCAAAAAAACAAAGTAGTGCAATCTGATAGTTATTTTTTTGAACTACATAACTATTATCTAGGAGTTTTTACTTTTGAACTACATAACTATCTTGAAGTCGAGTATTTGTATGTGGCTTTATTAGCCTTAACCAACAGATATTTGTGATCCTATTTAAATTAGCCTTTCCTCCATTCTGCCTTAATATATCGCAATGCAGTTATTACCAGGGCGATTTTTGCGGGCGCTGCGTTTTCTGCGTAAATATGGATTTATTTCGCATTACGTAATCCATCTGCTACTGCATAGTTTGGAGATTTTACCCAAAAAATGTGTAGCTCAAACGGTTCAAAAGCTACTAGAAATGCACTGCAGCACGCTTTGCTGTGCAATGGCAGGCCCTTCACAGAAATCGACTTGTTCCCTTTCAGTTAATTGCTGTATTTGAGTTTTAAATTGTTATTAATCAGGCAGAAATGCTGCCCAGTGTTAAAGTGTAAAAAAAGACAGTGATGCAGTAATAACATACTGTTACAAAATATGCAGCATTCCACCGCATAATTTGCCGCCTTACTTTATAATTTAGTCGACCCACCCATTTATATCTTGGTCCTCCCCTGGGGCATAATTCCTGTCGCCCTGGTTATAGCTCTCAAATTAACACGTTCATGTTAAACGACAGTCAACAGCGTTTAATAACAAGACAAACTTAACTTTACAAGAATACATTTTCAATTTGAAGAGTGCCGAGGTGGTTTATAACGGGATTGTATATTACATTCAAGAATTACCTGCGCCATAAGGTCCACTTTTTGATTTTCTCAAGGGCTGCATGTACCGTCACTAATCACATTACTGAAATCTTGTGGATATAAACGGTCGCTGTAGCTGCTTGAGAGCAAGATATTCCCTTTGGCACCCGATGTACATTTCATCCCGCCCCTAACTTAGTAGGATCCCCGCACCGTCTGTCAAATGCAGCCAATGCTGCCACTCCGATTTTCGTATGCTTTACAAACTACTTCAAATCGTACACAGGTTAAGGTCACACTAAAAGAACTTGCGTCATCTAAAATAAAACACCTGACCCTAGACGGTATCTAGTGCGCTCTTTACATTTTATCAGATGGAATGCCTCATTCGTAGTTTGCCCTACTGCATTTATTGGTTTAGGGTATGCTTATGATTTCATAATGAGCCGCGAGAGAATCCTCAAACTGTAGATCAGTGTAATACAGCATATCTCGAGTGCGACCCGTTTTGTGCTGCCTCGATAGGTAATTTCTGAATGGTTAATGGCTGCTAAACTGTTCAGTTTAATAAATATATATATATATATGCTTGGGGGTACAGTCTCAACCGAAAACTGACCGATTAATGGCGAACCATTTAAACTTCCCAGTTACATTTGAATCGCATTCATAACTTCCTAAGCTTCCGTCATAAAAGGCACAACTTTTTTTTCTTTTTATGTAGTGTTCGTTCTTCTGGCTTTTGTTTGAGCTTTACTACTGTTTCGATGTCGCAGGCAAAGGGGCAGGGCTATGTGTTTAGCCCTTTCCCCAGGCTACACTACCTCAGTGAATGGAATTGACCCAGCTTCAAAACTAAGGTGAGCCTGGTGCTTCCTTAAATGAACTCTGAACATCCATATTTCACCCATGTTCCCATGTGTAGCCAGCTATACACCTTGTGGAATTGAGCTGCCAGACACGAGTTGAGCACTGCTAAACTTGATCAATATTTTGGGGTGGGTTGCATATCTCTTGGTGGTGGTTTCCTGTTAAGTTTAATAGGGTTAATTGTACCATGTTTGCGGTTTATTGCAAGTCTTGTTACAAATGTTGAAATGGGTCTAACTGTTTATACATGTTTTTATGTACTAATCTTATAGGCGAATTTAGCAGAAGGGTGGTAGGGCATTGTACAGTTTTGAAGTGTGAGATGGATTTGGAGTGTGTAGGCGAGGTGCTAGGAAGAAGTGGACCATTTACCTTGTAATATAGTTTTTTTTAAAGAGCTGTCTTCTGCTCTTTTCTAAATCGAAGAGTTTTGGGCAGCTTTATGAATATGTGGATGCCGGTCCAGATCGTGGGTGCATATAAGCCTCTAGTCTGGGGTCTGTAGAGGCTGATATGGTCAGCCAGATAAGCAGGGGTGTTGGTATGATGGTTCTGTAAATGATGCACACGTCAGCCATGTGCTGTTTTATCAAGGTGGGGGTGATGTGGTCCTGTGGAGTTAATGGGGTCAATGTGTTGTCTCAGGTCCCTCGATCAAGCCTTGCTACCATTCAGATAGAATTTAAACTCATTCTGGAAGTTGGGCTCTTGTGGTTAGTTTTAATTTCTCAGTTAGCTAGTGTTGTCCTCTTCTCTCGACGGTGAGCCCATTGTCACTGGTGAATCTGAGTGAACTGGATGTGGCCGTTCATCTGTCCAGTTTCCTATCTTTGCACCAAGTTTGAACTATTTACAGTTTGTCGTTAGCAAATAGAAACCTGGTTGTTCAGTTAAA
The DNA here is from genome assembly GCA_963921515.1 of Calotriton arnoldi. Classification (NCBI taxonomy): domain Eukaryota; kingdom Metazoa; phylum Chordata; class Amphibia; order Caudata; family Salamandridae; genus Calotriton; species Calotriton arnoldi. Next base: position 123,830 of record CAWUFW010007280.1, read on the forward strand.
TGCTTTACATAAACTTCTGGAAAAGTTGCATGCAGCTCTTGAGGCGTTTGGTATCTGTAGCAAAGGAGACTTTCGTGTAAAGCATGTGCGAAGTGTCTTATGCACATTGAGGCTGTTTGTTACTTTGTGCTTCAACTGTTTTCGAGGCTTCTTTGTCATGGTACTTAGCAGAAATGCTTGGTTTTTTTTTTGCTCTAGCAGCTGACGCTCTTAAGTGTTCGCAGTTTTCAGTTTCGACACGATTGGTGTTTGTACATGAGAACTTGAAATATAATTTTATTCACGTTTTTAGTAGCTGTATAAGCAATAGAATACTTGTTAACAATCTGACACTGTTTAGGCACTCCGTACAAATTCTCGTTCTCAGTAGTAACACACAGGACCACCTCGGAAGGCATTACAGTTAGCAAAGTATACCTGAACCATGTCTGACTTATAAGCCAGAGTTAAACTTAAAACCACAACTCTAGTTAAGCCAGCAATTTTTGGTATGGTGTAGAACACACAAAAATACCCCACCACCCCCTCCAAAAAGAGGTAACTGAAAGATGGAGGGAAAGGTCTGCTAAGCACTACCTAATGAGTCGGGGCATGAGTTATTAAAAATATAGCAAGTGGGACGCGACGGAAGAAACAATTGGTTTTGATCAATTTTTATTCCCCCTTGACTGCTGATAAAGGTATTTGCTATCTGAATGCAGTTAATTTAATTCCATTCCTTTGTCTAATGTGTAAGAGTTGATAATTGAATTTCCAGTGACTCTCACCCAACTTCTCCCAATCTTCAGGCCTTTTACCTAATATCGTCAACATCTGGTTTTGCAGATATCGGATAACCCGTCATCTCTATTAGTGAGTTTTGGCACAGTTACAAGATGTGTAATGGGGTAGACCATCTAACGTGCGTTGGGCATTCCCGGGAATGCCTGAAGCCTATCTGGTGTCATGCCATCCTGTCATTATTTTCAATGTGGAGTCCCTGTGTTAGACCTACGTGCTTTGTTTGTATAACGCTTAACAAGATGCTCTACCTAGTCTCGTGTTCCTCAGAAGGGTTTCGTCGCCTTTTTCCTGGTGTCCATTTGTCCTCATCTTTGAGTGTAGTTAGATAATTCTATAGTATGGATAACCACCCCCTTTTGTCCTGATGAGGACGCGAGAAGTTTTCAGTCTCTAACATTTTTGTAAAAAATCTATCCACTTCTAATCTCATGCCTAGAAAGATTATTGATGCTTGTTTACACCGACTTTGTACAGCATTTTCCTTGTGAAGTAGTGAAAACCCTTCTCGTCTCTGAATCGCTTGCGGGAGTGACTGATCTGTTCCTTGAGTATGTTTTAATGTTAAACATACCGTGCCTCGGTAATAAATAGAACTGCTTAATATTCTTTTTAGCTTGTTGTCCGTAGTGTTTCATGGACAGTAGCACCTGTGCTACTTAATTTGGTGAGCGGCCTTTGTTCTCATACAGGGGTGATGACGTGGCAGAAGTCTAATATGCCTACAAGTAGGGAATACATTGCGTTTATTTTAATGGTTGTGTTCAATCATCGGTTCTCTCCCTCCCAACACTCTTTATACGTAATCCAGTTTTTCTTCTAAGAAGCTCCTTTCCTCTATTTAGGTGTGACCAAGGCAGCTTTAGCCGTTTAGACGACCCAGTAGTGATTCTTCAAAACGTAGTACAGGGAGACTGGTATTTAAGTCGGCCCCATGTAGCCATTGGTTTTCATGGGTTGCCGTTGTTTGGATGGGCTGTTATTCGAGGCCATGGCATTTCCTGTATGATTGTGTTACGTTTGTTCATTGGGTTTCGGTAAAGGGGAACTATGTAGTCCCTTAGTTTTACTGCAAGTCAAGGTGTGGCTTTTAAATAAGACCCAGCTGATGAGACCCAATGTCTTTTCTTTGATCTATTTACGTTGCAGTAAAGAACATTTTATTTGCTGATTTTTACATGCAAGTGTGTGCAGTTTTTGTTTTAGCCTGGGTCAAAGACTGTTCATTGATCACGCGTGGATGCATTTTTTCCCTTTGAGGGCAATAGTTATATCAAATGCCATAAATTCAACATGTTATTAGGACAGAGGCTTAAGTGCAACAAAAACACAATCCCCTTGTGCAAAGTATTAACTATAATATTTTGCTTTGTGTGCCTTCTAAGAACACCAGTTAAAGTGCAAACGTTACCTTCTGACTCGATTTTATAATTCTACTTTGAGAGTTCTTCTGGCTCTTAGCTTACTTAAGGCACTGTGGCCCAAGATATTTCGTTGTAAGATCTTTTTAGGACAGCTTTTGGCAACACGTACTGCTGAATAACACGTGCTTCTCTGACACAAAATCAGACACTTTGACTTTACCAGTGCTTGTTTGAAATTGTTCAAGAATTTCCTTACTTTACGATCTGCTAGGTTCATGTAGGCTTGGGTAATTTTTTCTGAAGGCATGAAGAGCAGGCTCGGGGATATTCTTTCCCAGGAGTTACTGATGTTCTAGTTCTTGTTATTCGAAAGAAATGACTCATTTTACAGTATTATCTAAATTCGAGCCATCGTCAAGTGTACCCCCTTTTGATAGTCTGCTTAAGTGTAGACTCAAAACCTTCGTTAAATGTACCTACTTTTACCTATTTTTTTTTTTTTAACCAAAATGCCTCGCATAAAGTGGAAATTTAATCATTAGTTTACCACATTTTGTGAAGCATATTTTGCTGATTTTAGACTTAAGTGGAAATAGAGGTATTGTCATGGTAATTATGCTAACCCCGCGTTTGAGGCAAGTGTTAAGAGTAGTTAATAATCCTGCATGAATAATGTTAAGCTTGCTGTACATAAAGCATATCGTAACTTCATGGTGTTGAGTACGCATTAAATGTAGGGCTTGTGCAAATAAAAGGATAGGCTGTCATTTCACTACATTTAATAGTTGATCTGCAGTAAGACATTGCGTCATGGACTCCAAATATGACCGTTCTGTAGTTTGTTCCTTAACACATTCTTGTAAATCTGTAATATACTTTGTAACTGCAAATGTTGAACGTTTAACAATATTCACTTGTGCTTCCCTATCATTTCCAATTATTGATTTACTAACTTTTTATGTATTAATTTTCATCACCTATTCTAATCGCTAACCTTCTAGTGTGGGGATTTTTTTGGGGCCGTGTACATGACCGGTTAAGTTTATAGTTGCTGTTGGTTCATTGTTTGCAGTAGCCTTTGGCTAGTTTTCGCATCTTAAGTCCATCCAGTGAGTTTAGTCGAATTGTAATTTGGCTGTTAGGTGTTGTAACTTTAATAATGTAACCATCGTCATACTTGATTGGGTATTTAACATTTGTGAATATGGAACGGGTCTGTCTGCTACAAGCCCTGTTACTGTTAGAAATTGTCGTGAAATGTTTGCATTTTGGTGTCTGACTGGTAACCCTTTGTCTACTGCTTTATCAGACTACGCTTTCGTTCATATGGAGAGAGAAGCAGAGGCGAAAGATGCAATTGAACACCTGAATGGGAAGGAGCTGAAGGGGAAAAGAATTAATGTTGAGCTCTCTACTAAAGTGCAGAAAAAAGGATCTGGCTCAAATGGACAATCTGACAAAAGCCGACGAAATAACAGGGAAGACTCCCAGACACGGAGTGAAGATTTTGATCAACGCAGATCTTTAGATAGTATTTATTCGCAGTATGCTATGACGTCTCCATATGATCAGCGTGCTTATCTTGAGGCAAGCAGGTATGATGCTTATGAAAATAGACAAAGACTACAGTCGATGTATTATGGAAGAGATCGAAGCCCGATGCGCCGATCACCACCATTAGTGACTGGTTATTCAATGCCTGCGTCTGCTCTAGCTGCCCAGTACAGGGCTCAGTCTGGAGCCTATGGCTCGCAGCTGGCATCCGCATACGGGGCGCAGGCCTCTGCTGCACTGGCGTCTGCTTATGGCGCTCAAGCCTCTGCTGCTCTTGCAGCAGCTTATGGAGCGCAAGCCTCTGCTTATGGAACATCTGCCTCAGCTCTAGGGAGTACCTATGGAAACCAAGCTGCCTCCTCACTGGCCTCTGCCTATGGTACTCAGACATCGGCTGCGTTGGCTTCTGCTTATGGAGACCAATCATCTTCATTGACTGCTGCGTATGGAGCTCAAGCTGGTACTGGGGGCTCTGCTCAGTATTCTTCCCAGTCATCTGGGTTGGCCTCGCCTTATTCTTCACAAGCATCAGCTGCGCTGGCTGCATCATACAGACAAGCTGCCGCTCCTCTCGGAGCCTACGATAGCGCAAGCCAACTTGCAGCTCTTGCACAGCAGTCAGCTGCATATTCTGCATTGTCTCAGCATTCACCTACAGACACTCCAGGATATGAGCGCACACGCCTCTCTCCCCCTCGAGCTTCTGCCCTTGATGCCTACAGAAAGTCTCCAGAGCTATTGAAGAGGTATGTAACTTTCCTGCAAGGCCTCTACAGATTAGGCCTCGACTGATCTGTTCAGTATGGCTCCTGTTTGCTTTGTAATGGTGGGGGGAATCATTACAGTGGTTGGTGAAGGGTGCGAAGGGGCAGTGATGCACAGGAAACCTATACTGTTGGTTTCATAATTTTGTTCCAATATCCCTTTTGCCTCGATTTGTTGCGCCGTCTCAATTTGAGGCATTCAATTTGTTTCCTCGCTTCCAATGTGTCCCACTCCCCACACTGATGTCCATTCATTGCAGGGTTTTTAAAAACCAAGGCAGCGGGGGCTCTTCAGCTTCTCCTTTGTCTAAAACTCGCACATGTTGCTTACTACGTTACTCGCTTAACTTAAAAGCAAATCTATCTACATTTCTGTGCTTTTGCTTTCACTGCCCAATTTAAACTTGGTGGCCCACGAAGATGCACATCGGCTGTTATTAGATTTTGAATTTATTTATAAAAATAGATAATTTGTATACCAAGCAAACATTTCAGTATGCATCCAAGTAAGTAACCTGGATAGTTGAGACCTGTTTACTTTCACCAACAAATCAGATTAGCTGCAAACGTTTAAAAGTAACGATGCAGAATGCTGCTTCTACCGGAGATTCGAGCAGTATTTTTGTGTCACACCCCTTTGTTCCCAGAGGTGGACGAGTGTCCGCCATGGTAGCAGATCCCTGTCTCTTCCACATGTTAATGTTTTCTTCAGATGATTGTGTCGGCCTGCATCTGACCACCCCCGAACCATCTTTCCTTCCTCACGCCTAAAAACTAGTTATGTAAATAAGGTGGCGTCCATCTGCTCTCCCTACAGTTACCTTTGGTTGCTTGCAGATACATTTTTCTGAGGGACATTTTAAATGCGAGCAAGCAACATGCCTGTGTTCATATTTCCCTTTACCGTGGTAAGATGGTATCTGTTAACTTGAATGTGTTAGGAAAATTATTTGCTTAATGTGCCTTCATTCGCAGGCTATTCAGTCTTTTTAAAAGTGTTCCAAAGCTTGTGTTGCATGCTTTCTTTGCATACATGAAAACGTGTAAATGTTTAACGTTGCTGGCTTCTAATGTGGCAAAGCTCGACAGGCTTTACTTTTCGTAAAAAACGAGGCAGCTGAATTGACTGGAATCTCGGAAGGTACTTTACGGCCTGCTCAGTGCTTCCCTAATCCTTGTTTAGAGCCTAGCGATGTAATCCAAATTTCAAGTGTATACATTTTTTGTAGCTCTACAATGGGACATCTAAGTGTTCTTATCCTTGACTGTGAATTGTACCTCTGCCCCCTCCAACACCCCCCCCCCTTCCCAAGCCACCCAGCAATTCTTTTTCTCAATTTTGGTTAAAAAAAAAACGTGTGTTCAATCCGATTATCGGACATGAGTTGCTTCCTAAGCAAAATCACAAATTCATCTGAATTAGAGATGCACAGGGAGGTCTTAGTATTATAATCCAAAACTTTAAATATATTTTCCCTTTTAAAGTATTGGCACTACCGTTTAAAATTTGAGAATCTGTTGAACACAATGTTGATGTGTACGCAAAACAACCACCAAACTATCAACATACATTTTACTATTTCTGTCAGCTCTTTAATTCGGATTGTTTCTGCCATCTCCCCCCTGTTTAGTCCTTGGATTGGTCTGACCCTATGTAGCTCCAAAGGCATCTGCAATGTACTGCAATTCAATCCTTTTACCCTGTCTTGCAATGTCTTTCAGGCAAGTACACTTTCCGGTCTCCCGATCATTGTTGCATTTATAAAAACGATATACTAAATCTGGACAAACGCATTTTGATTTGATTGATCACCTTATTGTACCATACACTGATGTAACTACGGCGTTCGTCCTTCCTTGGGCGTTATGCGGTTACCCCTTGCGCTACAGGTTATCCATTAGCCCAGAGACTCTTGGCTCCTAATTTCCCACATAATAGCTTAGAATACTATTCTGCTTGATTGGTTCATGTCCTAGATCCAGCTTCTGTTTTGCAAAAGGTGGAACTAAAATTGTTACCTGGTCTTTTTTTTTCTCCCATTTATGTAATATTCATTTTGTCTTGACCAGGTTTGGGTCTGATCGCCGTTATACTGAGTCTGAATACCGCCGTTTAGCAGAATCGCAGGTTGCATACCGCCGTTCGCCGCCGTTGGAATATCGCCGCCCTGCAGAACTACAATCCGAATATTCAAATTATGCGGCTGCCTATGGCGATTATCTGCGTGCTGCACAGATGCAGTCTAATTTCCAGCGCCGTCTGTAGGGTGGTCATGGGTTGGACAGTCTTTCACTTGCTGGGTGACTTTTGATTTCACAAACCCACTGCAGCCCCTATGCCCTAGGTCTGTGGATTGAGGGACTTAAAACCTTGTTAGCATGATCATTTTATACTATGTTCATCCATTGCAGAGGAATAACAGACTTTTTTTTAACCCATTTTAGGCGCAGGGGCTTGTCACAAATGGTTTTTTTTTTTAAACCGAATGACGTCTTCTAAAACTAATGTTACTTTGCAGGTTATTACAATAGTGTTTTGGATCGGAATGTCAATGCCAACTTTGTACCCAACTTTTTTTCGTACAGTAATTTGGGCCATTATACTTCAAGCCCAGCAGAAGCCTGCCGCGCTTGCTCCAAAAATCAGGACAATGTTTTGTGTAATGCGGCACAGTGTGCTCACTTTGTCTACACCCTACACTTGCTGTTCCTAGCATCTGGTAGCTTTGTTTCATTTTCGTGATGAGCACTCTGTAGTGCTATTGCCGTATTTTATTTTTTTGCAATTGTGTAAGTCTTAGGTTTGGATGATTTTAATAAAAACTGTTAATCTTCGGACATGTGAAGTGTTTTTTCTTTTTTATTACAATTATGTCATAGCAATGTATTTTGGGTGGGAAACGCTAATGCGAGAACAGATCTGTCCCCAAATGCATATCCCTAACTATTTGGCAGTTCTCTTAATATATTTCAGCTAATGCAACAGATTTTCCTGCTAAATATTCACTGTTCTTTTGGCATTAAATATGTAATTTTTTTTGTAATGCCTGCAAATAAACAATATTGGTAATCTAAGGCTGACTGGACTTTCCTTCCTTGCCTTAGATCAAATTACTGGTTAATATTTCTTTTGTTTGTTTACATTCTCGCTTGTTAAACTAAATGTTCCCACACTTTCAGGGAGACTTGCATACACTGCCTAATTTCTCTTTGTTGCAGCATTTCAGTTTTTTACATTCTGTTTGTTACTGATCATCATTAAGCATGATGTAAGTGTGCTTCTTATAGTGAATGCTTTTAATTGGTAGGGAAATTACTTGCCTTAATGTTGCCTCGAGTTTTCTGGGACTGAACCAGATGGGTGCTAATGCTGGGTTCAATCTGGTCATCCGTCCTCGGTCTCCAGAACTGCCTTGGTGTCAACCATGGCAGAGGGTCCAGCATGCCCTCTGCAGCCTTGTATGCTCAGTGTGTCTGGATTTGCTTGGGAAGAGCCCCTAGAGAAGGATAAAGTTTGGGTTACAACCACTGGTCGTATTCCTCATTCAGGTCAGTTCTTTGCTAATGGTGTCGAACCCAGACACCGTAGGTAAAACCCCTTCCTGTGGAGTGCATATCTGCATCAACCTTCTTTGAGATATGGACGCGGATTGTGGCCAATGGATTTAAAAGGCAAATGCAGCAGCTGGGCATCGCCTCCTCTGCATCCACCAGTCCAATAGGGTGTCTTTCGGAGGCCTCTAGAGGAAGGGCTGCTCCCTCTGCAGATGCCCGAGTGCTCACCTCCATGTGCCGTTTACTATGCAGTGGGACTTCCAGTGGTGTTCAATTGGGACCCTAGTCTATACCTTCCCATCCATGGCTTGTAAATCTGGGTTAACAGAGGGGCCCACAGAGTACATTGATTCATTTTTAAGGTTTGTAAAGGTGATTAGAATCCAAGCTATCGCAGAGCCATGAAAAATCTTCATTTTCAAGCTCCATGGATATGTCATGTAACGTTATCTCTGGGCTATGCCGCACATGTCCTTAAGGGTCTCTTCACTGCAGTCCCAATTCTTATGCCAAGGTGTTGGCAGGGAAGGCAGTTTAGAAAATACAGTTGCCACAATACTGCAGAGGCAGGCAGTAAAGTACTTTAGTTAGACATGCTACTGGTCCCTCAGGATGTAAGAGTTGATTCTTCCATATTGGCGAGCAGCAAAATCAAATCTTGTTGCTAGCGTGCTACTTGGACGAGTTCCATACAATTCACTGATTACTTGGTGGAGACTTCATAATACAGTGTGTGTCACATAAGGGGAGCCAAAAGTGGCTTTCAAAATTTAGTTTTCTGCAAAAGTTTAGGCTGGTTCAAATATCTTCATTAAAAAAACCCTCTAATCCTGAGCAACACTGTTAAGCAAGTTGTCTGCTGACACATTTTAGATATCTTTTCTATGGCAAATATACTTGCTTCTGACCATGACGTACTGCAGCAAATTATATCCTCTAAAATACCTATGCAACTATAATTCACTAAAGTCTAGCAATATATAGTAAGCTGTGATTAATTCCTTTGCATTTGGAGATAATGCACCTTATTCATAGTGCATCTATTCAAAGAAAATTAAGATCCCGAACCTTGTACAAAGTAGAGAAAAAGCGTCTTACCAAAAAACAGTTTAAGATCGGAAGCAATATTTTTGCACCAGGTTCCTCAAGCATTGCAGACTAGTTAGTGCTTTTTCAGTTCTAATATGTTGGGTCATTCTTATGTTTTATTTGAACACCGATTGAGCCATGAATTTAGGGAAAATATAAAAACGCAACAAGAAAGGCACATCTAAATATTCCCATAAATCCATTTTGCTATGGATTCAAGTTGAACTTTACCTCCTATATAGTTTTAGAAAGATGAAGATGCAAAACAATTGATGGACAGAATGCAGAACAATGTCATCCATTCACCCCAGTACACAGATCTGGGCCTAAATCCATGTTTTTTTTGCTCACCATGCCATTCCAGTTTGGACCCAGCCATATGCAGATCAGTCTTGACCCTGCACCCAATGGGAACAGTCCAGCCCGAACTGCCAGGCCAGGTCCTCACTGGACTGGAAAGAAGCATCCTAGGACAGGTTTCGGGCTTTCAGCCCTCATCAGCCAGGATAGCTTGACTCCAGTGGCATGGAGAGCACGGGACCCACCTCTGGGCATACCCGTCCCACTCGGGGTGACAAATGCAAAATCAATATTTGACGGACAGAATGCAGAACAATGTCATACATTCACCCCAGTACAGAGATCTGGGCCTAAATCCAGCGTTTTTTTGCTCAAGATGAAGATACCTGGGTACTTGTTTAACAGATTTAGCAAGACCAGACCTGTTCTCTCGAATACTTTATGAAAAGTCCTATTTCAGCCTTGCTTAAAAAACCAAAACATAAAATAAAGACTGAATTGAGGCCCCCACTACATGGACAAGATTGTAACTATGTACAGTCCCCATGTGCCATCTTCTGTTCCTCTGCATGATACCCCCAGGGCAGTGGTTCCCAAACTGTGCGCCGCGGCACCCCGGTGCGCCGTAATGAGGTGCCAGGGGAGCCGCGCGCACGATGTGGGAAATTGCAGCCGCAGAGTAGGGGGGAGTTAGTAATGCCACCTTCATCATCCTGCAACATGGTTTGGCCCAAGAGCGACGTGCGTACGTACGCGCTTACGTGCTTTCAGAGGTGTACTCTGCCATTGCTTGAGCAGCTGGGGCCAGTGTGTGTGTGCGAGTCATCTGGGGAGGGTACTGACATGCCTGTGTGAAGGGAGGGGATGTGTGTGTGTGTGTGACTGGAGCTACAGGCTGATGGACCTATGTGTGTATGCACGCGAGTGTGAGGACGGAGGTCTTGCTCTTGTGTGTTCGTGTGCATGGCAGCATGAGTGTTAGGAGGGAAAAGGTGGTGATGGGCCGCTCTGAGGATGCCCGGCTTCTGCGCCAAATCCGCTGGAGCGCCGAGGGTAGGAAGCTTCGATAATCACGTTTGTGGCATGAAAATGATCCCGGGTAGAGGAGCGCGGCCGCCTCCTGCAGCACATCTGCCTGCCCTGGGAGTCAGTGTCCGCCCGGCGCCCGATGGTCCTCCCGGGCGGGGAGCGGATGGCAGCAGCACCGGGAGGAGGCTGCACTCACTTTCTAAAGCAGCCACTGCAGCTCCTGCGCTCCGGCACACGTCAACCAGCATCCAGGCGAGGCATGCACACACGAGCAAAGAGCGTGCGTACACACTTAAGCGCTGAATGGCTGTGCGTGCACACAGAAAAGTGCACACACTTCAGAGAGAGAATCTCGAAAGTGTGCACAAAGGCAGAGCACTTCTGAGCAGAGAGCGTCCACCCCGCGAGCAAAGAGCATGCAAACATAGGTAACGTGCACACCCTCGAGATTGCTAACACACACAGGATACACACCTTCCAAAGAGATGGCATGTGAAGTGTGCACATACTGCCGTTAGCATGCCTAGACAGGCGAGGCGAATGCATGCACGTGCTCAGTGACCGTGCCTGCACCAAGGTGAGTGCACACCTTCAAAAGAGATGACTTTGAGTGTGCACATAACGAAGTTAGATTTCATGCACTGACAATCTGAGTGCGTGCACACAACATTAGTATGTGCACCAAGTTCAGTAGTACACAGCTTGCAATAAGACGATGTCAAACATTTACACATATCTATCTACAAGACCATGCACACAAGGACAGAGAGCTACCCATAAGCTAGCATTGAATGCGTATATACTCACGCGTACTCCAAGAAGATCTCAAGAGTGCACTGTGAACAATACGAAGAGAACGTACATGTGCACAGGAGCAGCGAATGGGCACACACACAGCAGAGTACATACTCTGGTATGTTCTAAGTCACAATAGCAGTTACTGACTCCTGTCTCTCGCTCACTTTCACACACAAACACACACTCATCTGCATGCACACAACGTTTGACAGATTATTTTTGCACTTCCATGTAGCTGCCTGCCTTGGTTCACTCCAGCTCCCCTCTTGCTAGCGGTGAATGAGTTCTGAAGCCAGGCACATAGCTTTCTCCGCATAGGCCTGCGCGGCGCAGCGTCAAGAAGCCTTTGCGCAGGTACTGAGACGCATAGTCCTGCACCTACATGCGTCACTCTGGGTCGGTGTTGGTGAAGCCACTCATAAGGAGCCTGCCTTTTTAGTGTAAAAATAATGCTGGTGATGCGGATTACGACAGACCAAACTCAATGTTCCATTTTCTCAGAGCGGGTCTCAGTACCAAAAGCTACTGAAAGCAGCAGCTGGCATAAATAAGGGTTTGGGACCAGGCACTCTGTTGGGGGAAAAAAACGATGGATTGGGATGCAGCCAAAGTGATTGCCAGTGGATGAGATTAATAATTCAAGCATTCCAATCATAATACCTTCATTGCGTCCCAATTACTTTAAGGAAGACAACAGGAAGTTCTCCCGAGGTCGGGCTTACATCCGCCCACCGGTAAAAAAAAAATGGTGGGGAGCCACGGCCAACTGCCGATTAGGTCAAGGGGAGCCACAGGTCAAAAAAGTTTGGGAACCGCTGCCCCAGGGTATGCTGGCTAAATCTGTTTATAGCTAAACATCTAGGTTTAGGCAGTCCTTATTAGGATTTTCACCGATAGTCAAACTTTAGGCTAGTCCTACTCTGTGTGGATATTTGGAAATACTTTATATCTATAGATATTGCTTGAGAGATCGAAGAGTTAAGCTTGTGCTAATGCAGGTGACTACCTCAAAACTAAAGCCTGCAGCTTTGTGAATGTTTTTTTTATTTTATTTAATACACCCCATCCCAAACTACTTTGCAGCACAAAGTGCTTCCTAACTAATTGGGGACAAAAGTAAATGCCCTAGTTTATGAATATTTGATGCCTTCAACTCTGTTGCTCCAGTCTATTTTCTGCTATACAAACTGCTGATTCCTCGCCTTGTGAATTTCCCCAGATGCTAAACTAGATCTGGAAACTTTCAAAGCAATTCCCTTGTGCATTGGTAGTTGATGTTATGTGGCTCTAATTTGGACCTGTCCTTGATGTGACGTTTGGGTCAATATATCAGCGGCACCTCTGCGCTGACATCAGCTCCTTTCTGCACCTTCCTGCATGGAAGTGGTGCTTTTCAAACTGCCTGACAGACAATATGCAGACATCCTTCCCCCTAAAACAAGTTTTAAACTAAACTGTGTCAAGACAGTAATCAATAGATGTCAGTGACAGACGCCTACAATGTCTCCCTTTGGTGCCTCGGCCACAATCCCACCTCAGCGTTGATTGCTGCAAGAAGATGAATCGCAAGGCCATTTGATACAAAGCCAAACTTTCTGTTGCTGAACTCTGTTAGAAGCCGAGAAAAAGGCCAGATTGAAGTAAAGTGTGTGGATGCGTGCTCAAGTCTTTCGTTAACTTCTCGTCATTTAAGTTTGGGGGTGCAGACAAGTCAGAATGCCCCAAAAAAACACAAGCCCAAGCATGGGTCTACCATCCTACTGCTTCCACCATTTGGAGTTGCATAGTACCCCTGGTATTTCCAGGCTTCGCAGTCTCTCCCCCCCCACTCCTGCATTGGGACTGATGCTGCTTCTCACTATCGGTCCAGACACTGTAAGATTGACTCCACCACACCTCTGTGTGATGAGAGAGACCATGGATAAAAAAAGTTGCACCCTTCTGGATCCCGCAGGACTTTCTGGCCCCCAAGGTTCCATGGTGTCCTCCAGTCAGGTTATCGGTGGGGGATCTGCTGCTGACCGAACCACTCGGTTTGAGGGCCGGCATCATTTACAAGCTTGGCTGTGCAAACACTAGCCCCAGCGCAATGTCCGACTTTGCCAGCATGAGTCTTGATGTCACTAATGCTGAAATCATAATGGATAATGTTGTTGAACTCGGAGGCCATCCTTTGCTAATACCAAGGTCCCAAACTCTATTTTGCACCTATTTGGACCCAGAGAAATATACTTTATAAGACAACACTGTAATGGCAGAGGTTTTGGATCTTACTCTGCCCACAGCGAATATCCTAACTGAGGTACTCAAAAGTGAACAAACCATCAAAAAACCTCTACTCCCATTCAATGAGGCCCTGACTGATTGGCACATTAGGAAAGTCAGGATCTTGTCCCTCAAATTAATAGGCAAGTGGCAAAGAGGCATAGACCTGCTCCAGATCATCCTGATTTTCCTAGTGCAGTACCCCACTCTGGAGAGGTTGGTGGTACTGGCATCCACAAGTCACCTCCACCCTAATGCTGCCTTCTGTATGATTTCCACCTAACAGTCATAATGAGTGGAGACATCTGCCAAGCAAATGATATCTGTTAACACATCTTGCCTCCTGGGCAGGTACTCGCATGCATTGTGGTACAGAGTGGCTAGTTTTTTAATGACGGATAGACGACCGCCATGGTAACTTTATCTCTGCACACAGCAGATGTGATTTTGAAGGTAATTATCCTCTAAACCCATGAGCGGCTACGGGGGAATCCCAGCGTATATATTGATAACGGATTTGAAGGAAGGTAGTTTCTATGAACTAACACAGATTAAAACCAGACCCTGAGGAAGCCCATGTGGGACGAAACGCGTTGGCTTGGCTGATGTATGCATTCATGAACTTTAATTGCGAATAAAAGCAACATTTGAATACACTACCTTTCAAGACTCCCTTCGCTGTACTTTTTGGGAATTGTATGGATTGAAAGACATTTACTGTACTTGGGAATTGTTCAGATTTGTATGCTCCCTGATAACATTTTTGTTCATTGGCTAGTATGTAGTCGACTGTCTACGATGACCTCCCACCAACCTTACGACGACCTATCATGGATGTTCGGGACTTGGCGAAATACTCAATTTGCTCAGGCTTCGAAATAACTATCTGGGTAGGTCAGTTGGGAACAGCATGGTACTACGGTGGCACGCATTGTTTTATTCTTTGGGTTTCTTATCAGATGTCCAACATCCTTGATGGATATGGCCTTTGAAGGCTCTAGGCTGTACGCAGTGAAAGCGGACACTTCCCTAGAATGGTTCAAAGAGAGCAAAGCCACTTTTTGATCTCTCTAGGCCTATCTCTGGCTATCCACCCCCATACAAAACTCCCCCTCTGCCAACATCTTCCCCTACAAGGGTTCAGCAGCAGCACCAATAGGCCTCTGTCCAGCTGCGGTCCAGCTTTTTAATTCACCATCAGCAGCTCACAATTGCCTGGTAGGAGGAAGTAATACCTTCTATGTTCCTGGATGAAGGGACATCACATCTGTCCTATGCAGGATCCAGCTTGTGGCATACAGTTACACCATAACCTTCCTGTCATTCCCTTTGACATACCAACTACACCACCTCCCGGAGGACCACTTGTATATACTCCATGGTGACGTTCAGGCTCTCTTGGCCAAATTTCCTTGTGCCGAGAAAGGTCTTCGTCCCATTCTAGGTCTGCTGCCTCTGAACTTCAACATCTAGAAGGACAAGTTAAAGATGTTCCGTCTGTCCTGGACCCAGGTGACTGGATGGTGGTGTTGGACTCGTAGGACGCCTATTTTCACATTGATGTTCTGCAATCCCACAGGCTTATTTTCTGTGGTTTCAGGTAGACTAGGAGCATTTTCAATTCTCCGTGCTCACTTTTTGTCTTACCAGTGCACATCAGATGTGATGTTGGTGCTTACAGCACTTCTTTTTTGGTCTTCCCATACCTCAATGACTGGCTTTTGAAGGCAGGCTTGGTTCAGCAGTCATAAGCCACTTCTAGCTAATGGCTGACCTGTTGACAAAATTGAGCTTTTCCATCAACCTGTCGAAGTCACACCGACTCCTTTACAAAGGCTCTCCTTCATTGGAGCCATCCTGGATCATGTGCTTTTCAGAGCTTTTCCTCCATCTTAAGTCTAGGGCATTGGTGATCTGAACCCAATGTTTTAACCCTTGAACAGGGTCTCCATGAGTGGCTCTGAGGCTTCTGGGCCTCATGGCCGCCTGCATCATACTCTTGGACCTTTCTAGAAGGCTCACGCGGGCTTTGCAGCCAGGGAATTACACTAATTTGCTTTTTCTGGTTGTTTCATCACAATCAAACTAGATGCTCCGATGAAAATACTTTATCACACCAAGTTTTTCCCTGTTTGGACAACATGCTGGTGTTGATAAAGAAATGAGAATGATTACGCTGAGACTTCAAAGGCAGCCAACTGGATGAAATGTTTTAGAAATCACAGTATAGTCAAAATAACTGCCATTACTATCCTTGAGAGGGTTCATTCCGTGAGAGGGCTGGTCCCCTCAACAACACAGCCACAAGTATTCCTACTAACTGAAGTGAGGTTCAACAAACCAATCTGTACAGCCTCAGTATACCAGTTAATCAGCCCAGTACCTCTTAGTTGTTGTTAGAAAGTGGTTCTGACCATCTGAGCTGCCTGGATTTTTTGCTTTTTGAACACCTGATTTTTTAGCTTTTACTGTGGGAGATCCTCATAAGCTGGGATTCACCCATGGTAAACTCATGATAAAATGGACTGCATGTGGGTTTCACTGGTGTCTGCCTTTTGAGATGAGGCTTCAGCCAGGGTAAGGGGCACCGGACTGGTTACATGTGGACACGTGTGCACACCCGTGTAAGGGCTGTGCAGGGGAGATTCCTGTCATGCTCAGCCCAGGAGCTGGGTATTTATTTATAAAGTTTTATATAGCGCATACATGACCACCGGGGGTATCAGAGCGCTTTACAATATGTGGCAAGAGGGTACATGTAAACAACCAAGAGTAACCAAAGAGAAGGAATCATATACATAAAATATCACAGCAGGAGAAAATAAACGAAGTGATAATTAGTCATAGGTGTCCGAACATCCTCATGACCCTTAAATGTCCAACATGGTAAACACAGCTAAAATTTCACAGTCAAAAGTGATCAAACATTCTCCTGAGTCATAAAATGTCAAGGCCGTAATATACAAAGCGAAAATTCACAGACATGAAAAGTCCGAGCATTCAAATGGTCCAGGCCGCCGGGCCACGGATCGACGGTTAGGCCACGGCATCAAGTGGCGGGGCCAGACTGAGGTAAGAATTTCTTCATTAGGAGCCTTTTGGCTTTCTTGAAGAGGAACGTGGAAGGATTCGTCCTGAGTTCAGGGGGGAGGGAGTTCCAGATCCTTGGAGCCAAACCAGAGATTGTAGGTCTTTTTTTTTTTTTTCCTTGAATTTATGGGGTTTGAGTAGTAGGGTGCTGGCACTTCTGGAGGCTCTCAAACCACGAGGGCTCCAATTTCTGCGCGAGGTATTGCGGAGTCTGGTAGTGGATGGCTTTGTGTGCCATGCATGTGATTTTTTTTTTTTTTTAAGTGTATCCGGGCTTCATAAGGAAGCCAATTAAGGGCTAACAAGTCCGGAGAGAAATGGTTGACTTTTTTTTTGTGCCAGTTATGAGCTTAGCAGCAGAATTGAGGGCAACCCTAAGAGGAGCCGTCTTCACTCTGGGCAAGCCACACAGCGTAGCACTTCCATAGTCCAGCTTTGAAATCACTAGGGCTTGCACTGCAACCTTAAGGTCCGGAGCAGGAAGGTAGTGTTTGAGTTTTCTGAGGATGTTGAGTTGGAAGTTCGCTCCTTTGGTGAGGGAACTGATGTGCTTCTGCATGTTTAGGCCTTTGTCTAAAATGATCCCCAGAGAGGATGCCGAATCCATGAGGTGAGGTCTACATTTCAAGGCAGTAATCTGAGACGGCCATTGGTCCATGTCCAGGGATTTTTTCTGGGGCGAGATTAGGAGGAACTCAGTTTTTAAAGCATTAAGCTTCAGGTGACGTGTCAGCCAGCATTGTGTTTCCAACAGGATTAAGTTGAGGGATTGAACGTCCTCTGCGGAATCGATCTTCAGGTAAAGTTGAGTATCGTCTGCGTACATGTGATAATGAATGTTGGATGATTTCAAGATTTCTGTCGGAGGCTCCATGAACAAGTTGAAGAGCGTGGGAGATAGTGCTGACCCTTGTGGAACTCCAAGAGTAACCGGAGCCGGGTGAGACAGGGATTGGTTCACCTTGAAGCATTGTGATCTATTGTGAAGGAAAGAGGCGAACCAGTTAAGTACAGGCCCAGACAACCCCATCCTGTGTTCCAGGAGGTCAGTTAGGTTATCGTGTTTGACCGTATCAAAGGCTGACGACAGGTCGAGAAGGATCAAAAGGCAGGCCTCATTATGGTCCAACATTCTAAGTGCATCATCTACGAAGTGCGTCAACGCTGACTCTGTACTATGGCCCGCGCGGAAACCAGATTGACAATGGTCCAGGAGGTGGAATGATCGATGTGGTTACAGAGTTGGGCGAGCACACATTTCTCCAGGAGCTTTGCCAAGGTTGGGATGTTGGAAATTGGGCGAAAGTTATGAAGATCCGTGGGATCCGAGGATGATTTCTTTAGAATCGGGGTAACTTGGCCCGCTTTAAGGCAATCAGGAATATCGCCTTGACTGAGAAGCATTTACGATCCTAGTCCAGAGTGTTAGAAGGGAGGATCTGACTTCCGGAAACAGGTTCGCAGGTAGAGGGTCGTTGTAATGATTAGAAGGTTTCAAAGACAACAGCATTTTGCGTATAGTGAGTTCATCAACCGTTTGGAACGAACTCCAGGAAGCATTGTTTTTGGGGAGGTAGGGGAGCGCAGGGAGTGTATCTGCACTCGGGTGACGGAGGGAGTTCTGTGGACTGCTCGACAGTTGCTCAAGGGCGGCGCGTAAGTCAGATTCAATCTTCAAGGACTTCTCTGAGAAGAAATCTGCAAACTGTTCACAACTCTGCAGCGATCCTTGAACCAGTGGTGGGAGGTTGGTATGACTATTAGTTTGAGCCTTGATGATTTCGAACAGTTTTTTTGGCTGGTTTTTAGCTTGGTCAAGTTGAGTTCTGAGGAAGGTAGCCTTTGAGCACCTGATGTGTTTATTGTAAAAGCACCTCCGGGATCTCAATTGGTGGAGGTGTTCGAGGGAGGGATGGGATCGCCACTGCCTTTCTGCCAGTCTTAAGTTTCTTCTTTCGGAATTAAGACTCTCATTGAACCAAGGTTTGGAGGTTTTGGCGGACTGTCTTTTAAGCTGTACCGGTGCAACCGAGTCTAGAATATTAAGCATAGCATTGTTATAATGGTCCGTAAGGTCATGGACGTCCGACATGTTTGAGGGTGGGGGCAGGATGTTCTCTCAGAGGTCGGTCAGATCTTGTGAATTGATGTTCCGTAGACCTCTTCATCTGTTTTGGGTTCTTAGTCTGGGCTCCACTTGTTCTTCCCTAAGTCAGGGCGAGGAAGGTGATGCAGAAGTAGTCTGTCCAATCACAAGGGAGGATAGACTCCAGAAGGATGGAGTTGGGTTTGGCAATGACAAGATCTAAGGTAGCTCCTTTTATGTGAGTCGGACTGTCGAGTTGAATTAGGTTGAGGTCAGAAAGGAAGGATTTGAGGCTATTGACCCCCACATCATTTCTATCGTTCCAATGGAGATTGAAATCTCCCAAGAAGATCTGAGTGCCATGGAAATCTGCATTGTCTGCAATGATGTCCATGAGCTGCTCAATGAAGGGAAGGTTGTCTCGAGGGGGGGTGGTAAAACGTGTGCAATTTGCAGATACTTCAATACACAGGTATTCACACGATGGCAGTGGGTCGGCATGTCGTACCTTCACAGATAGATTGCTACGATGTAAACATGCAATGCCTCCCCCTTGGCCATTAGTTCGGTCCAACCTGATGATATCAAAATTGGGAGGCAATAGGAGGTCGAGGATGGGAGCAGCCGAGTCATTTAGCCAGGTTTCGTTAAGCATAACAAGGTCGGGATCCTGGTCAAGGAGGAGGTCGGCAATGTCCGCTGCATGTTTAACAGCCGACCTGCAGTTAAGGAGCACGCATTTGAGATTTATGTTGGTGTCTGTTGGTGTAGGTAGAGTGGTGGCGATTCTCGTGAGGTTGTCCTCGTTTAGAGATCTGGTGTTTGACCTTGTTTCCCTGAAGGGATCGGAGAGGATGGGCTCAATTTGTTGCTCGATTGATGCTGAGGAGGGGTGACCCATGCCGTAAGAGGGCAGGAGAGACTGAATATCCATATCGGACAATGAGGCTCTACATCTGGATGGGCGAGAGGGGTCAGGGTGCGGGGCAGAGGCCCAGTTGTGTGGGGGAGGTGGGATGGAGACCGCCTTGAATAGTCTGGAGAAGGTAGCAGGGTGGACCCCTTAGTTGGGGGGTGGGCTGCGTTGTTGCTTGTACAGAATGGGGTGACTGAATCTAGCGTTAGCTGACAGTTCCTTAGTGATATGCAGAACGCTGCGTACCTCAGCCGTAAGTTGTTGGAGGCAGAGTGTGATCTCGTTCAGTCGGGCCTCCAGCGAGGTGAGCGGATGGGAGGGTATGATCGGCGTGCCCTGCAGCGGAACAAAGCTCGTGGGGGCGGGGGAGAGACTATCCGGTGTGGAAAGAATGAGTCCCGACGAAAGGGGTTCAGGGGAATGGAGCTGCGAGCAGGGAGGACTGGTTAAGATGGGGGAGGAGGGGTCTGGAGGATGAGGACCCATAGAGGCCGGGGGGGAGCTGTTCGGAATTGCGGTTAGGACTGGAGGAAAGGATCTTGGGATGAGGCAGGGCGGTGCTGTGAGCAGAGGAACATGGTGAGTTAGAAATAGCTAACGGTGAGGTGGGGGTGGGGCAGGAGGGCTGGTGTAAGGACTGTACTGTCGCGACTCCATCAGGGCAGGCATGGAGGGGGAGTGAATATTCTGCGTTAAGATTGCTGGCGGTGGTCCCTTCGGGGAAGAGCTAGGTTCAGCGAGAAGAGGAGGGGGGGCGGGTGATAGACTAAGCAAAGACTGGGGGGCTGTTTGGGAGCCCGCCCAACCGAGCGGGTCAGGGATGGAGTTAGTCACTGAATACTTGATGGTGGGGAAAACGTTATCAAAAACCACTAGATTGCGATCAGAAGCTTTTAGAAGTATGGTTCAGTTTTTATAAAGGGAGATGGTGACTTCAGCCTTGAAGGACGAGGAGGGCGCAACCAACAGTCTGAGACCATGTGGAGTTTTCACGGTAGCAGAGATCTTGAGTAGAGAGAACATGGCCTTCCGCCATTGAGCATGGCGTTTGGTGTAGAAGATGAAGTCATTTTTTATGGTAGCACCCTTTCCGAAGGAGAAGACTGGGTCACATATAAGAGTTTCCGGATGGGTTTTAAGTAGTCTGTTTGAAGTTTTTTGCAGCATTTTTAGAAAGATGGGGGGGTAAACGATTCGGAAAGCATTCCGGCCGGCATCAGGTTGGGAGAGATGAGGGTCGAAGTATTGGGATCCATTACTACCAGCGCCTAGTCTCTGAACAAGCTTATGGGCAAAAGTCAGATCCACCCAGGAGGCAGAAGTCGGATCCAACCAAGGAGGCAGAGGAATGCCAGACGTCGGGACAGAGGTAGGGTAGGTGAATGGTTTGAATGGTGTGGAAGGGACTATGCAGAGTTAGGTGGTGACATGGAATAGGCCTTATAATGTGGGGAGACTCATGTAAGGGATAGTCAGTGTGTTTTACTGTTTCACTGTAGGAACACCCCATTATTCTCCTATGGAGACGGAGACCACATTGGGTAGTTTCAGTTCCCTATGGCCTACAAACTCCAGACATATGTAAGTTGTGTGAAAAGAATTCTTCTGCTGAGTCCAAAGCCATATCTGTACTGCTTGTGGGTCATCCAGAAATGTCATATTCCTCTGACTCAGCTCAGAGCCCGGCCGGGTGTGACCCGGCCAGGCTAGATTAATTACCTTCCTCCCCAAGCTGTAGCATCAGAGGCCTAGCCCTTCACTGCAAGCATTCCCAAGGGCAAAGGTCTTCTCTCCAAGAGGGAGAGATGGGGTGAAGCTGCAGGGCATCGATCAGCAGCTGTCACCCAGTGCCAGGCACCAGGCCTGCTCCGGGCCATGAAGTCAGAAGGGGGCTTTTCAGAGACCATGTTGCATGAGACCCCCGGATGACACCACCTTGAAGTATCCCAGGGGCCTGTACAGGAAGGCGGGATCAGGGGCCGAGAGGTGATGTGTCCCTGCAGGATAGGGCAGAAGTGCATTTCTGCCAGCCCTCTCCAATTTCTTTTAAAATGTCTTGCACAGGAAGAGGAGCTCTCTCTGGGGTGTGCTCTTGCTGAGGAAGACTGGTGCTGGAGAATGGCACCATGGGCAATTAGGAGGAACCCCCTGACTGCCCTAAGACTCTAGACTGCGCCTTTGGGGGAGTCCAGGGCCAGTGGGCCTCTGCGCAAGAAGAGGCCCAAAAGGAGAGCCAGGTGAAAGTCTGGGCAGAGAGCCAGTGAAGACAGCTCTTTGCTGAGTTCACCCCCTTGGAGGACAGCGAAAAGTGCTCCGGGTGGCTAGGGCAGGGCACCAGGAGCAAGAAGAGGCCAAGATTGTTGAAATTGGCCCCATGGGGGCTGACATATGCCCCCCGAATGTAGGCGACTTTGACCTGACTGATGTGCGTGGGGCTCTGCTGCCAGTCTCCAATGTGCCCCTGGGGTGGGTCAGGTCCTGGGGACTGTCCCCAGAAGGTGATGTCGGAGAGAGCCGTTGCGCCTATGGTGTCCAGGATCTCAACCCAAGGCCACTGCGAAGTAAATTCGGGGAGTGCCGCTGCACCCCTGTGAATTGGCCCCCAGGAGCCCACCCATGCCCCCAACGAAAAATGAAGCAGTGAGTGCCGTTGCCCCCCCTCCCTCCCAATGAAGCTGTTTCAGGGACCCTGCCGAAAAGGAAGCGGGGAGAGCTGTTCTCCCCCCCCCCCACCCCTGGTGAAGAGGTTTCAGGGGCCTGGGGCCCCATCTCTGGGCCCCGCAGGAGAATTTGGGGAGTGCCGTTGCGCTCCCTGTGAAGGTGGGTGGTGCCCAGGACCTCTTTCCTGGGCCTGGGAGAAAGGAGGGGGAGTGCCGTCTCGCACCGCCCCGAGGCCCCGGTTGGCTGAAGTGTCCATGTCTGCCCGCAGGAACGGGCAGACCAGAATGAAAGGCCGGCTCCTGCGGCAGCACGGGAGGGTGTGGGCCAGGCGGGGAGCTGGCGAGAGCAGCCGAGGGTGGGATCGCTGGCTCCCGCGGCAGCACGTGATTGTGCTGGCCAGGTGAGGGAGCTGGCGGGGGCAGCTGGGCGTGGGCTCAGAGTTGCTCTCCACCTTACCTGGATGCGGGGTGTCCGGTTAGGACTGGGTCCCCGAGAAGATGTGAAGCGGCAGCACGGCTCTCCCCGGAGCTGTGGGAGAGCCCCTGCTCTTATATTCACGCTCTGAAAGAAGAGCGCCCCATAATGCCTTGCAGTGCCTGGATAGGCCTGCAAAGAAAACCTGCTTGATTTCAGCGTGTGGTGACCCCAGGAAGATGGGGTCACTACCATTTGAATACCAGGGTGAGGTGCAGGAGCAATGCAAACTCCCTCCAGCACAACAATGGAAAGTCCCCACACTAAGTCTGGTGACTTTTAGGAAATAACCCCTCCTGGGTTCAGGCATGTTTTTAAGCCTACCTAATGCTGGAACTTTTGTTCTTTAGCTGGGAGTTGATGTTTAGTACTACACTGAGGCGTGAGAGGTGGAATATGGGTGACCTTAGTGGAGACATCCCGGAAAGGTATAATTGCCCAGGTAGTGCATTTACAGTACTGTAGTTCCTTTTGGGGACTGGAGCTCACGTGCAATATGTGAAGTGATAAGTAATTTGGAAATATGTTGCCAGCCATCCTAGCCAGGGTGCCTGGTTGTAATTGCATAGTCATGTGATTATAAACGTTATGCCTTTTAGGGACTGTGATTGACTTGCATTGTTCATGTTATCAGATAGAACTACCTGTCATTCTAAGTGATGCTTAGACATGTATTCTTGCTACTGCGTTAGTTGAACTACCAGACTGTCGGCCACTGTGATTTAAGTGTGTGTACTGTATGGTCAGTATGAGATGCTCTCAGTCTCGGGTTATGTGTCACTATGGCAGATGTTCCCATTATAAATGCTTGGTGAAATAATGGGGTGGGCCGCCACTGGGGTGGTGCCAGTGGGAAGGGCCCGCACTCCAGGTTATGGTCAACCTGTTGCATTTGGGGGCAAGATGTTCATACATGTGAGTGGTGGTACTAGAACCCCCTCCCCGCGGGGGGGGGATGTTTACGCAATGTCAAGTATTTCCAACAGCTTATGTATATTTGTAAATTGATGCATAGTATTGAGTAGAGTGTGTGTGTAATAAATGTACTCCTCCTTTTTATAAAGAAAAGTACAGACTGGACAATCAATAATTGTGTGTTATTTCTGCGTACCTGTAAATGGCGATTACTAGCCAACACCTCCCTTGAGTAAGCCTTAGACTGCTCTGCAACGCTACCCTCTGAGAGTCAAGTGCTATAATGGGGTGTTTGGTTCCCAGTGAAGGACCAATGTAGACCCATTATTTGTGCAAGCCTCACAACTAATGCCTCATTTTCCAACAGTTGTTGACAATGATTTTCTTGACAGGTGAGGGTAGGGACGGTAACTCTACATATAGACTTTTCAAGGCACCTCCTATATTTATTCCACCAAAACTGGTCAAAATCCCCACAGAAGTAAAGGTATTCACACAAGAGGCCCTGAACAATTCCAGACCTACCATTGGCCAACAAGTGCATAAAGGGAGAGAAGTTGTGTTTTTCCAAATCTTGCCCCACCTCAGAAGCGTACGGGATGTGTGCTGTGAGCTTCGATGCCTGCTTACACATTTCAGTATATTAAGGAAGCGGTATGGCTGGGTAGCCTTTCCATATAATATTACAGTACCCTAAAGATGGTTCTTGGATTCACACTATTAAATCCTTAGCTCAGTCCTTGAAGAGTGGCAAAAAGCAGTCGGGCTTTACTAGAGAAACATGTGTTAAGCATTTTAGAGTACTATCATGGACGATAAGTAATAGACACGACTCAAAAACATCCAACACCAATTTATAAAAATAGTGTATTTTTATCTGAAATTTAAACCCTAAAATGAACGGAATAGCTTACTTATAACTGGAGTTGTAGATTTTTGAAACAATATTAATAACTGGAATTGTAGATTTTTGGAACAATATTAAATCAGTGCAGTAAAATACATAGCAAAGATAACGTGCTCAGTGGCACAAACCACTAGTGACAATTGGTCACTAGCAAGTTGTTACATGGAAACCTTACAGGGTTATGGTCATGCGGCCCCAGGACCAGCCCCTGATAGCCACATCAATTTTGCCTAGCCTGTGAAGTCTGGGTGCAGAATTGTTCTGGCTGTCCTTGCTGCTGAATGAGCGCCGCGGTGGTGCTGATTTTACTGCTTACATGGTACTGCAAGAAACATAATGCAAAAACACAACAGATACACAGCTACTGGCGGATGATGGTTGCACGGTGTTCCATGTAGGTGCAGCGTCGAGTGTGGTGGTTGGTTACTGGTTTGGAGACCAGCAATCCTTGGCAGCAGTAAGCACAGCTAAAAGCTTCTGTAATTTCATGGGGGTCTGGAGAGTGGCCTGAAATGTCTGGACAGGTGGGACTACATCTCCCACAATGCACTGTACCCCCCTGTATTTGGGAGATCCCACGGAGGGCCTGATGGCCAGTGATTCCTTGGCTCCAGCTAGTGTTTTTTACCTGCAGTTTTCAAGGTGCTAGTGCCACTAGTCCAGGAGAGACTAAGGGTGCCTCTGACTTCCACAGGGGTGTTGAGTTTAAGCCATGGACGAGGGTCATTCACTCAGTTCCAAGTCATTTGCCTCCGGGGCAAAGTATCCCTTTTTTAGGTCTCGCTTACGCAGCGCACATGACCTGCATAGGAGGAGACCTCTTGGAATCGATTCGCTTTTTAGGCCAAAAACGTGCACGCATTGCATTGCTTTCAACGCAACGCGTGCACGTTTGGCGATTCCCTTGCGGGAGCGAGCTTTGGCGACATCTGTTTGTAATTAACTTGCAAACAGATGGTGCCCCTGCTCGCTCCCGCAAGGGAAACGCTGTGTGTGCTCTCGGCCACACTCCCCCCACCCCTCCCACTTGTTAACCCGCGGGCTACGCCGAGAGTTTTTTTTCTTTCTATTTGTTCTGTTTGCAGCGCGCTTTAGCACCATGTTTCTAAGCAGTACTTGTGGGCTTGAAAATAACTTATTTTAGCCGCGCCGTTACCCTATTAACTTCCATTTTCTATAGTTATTTATTGTGCTTTTCTAGAATGTTCCCAGTATCTGTGCAGTGCCTGCTTCCCCCCCCCCGCACATTTCCCTGTCTGTGCACAAGTGCAGGTCTCTGTGCTATCAAGATACCTCGAGCCCGACGACTCCTTCGTTCGGTCCTAGCTGTTGGGCCATGAGCACGTTGCATTCTGGGACTTGTAGTGTCTCTTTTCACGTTGTACTGTAAGCCTTCATTTCCAGCATGACCCCTTTGGCTGCGATCTTTGAGGGGTCCTTTAGGTGGCTAAACTAGTAGCTATATACAAAGAGCCCCCAGTCCTGCATTGCGGGGGCTGCAGGCAGCTCGGGGTCACGTGCTGGTGAGTGAAAAGACACAGCAGTTTTGTGTTCCCTCACCCATTTTCTACGAATTAGCTTTTTTTGCAGTTTTTTCCGATATCTGTTCGTGGTCCTCAGATTATTAAAACCATATTTTTGCTACGCTATGAAGCGGTTTTAGGTTTTTTTTTGTCTACTCGCGTGGTTTATTTTTTTTTATCCTTTGCAGCATTAACCGTATTTCAGAATTCTCTACGTTAAACCCCAGGGACCACTGTTTTACATATACCAAGCGGGTGCTCGCACGTCATTCACAGGGCAGGGATCAGTGAAAAGGACGAGAAAGTATAATTGGAAAAAGTGCTTTGTGGGGGCGGCGGTTCAGTGGGTTTGGGTGGGGGCAGGGGGTGCTTTTGATAAGTGTTTTAGGAACAAAGGGGGGACTTGAGGGGCTTCTTTGTTGTCTCCTGGTTGGAACTAACTGGTTTAAACTGTAATCCCGTCTCAGCCCCTGATTCACTGTGTGGGAATGTCACATGCCTGTTTTTGGGAAGGCTGGGCCCGAATGGGAACTTTTTTTTTTTTCTCTTCTGGTAAATGAATCGGTAAAAACAAACCTCCCACCCAGAGCTGCTCTTGTCAGCATTTCTTTCCCTGCCTGTTAGCCCTTTTTCTGTGACTTTAGTGAGTTCTGACGCCAGTGGTTGTGAGAGGCAGAACGAGTGCAACGCACGACGCTTGTGCATGGTGGGTGGGTGGGTGGCGGGCACGGCCCATTCTTACCGAAATATCCACCCCAGCTGAGTGGCCACCAGTTACTGGAACAGGAAAACGGAATCGTGTTTGGGTCGTCGTAAGGACGTTGCAGCCGGGCCAGCTCCAGGGGTGGGTGGGTGGGTGGGGGAGGGAGGTAAAAAGATTTGCTGTCATTTTATACCTTTAAGGGATCATCGCAAAATGGGTACTTAATAAAATGCTTTGCTTAACATAATACCACAATCTCAAAAGAACAATGGCAAAGCCAATAGGTCAGTATGGCACGCTGGATCGCTGGTAAACTTTTTTTTTTCCCTTCAAGCATAAAATAAATAGAATAAAAAATAAAGAAAGCATGCCACTGCCTACACGTAGCACCATATGCTTGCAATAAAAACATTACAAACAAGCATTGGCATAGCCAATAGGTCTCGCCTTTGGGACCTTAAGTGTTTGGTTATCCAGCACAATATCCTTGGTGCAACAACATCAACTGTTGCATGGCTAAACACTTATAAGGTCCCAAAGGCGAGACCTATTGGCTATGCCAATGCTTGTTTACCTTGGTGGTACAAGGAAAAGTGGGAAAAGTTCTGTTGTAGGTGACATGGGTCTCCTCTTCAGTGATGCAAGTTGTTCAGATCTGTGGTTCAGGTGGGGGGTCCCTTAAATCCTAGATTTAGGGTTGTGGGAGCTAGTAGCCAATAGGTAGCTAGTCACTGCAGCTAATCTGCCCCTGAGGTGATCACATCCGGAGGGGGGGGTGGTCACCTTTTCTACACAGAATCCATTATTTCTGCCCTCCTAAAGATGGCAGAATTCTAGTTTAGGTGTTCAGATCAGGCTGCTTAACCTGGGGGTGTGGCCAGCCTTCGTGGAGGTGTATTACTCCTGCATACCTAATTTCCTGCCTTTTGCTTGGTGTAAGCAAGGGTAGGGTTTTGTCCTCTGGGGGCAACCCAGATGCATATCGGAGGCGGTGTCGCCTTTAAAGCTCACCGCTCTGTGTCACGTCACTAGCCTGCTGGGGATGTGTGACCTCCTTCTACCCATCCTTTGTTTGCGACTCCTGGGAGTGATCACACTCCCTGGGAGGAGGTCCGAACTCTGTCTTGGCAGCAACAGGCGTGGGAAAGTTCTGGCTGGTCAGCCAGAGCACAGTGAAGCTGGGGCAACCTGGTAGGCAACCTCTAAGGTGCCACCTGGGTGGCATGCCAGCCTTCACTTGACACCAGATTCATGTCAAGGGAGGGAAGGCGTGTTGTTTGGCACCAAACTTGACATATTTAGGTGGTACCATAAGGGAGCTAGCAATCCGGGTCGGCCGGGTACAAGTCCCATGATATCTTATGGACGGTCTATATCTGATGGTGTACTTTAATGGTAAAGACACTTTAGAGAAATAACCTTGCTCTTGCCTGTCCACACTCGTAATATGCTGCACCCTGCTTCCTGGGTACAGTAGGCCTTCTCTAGGGGGTGACTGACATGTACCAAAAGCAGTACATTTTGCTGTGCCACACATGGTGACGGCACAGTTGTTCGAGCAGTATGCACTGCTCCTGCATTCGCAACGGCAGGCCTGCTGTAATTGGTTTGCTTCGGTCAGCCAGGGTGGCACAACACCATGCTGCAGCCCTAGGGACTTTTTTTTACCACCTATACCCTGGGTAGCCCTGGTACAATATACTAGGGACTTATAAGGAGGTAAAGTCTTTGCCAGTTCACACATCAGTTTTGGAGAAAGAGCACTGGCACCTGGTTAGCAGGCTTCTGAGCACTGTCTGAGTTGAAAACCAGCATCTAGTAGTCCAAATGGGGGCAAAAAGTGAAGGGGGGGGGGGGGGCAGCATCTGCAAAATCCCTGTTTTCTAACAAATTGATTAGCTTAAAAAGTTCTAGTTTGGAAAAAGTGACAACCTGCATGTGAGCACCTGTTACACCAAATAGGTCCCACAGATCATTTTCAGAAATCTTACAACCTGGGAAGTATTAGTCACAATCGAAGAAAGTTTTTCGTTTGTCAGCGTGTCCTCAATCTGCAGAAACTATCAACTCGTAAGAACTCAAAACTGCATAAGTTCTCTGCAACAGCGCAAGGAAAATAATTGGACAAATGGGATGCGAAACCCTGATTTTCCATTAGCAGTGAAGCAATCTTGTTTGGTGCAATTGAAAGAACCTTGTTTATGGAGTTGTAGTCTGCAAAACCCACTGGGCCTAACAGTCACTGATGCATTCTCCTCTAGCTTGTGTGTCCACCTAGGTGATTTCTTAGTCCAGGATCTCTGTGGTCAAAAATAAGCATTGTTTTAACATCAATTTTTAAGAGGAAGGGTGAGCCATCTGGCTTTCATGACCTTTCTATCGTCTGACAACAACCAGCATCTTTGCAACCATGGACACCACCATTATGATGTAGTATCGGAACAAACTGGGAGGTAGATTGATTGAGATTCCCGTGTCACAGGCAGGAGGACTGACCATAAAACCAGGAATTCAAAATTGCGAAGCAGACTTCTTATGGAGCTCCTCTGAAAAACCCCATCAGATGATACCAGATGATGAATAACGGTAAGAAATTGTGGTTGTTTGGGGTAATCCACAAATAAATCCGTTTGCTACATCCTAAAGCTGCATATTCCTAAACTTTGCATGCCGGAGATGGGAACAAGATATCATGGGCAATGCCCTTTCGATTAACTGGTCAGAGATGATACTGTACACCTTTCCCTAGATTACACTAATCCCAGCATTCCTAATGAAAGCTCGAAATTATAATGCAGTGATGATCCCCTTTGCTCCGAATGGCCCAGACAGTTTTGCTTCCTGGATTTGCTGCCGGTTACAACCACATGACTCTTGCAACCAAATTTCACCTGTTTGCAAAGGCGCAGAATCTGATATTGTTGAATTTGGCAGCATGGTTTCTGAAATCAGACATTATGTAGACTTGTCTACTGCGTTCATGTATAGACACATTGAAGGAGGTAACAACCCAAAAATATCCTCAACAATGGCTGCTTAAGCTTTTAAGTGGAAAAGATGAAACCAGCAGCATTTTCCTACCACCCAGCTTTCTGACACTCCTGATAAAAACAGTACCTTGCTTGTTGTCTTCATGTTACGTTTTGGGGCCTTTTCTGTTGTGAGCGATAGGCCTAACCACAAAAGGGTATGGCTTTTATTGGGAGAATTGTGGGAATACTGGGTAGGTGTTTTGTGGCTCCTGGCAGATTCTGGCTCTATCCTTCAGATAAATGTGTGTTTTTAGTCATCATTTAAGGTTTGCAGGGCAATCGGGGTAAGAAAAGGGTAGTGGTGTCCATGCTAAGCACCCCATCCTGGAAGTCTCTTGGGAGTCCAGTTTAAAAAAAATTCTAGCTTTGGTAGGTGTTCCTGAGTGGAGTCCTTGCCACACAAGTGGGGTACTGCTTTTATCGAGAGAAGGGTGGGGACATAAAATAGAACATTCGTTATCAATTGGTTTTCTTTTCATTTTTTACTTCCAAATCTATGCCAGTGTGAAAGAGACATTTGTAAAATGTCGTCTGAATCACATGATAGTATGGGTAACTCCAAATTCAGAGTTGTACAAATAACCAGTATTCCTAAACTCTATTTTGTGTGTTTCAAAAATACATGTGTCCTCCATGTTTTGGTCAGTAGATTTTATCACATGAATTGCAGTATTGTCGGTACACAATGAAAAATCATTATTAGCTGCGGCTCTGTTATTCTTTTTCTTTTTCTAAAGGAAGTCTCCCAGTCAAAATTATGTGCCCTCCATCTGGTCCTATTCGCAAAGCTTTATTGCAGAATCAGTCTTTGCAAACAGCCTTTTGTGGGGGTTGGGTAGTTTGCCTCTTTTGTCCTAGGCCCTAACCTCTTATGGCTCTGCAAACTGGGCCAAGTACAACCCTTTCTGCACTTGACTTAGTAAGGGTGATCAGTCACAGAATTTTCAGGGAACTGATGTTGGTGTCAGCTGAGTTTGAAAATCAGCAGATCCAATGAAACCTATTCAGCACTGTAATCTTTTCAACAGAGTAAGTATTTTAATTGCACAGTTGCCAAAAATGCTATAATGCTGCACCCCCCTGCTCCCGATCTATCCATCTGCCACCTCCACCAGGTTCTGGCATCTGCCTCTCTAGGGGCTTTTGAAATATGAACGATTTTATGGTTTAGGTGCAGTACAATCACCTCTAATGTGTGTGCGTGCACTTATCTTGAGTCTTTTCCTCTGAGGGATGAGCAAGTCCTCTCAGAGCCATCCTCCACTCCAGTGGCGCTCATGAGAGCAGTGGTACACTGGCAGCCTTCAGTGGAGTCTCCTGGTTTATTGATGCAGGGCCATGTTTTCTGGTATGCCTGACCAGCCTTCACTTTGTGGCCATCTGGTGGCTCGCCGTGCCCTGTGTCACCTAAAGTTTGCCTGTCCTGATAAGAAGTGGCCCCTGCTAGACCATTGCAGGTGCAGTCCCATGGGGAACCCTTTCAATCAGCAGTTATTACCGTCACCTGGGCCTACTGGACTGCGGGTGTAGCCGCTGGCTGGGCCTTCAGCTCTATAGCATATGCAGTCCTTTATGGGCTGTTGATAGAAACTCGACAAACGCCAAGATGGAGCCTTTGGCACAATTGTTATCACTGGATTGTGGTTCTTGCCAGGAACTGAAAGGAGAGTCTGGGTGAAGGAGTGCTGTGCCACCAGGAGTCTCCCAGACTGCTCTCAATTAGTCTGCTTTTTCCGTGTGCCCCACGGCCACTTAGGATGTTCTGGACCTTGATCCTTCCCGGACAGTCTCATCCTACAGGGCCAGGTAGGCTTTAGGCACTCTAGGATAAGTGTACAGCTCCTCCGGCAAGTGATCCAGATCCCTGGTGATGTCCCCGTGCCTCAGACAGCCAGTCTGGCTGTCAGGCAGACACCATCCTTGATTGCACAGCAGCTCTCTGAGCAAGCACTGAGCAAAACTCTCCCTTCCTTGGAGGGCTTGGAAATGGAATAAAGTGGGGTATTTGGGATCCTACTTTATTGCACAGCTGGCAGACTGATGTGAATGCAGTCTGAAACTGTAGAACCTGGGGCAGATGTTCTTTCAAGCGTCCTTGCCATGCTGTTCTGCAGACAGTCTCAGGTGTAGAGCGATGATTCTCACATCGGGGCCGTCTCCATCCGAGCACCTGTAACAGGCACAAATAAGTGAGGGGTTTCTGTACATGGCTGTCATCAGCCCAACTGAACGGGTCATCAGAAAGCAGGCTTCCTTGTTTTTCACAAGTATACTGTCCCATCCCTAGCATATGCCAAAGGGGCAGTGTTCAGAAACACTAATCCGCTCCTTGCTAACCAGAAGGCCTCATAGAATATCTTAAGGTTCCCTGCTGCACTTCCTTCGCTTCAGTGCTGTCTCCTCCCTCCAGCTACAGGAATGTGGGCAACATATTTCCACTATTTGGGAGCACTGGCCTAAACTCCATATTGTGCAAGATCAGGGCAGGGGAATCATTATGGATCACGTTGGCTTACATTACTATGGCTCACTCGCATGCACACCATGCATGTACCATGAGCTACATACTCTAGCATGGTTTACATGCACGCTGGATGGTAGCTGAAAGGACAAGCACATAGAAGACTTTACATGGACAAGTAGACCTCTCCAGTGACCTAGATTTGTTCACACTATAGATCTTTAATACATGGTATGCTGCCACCAACGCTCCATGTAGTAAACCCAGTCATATCTGTCCCAAATAAAGGCACTCCTGTTGCACCTATACAATTCACAGGACACGGTAATTTCCTTTCATACTTGGACAGGTGTAGGCCTCTGTGCACATGCTAACGTGGCATGACACCATGTCCAAAAATAAGTATATACCATATACATGCACACCTGTTCATCATGTGGGGCATTCTCGTTCTAACAGTTACCTACTTGTATTCCTGGTTCTGCATCATAAGAATCTTCATTGAAGTAAAAAGGTTATTCTTCCTGGCTAGCCACATTTTAGAAAAAAAATCAAGAACCTTTTCTTTATTGTTAGGTCAGAAAAGTCCTCTGCCTCATAATGGACATGCATCTTGGCAGTGAGTGCCCAACTGTAATGATGTGTGGATCCCTTATGCTAATTTTTGTTGTCTTAGGCAAACCTGGATCATGCGTGTGCGCCATGACCTAGGCCTGTCTCACAAATTGCGGTCTTGTTGGACCGGTAGGGGCGCCCCATCGCTATATCCTCATAGTGGTGGGAGGCTACTGCCTTCACCAGGAGTTAAGCAGCACGATTGCGGCTTCATACAATGTAGTGATCGGTAGGAGTGAACAGGTCCCTCTAGCCTGCGTCACTGGTGAGAGTCCTACAGCTCACCCATTTTTAAAGTTCTGCTGCTGTGTGCTTAACTCACCATTGGCCTACATGGGTGTAGTGTGAAATGCTGTGTAGTGCAGGAGGGGTGTCTCTGCGCTGGGTATGTGTGCCTGGGAAGGGTACATGACAATGATACTGCAGTACAGTGTGTGCATGTTAAATGCGTGTGCTGGATGTATGCGTGCCTAGGAGTAGTACAGTATATGAAGGATGTAGTGTTGTGCAGTGTGTGCAGGTTAAATGCATGTGCTTTGTGTAGGTGTATCTGTGAGTGATACAATACATGAAAGATGCAGTGCACGCATATTAAATGCTGTGCTGGATGTATATGTGCCTATGAGTTGCACAGTACATGGAGGATACAGTACTGTGCAGTGTGTGTATGCTGTATACATGCTTTGAGAGTGTGTGTGCCTGTAGATGGTACAATACATGGAGGGCCCTGGGTTTCATTTTGGGAGCTGCAGGCCTGCATTATGAAGCATGGAGATGAGGTAGAGAAATCCCCCCCCCCCCCGACAGATTTGTGTATTGCTGCATTCCTGTGAGCTGGGTGGGACACAATGGGGAGGGGAGAGCCAGGGTTCCTCTGTACAAGTCAAAGGGTGCTCTTTGATTCAGTGAGAGGTGACAAGTAAGGGTCCTGGGCACATCCCGGGAAGGAGACGGGGCTATACAAGAATCCGTGCTGGGGTCCTGGGCTAACCTTTTGATGCACATATAGCTGTGGCTGACATACAGGTGTGAACTCCAGACACGTCCGTGGCCTGTGTTGTGGCACTGTCCGCTTTGGAGTCACTCCTGTTGTGACATACTGCTTATCAAAAGGAAGAGAGAGCAGAAGTGTGGGTACTTCAAAAGAAGCAGACCCCCAATATAAAACTTGAAAGATTTAGATCCTAAATCCCATTTGGTGTCTGGAAATGAACTATAAGAAGGGCAGTTTGAGTCCTCCAAAATTGTCATCTGGCAAGCAGTCAGACTGGCTATATGAGGAGGGGAAGCTCTGCAAGTCTTCTGGCTGTGACCAGGACTGGGTAAAGGTTTTCTAGTCTCCCTGCTGGGGAGGGAACATCACCTAGGGAATCAAATACCCCCTGCTCTAGATCCTTCCTGCTTGCAAAGACCAGTGTGCCCTGTGAGGAAGAGAAGAGCGTTTGAGTGAGTGAGGTCCAGTGGGGAGCTCTGTTGACTGAACTCTGTTCAAGTGTAAGAAAACGGCTGCTGCACCGATTGAGGCATTGTCTGTGTGCAGGAAAGAGACGGTGACCCCCGTATGCCCGGAGAGGGCCGCCTGAATTGAGCTGTGCTATTCAGGCCGGAGCCCGTGTGTAGTGCAGAGTTGGCGATCTCGTATGCCAGGTGGGGGTGTCGTGAAAAAGACTACTGTGATGTAAGGGCTATGGCCTTGTGGTGTAGGATGTTAGGAAGTGCTGCAGAGAAAAGACTGCCATGCGGTAAGGGCTTTAGCACTATGTGGTAGCGGGCAGTGACCCCGTGTGCCAGGAGGGGTCACAGTGAAGAATTTCACCATGCCGATCTGGTAGGAGCCTTTGTGCTGTGAGATAGTGTCCCTGTATGCCAGAGGAGGGCACTGGGGGCATCAAGAAGTGCAACCTCCTGCCGAAGCAGTGAGGACGCTGTGGGAGCACCTGCGCGCCATAACCCAGGTGAGGGGTTCAGGACACGATAGTTTCAGCCACCATTCACCGGGACGGGAACTGGACACAACCAGCAGGAGGAGCCGCAGAGAGCCTCCAGTCGCTTGGGGAGCACAAGTGAGAGTCTGCACCAGCTGAGTGTAGCCCCTTGAGCCTCTTGCGGCCGACTCGCCTGAACTCGTTTGCTGTGAGCCCCCACAGTCAGGGCACACTCAGAAACTCCAGACTGTTGATGTATGCCAGTGTGGGTAAGACTGTCAGCCCTGGGGAAACTTGTTGCTAATTTAGCGCAGAAGCACTGGGACACCATTGACTGTAATAAATTAGAGACAAAGTGGACTCTTGAGACTGACTACTAGTGGGGCATACCCTGGATGTTACCAATAGGGAATACCACTATGGCTAATGGGAGGAGGCAGTGGGATAGGGAATCGCCACCAAAACTCTAGTGCTCCGACTTCAAGGCGGGGTTGGTGGTGGGATACTGTGTAATTGTTGTGTATGTTGTACTTCTCCTTTGTGCTGGTAATGGTAGAAAATGAAATACTTCACTTTTTTCCATATGGGAATGTTTGGTTGGAGAATGATTTCTCGTTGCTGCTACACATATTTTGAGTTGTAATCCTGAGGCGACTCCCTTGTATTCCCCCCCCCCACCCTCCCGGGAACCTTGGACTGCTAGACCCATGCAGACTCTGAGAGTGAAGTGCTGAAGGGATACTTGGCCCAGTTACTCACAATCCGTAGTAAGTCGGGCCCTGGGACATCAGGAGTGCATGGCCTTATTCACCACAGTCAGGCCCATTACCCCTTGCATGCACCCTTGCCCTCTGAAAGGGGTTCAGACAATTATTAAATTCAACAGATCA
The DNA here is from genome assembly GCA_963921515.1 of Calotriton arnoldi. Classification (NCBI taxonomy): domain Eukaryota; kingdom Metazoa; phylum Chordata; class Amphibia; order Caudata; family Salamandridae; genus Calotriton; species Calotriton arnoldi. The sequence goes on from CAWUFW010007280.1 coordinate 159,526, forward strand.
TCCATAAAGAACTTTCTGATGCATACTTCTAACAAAAAATTCTTCACCTTACAATACTCCCCAGTCTGGATCTGGAAACTTTCTTCAGCAATTTTTCCATGCTTAAGTGGTGCCATGCATCTCTGCCATGGCTCGGTACTGCCTCGAAAGTGATGGAGCGGAGCTGCTTATAAGTGCCACCCTTGAACACTCCCAATCAGTACAACAGTCACCCCATTCAAGATGTGGGTCTGGCAAACAGTCGATTGACCAGCAGGTGCCTTAGTCTCCCATTCCTTTTCCTCTGCTGCAACAGCCAGCGGACCATTTTAGATCAGCCTTAGTGGCTCATGCCTGTTCAATGTGGGGGCAGAACCATCCTTTCCTCCCATGGTGGCGATCCATCACGTCCGACAGATGGGCCTTACAAATTAACATGACTATGGCCTGCCTTTTCTTTTTGCCCCACCAAATATTTCCACCGCGTTAGAGCGAATTTCAGAAGATCACCTGTCCATTCTGCAAGAGGTGTGATAGTTACTCTATTGCAACATCAAGAGTGCTATCAAGAGGGTACAGGACTCAGGAAGAAGAGAGGGTTGTTACCTTGGGTATTTCCATGTGCCGAAGGAGGATAGGCAGGGCAGGTCTATTTTTGACCTTCACTTTCCTTTCTGTAGCTGGATGCTGTCCTTGGACCTGTAGGATGGGTATTTTCATACGCGTCCTGCAGTCCCACAGCCGTTACCTGCAGTTAAAAGTAGTCCAGTTTTCCATGCTCCCTTTTGACCTCACTTGCTGCCTTTGGTTGTTCATGAAAGTGATGGTGGTGATTGTAGTATTGTCTTCCATACATGAAGATATGAGGTAGGTTTCACAAGTTTATTTGTATAACGCCCCCAGGGAAGCCAGGATGCAGCTGCTCCCTCCGGCGTCTCATTTCTCTCTGACCAACTGCAATCTCTTGCGTTCTAAGTTCTTACACATGTGCGGGATTGCAGAACACACATCATTACATATGTCCTTAGTTTATGCAATATAATATATAAACTAAATATGGAAGAAACAATAGGAAAACAAAGATACAGTGGTACAAGAAGAATACACAAGGAATACAAAAAAACTATTTACATGACTACATGGATTAAACAAGAACACGTGGTAAGGAAAATAAAACGGGTAAGTCATTAAATAACTAACTGTAATCCCACACAAAATCTCTATACCTCTCTGGGAATTTTACTATCCTTTTCTCTCTGATTCTCTTCTGATCATCCTTGGTATATAATGGCTCCTGACTTGTACCAGGAAAACTCTTGATTATCACCACACCTCACATACACACACCCTCTCAATTGCTCATTAACTTGCTTGGTGTGTTCATCAATCGCTTTGACCAACCTGCTCTTATTCCATCTGGATATATCACACAGCTCGACATAATTCCTTCCAACACTCCTAACAACCTTGGGTTCTGAAAACACTCATCTGCCTTTTCTTACACACCATGGCAACCTGACATTAACCATTTGCCCAGAAGACGCATCCAATTCCTTAGCCCTACACTTCTCATCAAAATACCTCTTAAACACCTCCTGTTTCCCACTCACCTTCTTGTGAAGTCCTTCTACATCTATATCTACGCAACCATGACTTGATCCTATAGACACTGCCAATTTTACTTCCTGAACCTCAACAATTCAAAAGGTGACAATCCTGTGGTGCAATGTATACTCATTCTATATGCCCACAACATCTGGCCCACCTGACCCTTTACAAATGTGTGCATAGTGACTTATTTTCTTGCAACATAAGCAAGTCATATTTATTGCGGGCATGACTTATCATCAGCCCAATGATTTACATTACCACATCTCATACATGCACTTTTTTGTGCACCCCAACGTCTCCCTTTGGATTTGTCAGATCTTTCAGGTTTGTCAGATTTCTCACTTGATGATTTCACACTTCTAGATTTACCTTTAACAACAATCTTAAATTCACATCGATTACTGCTCTCCTTAACTTTATCCTCATTCAGTACTTTAACACACTTGTTAGTTAATTCTTCACCTCTGGCAATGTCAAGTGCTTCTAATAATGTAGGATTATGAGCACTTCATAACTTCTTTTGGATAGCAACATTGGAGGTATGCATCATTAACTGGTCACAGATGTACTCATCCTGATTTCCAGTGAAAGCACAACTCGCCATAAGAGCTCGCAAAGCAGTCACAAATGTGTCAATACTTTCATCACTTTTTTGAACATGTGAGAAAAATGTATAACGCTCCAGGATAACATTAGTTTTGTTGCCAAAATATAAATCGAGTTGTTTCATAGTTTTCGCATACAAAGGAACCCTATCGCCTTCTTCCTGAGAGGGAATATCCGGTATAATACGATAAATCCTCAATCCTTCTTTACCTAACGAGTGTAACAAAATAGCTTGGTTCTTCTCATCCGCCATCCTTTCATTGCCAGCAGCCAAAATGTAAATCTTGAAACCATCTAACTATTCTTCCCACAGCACTGTAGGGACCCCTGTATTAGCCAAAAATGGTGGTGGAAGAGCCAGATTATGAGTCATATTGTGTAATATGTACCTAAAATGGCGCTATATAAACAAAGCAAATTCTGCTGCACAAACCAAGAACGTATCCCTGCAAATGAAAAAATGTCCCACCACCGTGTAAAATGCACGTACTTTTTTTTAACTTCTTCTTTGACCTCTTACAACGTAAGCACAATGCTGTAGTATTCACCCTGAATAGGTATTCACATCACCGCAGACTTGTATGTACGTTTATCTTTTTTAACTCATTGCTTTAGAGATGTGTGACTCACCGTGAAATGTGCACACCACTTGCAACTAAATAAAGAACATCCAGCTTGAGCTGTGCGCTGCCAGGAAACACCAGACAATGTTGTGAGAGTCCAGAGAACGTTGCTAGGAAATCTTAGCAGGCGCTCACACACGTGTTGTTTGAACACAGCGCTCTTTTCCAGGCAACCTTAGTAGACGCTCCTGCAAATGCATCCGTATGCTTTGAGCGTAATGACCTCGCGTTGCCACGCCCACCAACTTGCTGCGTGCTCCCAAATAAGATTGCCGTACAGTACCAGAATAAGCCAAATGTGCAGCCATGGATAATACTGGTATGGATCACCTCCAGGTGACAGGCGCGTATGTCAACAACCTCCGATACACCCTCTCAACGTGGATTCCTCTTGGTGGGGATTTGTTGGTGGTCTAGAAAAAAAGATTTATGCTGTTCCTCTGAAGTGAGAGTCAGGTAAAGGAAATATAGACCAACCTGACCGGAGTGGTTCAAAGTTGGGAATCCATTTAATTGGATTATAATGCCCTCACACACCCTGTCGGGTGTCATGCTTCATCATCGGGCTGCTCCTCGTCGGGTCGGCGGTGCAATACCCTACGGGCTACAGGCGCCATAACCTGAGACATAACCTCAGCCTAGCGCCTTATATCTTTTGTTTTTACTTAGGGTAGGAGACCCCTTGATTAAAGTTGTCATAGGTACTCCCAACCCTATTTTAGAATCACTCGTAACACACTTAAAAGATACACATTCATCTACACACACTAGACCCCTCACCCCCACTTCACCAAACGGCTGTTGGAAAAAGATCTCCGCTAAAGTGCCCCTACTATAGGGAGCCCGTAGGGTATTGCACCGCCGACCCGACGAGGAGCAGCCCGATGATGAAGCATGACACCCGACAGGGTGTGTGAGGGCATTATAATCCAATTAAATGGATTTCCAACTTTGAACCACTCCGGTCAGGTTGGTCTATATTTCCTTTACCTGACTCTCACTTCAGAGGAACAGCATAAATCTTTTTTCTAGACTTCCTGTAGGGCATATATGCTGGACCTGCCTAAAAGCCCTTTGTCCCCACTTTGATTACTGATTTGTTGGTGGTGTCAATTCGTCACCACAAGAGTGTAGTAGTGTCTTCCATAAACGTAGATACAACCAGGTAGGTTTCACAAGTTTTTTTTTTGTATAACACCCCAGGGAAGCCAGGATGCAATAGCTCCCTCCGGCGTCTTATATTCCTCTCTGACCAACTGCAATCCCTCGCGTTCTAAGTTCTTACATACATGCGAGGTTACAGAACACAAATGATAACAGTGATTGTAGCTCATCTTTGGCGGTCAGGAGTGCCTTTACCTCCATGACTGGCTGTTGTAGGGGGGCTCTCCACAGTATATTGTAGACCATCTCTAGACGACAGAGAACCTCCTGACATTGTTATGGCTCACTATCAAAAAGCCATATTTGTTCTAGATGTCAGCACTGAGTCTCCCATTCATTGAAACTATGCTTGGCACAGTGCAGTTGAGGGTCTTTTCTCTGGCTCAACTAGTCCAGGACATTCTGACTGTGATCCTGATGTTTGATCATCGGTCTGGGATGTTGGTGAGAGCAGTTCTAAAGGTTTTTGGCCTCTTAGCCTTCTGTATCCTCCTTGCCAGCTACGCTAGGTTACACTTGCGGGCTCTGCAATGGAATCCGAAGTTCCCTGGGCAAAGCATCAAGGAAATCTGACAGACGTCATCCCGATCTCAGAGGAGCCTGCTTGCGTTCTGTTGTGGTGGCTGCTCAAATGCAACAGGTCCAGTGGCAGGCCGCTCTCCCTTACTCATCCGGAGTGGATGTTGGACGCATGTCTACTGAACTGGCGAGGTGGAAATCCGAGGACTCTGGTCCCCGTCAGAAGCCCGGATCCACATCAATCTGTGGGAGTTGTGGGCCTACCTGCTGTCCATTAAGGGGAGGCTGGTGCAGGTTCTCATGATCAACTGTACCACCAAGTCCCATTGAAACAAGCAGGGTGAAGTTGGGTCCTGTGCTAGGAGGCTTCCATGCCTCTGGAGTTGGTTGGAGTGCCAGGGCATTTCCATGATCATGAATCACCTGGCAGGTTCTAGAGCGGAAGAGCTGGGCAGACGGAGACTGGCACGTTATGAGTGACGGCTACATCCAAAGTGGCATAAGGCATCTTCCGACAGTGGGGATTTCCCTGGCTAGATCTTTTTGCAACCATCAAAAGAGCAATGTCAAAAGAGTTGCATGCTGGAGTTTCCGCAAGTACACTTGTTAGGAGATATGTTCTGGCTGAAATGGAACACAGGATTACTGAACACCTTCCTCTCCTGCCCCAAGTTCAGAAGATTATCAAGAAGACTGGGGCCAAGTCACAATAATGGCTCCAAATTAGACTAGGAGAATGTGGTATTCAGAATTTATGAGCATCTGTCCTCTGATTGAGGTAACTTCTGTCACAGCGACAGCGCAGTGTCTTTTACCTTAGTTGGCACATTCTACATCTACATACGTAGAGCTGGAGCGGTGGTACCTGACTGTGTATGACCAGCCACCCAAGGTGGTGGATGTCGTCCTTGCTGCCAGGAACCCTTCCACGAATACCATTTTTGCTGGGTGTGAGAGAAATTTGTGGCCTGATGTGACGCTCGTAAGTCAGATCCTTTTGAAGCAAACCTGCCATGTTCTTTGTTTATTTTTTCTTTGGCCCAGACAGGCCTTGCAGTGAGCACTATTAAAAGCTATTTATTGGCCATTTCGGCCTTTCAATGTTTACTGGAGCAATCGTCCTTTTTTTTTTTTTTTTAAAGCACCTGTTGTGATTGGATTTCTCAAAGGTTTGACACATGTTCCCTCCAAAGCTATTTGTGATGTCACCGTTGGACCCTTCGAGCCAATGCATAGCAGCTTGCTGCATCTCCTGACTTTGAAGACTATCTTCCTCATCAAGGTTACATCAGCTTGTCTCATGAGTGAACTCCGAGCACTTTCAATGTAAGTGGCATATATCGGAGCAAAGATGGCATCTGAGTAACTTGCCGTCGCGCTCACTGCTCCTCCCATGCCTCGGTACTGCCAAGCTCGATTACCTGGACTGAGCTTTGCAGCTTGGTTTCGGCGTCCCTATCCCTCATTCAGCAAGTGGAAACAGCTGTGGCTCAAGCCCATCAAACTAACCCGTCAGATTGTCACTGCTGCTGCGTGGCTGCTACGGCTGTTTGCTCGCGGCAGATCCTAGCTGCAACAGCCATCCAGAGTCCTGTCCTCCAAGGTCATGACGAGCTGCAGTCCGAAGAATCTGAAGACTCTTGCTGCAGCTCCGCAGGTCTCCGGCGCTGTGGCCGCATCAGGAATGTCTTCTGTGGCGCCACCCGAACCCACTAAGGAAGGCAAACCACGAGAGGCCCCTGCAAGGGCAAGCGGAGGACCGTAGGGAAGAAAATCTCTCTGCAGGCGACTCACGGCACGGTGCAGCTGGAAGGCGGGTGTCTGCAGGCCTCTATCGCTAGTCTGTTTGCCCCCTGCCATGTAGTGGGTCCACAAGGAGATGCTCCAGTGGATGTGGTATGTTCTGTGATTACGGACTCCCTGATAGGGACCCAGGAAGTACCAGGGGCTAGCTTCCCATCGCCCCCAGTACTGGAAGCCTCGCTGCTACAAGGGTCTCTGAGTGTGTCGCAGGACGAATCTAAAATCACTACTGTACCCATACCTGGCGATCTCCCACCTCAGGACTTTATTCAGGGAGCTCATGAAAACAAATGCATGGACCCACAAGTCATCTCAAAGCTTGATGAATGAAATGGCTTGGAATTCCATGTGTGTCTGATTGAGAGCATTATAGTTCGAGAAATAGGATTATGGAACAACAAAACTTATAAGTGTGCCAGCAAACGTGAAGGCGGTTAAGGTGTGATCTTGCCTTAAAAAAAAGTGTTTACATCCTTTTACACCCAAAGGGAAATCATCTGATTTTGACTTATTACCATCCACAGCAACCTTGATCACTCAACATCAAATAGCTCCCATTCGAGAGCAGTTTGAACACCGGATGAATCACGGCAGCCGGGGATCCTTTCAAGTGACACAATAGGTTTGCAACTGAAGCATTACAGGCTCCGTGAAGCAAAATATCCTGACAAATTAGAGACCTAATTAAAGAACTTTCACAGTCTGAACCGCTGAGAAAAACTTCAGTGTCCCATTCCTGCATCTAAATCTGTACAGTAAATCCCAAGATTCATGTATGTATTCCTCTCCCAACACTTCATACCTGCCTACCTGGTGATACTGGAGACAGTATTGAAATTGGAATGTCGTGACTGGCAGTGTAATATGGCCATGGATTAACCATTCTGTGGAAGGTGACTCAGCCACAGTGAAAGATAATTGGTCCAATTTTTCAATGTACAGCATTGTATATTTTGCATCTCTTCGTATCATTGTTGTCTGTCTTTCTGTTAGATTGTATGCAGAAAACAGAGTCGGACTGTTGATATACCGCCAGGGCACGTGACCAGAACGCAATGAGTGTAGCGCCCAGCTTAACAATAGAATAGATCGCAATTGCGATTGTCCATGTTGTAATATAGACAAATCCTGTTCCATTATATCTATTGCAGAAGACACAATGTTGCCCAGTGAATAAATATGGGATGATAGCTTGGTCATACCATTGTCAACCACTGCCAAAGCCTTTTCTAGGTTAACCCTGTCAATCTCACGCAATCTCTCAGCAGCCTCCTGCTGGGAGATTTTCCATACCCCGTTGTAAATAGCATACACGAAGCGCTTTTGACGTGGCTTCTGGGGGCCTAACAAAAGATCCCTGAGGTCCATGTCATCTGAGAGTAAGGACAAGTGTTGTTTCACCTGGGACAGTGTTGAGGTTTTTAGCCATAACTTCCCAATGCTGTAAGATGTCACCGTTCTCGTTGTACGTAGCGCTGGTCAGGCCTTTGGATACTAAACCCTTCGGTGGTACCCCTGAATCTTGACTGACACCTATTTGTGTCGATAGGCCAAACCAACCACCCCTTCCTTTTTGGATGTGATGAATTGTAAGAACCGTTGTGTAGTATGGCATCCAGTGTATCCGTACTATGTTGTGTGTAATTTTGCCATCCCTCAAAGTGTGTAAGCGAGGGAATCCGAGGTGTGTTCAAGTCCTTGATCTTGGCTAGCCCAAGACAGGAAGTCTGTTGCACTGTGTCGTTCAGGAAGATCATCCGATCTGGTATGAGGCATGCTCTAAATAAAGCCTCAGTTCCCTGAACTTGCCAATCTTTATTCCCCCAGACAGATTTTGTGTCTATAATGTCCCTCCAAAAGTCGAAACCCTGTAACCCGCAATAGAGAATAGCGCGATGGCAGGCACAGCTATATGCTCCTTGCTAAAATAGGTATTGAAGGTGTACTTTTTAAAAACTGCTGATTTTTCACATTTTACTCAGTGTTCCTTGGAGACATTATTTTTAAATACTAGAAACTCACCTAGCACTCGCACTTTACTTGGGCGCCGGTCCCCGGTCCACCGCGGCTTTTGGTGCCGATTGTTGTGGAGGGACGTGGCTCCTCCCCCTGATCCTCTATTTCCGGCGTGAGTGGGAGTATTTAACTTACATGCTTGCAGGGCCGCGCGCAGCGGGCGCGCTAAAGGCAAGCCCATCTGCGCCGGTACGTCGCCAGGAGCCAGAAACTCTGCCGGTTTTCAGGCTGATATTGCTCCTAGGCTTATCTACACGTCTTCTCAACTTTTTCAGGTGAGACATGATCTGTCATCATGTCTGTATGAGCATACAATTGCTAATTTGGAAGGTCCTTTTGCCTGCTCACATTGTCATTTTACTTGCAAGGTTACTTCATCGGGCCAACAGGGCAACAATGCTAGCAGGAAAAATATGTCAGAGAGGGGTGGGACCACCATTAGTCTTGCTTGGCCCCACTCTTCTAATCAGGTTTGTTCCTGGAAGGGTCTTTTGGCGAATGTACGTTCGTTACCAAAACATACCACTGAACTCTGGGATCTGCTGAGCTCGGAATGCCCAGACCTCGTTTTTTAACAGAAACTTGGCTTAAACCCACCTCCCTGCCTGATATTGCCCATGCCCTCCCAGAGTACTATCGGATCCTTAGACTTGACAGAGTTGGAAAAATGGGTGGCGGGGTTGCCATTATATACAGAGAGGTGGCGAAAGTCACAGTGATTGATTCCATCTCGGATAATACCATGGAAATGTGCATATTTAAAATCGAGTTGACACCCCAAGAAACTTTAAAGGGCGCTCTTATTTATCGCCCGCCAGGGCCATTAAAATACTTTAACCTAAAAATTATGGAAAAAATTAGCCCTTACATAATTACATCTAAACACTTCCTGTTACTTGGAGATTTTAATGTCCATGGCGAAGATAGTGAGAATGTAGAGGCTGCGAGCTTTTTAGCTGACATGGCCACCTTAGGCTTAAATAAGATTAATTTTGGACCCACACACTCAGCTGGTCACACTTTGGATATTATACTTTCCACATCCTCATATATTGTTGCTGACCCTGCTTGCCCATTGACATGGTCAGATCATTTTATGATTCCTTTCAGGATCAACAGCAGTACTAGACCCCTAACGGCTGGACGCCCTTCGTTTGGTCTCAAAAGGCGCTGGCATAGAATCACATCCGAATCATTTGGTAAAATATATGTGCCCCCTGCATTCAATGAGCATATGGACAGTACCACAAAACTTAGGTCTTTCAATGATACCATGTGTGATATGATTGACAGGTTGGCTCCCATGACACATCAACTCAGCAACTCCCGTAAAAAAAAGTGAAGAATGGTACACCGATGACCTACGTAGTGAAAAATCTAGATGTAAACAACTAGAAAAATCCTGGCGTAAATCCCAGGGGGAAACAGAAAAACTTAAATTTAAACTGGCCCTCACTACATATCATAAGAATCTAAAAAGGGCACATAAAGATCATGTAATAACTAAACTCAATCAGGCAGGAAATTCGGCAAAAGATCTCTACAAAATTTTGAATTCCTTTACCAAGCCTACAGCATGCGCACTGTTGGTCACCCCCTCTCAGGGACTGTGTGACAATATTGCTGTATACTTCGACGATAAAATCAACCAGATCTATCAACAATTCCCTCAAGACGTTTGCCAGGTGCCATCTACTACACCCGACTTAGCACCCCTTGTAGGCTCAGGTGAAAGTTTGACACACTTTAAGGATATTGAGGTCTCTAAAGTGGAAGCTATGTTAAAAAAGACAAAATCAGGATCTCCTTTGGATATAATGCCCGCCCACAAATTTGCTCTCCTTGCCCCTCTTTTGGCCGCCCCAATTGCAGAAATCTTAAATTCATCGTTGAATGAAGGCAGTGTGCCTCTAGATTGGAAAGTCGCCCAAGTATTGCCTATCAAGAAGAAAGATCAGGTACCGGCCGAAGTGCTCTCCAATTACCGTCCCATTTCGCTCCTTCCGCTTATGGGCAAATTGGCGGAGAGCTATGTTGATACTCAATTAATGGACTATCTTGAGGCCAATGGTATCCTTGACCCTTCACAGTCGGGGTTTAGATCCAACTACTCCACCGAGACAACTCTCATTGGGGTCATGGATTATATAAAAAATGGCCGTGGAGGATATAATTGTGATGAGATAGAATAATCTTTTATACTGGTTTTCAAATGAATTGTTTTAACATTATCGAATAAGTCCCATGAGTTTTTTAAATGTTGTTATAAGCTGTGCTTTTATGGTTTTTAAAGTGTAAAATGAAAACCGAATAAAGCTCTTTTTGAATTTGATAACAAAGGAGTGATGTTGGATCTAACGGCAGCCTTCGACACGGTCTCTCATCAGAAACTGATACTTCGACTGAGAGGCCGGTCTGCAGGGGATAGCTCTCGATTGGTTGGTCAGCTTTCTCGATCATCGCACGCAGACCATCAATCTAGGCCCTTTTCGATCCCAAACTATGAAGCTTAGTAAAGGGGTGCCCCAGGGCTCCTGTCTGAGCCCTACTTTGTTAAACATCTATGTGGCCCCACTTGCTAAAGTCATCCGAAAGTACGGCTTTACGCCGTTCTCCTACGCTGACGACACACAATTACTCCTGTCCTTCGATAAGGACACGGAGTTCGTCGATCAGCGCTTTGCTACCGGCATGTCTGCCATAGCAGAATGGATGACTGAAAACTTTCTGCAGTTAAATGCGGCCAAAACTGAGATCCTTCTGTTTGGTGCTGCATCAACGTCCTGGTACCCTGAGTGGTGGCCGACAGTGCTAGGCCCCGCCCCTCTACCAACTTCGGTTGCAAAAAATCTAGGGGTCAGGTTGGATGCACATCTATCGATGAAGGATCAAGTTATGACCACTGCCGGGACCTGTTATCATACCTTGAGCCTGCTGCGCAGAGTGTTCAGGTGGCTACCCCTAACTGTACGCAGAACCTTAATTCAGGCTTTGATTATAGGTCGCCTGGACTATTGTAATGCTTTATTGGCATCGGCGAACGAGTCTTCTCTTAGCAGACTGCAGATCGTCCAGAATGTGGCTGCACGCCTAACTCTTAACAAACCACCCCGCACCTCCCCCGGGCCACTATTGAAAACTCTCCATTGGCTCCCAATTCACCAGAGTAAAGTTTAAGCTCTGTTGCTTTGCTCACAGAGCTCTTTATGGCACTAGCCCGAGTTATATGGCCGATAAGTTCAAAGTGTACTGCCCGAATCAGTGTCTCAGATCGGAAGGCAAAAAGTTAATGGTGGTCCCTCGTTTTAAGAAAAAACGATCCGGAGGCAAAACTGTGGCCTATCTGGCGCCAAAATACTGGAATTCTCTGCCAGAGGATTTATGCAAATGTCCTAGTCTTCCCCGTTTCAGAAAACTCCTGAAGACGGAAATATTCAAGGCTTGCGCTATGGGAATCTGTGCCTGACTGACCTGTTTCTATGTTTAGCGCGGAGATACCCCTTTGGGGGTGATTCCTGCGCTCTATAAATTCTCTACATACATACATACATACAAAGACATTTGGGAAATAAAGGAAGCAGAGTATAAGAGCTTAGTGTTAGTGAGCATATTTTTCTTTGCAGGTGTAGGCGCAACCTTATAGTAATAAGAGGTCGGGTCTGAAGAGTGAAACCCAGAAAAATAAGCAAACTTCTGTGCAAATGTTTGCAAACTACCTTTTGGCGGTGTTGGGCAATGGTTCCCATTGATGGTAAGAGAAAACATTACGTGGGATACTTGCTTTGTGCAAAAAATGGTGACAATAGTGTTCGTAACAAAACATGGTGTCAAAATTTGATGTATCATCATACAATTCATCATTTGAAAATGCAGCAGATTGTTCTAAATCAGACCGCATAGTATTTACAGTTTCAAAGTCCCAATCATCAGAGAAAGTACTGGAGGTGATGATATCACCTAAAGAAATTTTAAGTGTGTGGTATTTTTAAAAGTTCAGTAGGACCATATACATCATAGGAAACTCTGTCCCAAACTATTCCTTATGGAACCGGAACTGCTGTAATGGTCACTAAGGACAGGTCTCTCTGTTCACGGTGTGATGATGCATGCGGTTTCAGGACCAAGTTCACATGTTGTACTGCAGAGCGTTCTGGGAGGTAATGTCCATTCAGGAGCAGGTAAAAGACAGTCACTACACCTATCCAGAGGACTAGGAACAGTAGACCAATTGCAAAACAAGGTAAGTCTTTTTCAGCCAAAGGTAGAAATCACGACTTCGTTGTTTGTGGGAAACAGGCAGTGGTGGTAACTTGAGTTCACTTGGATCCAATGAGAAAGTATCAAAATCAATGAAGTAGGCAGTCGCAGTTTGATCTGTCTTTGGTAGTTCAGCAGATTTTGTAGAACTGGCAGATGACTCGTTTTGAGACATATTCACATAGATGTAGGTATTAGGCCGAATTGAGACCTTTGTTTCATTTGTGTTTCGTTGCTGTTCAATTTCAACAGGTACAAGTTCCATTCAATTCTTGGTAACTCCTTCACTTTGTAGAGTAGAGTCTTCAAAGGTTGTTAATCTTTCTGTCTGAACTTCCTGTATGATAGCGAGAGGAGATCAGCAGCTACCCAGGAGCCCACGCGGCCTACTATTGAGTATCGGCCACATAGTATGGTTCGATCAGATCAATTGAGACAAATGTCTTTTCTTTCTTGCTGGCAAGTGGCGGAAGAAGTACTGTTCTTGTTCCTTCGACAGCCAGGACAGGTACAGGCGCTCTGTAGGATGGCCCAAATTATTTTTTGTCCACAATCTTTTATGCAACCAGGTCCCCAATCTTCGGGACCCAGGCAGGTCTTGCCGGAACAGCTTTCACTTCCCCAGTGGCGGTGCGTTTTACTTAGACGTTGTTTTGTAATTAATGCCCGGAATTCATTGAGTTCCTGTAAAACAGCCAAACGATCATTGATGTCAAATGGTTTTTCATCCGCTACTGTGCTGCCACAGTCGAGGTCAGGTACCCACATTCTAATCCCGAATAGGACTTCATATGGAGTACGCCCCCCCGTAGGGATCTTCTTGGCATGTTGTTAAGTGCCCTCTGGACCCCGTTTAGGTGATTGACCCAACTGCCACTTGAGCCTCATACCCTAGCTGTTAAAGAATGCTTTAAGTCTTGGTTCTTCCTCTCCACAATTGAATTTTCCTCTGGATGATACTGGGAGGAGTACCAAAAGACCACACCCAAACTTCCCATGGCTTCTTTGTAAGCCCGTGAGCGAAACGTAGGGCCACGGTCAGAATGTAATGTGGCAATTACGTATGTCCCTATAAAGACTCGCAAATCCTTTATAACAGTTCGGGCATCAGCCGAGCGCTAAGGCCAAACCCACAGGAATCTAGAGCATGAATGCACTGCCACCAAGATGCATTTGTAAGCCCCATCAGATTGTAAGGGGCCGCAGTGGTCCAAATATACACATGCAAGAGGTCTGTCTGAAATCAGTAATGGTGTTTGTGGTGGACGTGCTACGGTGGAACCCTTCATCTGCTGACAGATGTCACACTTAAGGACAAAGCCCTTGGGTTGTTTAGTAAGCCCTGGCCACCAGTAACGCTGCATTAGTAATGAAATAGTTGCAGCGATACCTGCGTGTGCTGAGCCCAGACACTCGTGTGCAGCTAGAATTAATCCTAATCTGGGATCCATGTTTGGTATTACTCTATACCCCACTCCCGGAATTTGAGCATGCAGAATGTTTTGCACATCTAACTTGTAGGAGTTCTTTTTTTTATTTTTATTGAGTTTTACTAAGTATACACAGTAGTACATCACATGGATTCAAGGGCATTCAGCATATATCATGTACAAAAGCAAATTCAACTTGTAGGAGTACTTGAGTGCAAAACCTTTTGGCAAGGCTGAGCTGTTGCGCGTAGCATTCACAGCTATCATCTGTCCGTCTATCCTCGTACTAGAACGAGTGATTGCAGCAACTGCAGCAGTTCTCACTGTCGCCTTGGCGGCTTCATCAGCCAGTGAATTCCCTTCAACATGCACACCAACACGCTGATGACTCAATGTGTGAATTACATGAGCCCGTGGCACGCGTTTTTTCAGCTCTGCCACTTGTTCCCAAAGCAGCTTGTGCTTTATTGTGCAACCCTTGGAATCTCTAAAACCGTTCTGGCCCCAATAGTGAAGATATTCATTGTAAGACTGGACACAGTAAAACGAATCGCTCACAAGGAGTGTGGGGAATTCCCGATCCGTGTGATGCCCTGAAACCGGTCCCAGGATGCTTGTTTCCGGTCCAGGGAGGATCTGGCTTGGCAGTTCGGGCTGGACTGTTCCCATAAGGGAACAGGTTCAAGACTGATTTGCATATTGCTGGGTCCAAACTGGGGTGGGGTGGTGAGCAAAAGAATGATGGATTTAACCCAGATCCTTGTGACGGGGGGTGAATGTTTGCATTGTCCAGCATTCCGTCCATCAATGGTTTCTTTTGCATATTTCACCCTAAGTGGGAAGGGTATGCCCAGACGTGGGTCCCGTGCTCACTACACCACTGGTTTCAAGCTAGCCTGGCTGATGAAGGGTGATGCCCTGAAACCGCTCCCAGGATGCTTAAATCCGGTCCAGGGAGGACCTGGCTTGGCAGTTCGGGCTGGACTGGTCCCATAAGGAACAGGGTCAAGACTGATTTGCATATGGCTGGGTCCAAACTGGGGTGGTGTGGTGAACAAAAGAATGATGGATTAAATCCAGATCCTTGTGACTGGGGGTGAATGTTTGCATTGTCCAGCATTCAGTCCATCAATTGTTTCTTTTGCAACTTTCTCTCACTACAGCAGTGTGTACTGCTGTCAGTATTTATTATGTGGATGCAAAACGCATCACAGCGTTTGTGTACAAATGAGATTTGTATGCAATCGGTACCGTTTTGCCATCATTGAAGGTTAGGTGAGTGTACCCTGATTGACCCGCGACTACACGAATCACCAAATTCGTAGTATTTACACGTGTGTGTAAGTGTTTAGAAGCTATCATGTCCGCTTGTACGGAACGGAGAATTTCTGTGTGTTCCTGTGTCCAATGTTGAACTGAAAAATCAGGTCTGATTAGGTCGTAGAAAGGTTTCACCTTTTCTGCGTAAAACAAAATGTATGTTCTGCCAAAATTTTGGAATCCTAAAATTGATTGTAATCCTTTCAGAGCGTTCGGAGGTTGGAGAAGCGCACATTTTTCTAAAAAATGTGCTGCCAGGCTTTTCCCTTCACTTGCTAACTCACATCCCAAAAATAAGAAATTGAGGTGGGCAATTTTTGATTTTTTAAAATTAAACTTGTAGCCCACAATGTTGAACCCCAAAATGATGATGTTCACCCTGTGCAAGTGATCCAATAACTCATCGTCCGTCAGATAAATATCATCTACTTAGGACAATGCCTCCTCATCACAATTTTGAAGTAACTCTGTTACTCTTGCTGAGAACAACCCGGGGCTATTCTTATACCCTTGGGGCAGTATACAAAATTAGCGCGGAGAGCCGAGCGCTGAAAATGCTGTCAAATGTCCACTTGAAGGCGCTATATTTTGGCAGAAGAATCCATTTGAGATATCTAGCGTAGTTTTGTATTTCTTCCACACAATGTTATTCATTAACGCGGCACTGTGTGCATTCTGAACTGCAAATGTCTTTGTGCATGTGTTCAAATGCTTGTAGTCTAAAACTAGACGGTATGAATTGTCGGGTTTCATTACGGGAAACAAAGGATTATTCATGGAAGAAGTGCAATTTTCAATCACACCTTGGTATTCAAGTTGTTACATCTTCCCCCTTTGGACAATCCATGACAAACTCAGGCGGCCAATCTCTTTCAGCCAAAAGGATATTGTATCCAAAAGTCAGGTTCTCCCAAAAGAGACCTTTCACTGTTCTGGGTATGTCCCCCTCCATCTGGAGTGTAATTTCGTGTAAACGATGTGGGACACTTACCCGTGTATCAGGTGTTTCCACTGTGATATTTTAATTCAATGCTGCTTTCACCAGAAATTCCATCGGGTTCTGGCGAGCTATTGTTACTTCTGCTGCGCTGTCTAGCATCGTCAGAGCCCATTTCCCATTCAGAAGTAGTGTCCTCAGTAGCCTGGGCATTTCTTATTTTAAGGGCAGATACCTTCTTTTTGAATTAAGGTTTAGATTTTGGTTTATCTTCTTGTTTGATAATGTAGTCTAAAGTGCGATATGTTTCTCTTGGCTTGACTCGCTCTTCTGATCTGTTTTCTGACCGTCCTTCCCTCTCCGAGTTTTTGGATGAACCCTGAAAGGAACGAGAGGAACATGTAGCAGTATCCTGATACCTGTCAGTTTTTAAAATATTATCACGGTTCCTAAGATTATATTTTCTATCAGAGGGCTCCTGTTGAGGAGACCCACCCCATGGTCGTGATGCATTCTGCTTATTATTTTTTGTTTGTTATCCCATATTTTTTTTAGAAGAATTGGATGCTTGCTTTGAGTTGTCCTTCTCAGGACTACTCGTTAGTTGTGGTTTCACAGGTCTAGCTCCCAAGTTATCTCTACCCAGCGAAGCATAGGTTTCTTCGATAATCTTAGGTAGTTCTCGTTCCTGTTGCGCAGGAGTGACTTCCCTCATGCGTTGGCGTATAGCCACCGCTGCTGCCTCTCCTATTATGTTAGCTAACATAATTGTGGATACCTGGGCAAAATTGCCTATCAATTTCATCCCTAAGTCCAGGGCAGGCTCTGCACCGTACTCATTCTGTATTTGTTTCAATACTTCTGGTATTACTGCTATTGAGGGGGTACCATGAGCTCTGGTATAAACGGCAGCGAAAACTGTACCCCAAGTGGTACAATCCTCTATCGGAGGAACTATTCCCCTTGGCAAGCAAATTGTTAGTATTCAGTGTTTTTCTTGCGGGCCTGTATGAGGAAATACTGCCTCAAGCTGAGCTATTTTCTGTGCTATCCAGAACGGCATTTGCTCACGTCTAGTAGGCATTCTTCCCATAATCGCGTTCAGCATTTGTGGGGTGATTTTTGTCGCAGTCCTTTGCAGTTGACCAGCATGAGTGGCCCATGAAGGTTGAATTGTAAGTGTTCTTATTACAAACTGTGTAAGATTTCTGTATAGTTCCACTATTTCTTTGTAAAGTGCATGTACGTCTACAACTGGCAATGTATCAATTTCTGTCGTGTAAGCAACTAAGAATAGCCACGTCGCTCCGTCTTTGCTGAGAGGACCGAGTCTCACATTTTTGGTGGTGTGGGGAGGGCGCCTTTAAACCAATTTATATGCTCTTGGTAAGTTAACCGGACTTCTATGTTCTCGTAGGGAGAATATTCTTCAGGTGTCTCATCTGGAATGTAAGTATGAAACACGTGTGTGTGCATCCAAAGGTGGGAATTCGACCCAAGAACAGAATACCTCTGTCGTGAAAGCCTCGTGTGCCTCAATCACAAAGGTAACAGTCCCACTTATTGACGAGAAACCATAATCTGCTAATTTTATAGTAAGTGCATTTCTGCAATTTTCTGTAATGTTAAGAGCACCTTCCTGCTCAGCTTACTCTGCATTCGCAGCGCCGTCTTGGACAGACATTGTAGAAGGAAGTTGTAAGGTAAAAAGAGATAAGGTTTTGCACAATGTGGGGAACTATAATACTTCAAGCTTGAACAAACCTACAGCCAATACATAGGATATACATACTCAGCTGTGGTGGATTTTCCCTCCCCCACTCCAGACGTCTCCGGGTAAATGTGAGTAGGGGTCTCTGAGAAATTTGACTGTTAAATAAGAATCAAACCAACGTTGGGCGCCATGTCGTGTAGTTCCTACAAATCTATATAGGATCTGCATGTTTAGACAACATAAACTAAGGGATTAGTGTCCAGGCTGATTCCAGACACCCCCAAAGGATATGTTAGCCTTTAGACCAGCTAGCTCACAGTGCCACTGTTAGCGGGTCTGTAAGAACGGGCACGACTCCTTGTGGGTGTAGAGAGGGTTTTATTTTGCGCAATACTCGTTTCCTTCCTGAAGCCAGGATACAACCACAACAAAGTCAGGGAAATGAGTCTGGTCTTCGGTTCCCGGTGTCCTGTCACCTTCTATCGGTGTCTTCAAGGCATCTCTCAGGGGTCTTCTCGGACTCCGGCTACGGGGTAGGGTAGTGAAGGAGCACCTCCAAATGAGTGACGACGGTGAAATCTGGGGAGTGGTCGTGAGGGGGTAGGGTAGTAAACCATACAGGACTAGGTAAGGGGCTGTTTCCCTTCAGCGTCCGGTTTCTCCCACCGCCCTACCCAGCCCGTGAACCGCTTGCGTACCTGTGTTAGCCACGCTCCTCCGGGAGCGTGGCTGGGCGAAGCGTGGTCCTCGTAGCCCCTCGGCTCTCCCGATGTCTTCGGATTCCCGACGTCCTCTCCTCCGCCAGTTGTTATTCACGTCCCTCTTTGTTCTCCTTCTTCTCTCTCTTCGACTCGACCTCCGACCTCCTCACTCCTTCGTTCTTCTTGCTCCTCTCGACCTCCGGTGGTAAAACACACACTCTTCCGGGACCTGTCGTCTCTTGTTGGAGCGTTGTATGCCACGTCACAAAAAGGGGCGGAGTCGTAGTCCATGTCGTTCCACTTAAAGGCATAGCAACCCGTTCCTGCGGTAGTCTCGCAGTCTTCTTGTTTGGTTGGCATCCAGTCTTCTTGCTGGGTGGAAAAAGGCGGCGATTGGTCAGGCTGTGCCTCCCACCAGTCTACTGTCCGTGTTAACGCCTCCCCGGGAATACCGGCCCTGCGACAGCCACCCTAAGCTCCCTAACCTTACCAAGAAGCCAAACGTTTCTGGCAACTATCGAACACGACAACCCTTGATCCTTCAGGGATCGAGGAAGCAGTACAGTACTTTTCGCTCAGTCACTCGTGCTCACTTGGTCTCGCAGAGATACACAGAATACATGATGGGGACTGTGAGAAGTTGGCCTGGTATATGCTGTCCACTAATTAAAGTGGGCACCTTGCACCAGTCCAAACGACCCTTATTGATGATTAGGTTTAAGACAACCTTTATAGAAAGCTATCCTAGTGGTAGCTGTGGAGAGCAGCCTTCAGGCTAAGTCTTGAAGGAATGTAAAGCAGCTTGTTTTACCAGTATATAACCTCCTGAATGACCAAATGAAAGGAGAACCACACCAGGTGTATATAAAATATATGTATTTATTACTAAACACTCTCTACTAACCTCTTTATGAGATTAGAGAACAATACACACAATATTAAATCACTAGAACGACAGTAAATAGCACAATACACAGCGGGCTCCAGGGGGAGACCGAACCATATACTAAGAAAGAGGTATAAGAACCACGACTTGACTAGACACAGTGCCTAGAGCACGTAGAATCGCTGGGACCCCAAGGGACCACCCAAGGTAGTGACACAGGGGACCCACGGAGGACGGGTGCAGTGTGGGAACAGAGGCGCGAGCTCCGTACAACTCTATGGGAAAGTCGCGGTTGGAATTTTAAAGATTAAGGACACTTAGGAGAGGACTTCAAGCAAACCCAGCTAAACATAGAAGGTTCTAAGGCCAGCACCCTTGAGAGTACTGAGGTACCTGTGTTACCTATCCCAGAGGAGCCGGGTGCATAGGGGTCAAGTGGTGTCGGAAACCCTCGTCGTTTTCAATGGCATGATGCGAGAAAGTACTGCTGCCGTGAAGAAGAAAAGTGTCCGGTGTGATCCAAGCCTGGATCGGAGATGTGAAGAACCTGAAAGCAGAGGGGACAAAGTCTGGGTCACTTCACGTGACCAGGAGCGGAGCAATCGAATGCCCACCGATGTCGGGTGCTTCAGGTGCGAAGAGGTGAAGCTTGACTCTGCAGCCACGGGGACCAGGAGACGTCGACCACGGTCCGGATCCGAGCTGTCCCACGAAGGATTTCGAGTGCTGGGGGGGTCAGTGTCCGGATTGAACACCAACAAGCCTTGGCAACTGCAACCCACGCGGTCAGAGAAAAGATGCTTCTAGGAGGACCAGCAAGGTCCTGGGGACTCCTCCCGCGATGGAGAGTCAGGGCACATCTGGAGCAACCAGGGAAGCCCACTGAAAGTTAAAATTGCCTTCTCAGGGACCCACAGGCCAACGGACCAGGGATTGTGAAGGGACCTCGAGAGGAATCACAAAATACCAGCCCACGGAACACTCGTGGAGTGTAGGCCAGTAATCTTCGGTGGAAACACTGCTCGGGGCTTGGACTAAAAGTAGCCCAAAGCACAGCCTCGGGGATCGCCTATAAGCATATGCTGCTGCAAATGTGCACGGTGTCCAGGGGTTCGGGTTGCACGGTCCCCACGAGGGCTGCGGGTCTCAGGTTTGCTGAGAGCTCTAGTCGGCCTCGGGGAAGCTTGGGAACCCACCTCCTGTGTTGCAAAATCTTCGGAGTCAGTCAGGAGCTGCATAGATGCAAACCGGTCAGATGCGTTGAGGTGCCTGCTCAGCAGGGGAGTAACTCCTTTACTCCAAGGGAGATTCTTCAGTCGTCCAGCAAAGCGTAGATCGTCGAAGGTTACTTGGTTTCTGTAGCAGAGTTTAGTCCAGGTAATATCTAAAGTCCTGTAGTCAGGGGTTCCTACTTTATACCCAAGGAAGGGGTGGGACAAACTCTGGGGACCCACCTATGGGAGGGTCAGGACAGAGGGGTGGCTACACCCATGTCCTTTGTCCAGTTTCACGCCAGAGCAGGGGCTGATAGCCCCTGCAACCGGTTTGAGCTGGACTATGCCAGAGGACACCAAATGTGCCCCCAGTGCAGACATCAAAGCACTCTGAGAGTGCACCCACCCAGCCCCAATACACTAAAGCCTGTCTGGGAGGTGGTCACACCTCCCTGTGACAGGAAACCTATTGTCCAGCCTTCCCTGCCGGAGTTTCGTCCAGCAGCAGGAGGGCAGACTCGTGTCTGTGGCTGGCAGCATCCATTTTGTGATGCCAGGGTTCTGTGAAGCTGGTACCGGGTGTACCGGTGTTGTCATATTTCTCCCTCTAGGAGGGTGGAATCGTACCTCCCACACCAGTTACTGGTGTGGAGGTATGATTCCAAGGTGTTTGACACCAAACACATGTTTCCATGAAGCCATTTTAAAGTTAGCATTTACCGTGAGGTTTTAATGCACTTAAGTATATATGGTTGGCTGCATCACAAACAACCCCGGAGAATAGGTTCTGAAGGCTGCAGAGGGGCTCTGCTCATGCATGGGCACCCTCTCACATAAAACCCAGCACCCTGCCTTCAGGATTGATAAGGCCTGCCATAGGGGTACAGTCAAATGGGAGGGTTTTGAGTTAGTAGGAAGTGGTGGCGCTCAGCTTTGTTAGCGTATGTGTATAAGTAAAAGCTCAAGTGCATACGGTGCTAACCAGGTAGGGGAGACCCCTGTAACCCCTATATGCGTGCAGGAGAACTCCTGCAACAAAGTGGAACAACCAAAGCCTGGGCACACGTATATAAGTGTGTGTAAATAAGGTAAAATTGACGTAAGTCCATAGGAAAATCAATTGAAGTAAAGTTCGCAGAAGAGTCTTTTCTTATTTCTTTAATTCAAACCACGTTGAAAGGTAATCAGCAGAAAAAACCAACAACCAGCCAACACGTGTTTCGTCTAGGAGGTTACTCCCACGACTTCTTCAGGGCTGTAGTCTTGGTGAACGAAGCACAATACACATCGATGTCCTTCCGGTGCTCACACCGGAAGGACATCGACGCAAGCCACGACTCACTCCTCGTTGCAATAATAGAAATCGTTGACACACACCTGTGTCTTTACACTGGTATCTGCTTTCGAATCTAATCAGAACCGAATGGACGTATGCCTGGCATATCCGCTATACTACACCCGATTAAATCGTTGACTACAAGATACACACCAGTGTCCCCTTTCGTGGCTTGCTTCGAGCCTAATACGATTCAACAAGTTATTGACTATCCATACACTTGGGCACTCTCTTACTTACCTCGCAGTACAGACCTGCCGGGTTGGAATTATCACCGGCATCTCGAGTTTACTGCTTCGTTCACCAAGACTACAGCCCTGAAGAAGTCGTGGGAGTAACCTCCTAGACGAAACACGTGTTGGCTGGTTGTTGGTTTTTTCTGCTGATTACCTTTCAACGTGGTTTGAATTAAAGAAATAAGAAAAGACTCTTCTGCGAACTTTACTTCAATTGATTTTCCTATGGACTTACGTCAATTTTACCTTATTTACACACACTTATATACGTGTGCCCAGGCTTTGGTTGTGCCTGCCATAGGGGTGACTGATAGGTTTATATGTGCAGTGATTAGGATAGATATAGTGAACCTATATCTAAGTAAGGGGTGCATGCACCACCTTACACAGGCTGCAGTAGCAGACCTGTGGTGTCATTTTAAATGGTCTCTCAGGGGTGGCATAATACATGCTGCAGCCCCTGGGAGACCTCTGGGGTACCTATGCCCTGAGTACATAGTATACCATATACTAGGGACTTATAAGGGTACCCCAGAATCCAATCTGGAGTGTACCTAAAGTACATGAACAACCAATTTAGGGAGTAAGCAGATAGTCTGACTGGGATCCTGCTATTCAGGACCCCAGTCTAAGTCGAAAACCAGCAAAACACCAGGAAAAAAGTGGGGGCAACCATGCAGTCAGATTTCACCTTCCTACAGGGACGTTTTCAAAAAGCATTTATTGAACCAGCGTCATCTAGTATTGTTTGCTGCGACAAGCAGACAGAAACAGTTGTATAAGATTACACGCATCAACAGAGTAAATAAAAGGTATAATTTGACCATGGTGCTAAAACGGTGAATATATGCAGGCATATAGATAAATGGCAGTAATCAAGCGTACTCCTAAGATGCAAACCCTACCTAAGGGTACCTAGCATGTATGTGGGTGTAAAGCCAAGAATCCCCTAGGAAAGAGCCAACCCCATTACCTGATGGGAGAGAACGAAGGACCCTGTCTTGGTCTCGAGTTGGACACCCCGCAAGGGATGTCGGACCACTGCGTGCTGGAGTTTCTGCGTGCAGGGACTTCAGCGTCTTATGTCGGTGTGGAAGTTTCTCCTCTATCTAGTGTTCGGTATGATTCTTTTATACCAAAAAGATAGCCTCGGGGTTCCTTACACAATCGATATGTTGTGAGTACGATTATGCAAATGAGCCTAGAACAATACCTGCAATTATGCAAAGTAGTTCTTTCGCCCTAGGATGAAGATGACCATGACTTTTACGCAGAGTGTGTTCATGCTGTGTCAGGTGCAGGGGACTTTTCTAAGAATCCTTATGCATAATAAGAAACTGATGAAATTTATTCAGCATAACTTGGTAAAAGGTCAGTGCTTGAACCGTTATGCAGAGCAAGGTAGGACAAATGTAGGTAAAAGGTTGTGTAGCTACCTAGGCCTAGATTGGGGTACATTGGGGTTCATAATATTGTCTGATACAAATAGTAGTATTTCAACTGCAGGTTTGCTGCTGACACTATTAAAAAAAAAAAACGGCAAAGAAAGACAAGCATTTGCAATGCAATCGGTCTCATCTTTGGGACCTAAATGTGTATGTATGTATTTAGCTATGCAGCACATTAGCCTGGGTGCTGAAATATCTACTGTTCTTTAACATGGAGGGAAAGTAAGCACCAAACTGCGTGACACGCCAGGTATGGGAACACATGGAGAGATATATTGCCTTTCAGCGGGAAATGGTATAGTCCAAAGCTCTGTTTTTAATATAAAATCAGGGCCTTCGGTGTTCATATCATTCAAAATACAAGATTTGAAAAAAATATTATTGTCTACAGGTGCTCGTGGAAGACAATTTCTATGGACTGGAATCTAGAGAATGCTAAAGTGATTCTGGTATTTTACTGACATCTGCTGGTCGTTTTCTATCAAGAAAGTTAAATAGAGGCAGTTACCAGAAAAATTTTAAAAAAAGAAAGTCCCTCAGCAGAAAGCAATTCTGGTATTTTACTGACCTCTGCTGGTCGTTTTCTATCAAGACAGTTAAATAGAGGCAGTTGAACAGAAAAAAAGTCCCTAGGCGGAAGCAGACAAGTCCTAGGGCTGATCTCCAGAGCCCACAAAATATGTACACATATAAGTATATACTAAAGTATATACAAGAGGTCTCGAATGCTCGACCTGAAAAAGGAGGAATAGCCGACAGTTGAAATGGGATTACTCGGACACACAGCTTGCATATCCTGACGGATATAAACATGTAAAAGACCATGACCCAGATGGTGTTGATACTCTGAGTGTCAGACCTGGTTCTATGCCCAGGGATCCCTACTCTTGCTACTATTTTTTACTCTATTAAACATCTGCAAGAGAAAACCCGAAATCAAAGCCGTCAGGCGAGAGTCCCCTCTAAAAAAGTTGCAGGGGGAGATCCGGAAACTGAACAAAACCTGCGCAGATATTGTAGATCGATTAACAATGGTGGAGGGCCTGTCTTGAGACCCAGGTCAGCTCTCTGAAAACTCAAAGCACTTCCCAAGGGGCTCTCATGTCTGACGTCATGTCAAAGCTCGGAGATCAAGAGAACAGGCAACGGAGGAACAATCTGCAATTTCTGGGTATCCCGGAAGGCATGGATGGGGTAACGCAAGACTGTTTATGGTGAACCTTTTAAAAGGCGCATTCCCCGATCAGACAAAATGGGACTGGGACTTGGAAATTCAGCGAGCTCACCGGTTCCCCCTAATGATGAAGAAACGTCCTACCGATGAAGCTGAGAGGTCCAGAGCAATGCTAGTGTATTTGGGCAATTTTTTGCTTAAGGAATTTGTTTATGGCCAAGCTTGGCCAAATGGCAAAAAAGTCCATGAGGGGGTGACTTTTTTTGTCAAACCCCACTTTGCACATGCAACCATTGAGCGTAGATGGCGTCTTCGGCAATTGTTTACACCCTTTCAGAAAGTTGGCACTGAAGTTTATTTGCAGAACCCTGCTAGACTAAAAGTCGCTTTCAACGGGCAAACTCGCAGGTTCATTTATGAAATTCAAGCCCAAGAGTTTATAAAGCAGCTTAATATGGGGATGTGCAGTACTAGTTTATCGAAGTGAAGTATCCTAAAGTAAGGGTGTTTTGACTAGGGATACAATGGTGTCAGTAAAAGGAAATTGGTCTGCAGTAATTCACTTTTTTCCTCATTTTGGCATGGGTGGACGGAGCGGTGGGGTAGTTGGTCAGGCGTTCATCATTCAGGCACCGCCTGATTGCTTAGGGTGGGGGGGATGGGGTGGGTGTGGTGGGATGGGGTATGGGTAGGGGGGTGTTTCAACCTCACTTAGAGAATGGTTTTTGAGAAGGGAACTAAGTTTTTTTTCATTGCTTTTTCTTTCAACCGACAGGGTTTTAGACCCCTGTTTAACACACACAGGAGTGGTATGGAATGGTAGGGAACCTGGCTATCTTGATGTTAGGAACTGGGAAACTACAGCTCGCTGTTCTTAAACGATCTCAGGAAAAGTTAAAGAGTTTCTCAAGGGCTACAATTGTTATACGCTGACATTATTTATCTGCAAGAAACCCATATAGAGGGGGCACAGAAGGACTTGTTCAGAAATTTAGATTACAGATTAATTGGGGAGACTACACAGGGGCATGCACCCGCAGGGTTGCAATTTTAGTCCGTCATAATACGATACAATTCAGTCAAATACTGGCGGATCCGCATGGACGATGGGTTATTGCAGGATGATGGTCTTCACTAGGTACCTCTTTCACTTTATGCTCAGTTTATAGCAGCATAACTGATGACCCCGAGGTATTGTATTGGTTATCCAATGAGTTGGCACACTGGTCCTTGCCAATCATAATGTGGATTCTGGATATTTATTTACTTGGTAATTGGGTCATGAATTTAAACCAGAAATGCGCAGGGAGAAAACCGAAAGTATTTCAATCTTTAGAGAATTTATGTCGGGCACATGGGCTTAGGGATGTATGATCGAGTTTAAATCCGATGGAACACAGGTTTACTTTTTATTCTGCCCCACACCAATCTCATGCAAGTTTGGATAATTTTTTTGCTTCCTCCTCTCTATTACAGGAAGGCTGGATTGAACGCTACACCAGGTTTCTTTCCAACCATAACCCTCTAATCTTTTAATTTCAAGGGCCGGGGTTTACAAAAAAGGTTTCTCCCTGGAGTTTTGAAAGGGCACTACTGCACGATGATGAATACCTCGAACATATGAAGGAGTGGATTCCCGAGTTTTTGAGAAGAAACGTGGGTAGTGCCTAATTAGGCGTTGTGTGGGATACCCTGAAAGCTTGTATACGGGGGAAACTATTCAGTTTTCTCTGAAGCGGGGGAAAGATGAGAAACGTATTGTACAGGACCGCCAGTTTAACCTGGCCCAGGCTAAAGAAAAATTAGTAGTTGCACTGCAGCAGGGGACCGGGGTAGAGGAGGCTAAAATGGCGGTGGTGTCTGCCAAGGTAGCGATCGGGGAAATTCTCGCTTAAAAAGCAGCAGTTAAACTAGTTGCTCACAGGGAAAAAGCTTATGAATGCAGTGAAAACATCTGTCATCTCTCAATGAGAACAGACAGGAATTTTTACATAATGAAGTTTGTGTAATTAGGGACTCAGTACTCAAACTGGTTTCAGATCTAACTAAGATAAGGGCTTCCTTTCAGAATTACTATCAAGTATTATACTCTGAAGGACCAGAGAGGGAGGCCCATCTGTTGCAGGATTCCACTTTTAAATATTAAGACTCTACCCTGTTGAAACAATTGACCAGGGAAGAGCAAGAGTTGCTCGACGGTCCCCTGTCCTGGGATGAGATCCTCATAGCTATGTTAAGTTTACCTGATGGGAAGGCGGCTGGCACAGATTCGATACCCACCAAATTCTATAAAAATATTCTCGGTTCAACTGAAGGACCTCATCACAACCCTTTTGGAGCAAATCTTCAAAGGTGTCGATCCCCCAAGGTCATGGTCCATGGTTAAAATGATCGTTTTTCCCTAAGAAGAACAAACCCACTCAAGAGTTTGGCTCCTATCGCCCTAATTAACGGGGACTCGAAAATGTATTCAAAACTCTTAGCTACTCGCTTATCTCAAGTGATTCATAGGATAGTCTCCAAATGGCAGCACAGATTTATCTCTGGAAGAGGCAGGATAGGCCATATTAGAAGTATTATTTCTCTTCTTGATGTTGCGCAAGTGTCAGGAGACTCTATGGCTGTGATCATGCTTGACGCTGAAAAAGCTTTCGATAGGGTCTCCTGTCACTTTCTTGTCACTTTCTCTGGGCTACCATACAGAGAATGGGGATAGGGCTAGACTTCATCCGGGCAGTCAAAGCTCTGTATGTTGAACCAGCTGCTAGTGTATTTATTAACGGGGAAATGACTGAGCAATTTAAGATCTCGAGGGGGACACAGCAAGGCTGTCCATGCTCCCCCCTGTTATTCGCGCTGTATATTGATTCCTTTATAAGGAGATTGGAAAGGAACAAAACTATTTCCCCAGTACATTTGTAAGGTTATGAGACTAAAGTCTTTGCCTATGCCGATGATATCCCTCTGGTCACCCTCAATCCGGAATTGTCTAATAAGGCAGTTGAGGAAGAGACTCGGATCTTCGGGGTTATTTCGGTGTACTCCTTAAATAAAGAAAAGACTCAAATTATTATCAACAAGAATATATCCCTGGCAGACTCTAGAGTGGTTAAAAGTGCAGTGTATTTTGGTGTTACCATAACGGCCAACATAGATGAGGTTATCAATGAAAATGTATCCCCTCTGGCAGATAAGACCAAATAAGCACTGGGTAGGCTGAACAATTTACATCTATCCCTGGTGGGTAGATGTAATGTAATCAACATGATTTTTTCCCCTAAAAGTTTTTATCTAATGAGAGCCATCCCACTAGAATTCTCTAATCAGTGGTTGAAGAAATTCAATAGCCTTTTTTCACAATTTCTATGGGCTTACTCGCGGCCAAGAAGATATGTCAAATTTTTGGCATCCCCTAGAGACCGGGGGGTGGGCTCTTCGTAATCTTAAGTTATATTATTGGGCTACCACCCTTCTACATTGTGTCGTTCTCTTACAGGATCGCTCTAGTGGATACGTGTTGGATACTCCTCCTTTTGAATTACTAATTGGGTCAGAAGCATGGGGTTGTCAATGGCTGCAGTTAGATTTTGGGTAAAATAAAAGGGTATGCTTTAAGACCCTTCATACTTAAAGTTTGGACCTCAGGACGTCGATTGTTGGGAATCGGTAGATGGAACTTCTATACACATCTTCTGGGCAATAAGAAATTACCAGTGATCTTTGGAGACATATGAATACATGGATTAATGCCGGGATCAACAAACTAAGGGCCTTTTACTCATCTTCTGGTCTTATTTCATATAACCACCTCAGATTAGATTTTGGTCTTACTCACAAAGAATTAAGTACCTTCAAATTAGGAATTTTTTACAGCGTAAAGGGGGTGGGCCCGCAGGGTTTTTAAAAACTAATCTTATAGAGAAATTGATCGATTCAAAACCTTCCCGAATTGGCATTATATATAATCTTTTGAATAATTTAATGAAAGATGACTTGGAAAAATATTCTGCAAAGTGGCAAACGAAATTAGGCATTTCGGACACAGCTTTTCGCCAAGCTTTCACATTTGCACAATCCGTGTTAATGTCCACAGACCTACAAGCCCAGTTTTACAAGACTTGCTTTTGTTTATATTTTACCTCATACAGGATCGCTAAATGGGGGGAGGGTAAAGGAACACGCTGTCCAAGGTGCGCTCTGTATGGGGCCGATATTGTGCATATGTTTGCTACTTGTGGTTCTCTGTTTCCTTTGATCAATGAGATTAATAACTTTTTTAGAGATAAGCAGTCCCTGAATGTTACCCTAACCTCTTCTCTGATATTACTGGGAATGCAAGATTGTGCGGGCTTCGACGAGAGAGGGGCTGTGCTCTGGATTTCCATGGCTATTTTTAGGTTATATGTCGCCTCAGCCTGGCTGGATGCTAACCTTCCCTCCTTTCAGCAATGGCTGGCTCGACTTTTAACTTTTGAGTTTAAACCTGTAAAAGGCAGTTTACGCAAGAAAGGGACTTCGAGCCAGGAAGAAGAGACTGAGAATCTGGAACCATTTGACTAAATGGGTTAACCAATCTGCACTCGTCACTTTAAGGGGTAACCCGGGTCAGTCCTCAGGTTTGTGCGGTATGATACCAGAATGATTGTTGTAATACTTTATTTTTCCCAGTCATTCTAGATATATGTGGGTCTTTTATACGATGAAATATCTTGTCCCTATATTAAATGGATGTAACTTCATGTAAGAATTGGATTTGTAATTTGTTTTGTTGTTTAAATCATAATTATAGGTGATTGATTCTCTCTCTGTAAATTAATGTGAGGGGTCGGGTGGGGTTTGGGGCGGGTCGAGGTCTTGGTGTGGTACAAAATGTAGATGTTAATAAAAATATTTTTTTTGAAAAAGCAAGCAGCATATACCATCTTTTTCCTGGACAATTTTGTGCTGAGGACTCTGGTGGTATTGTTGCTGAAAGTTGTGACTCCCCTTCAATTTGGGCATTCATTACTATACCAGCATTCTTCGCTCCCCCTCATCTCTCAAAAGAGGAGAGTCTATCGGTTGGACTACAAAAGGGCTTTAAGCTTTTACATTGTTCGTACCAAGGACCATTGAGTGGATAATTAACTTTTTCTGGGGGTTCTCTGGTGTGAAGAAAGTTAAGGCTGTGGAGAAGAAGATCCTGTCAAGTTAGATAGTCCTCTGTATTGAGATCTGGTACGCAGTGGCCAAGAAGCAGCCTCGTAAGCTCTGAGAGCCCAATCCACCTCCCAGTTCTATGGAATCTCCTCTTTTAGATTTCTAATTAGGTCTCAAGTTAGTATTCAGAACACAGGTACCAACAATTATTCATATTCTGCATCTGAGGGTCCATTAAGGGAAAACTAGAAACTGATGTCAGCATGCTGGGGAGGTGCTTATATGCAGCTTCGCTCTGTCACTTCTGGGGCGGTATGAAACTAATGTTGAGTCACACGGCACAACCTAACTGCATGCAGGAGAGCTGCTAAAGAAAGGTTTACAGATCCAGTCTGGCACCTGTGGAGTATTCAAAGGTAAGAAATATTCGGTTACATTGAGTATCCACCAGAAAGAGCATTATTGAAGGTAAGTTACCTTTTCAACTCTGTTAGGTCCAAGGGCTTCCAAATTCTATGATGCCTAACAGGCTTTAATGTTTAGGAGATCCCCTATCGGTAATCAGTTCGTCTCACAAAATCTGTAATACCACTTCATAGTACGTTCAAAAGACCTTTCAATGATGTCCCAGTTGCGGACAATCCCACGGATAGTCCTCTACTTCTGTCTGTTCTCCCCAATGACAGGAAACATGGTACTTGGAAGAACCTTGATAAGTCCGCTTATGTACTCCAATTCTCGGCACCGTTACGACGTCGTAAAGGTGCCGAGAATTGGAGTACATAAGCGGACTTATCAAGGTCCTTCCACGTACCATGTTTCCTGTATTACAGATTTTGTGAGACGAACTGATTACTGACAGGGGATCTCTTTGTCCTTTAGCCTTGAAAAAGTCTGGGGTGGACGAAACACCTGTCGGCTGCAGTGTTTTGGATGTCTGTACCGTTGACTTGAATTGTGAAGTAAAAGAAGATAATGAAATTGGTTCACTGACATATCGACCCCCAAAATATCCCTACACAAATATCGAGTTTTTAATATCGATGTCAAAAATATCGACATCCTATATTTATTATTGTAAGTACAAAAATATCGAGAAAAAAATATCGATGTCAAAAATATAGTTGTACAAAATATCGATTTTAATATATAGAAAATATTAAATATAAAAAAATTAAATTAACTTAAAAAAGAATTAGATTTCATATATATTTTAATATAGCAAATAAATGTAATTTAAAAAAATTTAAACATACGTATATAAAATGTAATATATATATATTTACTTTAAAACAATAAACTATTTATTTTATAATTGTATATATATATATATCGAAATACCTCAGGCTCTCCAAACCTCCTTCTGGCGAAAAGAGAGTCACGAACTCCAGTGGGTAAATGGCATAAGATCTTTTATTTCTCACAAGCCTCCGTTCTGACGCGTTTCGGACAACACGTGTCCTTGATCACATATGGAATCGCAGTCTGCCATATTTTTTATATGCTCTGCTCACCACCCCCGTGTCACATAGAAACAAACAAAATACTGACACTTTGAGCACTATCGTAAGTCTGTTTTCTCAAATCATGCGGCAACATCAATAGTATGAATACATAGTACCTCATGGCGATTTACACGGTCATAAATATGCTTGAATAACTATCCATAAATATAAATAGATGTTATGTTATGTTATAGGTATTTGTAGAGCGCTAACTGTTACCCGAAGGTGTCCTGGCGCTGTGTGAAGGCCTACTGCAGCTAAAGACGGAATGCGAATTTAACCAGATTAATTTGAAAACAACCACGTTTTCAGTGTTTTCCTAAAGGTCAAAAGATTAGTCATACTTCTCAAGGATAGTGGCAGAGCATTCCATGCTTTGGCCGCATTAGCTACAAAGCTTCTGCCACCCCAGTTGGCTTTTTTCACCAAAGGAACAGTCACAAGTTTTGCATCAGATGACCGCAGTGCTCTATTTGGTGTATACCAGCGAAAGCGCTGTTTTAAAAATTCGGGTCCGGTTCCCTGGAGGGCTTTAAAGACCAGACATAGAGACTTGAATTGAGTCCTTTTCCTGATCGGCAGCCAATGAAGTTTTTTAATTTTGGCTGAAATTGATTCGAACTTTGAAGTAGATGTAAGAAGTCTGGCCGCTGCGTTCTGCAGAATCTGTAGTCTATTCATCGAACCTTCATGGATCTTAAGATATAGACTATTACAATAGTCCAATCTGGACATTATTAGTGCAGTAACAACTGTTTGTTGCGCATCTTTGGGTAGTAGTAGCATTAAATAGATAAATATTTAAATATATAAATAACTGAATCAATACATGGATTTTCATTAATACCGTACTTCATGCCTGTTTATGATCCCATAAACAATGTTGTGCAAATATCGCTATAAAACCATGTAAAAAGAACATACCTATAGTTACAGTATATATACACCAATAACCTAAAATCTAATAAAAAAAATTATATTATAAATTAAAACATTAAACTATATAAAAGTCTAAAATTAAATTTTCAACTTCAGGGAATGCAACAGTAGATAAAGTGTTGGATAGCGGAGGGGTAAAAATTACTATTCCCACTCCAGGAAGTGCAACAGTAGGGAAAGTGCTGGATAGCGGAGGGGTAAAAATTACTATTCCCACTCCACTGTGTGCAATAGTGGGGAAAAGTGTTGGATAGCAGAGGGGTAAAAATTTCTATTCCCACTCCAGTGAGTGCAACAGTAAGGAAACTACTGGATAGCAGAGGGGTAAAAATTAATATTCTCACTCCAATAAGTGCAACAGTAGGGAAAGTGCTGGATAGCGGAGGGGTAAAAATTACTATTCCCACTCCAAAGAATGCAACAGTAGGGAAAGTGTTGGATAGCAGAGGGGTAAAAATTACTATTCCCATTCCAGTGAGTGCAACAGTAGAGAAAGTGTTTGATAGTGGAGGGGTAAAATTTACTATTCCAACTCCAGAGAGTGCAACAGTAGGGAAAGTGTTGGATAGCGGAGGGAAAAAAATTACTATTCTCACTGAAACACTTAAAATATATATATATACGAGCGAGTAAGGGAAGATATCAAGAAATTGTACCATCAAGTGAAGCACAAAAAACGCATCAAACATTTTAAAGAATTTGAATACGCCAAATTGATGAAGAAACTAAGCGACAATCATTAAGTTGTAATAACTAAATCAGATAAGGGCGGGAATATTGTGATTCGGCCCAAAACAGAATACCTACAGGAAGCAAACAGGCATTTAACAGATCAGGAATGCTATGAGAGAACAAGCATCAAAGAATACAATAGGGCTAAAGAAGCCCTTAGAAAGGACTTACAACAGTGGGAAAGAGATGGTTTAATATCAATGGAAGAATATAAGTATTAAAAAAATAAAAATTAATCTAGATTTTAAAAATTAAAACATAAAAATAACACATATAACAATAGTAATTACATATAACAAAAACTTTTAAATACTATAATAAAATTATAAATACATTAACCAATAAATATTCATTTTAAAATACTAAAGGGCACATTATGATGGCGGGCGGATCGCCACCGGCTGGCGGTGGCGATCCGCCCGCCATCACAACACAATTTATCCCCCGCCATATTACTATGGCGGGGGGGTACCGCGGCGGACGGAAAGTCCTTCCGCCGCTTTTCCGCCGGTCGGCAATAGTCACGATTGCCGGCCGGGCGGAACTGGGGCATAATATGGTGGCGGTGCCTGGAAGGCACCGCCATCCATATTATGATGCCTGGTGGTTCCGGCCCTTTCATGGCGGCGATGCCGCCATGAAAGGGCTGGCGGGAATTGCTGTGGGGGCCCGTTGCGGGCCCCCAGGGGGGTGGGGTGGTGGGGGGCTGCACTTGGGGGGTACCTATGGTACCCCCCTACATTGCCATGCTCAAGGTGGCAGGCACCGCGCGGTGTCACGTTGTGCATGGCGATGCGCAACATGCCTATTTGGTATTGCGGCGGGTGCTGCTTACAGCAGCACCCGCGGCAATATTAGTTATGCGGAATGCGACCGCCAGGGTGGCGGTCGCATCCTAATTTGTAGAGCGGGACCGCCGCACGTATGGTGGACGGTCCCAGCACCGCTAGGATGGCGGGCGGACTTCAGTCCGCCCGCCATCCTAATAGGCCCCTAAATATTTACACAAAAAAATGAATGACAAAATAAATGCATTTAATTTCCTAACGTATAATACCACACCAATATTAAAACAATTCACACTTCTTAATTAAATGTATTTACATAATTAATAAACAATTAAAAAATTCTTACTCATAAAAAAATTAAAAACATTAATCTACTACACACACTAACACTATAATTTGCACAAGACAAACAAAATTAAACTATCAAATAATAAAACACATTTAAAACTTATCTTAAAATGACAATCAATTACTTTTAACAACTAATAATTAAATTATTAAAATGTATTTAATACCCACCCTTTACCCTTTTTAAAAATATAACATTTTTTAAAATTACCCAAAATATTTATCTATTAATTAACATTAATTAACAACTATATATTAAACACAAATTACTTCCCACCATTTACACCTATAAACACCACAACACACCTAAAATTGATTACACAATTACCATAATTAACAATAAATAAAAATTAATTAACCAATTATTAATTCATAAATTAAAAATAAATTACTTTCAACCATTTACACCTACAAACACAACACACACCTAAAATTAATTACATAATTACCATAATTAATTAAAATTCATTAACAATCAAATATTTAATCAATAAATTAATTTACACATTTAACACTATAAAATATCAATAAAACATAATAAATAAAAATTAATCAATAAATGTAATATAATTAAATTACTTCCCACCCTATTCCCCTATAAACCCACAACCCGCTACAGAACTAAAAGTGCAAAATTAAAAGATTTTTTTTTATAACTACTAAAAATGTAACATATTAAAAATACAAACAATTCTTATACACAAAAACATACATCACATGCATATAAAATATACACTAAAATACATAATAATAAAAAACTATGGGGCCTATTACGATGGCGGGCGGAGACACGACCGCGGTGCCGGCGGTGGCGTTAACACCCATTTACCGCACGCCGCCAGCGGTCTTCACGCCCGCCATATTAGGATGGCCATACATTGCCCATTTCCCGTCCGCCGTGGTGCTACGCCGACCGCCATCAAAGTGCGCCCGCCACCGCAGCGGAGTGAGCCAATCACCACACACCGCCGTGCGGAATGACGTCCCTTACGCCGAAGATATCACGATGCCGGAAACATTGCAGCGCACCGCGACGGAGAAACCGCACAGCGAGAGACGGCGGAGACAGAAAAGAGACACCCGCGACACACCGCGATGGTTCCTGCCCTACACGCCATCCCGGTGCTGTACATGATACACCACCTGCAAGTCATCGTCCGCCGCGGACGCATCCGCAGGTACGTACAGACACAACAGTGCAAGTAACACAATACACAGCTCCAGGGCGGAAAAACGTCGCATGGGAACACCACACCCCCCTGTGGGGACAGGCACACAGCCACCACTGCACACACACACGTTCCACCTGTGACAAACACACCTCGCCACATACTGCCCACCCATGTTCCGCCATCATGAACAAATGTCCCGGTCACGTCACCGCCGCGGTCAGTGTGCAGGAAACCATGCACACAACGCAGAGCCCAGGGCCAGCGCATGCCAAGGGCACCATACAAATAGCACAGAGCCACAACTCCACCCACAACACACTAGCTACCTCCCTGAAGGGACACGTGCCTCCCAAGTGCCACTCCTGCACAACAACCACACAACTAAAGCCACACCATGCCCCACGTCCCAACAACTGCATATACAGCCACAGCAGGACCCTTTGCACAGGAACACATAACACAGAAGGCCAGGCCCCAGCCAACACACACACCACAACAACATCACACACAAGCCAAGAACACTGAGGCCAGGCACAAAATGTACACACACACACAGATGAGGAGCAAACACTTCACTGCACACACTACCTGACAAGTCACACACACACCACCCTGACTCACAGCTACATACACACACCACATGCCAGCAGTAATGTAGGACAACATATAGGAAAGCCAAAGTGAGGTGCCCACAAATGGAAGGGCAGTGACACAACCATCAAGCATGTGTGATGCCCATGCAAGACAAGACACATGTGAGAACACACACAGCCCATCACAGCACACATGGCTGACACAGTCAGTCAACACAAACCATGGTCACCTCAATGCAACAACTCCTGGAGACAGCCAGGACACCCATGTACATGCACAGGGATGTAAGGAAGGCCCTGAACTCAAACACTGACCAGCCACACATAGGCATCCAAATACTGGACAAGACAATGTCTGCTGCACAACACACAGGGCCCAGTGACACACTACATGACAGCCAAGCACAAGTAGGATATGTCACACATACCTCCTCTCACAACAGCACCACACAATACTGACATGTGCACAAAACACAACCACAGGGCTCAACAAGTACACATACAGGCACACCACTCCAGGGTGACACATGGCAGTAGTTGACAATGCAGGTGCACACACATCCACAGTCACAACAAAGTCACCCCCTTCACACCATACACTTCTCAACCACCCAAGTGCACACATTGGAAGTAAGCCATGGGACCTGGATAACTCATCACCACAAGATGTCCATACACCTACACTGATTGGCACACAGAAAGGAAGCTCACACAGACCCCATTACCCTGGCCTGCCTGTAAGCCTGTGCCCAAACTCCCACCCTGTGCTGCCATTGCCCACAAACCTGACATGTGTCCACCATAGATAACATGAACAAAGAAGGATGATGACAACAAGAATTCATTGCCAACCACCTCCACTGCACCCATAAGTATCACAGTCAGGTAGAAATGAAGCGCCTCACACCCCTGCAACAAAAATGAAATGTGAGACAACCTATTGGCAATGTTGAAGTGGCATACTGAGCATGTGACACAGTAAACCATGCACACACAGAAACAACTTTATTCAGGAAGGACACTGACACAACTCGCAGCAGGACCAACTGTGTTTATTCACAATTTGCATAGTGAGACAACAAATTTGGCCAACAGCAAGGCCAGTGGGCATTTCAACATGCACAGTATTTACATGAGAAGCTGAATGTTGTCGACCGCGGTGGTCGGAAATCGCGCACTGCACCGCGGCGATGTCGGGAATATCATAATTTCGATGGCGGTGTCTCCGCTGTGGTTGCGGTCGTTTGGGCTGTTTCCGCCGCGAAACCGACCGCCGCGCACGGGTTTGGGCCTTCTCCGCAGGCGAACGGCGGTTTCTCGGGTCTCCTTTCCGCCGCGGTTGGATTTTTACCGCCGAGGATCCTAATCTAGCCGTCGGTTTTCCCGCGGTAGCGGCGGGCGGTGTTTCCCGCTACCATGGCGGTCGGCTTGCTTTTCCGACCACCATCGTAATGACCCTGTTAGAATCGGGGGTCTCTAGTTGGCACAGGTAGGTACTTGTGACAAATAGGGACCCTCGCCTCTAGTCAGGGTAAAGGGGTACACTCCTAAAATAACCCCTGCTCACCCCCTTGGTAGCTTGGCACGAGCAGACAGGCTTATCTCAGAGGCAGTGTGTAAAGCATTTGTGAACACATACAGTAATCTAGTGACACACTACAGATGGACACCACACAAGGTTTATATAAAAAATAAGTATTCTTTATATAGTTTTAACACAAGACCATAAACGACAAAAATCCACAATACTGTACTTAAAATGGTAGTTTTAGCTTAGTTCAGTTCAGTTCTTAAGATGCGACACTTTAAGTCAATGTACCTTACGATGCGGGACGCTTCCACAACAAGCAATGTTGCAGCGATGGAAATGCGACAAAGTTCTGGTGCAAAGAAATAAAGACGTCAAGTTCTTCCTGATGCGGCACGCTTCTCCGAGGTTGCGAGAAGTCTCGACTCGATGCGTCAGCTACAGCGGCGACACCCTTGTTCAGCGATGCGACGACAGCGGCTGCGGCGACCCTCTTCTCCGACGTTGCGAGACGCTTCCGCTCGATGCGACAACTGCAGCGGCGACACCCTTGTTTCGTGATGCGACGGCAGCAGCTCCGACGGCGGCACGCTTCTCTGTGGATGCGAGGCGCTTCTCTTGATGCGGTGCAATGCGACAGCTACAGCGGCGACACCCTCCTTCGGAGTTGCGACGGCAGCGGCTGCGACGGCGACACGCTTCTTCCTCGATGCGAGACTCTTCTCTTGATGCGGTGCAATGCGACAGCTACAGCGGCGACACCCTCCTTCGGAGTTGCGACGGCAGCAGCAGCGACGGCGACACGCTTCCTCTTCGTTGCGGGACGCTTCTCTCGATGCGGTGCAACACGACAGCTACAGCGGCGACACCCTCCTTCGGAGTTGCGACGGCAGCAGCAGCGACGGCG
This sequence comes from Calotriton arnoldi, assembly GCA_963921515.1. Classification (NCBI taxonomy): domain Eukaryota; kingdom Metazoa; phylum Chordata; class Amphibia; order Caudata; family Salamandridae; genus Calotriton; species Calotriton arnoldi. Next base: position 198,151 of record CAWUFW010007280.1, read on the forward strand.
ACACGCTTCTTCCTCTTGAGTCGCGCTTCCAGCTCCTTGCGACACGCAGTCCCTTTAGAAGGCCCAAAACAGCAGCAGGCACTTCCAAAGGATTCTTGGGGAGCTGGTGGTTGAAGTCTGTTGTCCCTGAGACTTCAGCAGGAGGCAAGCTCTTTTCTCAAGCCCTTGGAGATACTTTACAAGTTGAATAAAAGTGCACACAAAGTCCTTTCTCCTTCCTTTGGCAGTCAGGCAACCACTGCAGGCAGATCCCTCTAGCTTAGGGATAGTCTTCTCCTCAGTTCCTTCTTGGTTCCGCTCCTCAGCAAAGGTTTCTTCTTGTGTTCCCAAAGTGATCTAATTTCCTAGGGGTCTGGGTCCCCTTTTTATACACAGTTTTCCTTTGTTCTCTGAAGGCAGAGAGGCCTCTGCCTAGCCCAAAACCAGTTCTGGTCAGTCCTGGAGCACTTTGTTTTTCTGACTCCTTCTTTCCTTTCAGAATGTGGGGCAGGGTGCTCAGCCGCCCGGCAGGAGGTGGAGCCAGCATTGTGGAAGGCAGGCACAGCCCTATTCAGACCCAGGTGCAACTCCTCCCTCCACTCTGGATGCAGATCTCTCTATTCAGCCCTGCGCTGACTCACCCTGTCTCCTGTAGCCACCCCCAGCCCCTGTCACTCAATCTCCAGACAAGGAATACACAACCTAGCAGAGGCAGGCTTGGAAGTTTAGGCAAGAAAATACCCACTTTCTAAAAGTGGTATTTTCAAACACAGAATGTTAAAACCAACTTCACTAAAAGATGTATTTTATCATTCTGAGTTCAGGCATACTAAATTCGTTTTTCTACCATGTTCCTGGGTCAGTTCTGACTATAAGGTGTAATAGTCAGTCTGCCCATTCTGGCCTATGGGGAGCAGGTAGCCTTGCACTAGTGAAAAACGAAAATGGCTGTAATTCACTATTAGGACATGCCACACACACCAGGGCATGTCCTACCTTATACTTACAATGCACCCTGCCCTAGGGCCTACTTTAGGGGTGACCAACATGCAGTAAAGGGAAGGTTTAGGGACTGGTAAGTGGGTGTACTCACCAAGTCGACATGGCAGCCCTAGGCTGCACACAGGTTCTGCGATGGCAGGCCTGAGGCACATTTTACAAGCCGCTTCTGTGGGTGGCACAACCAGTGCTGCAAGCCCACCAGCGGTATTGGATTTACAAGCCCTGGGCACACTCAGTGCACTGTACTAGGGACTGACAAGTAAACCAATCATCCAATCATGGAGTCACTAATCCATCACACAATTTATAATGGGGAGAGCATATGCACTTTAGCACTGATCAGCAGTGGTAAAGTGCCCAGAGTCATAAAACCAACAAAAACAGGTCAGAGAAAATACAGGAGGAAGGCAAAAGTTTAGGGATGACCCTGCAAAAGGGCCAAGTCCAACACAACCCCTTCCAGCCAAAACGCAGGGGAGACCAATCACTACCCTGATGGGCTTCCCTGCTTTGGGCGATAGAACCTGGACCCTGGCCCACAACAGCAGGGGCACACTCCAGTTCTACGCCAATCTGAACCTATTGGAATCCCTCTGTCCATACTCTCAGGGTCCACCAAGCTAATCCATTGGGAACCCTTCTCCTCACCTGTGGACACCACCTGTGCAGCACCTAACCTTAACTTGCTCACAGGTGTGTCCCAACAGACAGACAGCAACCCACAGTGGCCACTGACAGTTGTCAGGGATGAGACCCAGGCCTTATGCCTCTCAGAGCTCTCAACCCTCTGTGGCGTCAGAGAGCGGGGGGCAGTAGCCCCAGGTGCTTGGCACCCTTTATCCATTCTCCCTCCTGTCAGGTCAGGTATGACATCCTGACACTGACCTACCAGCCCCGGGCCTGTACCCGGCGGCTGGACTGGAGACTGGGGTGGGCTTTCCCACACCCGGTCCTCCTCCTTGGGGCTCTGCACCCTCCCACCTGGAGCTGTACCCCCTTCCAGAATTGTCAGGGCACCTGTGGCAGGAGTCCTGCACACTCGCCCACCAGTTCAGGGGTTCTATCCTGCAACTGGGATCCCAGCATAGGGTCTGTACCCTTAGACTGGGCAGAGGCCAGGGGTGAGGCTGTCCTCTCCCCGCCCCCTTACTGGGGTCCTGCACCCTCCCACCTGGAGCGGTGCCCCCAGAAGACAAACTGGTAGGGGCACTGTTAGCAGCTGCCCCTTCCTCCAGGTCAGGGGGACACCCTGAACCTGGTCCTCCAACCCAGGGTCTGTACCCTTAGGCTGGACCTGTGCCTGGCAACCCAGGACTTCCGGGAGGGTACACCAACCCCCCAAGGGAAACACACTCCTCTAGAGTTGTGTAATAATCTGCCTGGCGCACCAGGACTTCCTGGGGAGCACGCATGCCCCCCAGAGGGTAACACATCTCTCATGTGTTGTGTGACAGTCCGCCTGGCGCAGATCTCCCAACCCCTGTCCATCTGACAGCGCGCGAAGATCCCCCAGGACAGAGGTGGTGTCACCATGGTCATTCACTGGTGACTCAGCCCTTCTGGCTGGTCCCTGACCCACTGGTTCTTCCACTGGGGACTCTCTCCCCCTCTCACCCCTCACTCTGGACTTCTGCACCCTCCCAAGTGGAGCGGCACTGCCAGATACCAGAAACACTGGAGCTCCATTTACAGACGCTCCAGGTTCTCTAGACACTAGGAGATCCTCCTCAACAGGTGGCCCATCAGGACAGCCTAGGCTCCCTACCTGGTGTTCCCTTAAAGAACCATCCAGGCTCTGAGACTGGGTTTCGGGCACCTTGGGACACGCAGCCCCAAACTCACTCCTTCTCCACTGAGACAGGACGTGAGTCCCTACACCCCTCCCATTACCACGGGACCTAGCTGGGCTACACTGAACCTCTCCCACCACTCTGGGTTGGAAGACACCTGAGCCACTCCTCTTAGGGTCACTCCCCAATGCCTCTTCAGACCCTCTGGAATCCACCAAAAGGTCTGCCTCCAATGTGAGCTCCCTGAGGTCAGAGAACTCACTCTCCAACAGGTGTTGGCATAGCTCTGGAAAACAGGGACTTACAATATGCTCTCCCAAAATTGGATCACACAGTCCCCCACAGGGGTTAACCAAACTATCCTTCACCTCACCATCCAGTGCCTCACACACGTACTCCACACCACTCTCCTGAGACTGGCAAGACAGTATCTGACTGTCTCTGTCACTCAACCCACACTCTTCTGGGCGGTCTTCACACTCACATACCAGGACTTCAACCATGGGGGAACCCCTCTCCCTGCACCTCTCATCTAGAGTCAGTAGAGTGTCCCTCCTACTACTAGGACCATGAATCCCTGTGTCAGTTTCCCTATTCCTCTCAGGGACACTGCGCACTACTGGAGCTACCTCATGTCCTTGAACCTCCTGGTGTATGTTAACCCCCTCCAAGTTAGGCGCCACATCTCTGGGTGTGTGCACTACTCTCTCAGCACTGAATAACTTAATGTTGCTGCCACCATCTGAGCTGGACTCCACCTCCAACTCAGCAAAGCTCACTTCCTGAGCTGTCCAAATTTCTTCTTCTTGGGCTAAGGCCCTCTGAGCCTCATCAATCTCTCTCAGCTCTTCATCAATCTCTTTCAGCTTCTGCTCATGAGCCAGAAGCCAGCTATCTTTTTCTGTTTCTCCCTCACTTTTAGAGAATTCCTCCTCCTCAGACTCAACTGGTAGTGTTGCCTTCCAGCGGGGTAACTCATACTGAAATAGGGATGCCTCTAGATCCTCCCTGGACCTTCTCTTCACAGGCAGCCCTCTTTCCTTGCAAAACACACGTAGCTCCTTCATTGTGTAGATAAACATGTGCCAGAAGTTGAGTTCCATTTTGCAACAACTAACCAGAGTCATGGTATCAAAAATACCTCCAGGAGGACACCATAAAACAGAAAAACAGTATGTGGTCGCGTTTGGTCTGCACTCACTAGTAGTGTTCACCAATCACTGTACATGAGTCACAAATGCAAGTCCAGAATCCTCACCGCTGACCACCAATGTTAGAATCGGGGTCTCTAGTTGGCACAGGTAGGTACTTGTGACAAATAGGGACCCTCGCCTCTAGTCAGGGTAAAGGGGTACACTCCTAAAATAACCCCTGCTCACCCCCTTGGTAGCTTGGCACGAGCAGACAGGCTTATCTCAGAGGCAGTGTGTAAAGCATTTGTGAACACATACAGTAATCTAGTGACACACTACAGATGGACACCACACAAGGTTTATATAAAAAATAAGTATTCTTTATATAGTTTTAACACAAGACCATAAACGACAAAAATCCACAATACTGTACTTAAAATGGTAGTTTTAGCTTAGTTCAGTTCAGTTCTTAAGATGCGACACTTTAAGTCAATGTACCTTACGATGCGGGACGCTTCCACAACAAGCAATGTTGCAGCGATGGAAATGCGACAAAGTTCTGGTGCAAAGAAATAAAGACGTCAAGTTCTTCCTGATGCGGCACGCTTCTCCGAGGTTGCGAGAAGTCTCGACTCGATGCGTCAGCTACAGCGGCGACACCCTTGTTCAGCGATGCGACGACAGCGGCTGCGGCGACCCTCTTCTCCGACGTTGCGAGACGCTTCCGCTCGATGCGACAACTGCAGCGGCGACACCCTTGTTTCGTGATGCGACGGCAGCAGCTCCGACGGCGGCACGCTTCTCTGTGGATGCGAGGCGCTTCTCTTGATGCGGTGCAATGCGACAGCTACAGCGGCGACACCCTCCTTCGGAGTTGCGACGGCAGCGGCTGCGACGGCGACACGCTTCTTCCTCGATGCGAGACTCTTCTCTTGATGCGGTGCAATGCGACAGCTACAGCGGCGACACCCTCCTTCGGAGTTGCGACGGCGACACGCTTCCTCTTCGTTGCGGGACGCTTCTCTCGATGCGGTGCAATACGACAGCTACAGCGGCGACACCCTCCTTCGGAGTTGCGACGGCAGCAGCAGCGACGGCGACACGCTTCTTCCTCTTGAGTCGCGCTTCCAGCTCCTTGCGACACGCAGTCCCTTTAGAAGGCCCAAAACAGCAGCAGGCACTTCCAAAGGATTCTTGGGGAGCTGGTGGTTGAAGTCTGTTGTCCCTGAGACTTCAGCAGGAGGCAAGCTCTTTTCTCAAGCCCTTGGAGATACTTTACAAGTTGAATAAAAGTGCACACAAAGTCCTTTCTCCTTCCTTTGGCAGTCAGGCAACCACTGCAGGCAGATCCCTCTAGCTTAGGGATAGTCTTCTCCTCAGTTCCTTCTTGGTTCCGCTCCTCAGCAAAGGTTTCTTCTTGTGTTCCCAAAGTGATCTAATTTCCTAGGGGTCTGGGTCCCCTTTTTATACACAGTTTTCCTTTGTTCTCTGAAGGCAGAGAGGCCTCTGCCTAGCCCAAAACCAGTTCTGGTCAGTCCTGGAGCACTTTGTTTTTCTGACTCCTTCTTTCCTTTCAGAATGTGGGGCAGGGTGCTCAGCCGCCCGGCAGGAGGTGGAGCCAGCATTGTGGAAGGCAGGCACAGCCCTATTCAGACCCAGGTGCAACTCCTCCCTCCACTCTGGATGCAGATCTCTCTATTCAGCCCTGCGCTGACTCACCCTGTCTCCTGTAGCCACCCCCAGCCCCTGTCACTCAATCTCCAGACAAGGAATACACAACCTAGCAGAGGCAGGCTTGGAAGTTTAGGCAAGAAAATACCCACTTTCTAAAAGTGGTATTTTCAAACACAGAATGTTAAAACCAACTTCACTAAAAGATGTATTTTATCATTCTGAGTTCAGGCATACTAAATTCGTTTTTCTACCATGTTCCCTGGGTCAGTTCTGACTATAAGGTGTAATAGTCAGTCTGCCCATTCTGGCCTATGGGGAGCAGGTAGCCTTGCACTAGTGAAAAACGAAAATGGCTGTAATTCACTATTAGGACATGCCACACACACCAGGGCATGTCCTACCTTATACTTACAATGCACCCTGCCCTAGGGCCTACTTTAGGGGTGACCAACATGCAGTAAAGGGAAGGTTTAGGGACTGGTAAGTGGGTGTACTCACCAAGTCGACATGGCAGCCCTAGGCTGCACACAGGTTCTGCGATGGCAGGCCTGAGGCACATTTTACAAGCCGCTTCTGTGGGTGGCACAACCAGTGCTGCAAGCCCACCAGCGGTATTGGATTTACAAGCCCTGGGCACACTCAGTGCACTGTACTAGGGACTGACAAGTAAACCAATCATCCAATCATGGAGTCACTAATCCATCACACAATTTATAATGGGAGAGCATATGCACTTTAGCACTGATCAGCAGTGGTAAAGTGCCCAGAGTCATAAAACCAACAAAAACAGGTCAGAGAAAATACAGGAGGAAGGCAAAAAGTTTAGGGATGACCCTGCAAAAAGGGCCAAGTCCAACAGACCCCCTATATTTTTAACAACTATATTTTTGCAAATGATATTAAACACTTCGCTATGTATAAAATCGATATTACTTACCTAAAGTTGATATTCTTAACCTAGATATTCTTGCTGTCGATATTTCTGACCCACAATATTTCCAACTCGATATTTGTGCACCTCGACATTTTGTACTCGATATTCTGTCTCTACACCAACAACATTCACTGGATTGGACTGAATTTTGTTTGCCAGCTATTGTGTTATTCAATACGAGTTGGACTTTCAAATGACCAGGACTTGTGTGTGCTTGTTTTTCTTAGTATATTGCAAACATACCCTCTTGGGTCTGTTTCATTAGCACCAAATGTGACACGGTGCATAGCATGATAGCACCACTCGAATTACTTCGATTCATATACATATGCTACTTTCTGTACACCGATAACATTAATAGATGTGCGGTCACTAAGGCCAAGTCACCAAAGTTCTTAAGATTTGACTCTTTAATGTTTAGGAGAGTTAAAAAGTTGAAAATATGCATTTTCCTCATTATTTAGAAATGTTAGCAGGTTGTTACAGGTGTGAGTTATTAAATTAGATGTTGGCCAGTCTCCCAATTAATAAAATATACAAATAACACCACTAATGTTCAACAAAAAGTTTTACTTAGCTGCGGGTTATAGGCAGCTTATACACAGCAATCTCAATAAAGGCATCATCCTGTATCTGGCAGGAGAGCTTTGTCTGCATGACTCCACCCACAACTCTGATCTGGCTGGATGACTCCACCTCCCACCACAACTGTCTTATGTAGTCTGTCAATGATAGGTCCACTTTTGTCGCATAGCAGTCTCCCTATCTTCCTGGTTGAAGTTTGGCTGCATGTTCTTGCCACGTCTATAGTCCACTTTTTACACAGTCATCTTCCCTGTTAATATGCTTCTTTGGTTAGAGTTTAAGTAACATGCTAACATGTCTCTGTCACGTATGCAACCCTCCCCTACATGTCCAATCCATCATTCATTATATTTTACTGTGTTCAAGACCGGTCTCCTTATCCTTGGTTGTTTGCATATTTAAATATTTTGCCATACACTTCACCTGTCGACCAAGGATATGGAGTTGAATTTGCTCTTACTGTAGCCATTTTTACTGATATAGTACTCTTCAACATTTTTACACACAAATGTCAGATACAATAATAAACACATCCCAACAATTATAACATCCCACAAGTATCTTCCAGCCCCCACTGCTTCAACCAGTCTAAATTCCCAAATTCAGAACCTAAACCACGACATGATTGGACTTCCTGTATGTTTCCCAAATCATCTTCTGTTTCCCTCATGATTATCTTTGATCTATGCACAGTTCTCTTCCCACAGGTGCACACACTCCGCCCTTTGAAGCTACTTTAAAATTGAGCTCCAAATGATTTGATTGGGCTACTATAGGTATTTGAATTTGCTCCTGTGTTAATTTCTCTTTAGCATCTGCAGTGCTATTTAAAGCTGCTTCTAAAAGCAAATATAGCTGTTCTATATCTTGTAAAGCCCTGTATACCCCTTAATCAGGAGGGGTGCAGAGACAGACTATCGACGTCGAAATATCGAATTGCATGAATATCGAGTTAAGAATATCGATGGTGGAAAATAGAGGTACGTTTTTTTCATTGTTAAAAATATTGATTTTTGTGTAATGTAGAAATATCGATTTTGTAAATATCGATGACAAATATGTAAATAATAGCAACTGTATTTTTTTCTTTTTGTTTAATGTTTTTTTATTAGTTTGGTTGTAGTTATTTTATATGTTTTAATTTATTTTTTCATGTTAAAATGTTTGTTTTTATAGTATTTTCATTTATTTTTAGGAGGGGGATGTTGGGTTTATAGGGGATAAGGGTGGGGAGTAATTTAATACATTTTAATAAAAAATTATTGAAAGATACATTTTTTCCAAAATTGTTTTTAAAATTTTCAAAAATTTGGAAGGTTTTTTTTGGGTGCTAATATTTTGATGTAAATTGTATAAAATATTTTATGAATTTTTTAATAAAAAAAATGTAAATACATTTGATAGGTTAATTATGTTAAAATGTATTCTTACATAATTTTTTATTGTTATTTTTAAAAAAAGTTTAGTATTATATTTTTTTTTATTTGGATGATTTAGAATTTTTAAAAAATTTTTAATTGCAATTTAGAATTTAATATTTATATATTCTTTTTGTGAGAAGGGGTATCTCAAATTTGTAATTTTAAAAATATTGTATTATAATTTATTTTTAAAATAATGTGGATACATTTTGTAAAATTTGTGTAATTTTTACTTTTGGAAAAAACATGTATTTTTTTATAAATGTTTGTTTTTTAGTTTTGAAATGTTTTATACTTTTATATATTTATAAGTTTTAAATTATTTAGCATTTTCCTTTAGATTTTTTGTTTTGGAGTTAGGAATAGTCATTTTGTTGGGTTTATTCTCCAGCACTTTCCCTGAGTTTAGTTGGTTTTGGCGTTGAAATAGTAATTTTTTATGGTTTATTGTCCAGCACTTTCCGTAAGTTTAGTTGGTTTTGGAGTTAGGAATGTGACATTTTTATGGTTTATTATGTAGTTTTTTTTTTTTTAGAGTTTATATGTATATTCAAATAAAAAAAGAGACGTATGTTAGTTTTTATTGTTAACTTTTTTATTTGCACACACATGTATTTTTTGTTCACAATTAAATTTTTTATTTGGTTTTGTTATACAATTTTTGAAAATATTGAAAAACAGGATTCAGAAATGTTGATGCTATTCAGAATTTGATTATAAAGTATAATATATTTTTAACATACTTTTCATGTACATTTGCAAAATTAAAAATATATTTACATATTTTTTTAACAGTTTTAAAAAATGGGACATTTTTCCGAAGTATAGTCATGCAATAGTAAAGTAAATATATTTTCAGTTCTTTCATATAAACGTTTTGATTTATTATTTATCATTTTTTAAGAAAAAAAGTAAACATTTTAGTACATTTATTTTCACGTTTTTTTTATTCATTTTATATAATTTTACTTTTGTTGTAAAATTATCTATGTATTTCACAAAGTTATATTTTGTACATTTTATTATTTAGTATATTAAATATTATTATTAACAAATATTTAATATATTAAATTATGTACATTTTTTTACAAATATATTTTTGTATCATATTTTTTTATTAAACATTGTTATATTGGTTGCACATTTACAATAGTATTATTGTAATTTACTGTTTTGAAGGCGAGTACAAACACATTTTAATATATATTAAATATTATATTTTTTGATAATATATATTTTACAATTTTTTTAAACATTTTTTTTTTTTTAGAATAAATAAAAATATACATTAAGGGGCCGATTCCGGCCGGAAATCTCTCCGACCAAGCCGGACCCGGAGAGATTTCCGACCGAATTGGACCCGTGCAGCCCGACCGAACGAGTACGATGCGCACGCATGCTATCGGACTCGATTCGGTTGGACTCCCATTGAAGTCAATGGGAGCCGGTCGTACAACACGTACGCAGGCTCCCATTGACTCAATGGGTGCGAGGCGAACAAGGGCGACCCCTACAGTGGGTACGCGAAGCGGGTCGCGCCGTACATGCACAGGTAGGGGGGGCACATGGGTCCCCCGTGTGCGACTCGTGCGGCTACGCGTACAGGGGGGGTCCGACACGGACCCCCAAAGTGCGGCTCCGACTGCTCTTTTGAGCCGGACGGCGCGAGTCAGTCGGACTGCTCGAGGCGCGCATCGTACTTACCCGGCCGGGGAACGTCTCCATTGCGCGGTGCGAGTCGTGTCCGTGCGAGTCGGTCGGTGCGGTCGGCTTTCGCGAACGAGTCGGTCGGTGCGGTTGGGTCTCGCGAACGAGTCGGTCGATTTCGCATCGTACTCGCTCGCCCGGACGCACGTACGAATCGGTCGGGAAACAGGGCTCCGAATCGGATCCGGTAAAGCCGAATCAGATTCGGAGCCCTACCGGCCGAGATCGGAATCGGCCCCTAAATATTTAGGATTTTTTTTTAGTATTTCTCCATTCTTGTCTATGGGGAGTTAGTCTTTTTGAATTTTTATCATGGAGCCATTTTTTTCTCACTTTTCTGTCTATCTGTTTCGTTTTTAGGTCATTTTGCAAGACAGAACCTCGCAGTTGGGAGCTGTGTTTCGTTGGTTAAGGTAAGTTTGATTTAAATTTACTTTTAAGGTAGTTTTAGGGTAGGGGCGAGGTAGTAGTAGTGTAGTTAGATTTGTTAGTGCCTGAATTGTTTGTTTTTGGTGTAGTTAGGTGTTTTGGTAGTTTAGTGTTCTATGTGTTTGACGTAGTGTTGAAGAGAAGTAGTGTTATGTATTGTTAGTTAGGTTTAATTATGTTATGTTGTATTTAATGTTGATATTAATGCGTGTGGGTTTGTACATGTTATTGTGGGAGGGTGTTCTTTGCTTTTTCTTTACAGGTTTCCCGTTTCGTGACGACGCATTTTTTTTTTTTTTTTTTAAAGAAAAATTTATTTTGTTTCTTTGAAACATGTCACTTTTTTACATTTCCTTTTATTTTTCGGGTTTGTTGGAGCGTTTTTTTTTTAAAACCAAATTTTGGGGTTTTGAGGGTTTCGTTATTGAGAGGATTGGGTTGGAGGCTTTTTTCTACAATTGTATTTTTGCATTTCTTTTGGGCTTTCTTTTCGAATGGATTAGTTTTTTGATTTATCTACTATGGATTTGTTAGTTTTCGAGGACCTTCTACTGCGACATGTAATTATTTTTTATTATTATGGGTGGGAAATGTTTTTGGTTACATTTGGCTTGTTTGTTTCTTTTTATTTTAATAATTATATTATGTCATATATTTAAATGGTTTTTGGTTACATTTGGTTTGTTTCTTTTTTATTTTAATAATTATATGTCATACGTTTTTAATTTTTAAATGACAATTATAATTATTAATTTAAAAAAGAGTAGAATTATGATGTTGAAATGTTTTGTGATTTTAAAATGCTTATGATGTTTAGCATTGTTTTTTGTTTAAAGTATAGATTTAGCAATCATGTCTAGGTATTCTAGCCCTTTGGTGTTTGGAAATAGTCGAGTTTTGTGTTGTAGGTATTCATACATGGTTTTTGTTTGCTTACTGAGTTTAGGGCCTATTTTAGTTAGGCATTGCTCTAACCTTAGTTCTTGATAGCTCTGTTCTTTTTTGATGGCTTCTATTAGTTTGTGTAAGGTTGGTTGTCCTCTTCCTATTGTGGCTTGGAAGGCATTGTGTCATCTTTCCACCGCGTTATTAGTTTTAGCTTTTTGAGCTAGTGTGCTATCATAGACGTTCCACCAGGGGATTTGGAACTTTGGTTGCCTACGGTGTCCTGACCTATGTAGCCTTCCCACCCAAGTGTCTTCAAAGTAGTCTAGGAAGTGAGTTAGTTTTATTTCGTTTGCTTGGTAGAAAGTGCTTTCAAGAAGTATGTTATAGTGGTTGGCTACTTCAGTTGTTGGTACATAGGGCAGGGCTATTACTTTTTTGATTTGATGGGCAAAGTTGCTATTGGTGGCATAATCTATACTTAGAGTAGATGTTTGTAGGTGTCTCCAGATACTTTGGTTGAAGTGATAATAGCAACCTTGTATTGCAGTGTGTGGGTAGATTTTTAAAATTGACTGAATCATTGCTTGTTCAAAGTCAATGATTATTTTTTGTGGGAAGTAGTTGTCGGTGTGTTGTTTTATTATTGTAAGGAGCTCTATGTAGGTGGTATTTTGCTTATTGGGGAGTAGTGCGTATATGAAGGGGATGTTACTGTTTTCATATTCGCCGTGGATGGTATAGAGTTGGTGAAAAGGCTTGGGGCAAACTTTAAATGTACCATCCATCATCCGCGTTTCACAGTTTTTAAATTTTTGTATTTTGTTGGTGGCAAAGATAATTCGTTTTTCATGACTGTTATTGTCATGAAGAATGAATTTCTCATCTTTGTGGGTGACAGTGTATTTCGGTAAGTTTTCTATTTCTGCAAAAGTTTGAGGGGTAGGTGGTGTTTGAGCAGTAGCTCTTTTAGTTCTGCCTATTAATCTTTTTAGAGTGGGAATGGATAGTAGTTGTCCTGTGACATGTTCAGGAACCCTAGTTATTACGTTTTTTAGTATTTGGGTACTGGTCTGTTGGGAGCTGGTGCTTGCTTCTCTGAGGGTTTCTAGAGCATCTCTAACCTCGATTTTTGTCACATTGGGGGGATGGTTTTGTTCCCTGACATTAACTACATTTGTTTTTACTGTTGTGACTCTCCCATAGCAAGAATTGGAGTAGTATTAACTACATTTCCAATGGGTTTTGTTTCCTGTTATTTTTTTCTTGTGTATAAGTATAGCCCATGTAGCACAGAAGTAGTTTTCCCTTTTGTGATGTGATGAAATTTGCTCCATCTGCCATTTTTTTTGTTTATCTGTGAATATATTAATTATAAGGTCTTGAATAGTAAACATGTTTGTATAATTATAGCTTACATTTGTCTTGCTTTAATTTTCTTGTTGGATATTTTATCGATGGTCGTGGTTGATTCACTGGTTTCTTTTTTCTGTTGGTTTAAAAGGAAAATGTTATTTTTATTAAAGTGTAACATTTAATTTGATTATTTCGTTTATTTAGGGGCACATTACGATGGCGGGCGGAAGCACCACCGCCGTGCTGGCGGATGCAAAAACCACCAGTTACCGCCGGCACGCAGCAGTCCACACGCCCGTCCAATTACGATGCGAAAAGTAGGCCAAACACCGCCGGCAACACCGTCCGCCATCAAAGTGCGCCCGTACATGTAGCGGCGCAGCCCAACTGACACACACCGTCCGACGAAACACGTCCCGCCCGGCACATAAATTACGATGCCGCAAACAAACGGCTCCCACGGCCAAGAGATACCGTACGACAAACCGAAGCGGTAACACGGATGCCGAGCACGGACAACGAAGAAGCGGCTCCCCGAGCATGAATCCAGCACTGCAGGCACTCCCCATGCTTCTGCTGATGCACCACCAAGGACGCAACGTACCGCGGAGACGCAGGTAGGCACACACACAACAAGTGCACGCAAACAGCGCACACAGTGCAAGGGCGGAAAAAGCGGACAACCCCCCACCAGCGCGTGTACACTACACATCCACCATCGCATCCACATATGACACACAGGCCAAATCGTAACATCGCAGAACACATGTGTACACACCACCTGGGACTAGGAACCAACCACCCCGTCACGGCCCCAAAGCGCCGATGACGCCGCCACACATGCGCACAACGCAGAGGCCAACCGCAGCGCCATGCATGCGTCGCACACAGACACAGGGACACAACCAAGCAGCACACACATCAGCCCCACCCCGAACGCACATGACACGTGACAGGCCGGCCACAGACATGTCCCCAACGCCCAATTCACGGACAACACCCAACGCCACACAACCGACGCACACATGTCAGTGAAGACACGCAACAGCAGGACACACCCCAGTGTAACAAACATGGCGTAGCACACAGCGGCGGCAACACCAACTAGGAGAAGCAGGGCCCCTTCGGGAAGAGGAACGCCAGTACCACACAGAAACACCCATACCACCCTGCACATATGAACAAGACATATAAAACGGAACACCAAAGAGCCCGGGGACCGACAACAGGTGGCCCAAGAATAACATTCACACACAAGGCCCAACGCAGAGCGGAAAGGCAGCCTGCCGCCCACACAAGGGAGAGCAGACAGCACTGAATGACCTTCCATTCCAACTCCGAAACCACAGCACTACGACAGAAGCCGGTGAATACAGCCATTGTCCAAGAATAGACCAACACAGGCATGCCGAGGAGACCGACCACAGGGCAGATAGCGCATATCACAGAAGCACACAACGGACGGGGAAGAAAGAAGAAAACACTCCCCCATGTCGGCCACATGCAAGTTAATTGGAAGGAGTCACACAGCACTGACCTTGAACTGTCTGAGAAGCATGTGGGAAGAGGGCCCGTGTCCTCCAAACAAGCCAACAGAACACAAGTCCTGTCTCCCTACGACTACACAGAGCTCACAGCAACCCCGGAGCGTGCACATTGCAGACTGCACACACAGCCGGAGCACGCCACCACAACGCACCGCTGCGAAATGGCAACCGCAACACACCTACCCAACTACGCCCGAACAGCTCAAGCTGTACAAAACCAACCTGTTCCATACATTGGGATGCGATCTCCTGTCCCTGCTGAACGTAAGTTACCGACTGACTTACCGCATCACATTGTTCAGCTGCGTCATGCCCGTCTTCTACTGTCGGAGGTGTCCCTACCAGCATCCCGTCGAGATATGCCTCTCCAACCCGGCATGTCTGAAGGCGGACCTGCTACCACTACTCCTCCCTCTGGACGCACACGACAGGGCCTGCTCTGCCTATGGGGGCATGGCGTATGTGGCCAACATCGCACCCGCACTGAAATGGGACCACTGTGCCTCCACACGACGGATCATCGAGAACAGCTACATCGAATGTCACCCAGCATGCCCCATCATGGTCCTCCAAGGGACAACTTACGAACAACACCTTGACAGCCACCATCCGCTACATTGGCTGGCAAACATGTACACCACCAATGACATGGAAGCCCTGCTGGACGGCATCGCATACCTGACAACCTGTAAATTCGTCGGACCACAACGCAGGTTCCCCGAGTGACCTATGATGTCCAACCCCGCACCCATGCTTAGCTTCCGCACGGACTGGCCAGTCACCACCACAACAGCCATACCAAACGACCAGCAACTGTAACCACACCATCAACGACATCGCCATGACATCGGATATGACCGGGACATGCACACTGTTCCCCATCACATCCAGGAACACCGCATGCATCGTGGGAGGCAGTGGCATGGGCTCTGTGTATCGCACCCACATGGACGGAACTGCACGAACAACCAGGACACGACATGGATCCAGCGCACATGGACACACACACCGCTCAGTGGACATGAATAGGTCGCCTGGAGTCTGTGGGTGCTGCACCCCTCCCACCCCCGCCCCGGGAATCCCATACCAGGACCTTTGCATGGACGACAAGTGCATACAACAACAACACGACCCCAGTGACTGTGACATGTCCAGTAACCACCACAGTGCAACAAGTGGCACGCCGCTGCATGCACGCAAACATGCCCTGATGTCATCTCACATGCACGCGTGCATGAGGAACAACCGCAGCAAACCTGTCACATGGAACTGAGATGGACTGTGCCCATGATGCCAAGCGGTCTGGTAGGCTACATGTATACCGTCTGTGTCAAAGTCCGCAGCTCCGCAGCTATACGTAAATGTACATTAGCACAGCCTTGGCCAAGCAGATGTCACTCTGAAGCCCACATCCCACATGCAACAGCCAATCACATGTAACCCCACACCCTATCCCATTTGCAATCATGCTCAGTATATCCTCAACATGTATTCCGCTGCCAGTAGTGTCCACTATACTGCATCACAGAGGACAGAAGACACAATATAATGTTTGAAACCAAAACTGTCTCCGCTGACTCATTTCACAAGTACGAATGAGAGAGGATGAGAGTATGTGAAGTACACGGCAGTCGTGACATGACCATGTAGTCCACTGGTATTGGATGTCAACGCAAATGAGTAGCACTACTGTGGAAGACACATGTGTCGTGTGAAGTCGTATGGACGCAGTGCTCAGGTGGGTGGGTGCGACGGGTAGATGCGCACATGCCAAGTTGGAGCACGCCGTGTTGGGAGGGGTCATGAACAGTACACCACCGCTTCCCTGGGCATTGTGAGAGGACACCTGTCGGGGGAGTGAACACGTGTGTGCACAGCAGCCGGGCACACGTACAATGCGGTACCAGGCGCACCTCAGCCCACCCTCTGTGGACAAGCTGGATCCTGTTGTGCGCCCGCCATGCCCCTTGACAAGGCACACACAGCCCCAGTCGACCAGGTGTAACCCCAACATAGTCAATCCGCACAGGCGATACAGGGCACGGGATGGCAGTGGAGCATGGTGTGTGAGAGGTCTCCTCGCGCTCCTCCTGGTCATATCACGCAGGCAATAGAACCTCAACGTCTAGCATGGCACAAGTCACATGGAAGTGTAGGGGGACGCACCACAGCACGAGCAGCACTGACGTCACGGGAGGTGGCTCGCA
Organism: Calotriton arnoldi; assembly: GCA_963921515.1. Taxonomy (NCBI): domain Eukaryota; kingdom Metazoa; phylum Chordata; class Amphibia; order Caudata; family Salamandridae; genus Calotriton; species Calotriton arnoldi. The sequence goes on from CAWUFW010007280.1 coordinate 214,800, forward strand.
CCATCCCATCCATTGCCCATCATACCAACCACGCCACATGCCATTGCGACTAAGTGCAAGCGCGTGCGCCACCACCCCCGAGCCCTCCCCAGAGAGGCCAAAGAGTGAATGTGTGGGCCATCAGTCACAGACGGACGTGGCCTGGCCGCAAGGGCAGCCACAGCCAGTGGGTGTCGCAGGTGGCGGATCCGGAAGGCGAAGACTGTGATGCATAGTCCATGCAGGCCGGGTCTCCATTTGGGGCACCACGCAGGTGGACGGCGTCCCGCAACACATCATACCCTGAGACAGCCCACTCGTGCAACTGGACCCACACATACACTCCTTGCCCTCTCTGGTGCGAGCTTGGGGCTGCCTGTGCAAGCGCTAGCCTCGCAGGTGAGCATGCATATTGGGGGAGCGAGGGGAGGACATGAGGGCTGGGGCGAAGATGACTGTATCACTGTCAGTGAGTACAAGGGATGACCCAGATGTGGAAAGGAAGAGACGTGTCCCGTGTGTACTGCAACTAGTCGCCAATCCAACTACCCCCCATGTCCGGAATGTAAGCCCGCACCTAGGCCCGCCCATCCGCCACATCGAACATACCACCAGCACGACAACCTTCCCATTCGAAACACTGACTGGGGGTGGCGACCAGTGTACAATCATGTGTAGCCTACCCACGCGTACATGTGGGCCCTCCATGATCCATGTCACCTGCGGCAAAGTCATGACATGCGCAATGAGGGAAGTGAGGAGAGCTGTCCGCCCCACGCGCAGAAGGTGCATCAGCTCCACAGACCCAGCAGCGAGTCCAGCAGGGGTCACATGTGCAGGGGCAGCTGTGCCTGGTGTGAAGGCACATGCATATAGACAGCACATCGACCAATGTGTAGTCTGCCCACATCTACAGTCCATCATCATGCGGACATAGGAATTGAACACAGGGCAACACATCTTAGTTGGTGCACCCACCGTGACCAACAATGCGCAATCATCGACGTACCCGCCCTGTGCATGGCCCCCCACCCAACGGAGGCACATCCAGTGCCACCATCCCACACACACAAGCCTACCACGGAACATGCTGTGTCCAATGGTCAGTACAGAGTCAGCGCCCATCTGGTGGAACCTGAACAGGAGACACATGTACACACATGCCAGCTCCCACTATGTACGTCTGCCACCTGGCACGTGCAATGTAACCTCTCACCTGTGACGTGTGACTGCAAGCACACAGCCGTCTTGGCATGGGGCTGTCAATGTGGACACCTGTCAATGTTTCGGGAGGTGTGATCCGTACAGTGCTGTACATAGGGTGCAGTGCTGACACCTACTACTGTCTCATATCCCCTCGTGCCACAGGTCCCACTTGTTTTGGCCGCTCAGCCTGTGCCCACATCGTTGTCGTCGTGTGCCATACTCATCCAGCCGCGGAAGCAGTTCCATGCTCAGCAGACATTCATGTTGCCGTGGCGTTGCCGCTTGACGGATATGCAGTCAGTCCCCATCAGCACGCCCCGCAAGTCATTGGGGCCTAGATCCCCATGTGCATGCACATGGCAGTGGTTTGTATCACTAGCCATTGCCATTGTTGGGAGACCTGTGTAAGTGTATTGTGGCCGTGCCGTCCCAGCTTGACAGCTGGGCTGTGGCTCATGTGCTTGCTCAGTCATGTCAGTGATGTGTATGCGAAATTGCTATGTGTCGTGTTGCATTGACATGTGTCCTCTGCCATTGTCCCTAGGCGGAGACCGAACATTGACCGCCCATACCAATTGCTGGCGGACATGGACGATACAGAGGTTATTAGGAAGTTTCGGCTGGACAGGCCAACCCTGCATCGACTGTGTGCCATGTTAGAACCCCATCTCCGTCCCCGCAGGGTGTATCCGACTGCTGTCACCCCCACGGCTAAGGTGATGGCCGCCATGCATTTCTTCGCCACTGGGTCATTCCAGCACACAGTGGGCATTGGAGGAGGGATGTCCCAGCCCATGTTCAGCAAGGTGCTGAGGGATGTACTGGCAGCCATGATGCTGTACCGGAACAGGTACATCCGCTTCCCCAGGGCTCGTGAATTGGCGGCAGTGAAGGGTGCATTCTATGCCCTTGGCAGAATCCCACACGTCGTTGGAGCCATTGACTGCACACATGTCGGCCTTGTTCCACCACAGGCCACTGAGCACCTGTACCGCAACAGGAAGCACACGCACTCCCTGAATGTGCAAGTGGTGTGCCTTGCGGACATGGTGATCACCCACGTGTGTGCAAAGTTCCCAGGCTCGGCCCATGACGCACACATAATGCGCAACAGCATCTTGCCACGACTGATGTCCAATATGCAACAGGATCGTGCCTGTATTGTCGGTGAGTATGTGGAGTGGTGTAGCGTGCTGGCTGTGCGATGCTGTCCCCTGTCCAGTTGGATTAGCAACGGTTCTCTGTGTCCCTCACACCCAGGTGACTCTGCGTATCCGAATGGGGCATGGCTGCTCAGTCCATTGAGGAATCCTCGCACCCCAACAGACGATCGCTACAATGAGGCACATGGGAGGACCAGACGTGTGGTCGAGCGTACCTTTGGCCTCCTCAAGTCCAGGTTCAGGTGCCTGGACCGCACCGGGAGTGCGCTGGCGTACTCCCCACAGAAGGTGTGCCGGATAGTGGTGGCGTGCTGCATGCTGCACAATCTGGCCATTCGGAAGCAGATCCCCCTCATCGTTGATGACGGAGATCAACCAGGGCCCCAGCCCGCAGACCAGGACAGCTCGAGTGAGGAGGACAGCGGAGAGGAGGAAGCTGGTAATGTGCGGCAGCAGCTCATCGCCCGCTACTTCACTTGACGGTGAGTGTCCATGTACGACGGCTGATGTGGCTGTATCTGTGCAGGTGTGTGTGTGCTGTGTCAGGGTGGCCGTTTGTCACTGCGTGCTGTGTGTCAACGCTCCATGGCCAGGGTAGTATGCCACTGTTGGTGGCTGTGGCATTGTGCCCTATTGCTCTGTGCGATGTGTGTACATTGCTTGTAGTTGTTGACATGTACTGTGTGATGGGTGTGTGACACACTCATTGAATGTGCTCCTGTTCTGTCTCCCACCCCTAGGTCCCTACAGGCCCTCCGGATTCAAATGCCATGCCACGCATCAGGTGCCTTTCCGCCCAAGGTGGCCGTTGTATTCCGTACAAATAAGACACAGTGCACAAACAGCAGTTAGTGAAAAAGGTGCATTTATTACAAACTGTGACATGTGATTGTGTGTAAGGTGATGACAAAAGTGGTGCGTGCAGTGACAATGAGCTGTCGGTCATGGCTGCGTGATGATCAGGGTGTACCCACTGGTTCTATGTCCATAGTCCAACACACACATGCCATCCAGATGGCTGTGTGGAGTGGGATCGTAGTCCAAGTCAATGCAGTGGCTGGTCAAGGAAGGCTGGCGGAAGGCTGGCTGGCTGCCTCACTTGCGTTTGGAGCGTGCGAAGTCCTCCCGGGAGATCTGTTTCCACTTCGGACGGCCCCTTCCACGTTTGCGAGGGGGTGCCTGCTTGCGACATGCTGGTGGTTGAGGTGTGATCACTGGCTGTGGACGCAGGGGAACTGGACACTGCTGCTCCACCCTGCGCCCCGGCAGGTGGTGGCGGAGGGGAGCTGCTGTCCCTGGCTGTGACCTCACCGCCACCACCAGCTGTCCCATGAGGTCCACGATTTGGCCCATACGGGCGTCCATGGACCTCAGCACCCCCAGCACCTCACGCGTGTCTGAAGCAGACCGGACCCATTGTCCTTGGGCCTCTTCATAGGCCCCAAGGACTCTGGCCATGTGAGGCAGGGCATGGCTCCCAGGGGAGGCTGGCGTTTCCCTGACCCTGCTCCTCCTACCAGTCCTGCTGCCACCGGCCTGCCCACTAGCCACATTGCTCACCACGGTCCTCGCTGTGGCTCCCAGGGTGGATCCAGTCGTCCGGGCCACCACCTGCGCTGGGGCTGGTGCCAGCGAAGACGTGGCGGTGGTGGCGGCGGTGGTGGTCGGTGCGGCGATGGTGGCGGTTGCGGCAGTGGTAGTGGCCACAATGACCGTGGGTGTGGCCGCAACGACAGTGGCAGCAGGGGGCTGGGAATGTTCAGCAGCCCTGGATGATGGGTTGGTGGGTAGGAGGGGTCCTGGGGAGCGGCTGGGCCCTGCCACACCAGATGGGCCTGCTTGGTTGTCCGTGTCCGAAGAGGAGGACAGATCCTCCAGATCCGTGTGTCCTCGTTGGGGGCTTGTAGGCTGGCTGTGCTGGCTGCTGGCTCCATCCCCAGCATCCAGCAGTTCGTCACCTGTGGAGAGAATGAGATTTGTTATTGTGTTGCACCTGGCGAAGTATGTATTTGTCGTCTGACATTGACAGTCCGTGCAATCTCGTACATGGGTTTCCCGGAGGCGTGTGTGTGGCTGTAGCATCTGTAGTTGTGTGTGCTTGGCAATGGGACTGTGTGCTGTGCACATGTGGCATGGGACGGATTGGCCATGCCGATGGGTGTGTTGCTGTGCCCCTACTTATTGTGACTCTGGTGTATGCGGGCTCCTGGCCCATCCTGGGTCTGGTTTGTACTTTGCTTTTGGTGTTCAGATGGAACGCTTAGGTACGCATATGGCAACATGGGGGCCATGCCCCAGATTCGCATTTGGGAGGGGATATGCTTTTGGGGTTCAAATGGAACGCTTAGGAACGCATATGGCAACATGGGGGCTATGCCCCAGATTCGCATTTGGGAGGGGATATGCTTTTGGGGTTCAAATGGAACGCTTAGGAACGCATATGGCAACATGGGGGCTATGCCCCAGATTCGCATTTGGGAGGGGATATGCTTTTGTGGTTCAAATGGAACGCTTAGGAACGCATATGGCAACATGGGGCTATGCCCCAGATTCGCATTTGGGAGGGGATATGCTTTTGGGGTTCAAATGGAACGCTTAGGAACGCATATGGCAACATGGGGGCTATGCCCCAGATTCACATTTGGGAGGGGATATGCTTTTGGGGTTCAAATGGAACGCTTAGGAACGCATATGGCAACATGGGGGCTATGCCCCAGATTCGCATTTGGGAGGGGATATGCTTTTGGGGTACATGCTGTGAGCCATGGGTGCCGAACGTGACATGTGTTGTGGCAGCATGACAGTGCATGGTTTGAGGTGTGTGCATGCTTGACATGGCCTGCATATTTGCTGTCTGTTGTGATTACTGGACATGGCATTGGACGCATCGTTATGAGTGAGTGATAGTTGTGTGCCAGCCAACGTATTGCAGTTGTCCCATCTCCTTGGTGTGCGTGCTGCCCCGTGCCATGTGCATCACTGCAGTGCTCGGGGGGGGTGTGGCCCATGTTGTGTGTTGTTGCTCACAGTGTGTCGTGCGCTTAATTGACTTCTGGCACATGGTTGGTCATGGGCATGTGTCTTAGCGTGACTGCTGTATGTGTGGCAGCTGTGCGGATGACATGCCTTTCATGAGACTGGGGCTGACGGATGGGATGGATGGTATGTTGTATGTGCATGGTGTGTCTGTGAGTTTGATGGGTTCAGTGGTGTTCGTGTGCATTTATGTTGTTCCGCTCTGTTGCGTCTAGTGTTGTTTGTCTTACATAGGCGTAGTTGTGGGGTGTGTTGTTGACAGGCAGTAGGGGCTACATGGACAGGACTTCAATGGTGTTTCGGTTGTGTGTGATGAGTTGCACAGTGGCTGCCGTGTGGGACTATATTCAGTGTGGCTTGTGCATGCAGACGTGGCTCCTTGGGTGTTGCTATGTCTGTGATGGGTCATGTGGGGTGTGAGTCTGTTGTTCATGTCCGTGTGCACATTGTTCACTTGTTCGTGACGGTGGGCGGTGCTGCGTGTTCGTCTGCTACGTGACATGTCCCATGTGTTGGTCGTGTTATGGTCCTCATGCCTCCAGTAATCCAGCCCTGTCCAGTTTCCCACCTGCAAGTTGTTCATGCGTGCACTGTACTGGATGCCACATGGCTCTAAGCGGGGGTGCTCCATGTTGCAGGTCTGTGGGGGTGGGGGGTGTTGTGGGTCGTGGGGGTGGCTGGACACCCACTGACACCGATTGCTGTGGACCGTGATGTCTGCCTTTCGGCTGTCGTTGTGCACTGCGGTGGCTGACACGTGGCTGTGGGGTGTGGGGATGCTCCTCCTTGCTGTGCTGTGGGACTGGGGCCTGGTGTGTGTTGTACTTGGGCTGTCCACCGTCCCACCCACTGCACTTTGTGTTCCTGCCACTTACCTGTTACTTGTCGGTTAGTGCAGCTGTGGCGGACACATGGGTGTGGTGGGTGCTCGTTGTGGCGCTTCTGGCATATTTGGGGACCTGTTGGTGGTTACGTGGCTGGCTTAGTGTACACATGTCCCCACGCATCTTACAGTTGTTCGGTTTGGGCTGTGTGTGGTAGTGTCTGTTGCATGTGTGTGTGATGTGTTGTGTATTGTGTGCTGGACATGGGGGTGTTTGTCCCTGGGAGCTGTGGCATGGTGGTAGTGCATGTGAGTACATAGCGGTGTGCTGGTATACATTAGTTTGTACTTACCAGCCTCCACTCCCCCTGCTAATCCGGCGAGGATCTCCGGATGTATTACGACTCGCACCTTCTCCTCCCACGCTTTGAAGGTCTTAAAGAGCGCGGGATTCCCTCCGCCAGTGACGGCAGCCAGCTCTCTGTTTTTGCCCTCCTTCTTCTTGACCAGGCTCTTTACGTCATACCAACGTTTGTTAATCTCGACTCTGTTCCTGGGCAGGGTCCCAACTGCATTGACCTGGTCTACGATCCGGTTCCACATTCTGTTTCTGGTGGCTAGTGGTGTGTGCTGGACCATGTTCCCATAGATTTGTGGGTACACCTTGATGATCTCGTCGACCATGACCGTCAGCTCCATGGGCGTGAACTTGGGCATTCTTTGTGGTGCCATGGTGTTTGTGGTGCTGGTGCGGTGTGTGTTGTGTAATGTGCAGGGGGTTTGTGGTGCCGGTGTTTGGTGGTGGTGGTGGTGGTGGTGGTGGTGGTTGGTGGTGGTGGTGGTGGTGGTTGTGATGTGTGCGTTTCTGTGGTGTGCTGCTGTCCTTGCTGTGTCACTGTGTCCTCTCCTCTCCTCTCTGGTTTGCAATGTAGCAAGGGGTTGTGGTCTGTGGGAGTGCTGCTTTTGTACTCACCTATGTGGGTGTGTCCTCATGGTCTGTTGTTTTCAGGTGTGTTGTGTCTGGGGTTCTGGCCTTTGTATTTTTTGTTTGTCCGGGGGTGTTTTCGGGATGTGTACTGTGCTTGTGTATTTGTGCGTGCCTTGCTGTGTGGACTTGTTGGCCATGTTGTGTGCTATTGGTTTTGTGTGCGGATGGTTTCTGGGCAGGTACGTTGGCGCCATGGCTTCTGCCGTGTCGATTCTCATCGGCGTTGTTTGCGCTGGCGGGCGGTATATTTGTGGTTTTTCCACGCTCATGTCGGTGCGATCGTAATTTCACGTGCGGTGTGTCGGCCGTGAGGGCGGGCGGTTGTGTGTTGTCGTGCGTGTTTCCGTCCGTGGCGGGCGGTTTGACTCCGACTCGGACGTTGGCGGGCGGTATTTTGTGTGGTTTTTCCGCCGATGGCGGTTTTCGGTTTGTGTATTCGTAATGGCGTGGTCGGTGTTCAGGCGGTGTGTGCGGGCGGATTTTTGCCGCTTCCATGCCTGGCGGATTTATTTACGCCGGGTATCGTAATGGGCCCCTTAGTTTCTATTTGTGTTTAGTTGAGAAAAAAAATACTTACTATTTTTAGTTGAGGACGTTTATTTCGTTGATGTTGTTCTTTCATTGAAGTTTGTAGAAGCTGTGAAGAGAAAAGTATTTGTTAGTTATATTCTTTTTTATTTAATTAAGTGTTTATTAATTTGCTCTATTTGTTGGTTAATTTATATACTTAGGGGCCCATTACGATAACCGGCGGTAATAAATCCGCCATCCACTATAGCCTGAAAAAACCGCCCGCCTGCACCATGGGAATACCGACCGAGCAATTATGATGTCGCGAAGCAACCTCCGCCCGCGGCGGTAAAAACACACAAAATTCCCCCCGTCCATGTCAGAGTAGAAGATTATCCGTCCGCCACGGACGCAATCCCGCCCGACAACCCAAATCCGCCCACTCTGACGACCGAGACACCGGCCGTGAAATTATGATCTCCCCGACATGAGCGCGGAAAATCTACATATTTCCCGCCCGCCACGGTTAACAACAGAGATGAATAACTGACAAGGCGGAAGGCCTGGCGGCCACGTCCATGCACGGAAATCATTGGCGGACCAAACAAATACACACAACATGGCCAACAAGTCCACACAGCAAACTACTCCAAAATACCCAAACACAGAACACATCCCAAAGACACATCCCCCCTGGCAAAACAAAAAAACTACTAATCCGAGGACACCAGGCAGAACACACCTGAAAACGACAGCTCATCATGACACACCCACATAGGCGAGTACAAAAGCAGCCCCTTCACAGACCACAATCCCTTGCACTTCTACAAAGCGAAGACGACAGCAGAGAACCCAGAGAGCCACAAAGGAAAGCAGCATACCACACGCACGCACACATCACACCCATCACCACCACCACCATCACCACTGAAACACCGGCACCACTAACCCCCTGCACATCACACACCTCACACCCACCACACCAGCACCACAAATACAAAACCACACACCATGGCAACACAAAGAATGCCTAAGTACACTGCCACTGAGTTGACGGTCATGGTCGACGAGATCATCAAGGTGCACCCACAAATCTATGGGAACCAGGTCCAACAGACACCAGAAACAGAATGTGGAGCAGGATAGTAGACCAGGTGAATGCAGTTGGGAACGTGCCACGCAACCGGGGTGAAATTACAAAGAGGTGGCACGACCTGAAAAGCGTGGTCAGGAAGAAGGAGGCCAAGAATCGTGAGCTGGCTGACAGGACTGGTGGCGGAAATGCCGCGCCATTCAAGACCTTCAAGCCGTGGGAGGAGAAGGTGCGAGGCATTCTACATCCGGAGACTCTCACCGGAATACCAGGGGGAGTGGAGGCTGGTAAGTACAAACAAATGTATACCAGCACACCGCTATGTACTGTCATGCACTACCACAATGCCATAGCTCCGAGGGCCAAACACCCCCATGTCCAGTACACAATCCACAAGACATCTCTCACACATGCAACAGACACTCCCACACACTCAGCCCAAAGGTACCAACAAACAAAACCATGGGGGCATGTGTACAGTCGCCAGCACCACAACTCCCACCAGGTCCCCATGTACCCCAGATGCGCCGGAAGGAAGGAGCACTCCCCACACCTACACTCATGTGTCAGCCATAGCTGCACTAACCAACAAGTAACAGGTAAGTAGCCTTACCACAAAGTCCGTGTATCGGAGGGGGGACTGCAGAAGTACAACCCCCACCAGGCCCCTAGTCCCACAGCGCAGCAAGATGGAGCACTCCCCACACCCATGTGTCAGCCATTGCAGTGCACACCTTCACCCGACAGGTAGATATGTTTCCCTACATGGAGGGGTGTCTGTGTGTGGTAAGCCATCACCACAACTCACAACACGGCCCCCACTCCCGCAGACCAGCAAGATGGAGCACCCCTCCCTCTCATAACCATGTGGTAGCCATTGCATTGCTCCCTCAAAACCAACAAGTAGGTAGACTACTGTACAGGGCGGGGTGTCTGTAGGCATGAGGACTGTACTACGACTAACATTTGGGACATGTCACGTAGCAGAGGAACAGGTAGCACTGCTCCCTGTCATAATCATGTGACTAATGTGCACACGGACATGAATTACAGAGTTATAGCCCACATGAGCCATCTCAAATACAGTAACACGTAAGGAGTCACGTCTGCATGCACAAGTCTCACTGGAGTACTGACCCACATGGCGTGCACTGTGCCAGTCATCACACACATCAGCAACACCATCGAAGTCTTGTCCATGTAGTCGTGTCTGCTTGTTCCGTTGACATTGTACAACATCACCCATGTAAGTCTATCTTGTCTCAATGTAACAGAGTGGAACCCCAGTAATGTCACATACACCACTGGACCCATGAACCACAGAGCTACACAATGCACATTCAAAATCTCATCCATCTCATCTTTCAGCCCCAGTGTCATGAAAGGTATATCATCTAAACAGTTGTCCCATATACAGTAGTTCAGCAATGATTCCTGCCGATGACCAAAAATATGTCTGCAGTGCCTGAAGCGCACGTCACACTGTGATTTACAACATACCTAATATAGTCAACACCCCAAGAGCACTGCATTGCTGCACATGGCTGAGGGTAGCACGCACACCAAGGAATTGTCCCATCTGCAATACGTTGTGTGGCACACAACCATTACTCACTCACTACAATGCTTGCAGTGTAATGTCCCTAAATGACAACAGTGAGCAGATATGCTGGGTATGTCAGACATACACACACCTTTGTCTCTGTAGTGTCGTGTGGCCAAATCACATCTCCCCTTCTGCACCCATATGTCACAGTATGTACCACCAAACCATATTTCACCTCAAAAGCGTTGATGGGGCTGTACCCCTTTTGCCATCTGCGTTTCTAAGCGATTCATTTGAACCCCAAAACCATATTTCATATCAAAAGCGTTGATGGAGCTGTACTCCTTTTCCCATCTGCGTTTCTAAGCGTTTCATTTGAACCCCAAAACCATATTTCATCTCAAAAGCGTTCATGGGCCTGTACCCCGTTTCCACCAAAGCCACAAAATGTAGGGGTACTGCAACACACACAGATTGACATTCCAAATCCGTCCCATGCCATATGCACCCATCACACTATTCCATTGCCTTGATCACGCACACACATTGTAGAGCCATACACACGCTTCTGGGAAATCAGTGCACAACTGTGCACAAACTGTGAATGTCAGACATCTAACACAAACCTTGCAAGGTGCAACACAATAACCTTTCGTCTCCGCCCCACAGGTGACGAACAACATGATGCTGGAGAGGGAGACAGCAGCCATCACAGCCAGTCCACAAGCCCTCCACCCGGACTCACGGATGTGGAAGACCTGGACACCTCTTCGGACGAGGACTCCCGACCAGGCACATCTGGTGTGGCAGGGCGCAACCGCTCCCCAGGACCCCTCCTACCCACCAACCCATCTCCCAGGGCTGGTGACCAGTCTCAGGCCCCTGCTGCCACGGTCATTGCGGCCACCACCACCGCCGCAACCACCACCACCACCAGGGCCTCCCTGACCACTCACCCTGCGCAAGGGGTGGTACGCATGTCGACATCGACCCTGGGAGCCAGAACGAGGCCCCGGGTGACCAATGTGGCGAGTGGGCAGGTTGGTGGCAGCAGTTCAGGTGGGAGGAGCAGGGTCAGGCCAACGCCATCAGAGCCTGGGAGCCAAGCCCTGCCGCAAATCGCCAGAGTCCTTGGGGCCTATGAAGAGGCCCAGGGACAATGGGCCCGGTCAGCTGCCGATACGCGGGAAGTCCTTGGGGTGTTGAGGTCCATGGACGCCCATATGGGCCAATTCGTGACCCGTATGGGCCAACTTGTCGACCTCATGGGCCAGCTAGTGGTGGTGGTGAGGGCCCAATCAAGGCCAACCACACCACCTCCGCCACCACCTGCTGGGGCGCAGGGTCGTGCAACATCCAGTTCCCCTGCGTCCACAGCGAGTGGGTAATCCTCAGCCACCACCAGCAGCCCACAAACACAACCCCCCCCCCCTCTCAAACGTGGAAGGGGTCGTCCGAAGAGGAAACAGGTGTCCAGAGATGACTTCGCACGCTCCAAACGCCAGTGAGTCAGCCAGCCACGGTGGCCATCTACTGCATTCACTTGGACTACTATCCTACCCCACACTGCCATGTGAATGGCATGTGTCTGTCGGACTGTGGACCCAGAACAACATGGGTACACCTTGACCATCACGCGGACATGACCGTCAACTCATTGTTTCAGCATGCACCACTTTTGTGATCACCTTGCCCACAATCACGTCACTGCTTAAAATAAATACACCTGGATCACATTCTGTTTTATCTGCTCTGTGTTTAAGCAAGGATGTGCAACCGTCACCATGATCAGAAATGCATCTGGAGCGTGGTATGTCGATAGGCCAGGAGAGGCTGTAGGGACCTAGGGGTGAAAAACAGAACAAGAGTCCATTGAATGTGTGTGTCACACACTCATCACACAGTACTTGTCATCAAGTTTAAGCAATGTACACACATCTCACAGAGCAACAGGGCACAATGCTACAGCCACTGTCAGTGGCATACTACCCTGGACATGGACCATTGCCACACAGCACTCAGTGAACAATAGGCCGCCGTGACAATGCACACATACACCTACACAACTACAGCAACATCAGCCGTCGTACATGGTCACTCACCGTCAAGTGAAGTAGCGGGCGATGAGCTGCTGACGCTCATTCACTGCTTCCTCCTCTCCACTGTCCTCGTCACTGGACACGGCTTGGTCTGCAGGCGGGGGCCCTGGCTGATCACTGTCATCCACTATCAGGGGGATCTGCCTGCGAATCGCGAGATTGTGCAGCATGCAGCATGCCACAACTATCTGACACACCTTCTGTGGGGAGTATGCCAGTGCACCCCCGGTGCGGTCCAGGCATCTGAATCTGGACTTCAGAAGTCCAAAAGTCCGCTCCACCACACGTCTGGTCCTCCCATGTGCCTCATTGTATCTGACATCAGCTGGTGTCCTAGGATTACGTAGTGGGCTCAGCAGCCAAGGCCCGTTAGGATATGCAGTCACCTGGGTGTGAGAAACACAGAGAACCGTTGCAATTCCAACAGGATACAAGACAGCATGTCACACCCAGCAGGCGACACGAGTATGCATACTCACCAACAATCCATGCACGGTCCGGTTGAAGATTGGTCATCATTCGTGGGAGGATGCTGTGGCGCATGATGTGCGAGTCATGGGCGGATCCGGGAAACTTCGCACACACGTGTGTGATAATCATGTCCGCTAGGCACACCACTTGCACATTCAGGGAGTGGAAATGTTTCCGGTTCCTATAGATGTGCTCCATGGCCTGTGGTGCAACAAGGCCAACATGGGTGCAATCAATTGCACCAATAACGTGGGGGATGCGTCCAAGGGCATAGAAAGCACCCTTCACTGCCGCCAAATCACGAGCCCTGGGGAATCGGCTGTACCGGTTCCTGTACAGCATCATAGCTGACAGGACATCCCGTAGCACCATGCTGAACATGGGCTGGGACATCCCACCTCCACTGCCCACCGTGTGTTGGAAAGATCCGGTTGCGAAAAAATGCAGTGCAGCCATCACCTTAGCCGTGGGGGTAAATGCTGTAGGATACGCCCTGCGAGGACGAAGGTGGGGTTCCAACATTGCACATAGGTGATGCAGGGTGGGTCGGTCCAGACGGAATTTCCGTATAACCTCCACATCCTCCATGTCTGCCAGCAATTGGTAGGGGCGATGTATGTTTGGTCTCCTCCTAGGACAGATTGAAGTGGACACATGTCAATGCAACACACCACATGGCATTTTCACATACACAAAACTAAATTTACTGACAAAGCAATAGAATCACAGAACAGCTGACAAATAGGGACAGCACATCTACAATACTCTTACACAGGTTCCCTTACCAATAGCAATGACCACTGACACAAACCATTGCTAGGAGCATGCACATGGGGATTTAGGCCATAATAGCTTGAAAGGAATGATGATGAATTCAGACTGCATATGTGGGAAGCGGCAACACCACGGCAATATACCTAGCTGCTGTGCCTGACACAGCTTCCGAGGCTGGGTGAGTATGGCACACACCAACAACACAATGTACACAGGCTGAGCGGCCCAAACAATTGGGTCCTGTTGCACAACGGGATATGAGACAGTCGATGTCCCTAGTTCACCCAATGTACAGCACTGTACGTATCACACCTCCAACACACATTGACAGGTGTACACATTGACAACTCCATGACAACACAGCTGTGTGAATGCAAATACACATCACAAGTGACACGTAACGTTGCACGTGCCAAGTGGCAGATGTACATTGAGAAATATGGCATGTGTGTGCATATGCACATCCCATGCTCCCATGCTGTGTACATGATGATGTGCCAACAGACATGTGGAGGCTGAGCACTGTCCGACAATGCCTATGCACACAGCATGAAGTGGCCCTGTCTAGTGTGGACATGCTCCCACACACAAATCATGGCCACACCTGCAAATGCATGGCACACATTAAACTGTGGATTCCACATGGCACCAGCGGACTGTACCCGCCATGGACCAGGCCCTTGAGGCCAACTCTAATGGCCCTCGCGGTTGCATCCTGCGTGTTCGACTATAGAGGTAAGCGTACCGGGACAGCTCGGAGTAGGCCTTTGTGTGCATTTGAAGTAGGCAGACATGGTACACCAATTGCAACAGCTTGGACCCACTGAAACAGCCCCAGGGGGCTATATGAGTGTGGGAGGGAGACCGGCATTACCACAGCTTCCGGGGACTGCTGCCTGGCATCCCTCAACAACACATGCTGCTTCTGCCACCTGTCCACCTTCATGTCGACGACTCTGAAGATATGTCCAGGTCCACTCACCAGCGAGGAGCTGGAGATCCTGGATTCCGAGCTCCACGCACACTGCCCAAGGCTATTTCTTGCAAAAGTTGGGTGTGTAAGACAACTACAGTGTGTGTGGGAGTGCATGTGGGGGACACACATGCTGTTGATCCGCAGCACAATGAGTCAGAGCCTGTGGGGTTCCAACATGCACTGCTTACCATGCTTACTACAGGTGGTAGGGATATGTAGGCTCTCTGGCGCTTTCCCATGCATGTCCCTCCCGAGTGGTGGTACATGGCATTTTCATGTCAGACATCCAGTGACGCAGCCACTTGGCAATGCAGGACTCAGGGCAGTTATTGCTTGTGTGAATGGCTGGCTGGGTCCCTGCTGGCCTTCTCAGTCTCAGCAGACCTGGGCTGCACATTGACTGCCCAATCCTAGAAGGAAACAACACTGACTGTACAGTGGGTTACATGTGTCTTTTGTTCACAACTCTCCGGAAATGCGCAAACTCAGCCCTGTCGATTGAACACTCCAGGCCTTGTGATAGGGATGTGTTTGAGAGATAGTGGCACTGAATGTGACCTCCATTGCGGGGTGAGCCATTCACAGGGCGAGTACGTTGAGGGCTGCGCAGTGTTGGACACAGTGAGTCCACCCACAAAGATGTGTTGCCTTGTGATCTATGTGTTGGTCTACCTGACAATGGACAGTAGATGTGGGCAGACTACACATTGCTCAATGTGCTGGCATCCTGCATGTGAATGGGATGGACAGGTACTGTGTACACACTCCCACCAGCATGCATTCACGTGTGGTGTACACATGCTGTTATGCCATGTCCGATTACTTCTTGGCTCTGTTACACATCTCTGAGTATTTTGGATGGCTCAGCATCATGCCACTGTTATTGGTGGATGTGGGTGATGATGAGAAGTTTATGAGTGATATTTCAACCCTCTTGTGTACCATCCCTGCAGTTGGAAGTCCTCCAGCCCAAGGCCTTGTGATGAGCCATTGCATCCAAGTTGATGCCTCTGTGTATGTGTAACCGACAGTGCAGCCAATTCCACAAAGGGTGTGACGTCATCTGCCGGATGAGCGACTACGTGGCGGAGACGAATCGGGGGATGCCCCTCGTATTGTCAGGTTAGCACGGCGCTTCATTTCACCACTAATGGTCTGCATCTTGACAGTCACACAGCCTGTGCCAGATGCACGTTTGTAGGGGCATCAGCAGCAAGCAAGTGTACAGTATTGTGGGATGGTGTCTTTTGCTGTGAGAGGCAGCATGTGTCCACAGCCTACCCATAATCTGGGTAATGTGATGTATGTTGTGTGATGCAGTGGGTTGTAAGTGTACTCTGTGCTGGGTGCATCTGACATGCATATGCGATTCCTGAGGGTCAAGATGTAATTTGAGCACTCTGCATTGTCAATGCATTCAGAGTCGTATCCCTCAGGAACAACCTGTAGTAGGCTGGAGTGGCAATTCACATGTATGTTTGAGGCACTGTGCCTACTCTGATTCCGTTCGGACGTGTGTGCGATGTCTCACCTCATATTCCTGGTACTTACACATCCGGCACACTGTGCAACAGTAGTTGTGCTCGTGCAAACGACAGGTGGATGGCATGGGCTCATGACCATTGTGGACTGTCATGTTGCAGTCTGTGTGAGTGGTGTCCCATTCTGCTCCATGCAGGTATGTCCTTGGCCTAATTACGTAGTGGTCATCCTTGCCACCATCAGGACTGTGGGTGTGCACACAGCGATTTGTGGCTATGGTCGCAGGGTGACACAGGCCGGGTGTTGTGCTATGTGCACAACACATGTGCCACTTATTAGCGGCTTCATTTCCTGTACGCCAGCTATTACGTGTTGATTGTGGTGGCTGTATACAATTGCACAGGTATCGTGCAACATGTTGATTTGGGAATGTTCTGTGCTGCTTCCCTTGCACATGTCTGTTTAATTGATGCCAAATGAGTGAGGCCACCTCGCTCTCTCTCATGTAGCATCTCCCGTGGGTGCTGAGGGACAGGGGACGGTCAACAGTGGTGAGACATCGGATGAAGCAGCTGCACAGGAGCTGAGTGAGACAGATGTGACCAGCGCCTCGGAGGGGCCAGACGTGTGCTGGATGAATCACAGGCCGATACGGCAATTTCTGCGTCATCTGAGGACAGAGGTGATGCATCCATGTTTGCTAGCACAGGGGACGTGGGCTCTGGCTCCTCTTCAGCCACGCGGAGGCCAATGCCCGCCCTCCCATCTACTTCCACTGGTGCAACACGTGTCGGCACAAGGATGAAGGATAGAGTGTCCTTCACACCAGGCACAGCTGCCCCTGCACATGTGACCCCTGATGCCCTCAGTGCTGGGTCTGTTGAGCTTGTGCGGCATCTCTGCGTGGGGCAGACAGCTCTCCTCAATTACTTCATTGCCCATGACATCACCTTGCCGCAGGTGACATAGTTCATGGAGGGCCTACATGTACGCGTGGGTGGGCTACACCAGACTGTCCAATGGTTGTCCTCCCCAGTCAAGGTGGGCCTTCAACTGGGCCAATCTCAGGCGGACATTCCTGACCCTTTCTCCACACCCCTGGAAAGTGGCACATCTGACAACAGCAGGGCACGAGTCCTAAAAAATAGAAGTGGGGGGACGCTGACGTCACGACAGGAAGTGACATCACGAATGGTGGCTTGCACCGTCAGACTCATTGCCGCCCCTCGCTCACCCCTTATATGCGATTGCATCAGAGAAGCCAGCGCGTGCACCAGCAGCTCCGATCTCGCCCCAGAGAGGCCAAAGAGTGAATGTGTGGCTCCATTTGCTCCAGTTATCGAGCTCGCGGTAAAATAAGTGTGGGGACGCCATCCACCCGCGTGGTACCCCGACTGGAGCCCTGGACAACAGTGACTATGCATGACAGTCTCCGGAGTCCGGATACACCACATGCAACACACAGAAGCTGCCCTAGCGGGCCAAGCCGCAAACACCATCCCGGACGGAAGGTAGACCCACCGCGGCGCGCATAGTCATTACATCCGCTGCCATTGACAAGGGACCCATAGAGTGAGATATGGGCCTCAGGGTGACGGGCCTCTGAGCCATCCCCCACCAACGAGTGTCATGCAACTCACACATTTCGCAAAGCCAAGAGGACACTTTGCCTGCACACCAGGGCTCGAGTCGGGGTACCACGCGGGTGGACGGCGTCCCACACTTATTTTACTGTGAGGTCGATAACTGGAGCAAATGGAGCCCCACATTCACTCTTTGGCCTCTCTGGGGAGAGATTGGAGCTGCTGCTCACGCGCTGGCTTCTCTGATGCAATCGCATCTAAGGGGTCAGCGAGGGGCGGCAATGAGTCTGATGGTGCAAGCCACCTTTCGTGACGTCACTTCCTGTCGTGACGTCAGCGTCCCCCCACTTCTTATTTAGGACTTGTGCCCTGCTGCACACTGAGAATGTGTTGCCTGCGAGATGTGATCAGGAGAAGGGCGCCATGACCTCCCACCCACCAAGCTCCACTGCCATCCCGTGCCCTGGGTAGCCTGTGCAGGTGGACAATGTAGGGGGTACACCTGGAGGACAGGGGATGTAGGTGCCTTGGCAAGGGCCTGGCAGATGCACAGCAGTATCCAGCATGTCCCCAGAGGGAGGGCTAACGTCTACACCTGATGCAGCATTGATCGTGTGCCCGCCTGTTGTGCCCACACGAGTTCACATTCATCCCCAGACAGGTAGGCTTTCCAAATACCCAACACAGTGGAAATCTACCCCTCCGGGATCCTCCCCACACAGTCTGTTTCAACACTGCATGAGTGCACCTACCCGTGCCACCCACCCACCTGGGCCAAGCAGCCCACCCGCTTCACATTCCACATGTGTGTCTTCCACAGTTGTGCTTCTCTCTCAGGGGCGGACCTCCAACTGTCCTGTAGCACACAGACAGCACCGAGTTGGACTGGCATCCTGTTTGAATGGTAGGCACCCTCACACAACTACCTGTGAGACAGTGGTGGCTGTAATGGCTATTGTGACTGCCATGGCAGTGTTGCTGGCCATGGCAGGGTACACTCACACACAATGCATACGCAGCTTTTCGTATCACTACTCTGCACATCGGACTGGCCACTGTCCCTGGTGTTGAACAATATTGCCGCCTGTCTATGTAATCTGTGACTGGATGCTGTTGTTCCTGTAGTCGGTTGTGTCTGTGTAGTTGCTGATTGCAGTTGTTACTGTGTGTGCATAGTTAAGTGAGGCACATGCCGTGTATGGCACCTCAACAATTGCAATGTCTGGTCTCACATTCCAATGTGTTTTACACGTGGCTGGGACTTCACTTCTTTCAGACTCTGCTACTTGTGTGTGTGTGATGAAGAAGTATTTATGTGACACGGATTGTCTGCATGTATTTGGTGGTATTTCTGGGAAAATGTATACGTGTCATGTTTGCGTGCAGGCAAAGGATGTGAGTCTAGCCACAGGATGACAGGTAGCATGTGCAGAGTGTGCGGGTATGTGTGAGCTTACTTTCTGGGTGGCCAGCAGTGTAGGTGTATGTTAATCTTGTGATGAACATTGAGCCTGGGCACATGGCTTACTTTCAATGTGTGCATTTGGGAGGTGTAGGTGTGTGTGGTGTGAAGGGTGTGACTTTGGGGTAGTGTTGGTGTGTGTGTGTGCTCTGGCAATGTCGACTACACACATGTGTTACCCAGGGGCATGGTGGGTGTTTGTATCTGTGTTCAGGTCTGTGAATGTGAGCACATGTGTATTGTATGTTGCACAGTGTACAGTGTGTGGGTGTGTCCTTGCAGTTCAGGATGACTCCTACTTAAATATGTTTTGGCCATTGTGGGTCTGCAGGGTGTGTGACTGTCAAGATTGTGCCTTGTTTAATTAAGCATGTATGTGAATTTCTGCAGTTCGTACTCACTGTGCAGACCTGCCCACCCACACTGATATCGTGTGTGTGTGTTTTGTCATGCATTGCTGTAGCATGCTTCTTGTGTGGCTCCTAATTTTGCTTGATGAGTGTGATGTCAGACTGTGAAGGTAATTGTACACATATGTAGGACTGTGCTTTGTAGTGACCAGGCCGTCAGTGTTAATGTGATGAGCTGTTGGGCCACGTCAGAGTCTGACAAGCCAAGGCCCACAACCTCTGGTATTTCACTAGGTCCACTGTGGCGGCAACTCATATGCATTGACATCCAATGACAGTAGACTACATGGTCATCTCACGACTCTCGTGTACTTCACACACTCATCCTCTCTCATTCGTACTTGTGTTCGATAAATGATTCTACAGAGACACATATCTGCTTCAAGGCATGTATTTGAACCTACTTCCTCTGTGATGCAGTATAGTGGACACAACTGGCAGCGAAATGCATGTGGAGGATATACTTAGCATGATTACACATACAATAGGGGGTACAGGTAGATGTGATTAGTTGTTGATTGTGGAATTAAGGCTTCAGAGTTACAACTGCATTGCCCTTGCTATGCTACAGTACATTTGCTCATTACTGAAGAGCTCTAGACTTTGACACAGACAGTATTCATTTTGCCTACCAGACAGCTTGACATCATAGGCACAGTACATCTCAGTTCCATGGTACAGGATTACTACAATAGTGACTCCGACACACCTGCGTCAAAGGTGACATCAGAGCATGAGCCTACATGCATGCAGCAGCGTCTCACAAGTTGTTGCAATGTGGTGGCTAATGAACATGACACAATAACTAGGACCATGTTGTAGGGGGTTGCATTTGTTGTCCATGCAAAAGTCCTGGCACGGAAGTACAGACAAAGATGAGGTGACAGTTCTCACGTAATACAGCAGACAGATAAGTGGGCACTGACAGGTGCATGTGTTCAGGTGCGCAGAATACATATTATAGCATAGTTGTTCGTGCAGTATTGGCCATGTGGTTACTGTACACAAGTCCCATACCTCTGCCTCCCCCTGTTCATGCAGAGACACGGGATATGGTGAGGAACAGAGTGCATGTCCCGAAAATGTCAAATGTCATGGCAGTGGAGTTGATGGTAAGGTGTTTGTTGCAGATTGTATGGTATAGTTGTTGTACAGCTAACTGCCCACTCCGTGCGAAAGCCAAGCATAGGTACGGTGTTGAACATCAATGTTCAATTGGGGGTATTGAGTCGGGGACCCATGAATTGACAAGTTGTCAGGTATGCGATACCTTCCAGCAGAGCATCCCTCGCATTGGTGGTAAACATGGATGACATCCAATGAAGCGGATGGTGGGTAGCAACGTGTTCATCGTAAGTTGTCCCATGTAGAAGCATGATGGGACATGTTGGACGACATTCGATGAAACTGTGATCCAGAATACGTTGTGTGGAGGCACACTGGTCCCATTGCAGTGTGTCCCCGATTGCAGCCACATACGCCATGCCCACATACACTGAACAGATCCTGTCGTGGGCGTCCAGGGGTGCAAACAAGTGTACCAAGTCCGCCTTTGGACATGCCGGGTTGGAGAGACCTAAATCCACAGGCCAGTGGAACGGACACCTCCGACAGTAGAAAACGGGGATGACGCAGCTGAACATTGCAATGCGGTAAGTTACTGGGTAACTTACATTCAGCATAGCCAGGTTTGCACAGCCCACTATCTGTAGCAAGCTGTCACTGTACAGCTGCATCTGTCCGGCGTAGTTGGGAGGCACTGGTGCAACAGCCATTTTGCTACAGGGTGATGTGATGGCGTGCTCCGGCTGCCTGAGCAGTCAGCAGGGTGCAACCTCCGACGATGCTGGGAATTCTGGAATGGATGTACGGCGGCAGGACTTGGGGTGTAGCTTGGGCGGAGGAAACAGGCCCTCATCCCACATGCTTCAATGAATGGTCAAGGCCAGTGGTGTCTGACTCTTTCCAGATTACTTGCATTTGACCCACAACGGGGAGTGGTATAATTGTATTTTGTAGTATTATCTTTCTTTCATGTTAGGCGCTATCTGCCAGTGGAAGGTTTACTCTGCATGGCTATGTTTGGCTTCTTGTTGGTACAATGGCTCCATTCTCCTGCAAACTTTGTTGCAATGTGATTTCAGAGTAGGAATGGAAGGCCATTCTGTGCTATCTGCTCTCCCGTGTGTGGGCGGGACACTCCGTTGCCGCTGTACATTGAGGCTTCTGTGTGGGTGTAGTAATTGAGAACACCTGTTCTCAGGCAGCAGGCTTTTTCTATCTTGTACATTGCATGGCTTGATATTGCGAGCAGGATGGAATAGGTATTTTTGGATGAGACTGGCGTGCCTTTTGCGGGCAATGTCCATATTCTGCGCTGTTATGTAGCAGCCGCCGTGTGCTTCTCCATGTTTTGCACACAAGGGTGAGTCCTATTTTGCCATCACATTACTCCCCTGTTTGGGACACTTGTGTGACATCCAGTTGACAACTGTGAGTTGTCGGTTGGGGACATGATTGATGCAGGGAGGCCACGTGACATGTGCCTTCAGGGTGGGGCTGGTGTGTGGGGTGTGTAGTTGTGACCCTGTGGTGTTTGTGTGCAGCCCATGCGTGGCGCTGTTGTTGGCCTCTGCGTTGTGCGCATGTGTACCTGCGTCATCGCCGCTGCGGTGCCGTGACGGGGACGTCACTTCCTGGTCCCGGGTAGTGGATGCCCAGGACGTTGCGAGTTGTTTTATTTTAGCAGGTGGGACATGTGTGGGTACAGTGGTGGATGGGTCCTGTCCACACAGGGGTGCCTGGGGGGGGCCATGTACAGTTTTTCCGCACTTGCATTGTGTGCAGTGTTTGCGTGCCCTTGTTGTGTGTCTGCCTACCTGCATGGTCGTGGCGCGTTCACTCCTAGGTGGTGCATCAGGTACAGCATGGGGATGGCCTGGAGAGCAGGATTCATTTCGGGGTGGGCCGCCTTTTTGGTCTCCGAACTCAAGTCGGGTTTCCGCCTTGGTATATCGTGCGCTGTCTCTTTGCCGGTGAGGCTGTTTGGTTGTGGCATCGTAATTTGGACGCCGGGCGGTACGTCATTTCGTCGGACGGTGTGTCTCCATTGGCTCGCGCCGCTACGTAGACGGGCGCACTTTGATGGCGGGCGGCGTCGCAGGATTACGGGCGGTGTTTGGTGGAGTTTTCACATCCTAATTTGGCGGGCGTGTGGGCCGTTGCTGGCGGACGGTAACTAGCGGTTTTTGCCTCCGACAGCACGGCGGTACTGCTTCCGCCCGGCATCGTAATGGGCCCCTTAGTTTTATATTTTTCTTTAATGTTGATTTTGTCCTTGTTTTTGAAGTTATTTGCTGTTTTGAGTTTTTTAGGTGGAGTTTTAGTGAAGTGTAATCTGTGAAACAAAGGAAAACGTTAAAGTTTTAGTTAATTTGATTATTTCTATTATTTAGTCTATTTTTATTTAGTTGTAAAAAAATATATATTTACTATTTTTAGTAGATGAAGTTTTTTTCCGTTGATGTTGTTTTGTTGACTTCTGTAGAAGCTGTTAAAATTTAAGTATTTGTCAGCTATGTTTTGCTTTTTTATTAAATATTAGTTTTAATTTGTTTACTTTATTTGTTGGTTAAGTCATATACTTACTTTGTTGATTTTATTGTTGTTTTGGACGTAAATCTTTGTTTTGAATTTTCTAGGTGGTGTTTTAGTGAAGTTTAATCTGTGACATATAAAGGAAAACATGTTAAAGATTTAGTTAATTTTTTTAAAGATAATTTTATTTATTTAGTTACAAAGGGGGTCATTACGATGTCGGATGAAAGTAGTGGGACCGGCCGCCTACGAGGCGGCCTACCCACCTACCGCATTACGATGCGACCGCCACCGCGGCGGTCGCAGGCCCTATCCCTAACATTGCGGCGGGGATGCAGTCAGCAGCCCCCGCCGCAATGCCCAGAAAAGGGCATTTGCATATCCCTGCACTACGTGGCAGGCACCATGCCGTGCTTGCCACATGGTGCAGGGATATGCCCCCAGTGCCCTTGTCCCAGGCCCAGAGATGAAGGGGGGCCCGCTACGGGCCCCCAAATTAGTTTCTGCCATTCGTTTTGCTGCGGATTGTCTGCCGCAAAACGAATGGCGGAAAGGGATATCATAACCCCTACGGCGGTGCCTGCAAGGCACCGCCGCAATGTCGGGCAATGTTTTGGTTCCGACATGGGTCGGAAAAGGACCGCCTGTCGGAATCGTGGCGGGCGGTCTTTACGACCGCCGTGCTGAACCAACTATTCCCCCTGCCATCATAATTTGGCGGGGGGAAAAACAGCAGCACGATGGCGGAGGGCCCGCCACCGACAGGCTGTCGGTGGCGGGCCTTACGCCATCGTAATCAGGCCCAAAGTTTTGTTTTTACCTTTAATGAGAGATTTTCTGAATAGTTGATTGTTTAGTTCTGTTTTCTGTCTCGCGAAGGTTCGTGCTTCCTCCACGTTTATCCGTTATATGGTAAATTCTGTGTTAATTGATTGTTTTTATAGTGTTTATTTAATTAGTTAGAGTTTTCTATTGGTTTGTGTTGGTATAGTTTAAATTTATTGGTCGAGATAGCTTTTTTAATTTTTTGGGTAGTTACTATTTAATTTGTTTAATATTTATAATGTTTGTTTAATGTTTGTTTTTATTTTGTTTATTACTGTTATTAAAATGTATATGTAGATAAATGTTATATATTTTTTTATATACGATATATATTTATGTTTGATTATTTTTGGTAGTTGTGATTTTTTTATGCTGTATTGTTTATTTATTTGTTTTTGGATTTTGTGTATTTGTTTTATTTAATTTTATTAATGTTGTAATGTTTAGTGTTTGTTTATAATGTTTGGAATAGGTCATTTCATTATATTATTGAAAATAGTTTATTTTTATGTTTAAATGTTATTTTCGGTATATGTTTATACGTGTTTTATCGATGTTTGTGTTGTCGATATTATTTATATATCGATGTTTTTGTTGTGTTATATTTTATTTTAATGTTATGGATATTTTTGTGTTCTTTATTTTGGTTGTCGATATTTTTGTCATCGAAATTATTTTTAACAATATTTTTTTATCAGTGTTTGTTATTTCTGTTTTGTGTATAGGGTGTCGATATTTTTGTATACGATATTGTTAACTCAATATTTTTGTAGTTCGATGTTATAGGAGTAGATGTTGTATCAGTGATCCATCTGGTCAATAGTTCAAGATATTTTTCTCCTGCCCACATAACCACCCACACATTACGTATTTTCCCTTCGGGCAAGGTTCCCAATTGCAGCACTCCGTCCACGGTATCCTGCGCTCCTCCCACGACTGATTTAATAGCAGCTGCAGCATGGACACCCCACGGAGCACCAAAGGCAAGCCTCTCTGCCCCCTGTGCCACGAATACTGGTTCTTCCCCTACCCAATGAGACCCTGCTGCGCTCCTCCATGCTCTTAACCCAAGCCACCACTCATTCCACTGCTGCCTCTGCTTCACACATCGAAGAAGGAGCGCTCACATGCCCCTCCTGCAATTTGTGTACTCCCACTCTACACCCACCATTTCTGCCCCAACAGCACCCCACTCGCTCACACACAAACCAGCCACCCACTCACGCTCAAACAGACCAAACACCACTCCACACTTGCATGCATGCTCCTCAATACCTGTCTGCTCACCAAACATGGTGATATGGGACTTACTGCACAACTACGCTCCTGCCCTTTTTTTTCTCACAGAAACATGGCTAAACCCAACCTCGGCACCATACATCCCTATAGCCATCTCCGTCAGCTACAGGATTGTTAGGCAAGATTGTCAGCACAAGCCCAGAGTTGTAGTCACCATCATATTAAAAAGCACCATCAGCTGCACCACATACACGGACACCCCTACTATCTACATGGAACACCTCACCTTCAAGATACACATCACAGCCAACTTCCCCCTGGGCGGAACCCTTGTGTACACAGCACAAGGACCCCAGCACTAATTTTCCCTGCAACATCAGACTTTTTTGCACTCAAAGCCAATACCTTCCTCTTCCTCTTAGTCCTTCACTTTCACCAAGACCACACTGACCCAAACTCTATGACCCTTCTGCCATTCTAGAAAACCTCTGAAAACTTGGCCTCAACCAGCATGTTACCAAACCCATCCACACCACCAGACACCTATTGGACCCAATTTTCTCCTCAATCAACAACATGACAGTCGACAAGCCAGCGGGCCATGACCTGTACAGACCATGTCCTCATCAGTTTCAGGATGCCCATCCAGCACCAACACAGACTTACCATCACCGGATCCACCCGCCACAGCTGAAAAAACATCTCTGAAGAGGAGTGGACCTCAGCCCTTTCCATGCACCCACCTGAGCACACCAGTGACTTGCTGAAAGCCATCAAAGACCTCAACAGCTGGATCACTGCATGTGGCGACACCCTGGCTCCTGTCAAGCACAACATAATGGCAAGAGCCCAACCACAGGCCTGCGGGTACACAAACACCACTGCAAGTAACTGGAGTACAAATAAAGAACAAGTCAAGACACCGCAGATAAAGACATCTTCAAATCAGCCCTACAAAGCTACCACCAGCAGATACGGAACACTAAGCGCACAGCTCTTGCAGATCGCATCAACTCCAGCACTAACAGTAGCAAGGAAATCTTCACCATCAAAGATTTCACAGTGCCTCATGCTGCCTCCAGCAACATCACAACCTCACAAGACCTTTGCAACAAGCCTTCGACCATCAACCGGACCCTGTTACCTTCACAACTTAACTTCCCATCACAGCCGATGAATGAACCCTGACCTTGTGGCCTGCATCATAGCTGTTGAAATAGCTGCTACCATGAAGACCACCAACTTGGGAGCTCCATCTCACCCTTGCCCCACCACACCTTGACCAGAGAACTCCTACGAACAGCGAATCACTAACACCTATCCTCAGCATCTACATCGACTCCGCTACATTCCCAGAGACCTAGAAACATGCCCCCGTGACGACCCTGCTCAAAACACCATTCACTGACCCAGCCACGCTTTCCAACTACAAACCTATCTAGACGCCACACAAGTCATACTCTCCATCTTGGAAAATACCCCCAGAACAAGACACAGGTTCTCCGCCTGCATGACCGAAATAGCAAGTGGATGAAAGCCCGCTGTATCAAGCTTAACATCGACAAGACATAAGTAGTAATCTTCGGAGAGAACACCCCACCATGGGACTCCAGCTGGTGGCTGCCCAAACTCAGACCCACACGCAGAACCCTTGCCTGGAACTTCAGAATAATCATCGACAGCAAACTGCACATGACCTCACAAGGCAATGCCATCACTGTATCGTACTTCCACACTCGGAAGATGCTGAGGAAAAGTTCAAATGACTTCGAAGCAACAATAGAAAAACTGTTACTCACACCCTAGTCACTAGCATGTTGGACTATGGGAACACCCTCTACGCCGGGATCACCAAGCAACTGACTATAAGACTACAAACCATCCAGAACTTGGCAGCCAGACTCATTCTCAACCCCCCACACAGAACTCACATCACACCTCAGGGAACTACAAAGTCTCCTGATACACAAACCCACTCAATTCAAACTCCGCACACACACATTCAAAGCACTACACAACTCAGGCCCCATGTACCTGAACAGTCACATCTCCTTCCACTATCCACCCAGACATCTCCATTCCACAGGACTCCAAATTGCACACATCCCACACATACAAAGAACCAGATCAGGAGGACATGCGTTCTCTTACATTGCTCCTAAAGCGTGGAACGACCTCCCATTCTACATTAGTCTCCCCATCTCTTCTTGAATTCCTCAAGCAGCTGAAGACCTGTGTTTTCAATTAACCAACCTACCATAGGCAGGGCAAGCTACACACACCTGCTCAGGGCCAGGATACTCTCAAAGATGATAGTGTGCGTTACATATACACATAACATAACCGGAATCACAATACCAAAAAACAAGTTTCTCCCCACTGTGTGCCTGATTGCCACACAGATAACATATTTCCATAGGCAGCATCCAGTGCACTTTAGAAATGCACATAGCATAACAGGAATCACACTAACCAAAAAACCAGTTTCTCTCCACTGTGTGCTTGATTGCAACAAATAACATATTTCCTTAGGCTGCATCCATCCCGTTTCCACAAATAGTTGTTGGAGTCGATCATGAGTAGCGAGACGGAAGCTAGCGCCAAATATGCTTCCATCTTTTTCCAATGTTTTTTGTGCCTGCTTGGTCCCACCAGCCAGTACAGTTGAATGTCTGTATTTCTGCCTTTGTTTCTTCACAACTAGTTTGCATTTAAAAAGTTCCAGTTACTCATATTGCTTGTATGCATAATATACCCATTGGTCTTGAATACATTAGAATCAGTGAACAGCACTCTGTAATATTGATGTTGGTCCACAAATGTTCTTTCATCCAAGAGATGGTTTCTTCTCTCTGTGTCGTTATATTATGCCATGATATTCCTATAGCTGGCAATCCTATTCCTTTGCTTGTGGTAATATAGCCGCACACACAACAGTCAGTAGCATTCTACTGCTGTTCATATTCACACAACATCTGCAACATGGTATTAGTAGACCATGATTCTTCTATTCAGCAGGCACAAGTCTATCATGCAGAAAATACACAGGATCAGATTTGCCACGAAGCAAAACTAGGCTAGTTATCCTGGTCCTTGCTCTACAATTTCCCCTTGCTGATGGTCTTTCTCACTCCCCGGGGCACAACATGCATATTCCATCCTGGAGTCTTTATGGTAGTCTTGGGAGTCCATGAAGCAGTAATGGGCGGAACCTGGTTAAAGTGTTCTTCACCTATCAGTGCTCAACTATGCAATTTGGCATCCTGCTGTTTTATGTTTAGCAGTGGTATGGACTATCCGCAGTCTATTTTTTCCACACATAAGTCACTATGGTCCCCCGTTTTTATCATCCACCCTTGCTGTTGAACACTTTCAGTTAAACTGATATCAGTTCTCAGTCCCTCTGGGAATTTACCTCAAATTCCTATTTTATTTTTTACATTGAACCGGCGGAGACTTCCTTTGGGTATCAACTGTCTCAAATCAACTTCAGTAGCGATTATGTGGGTACATTCGGATTCCATCATGTCATTCAATCAGTGTGTGTGGTGTGTGTCAGTGGGAGGTTGTTTAGCAGTAGTAGGTCCTGTACCAATACTCTGTCCCATCCCGCTAAACCTCTCCCTTGTCAGTTTCTTTATTTGATTTTTCAATAGCCCATTGATTTGTTCCACCAGCCCTGCTTCCTGTGAGTGATGACAAACATGTAATGTCCATTTTACTATTGTTTCTTTCGCCCAGGATTGCACTTCATCTCCAGTGAAGTGGCTTCCATTGTCACTCTGGATTTCTTCTGGTACCCCGTATGCATGCACTAAGTGTTGCAACATTTTCATGGAGGCAGCCTGGTTTACTCGTTAAGATAAAATAGCTTGAATAGTTCCAGAGTATGTGTCCACTGCCACCATGTAGTATTACAGTACCCCTGTGCCTTTCTCTCCTAAATTTCCACTTCTCATGAGTCCAGTTAGCCAACCTCTGCAACACCAGATCTACTGGTCCCTTTGCTGTTGTGGTAGTACATGCATCAATTTGGGCCATTAAATCTACTACATAATTTCGTGGGACATTACTATGTGCATCCACATGCCCCACCTACATTTTTCGTTTCGATGCTGCGTCCCATATCTTATCTTCTCCCCAGATGGTGCAGCCATGAATTTGTCCTCTCCTCCAAGTGGGCTTCCAAGCTACTAGTGCCTTGTAGTACACTCAAGTTTGTGTGTCTGTGTATATATAGCGAATATCTTGGATAATGTGGGTATATATATATATATATATATATATATATATTCCACAACGGTGGTCTCGTAGCGACCACAGAATGAGGCGCACACCAGGAATATTCTTTTCTCCTTATATTTTTTTTGCCAGCACGTTAAACACCGGACAGATGCGTTTCGGCACGTATGCCTTTCTCAATGTCGGTGTGGCTCAATTTCATTCTACAAATGATTGTCAATCATTTGCAACAGGATAAAGTCAGGACTTAAAAGTTAATGACCTGGCGACGGAGGTGGCAGACGCAAGGTGGGAGGGCTGCACGAATTAAATGGAGCCACACCGACATTGAGGAAGGCGTACGTGCCGAAACGCGCCTGTCCGGTGTTTAACATGCTGGCAATAAAAATATAAGGAGAAAAGAATATTCCTGGTGTGCGCCTCATTTTGTGGTCGATAGGAGACCACCGTTGTAGAATACGAGACGCGTTTGCCAACGCGGAGAGGTGCACCCGTGTCGAGTGGTGCGACAGCTGGTGGAAGCGCAAAGGAAAATATATATATTACCTACTGGTGGTCGCCAGTAGGTAGTCATAGTTCGGACCTAGTTTCCATAGGTGAATCGTTTTTTGTTTTGCTAATAACGTTGGCGCCCTTTGACGAATCTTCACGACATTTTCAAAACTAGTACACCGATCACTTCAGCTGCTGTCTGGAAAGTGTCAGGGTGATTTGTCAAGCGGAGGCCGAGAAATAGGGGGGGTCCCAAAACGCGTTTTCCCCGTGCAATTTCCCATAGGGGTTTGAACATGACTACAGCCCGAACCGCTTAACAGAATTACACCACATCTGGCAGAAAGCTAGATCTTGGTCCAGAAAGAGTGCTTTTTGTAATTTGGTGTAATTCCATTCAGTAGTTAAAAAAGATTTATAGATATAGGGACACGAATCCTGTATGAATCCAACTGATCTCATGGTGAGATCTGATTGGCTGCCAACACTTCAGCCAGAAAGTGTTGGCAGCCATCGTGGGACTCAGAACTCAGCCCAAGTCCCAAAAAAATGCAAATAAATCCCAAAAAGGGGCAGGGTAGGAGTACCTTGACCCCTTAGGCCTGGTGGTGGGGTCCCACAGGGACCCCGCCAGGGGTCAAATATGTTTTTTTAGTTTTACAGCGCTTTGTTAGAAACGGGGTAGCGTGGTGCGGAGCGGGTAGGCCAAACTCTGAGGCATTGTGTAAAGCATCTGCGCAGCACACTCACAAGCGACACACTAGGCACACTACAAAAAGAGACCACACCAGGTTAGGTGAAAAAAACAGCATATGTATTATGCAGAACACGTCATGAGGCAATCACAGTTGTAACATTGTGCCAACTGGCACCGGGTAGCAATTTACACGGGGATTATTTACAGGGCAGCGCCAATCGGGCCGCTGCCAAAACCATCGCTCGTACAAAGGGATGAAGGTAAAGTCCATCAATAATAAATGTATATCCGCCAGTAACCTCCGGCAAGATCGTGCATTTAGCGTCAATGCAATAAACATTAGACGTAAACCCAAAGCATCAATACATTAGCACAAGGCATAACCTTAGGCATGACAACCTCCTTAGGCCTGAAGGCATAACCATTAGCATTAGGCATAGTATGCAGAACACCAACACTGTAAGCCTGCGGGGGAAAACATTATCATTAGCATTAGGTAGGACCATAAAGCATCGTCACATGGCATTAGGCATAAAAGCACATTAGGCACATTAGGGCATCAACAGTACCTTTATGCATATAAACACATTAGCCTGTGGCATCTGGTTGGCATGAACCCATTAGGCGTAACATATAAATCTCTTCTGCATCACATGAGGCCTAGAAGGGAAACATCCCTGCATCATCATATCAGCATCAAAGCATGAGCATGGGGAACATATGGGCATGGAGGCATAACATTAGGCACGAACCTCAGCAGTGGAAATAACCTTTCCCCTAAAGGCAACCTCACATTTGCACAGCTCAAAGTAGGCCTGCAACCTGAACAATCCATTAGGCATCAAATCGGCAGGGTAAATGCCTTAGGGGCAAGCTGCACACATTACCACTGCCCCCAACGTTGTAGATTAGCCTTTGGCGCCACTGCGCCTGGGGAGCCCCCCTCTCAGGGACTCTAACAGAAAAGTTGCCCAATCGTCGCAACTGCCCACGGTCCGGTGGGGCAGTTGTGTAAAGCACAGTCCGTCCACTCCTGTGAACGTGTGAGCCCCCAGAACGATGCAGCTGCCGCTACCTGCGGTGCAGCTGGGTAGTCCCCAATGGTCCCGGACACCTACGGTGCCTCTGGAGCCCCACACCGGGACTCTGGAATGCAGAGGTGCCCCCTCGGTGCAGTTAGTCGAACACGGGCCCTCAGAACGATAGAGGGGAGGCGGGCACCGGCAATGTGCCCCGACACCACCCCCACCAAGCTGGGACTGAGCCCCACTCACCGGGCTCTCTGGCGTCCTTACGGCAATCTCCGGGCACCGGCACTGTGCCCCGATAGGCCCCTTCCTGTTGGCAGGTGGATGGGGCAGCCGGAATGGAGCACGCACTGCTCCAGCTTCTTCTGTGGCTGCAGGGCTCCCTCACCACACGGAGCCCTGCGCGCGTCGCGCTGCCTCTTCCCGGGCCTCAGGAGCTTCCTTTAGCTCCGCAGCAGGCGGCAGACACGGGGCTCTCCTCCTCTCCTGGGAGCCCCGACCACTGCAGCACCTCTCCTGGCTTCACCCGGGCCCCCTCCTGGGACCCGGGACTTTGATGCGGAGCCCGCGAGGCTCCCGACGGCTTCCCCCAGGCAGGGGGAGGCGGAGATGGCCTGCGCGAGGCTCCGCCCCCAACCGGGCAGGCTGCCTGGCTTCCTTTCCTCGGCGCTCGGGCCGCTGCGGTGATGGCTTTTCTTGGCGGCAATATGCGGGGTGGGCACCCGCTCAATTTTAAAGCATAAGGCGGGGTGGGCACCTGCTCTGGTTGCGCTCGTCGGCTCGCTTCTTTATCTCGGGCCGCGGCGGTGATTTCGCTGCAGATCTCGGCAGCAATATGCGGGGTGGGCTCCCGCTTATTTAAAATAATTTGAGAAGTGTCCAAACCCGGGGGGCAGGCTCCCGCTGGGTTAAATAAGTGCACAAACGCGGGGTAGGCACCCGCGAGGGACCACAAACGCGGGGTAGGCTCCCGCCGTTTTTCAAACCACCAGCTCTCCCTGGCCACACGCGCTGCCGGGCCCACGCTCCCCACCTCCTTAGGGGAATGAAATGTAGCGCTCAACAGGCGCTAGACAGCACCACCAGCTTCAGGGACAAAAGATAGTGCTCCTCTTCTGGCAATGTAAGGAATGGTGCCCACACAGCGCTGGAGTGCGGCAGGGAAGCACAGTCAATCCAAATATAGCGCTCCCAAGGCGCTAGACAGCAGGCCAACCAGGATTGCAGCGCTCCTCTCTTCTGGCACCTCAAGTATAGCGCTCACGAGGCGCTAGGGTGCAGGCAGGCAAGTACAGTCCCTTGAAATATAACGCTCACGGGGCGCTAGGGACCAGGAGACAGTTAATGCAGGGGAAGATCAGCCGGCAGTCTGGCAGCTCACCAGACATGAAGCAGCAGTTCCTAGGAACAGTCATCCTCCATTACGATGGCAATCCGGCTAGCGCAGCAGTCTCCACTCCAGCAGAGTCTCTCACTAGCCCTGTGGACAGTGGAGGGGTACAGATGGGCACAGGGGCCAGCTCACAGGCCCTTGTGGCGGTACCTCCTGGCAGGGCGTCCCCTCTCAAGCAAAGTCCACGCACAGTCTGTCACATGGAGGCACAGCCCCCTATATATACACACCCCTCACCCCACCTACCAGAAAGGGCCGGAAGCTTCTAGAAGGCTCCTGGCAGTTCCAGTCTCAACTGTCACTGTGGGGGAGGTGTACAGCACCCTGTCCGCCAGACTTCCCTCCAAAAGCTGGGGGTGTGGGCGACAGACAGCTAGACCGCCAACCCACCTCAGACAGGCAGGCACAAAGCACACCAAACGGGGACATTTTAAAAGTGACATTTTTAAACAGCGTAAAGAAACCTCTGCACATCATTGCGCAGCATTCCATCACACACATACAGCAAAAAGGCTAGGAGGAAAAGGCGAAAAAGTTCGGGATGACCCTGCAAGCAGGGCCAAGTCCAACACGCTTTCACGGAGAATCCGCAATAAAATAAAAAAGCAAAAACAAGTGTGGGCTCCCGCGCTAATTTAGTTTATGCCACCCAGGTGGGCCAGATCCCAGAGGGTGGATACATAAATCGAATAGGGGGAAGGGGGTTCGCGTGGCTCCCCCTGGGCCGATTTCGGCTTTGGGGCCCCCATCTCCCCGGGCCTGGTTGAAGGAAAAAAACAGGAAAGGGGGGGCCTCAGTCGTAAAAGTAAAGGGGAGGGGCACTACGCAGCACCCCTCCCAGAGCCAGGCAGGGAAACCTGTGTTTGCTCTCGCTTGGTGGGAGCAATTTTAAAGATCCCACCAAGCGAGAGTCAGCTCCGAGCGGGCTGGGCATCAAAACAAAAACATCCACCTACTTTTCTCAGGTGGAAATCCTACTGACTATGCCAAAATCTCGTCGCCATCTCCTGATTAAGAAAGTACACATAACACCATGAATGGTCAGCAAAGACGTTTTTCTTTGCTTCGGGTAACAGGCAGTTTACACACAGCAATAGCAATAAAGTCATCATCTTGAATCTGGCAGAAGAGCTCTCTGTCTGAATGACTCCACACAGGATGACTCCTCTGATCTGGTTAAGAACTTTGTCCACCTCACCCAATAACTGTCCTATCAGATAGAGACTTCTAACCACAGATTCCATACCTTAGAATATTCCCTACCTGTCAGACTGGATCCGGAAATATTTTGAGCAGTCCCCTTTGCACACCGGTAGGTGACTTCGTTCCGCTCCTCAGGGTGTCGTTGGCATCGTCCACGCCAGAAGTGACGTGCACGTGTCTATATAGGCACCACCACAGCACGCTGACCTCAGTTCCTTATTTTTGTGGGAATCCCAATGGACTCCACTCAGTCGCCTTTTGAATGACTTTTTTGATTGTTTTGTTGACTTCGATCGACCAGTGTGTCTTTCTTTTTATATCCTCTTTTTTGGAGAACGTCTCCTAAAAAACGGACTGGTTTCATATCTTGGGGAGCCTGTCACAGGCAAATGTCTTGGTAAGTCTGTGGTGCATGGAGCTGAGCCACAACTCCAAGGCCTGCCATGATTCCTGGACCATGAATCCAGAGGCGAGTGAGCCATGAAGCGTTTGGCCTCTGGCCGCGCATCTCTGCACTGCTCCAGGTCCTGGGACTTCACTCAGAGTTGATCTTCCTGGTCATTGATGTGATCTCGGACTTCTTCAGGTGTGTCCTATAAATAAAAGTCCAAAAAGTCGAAGCGTTCTTTGACTTTTCCACAGCGGTCTCATTCATCGAACGAGGTGCTGGAACAACACCACAAGTCCACACCCTGCTCCCAGCCCTTTCCTGTAGAACCCATGCCTGACTGTGGGTCCTGTCCGTCCTTCCCTGAGATTCCCGAAGCAACCCCCACCCAACTTCAAGAATTTTATGAGGCCATGACACTCATGTTTGGGTGGTATGACTCCTCTGGAGTGCCTTCGGGCCCCATGAGTTGGCATGGACTCCAACTGGGTTACCGCCGGCATGTTCGCCCTCGGCGCTAGTCGCAACATCCGGATCTGGATTGGGCCTAAGCACAACATCCCAACCACCTCTGGGGACAGGTTCAGTGGCGCCGTTCCCATTGTGATTGATGATCCCAATACATAGTTGGGCTGGCGTTGCGCAATGTTGGTACTGACGCCGACCAGGCCCACACAACCTGATTTGGAGATGACACTCTATTTTCCTGATGGGGTCTCTGAGAAACACGAATGGGATGGATCGGAGGATCTCTATGGTTATTTCAACACCTAGTGGAGTCCATGGCTGACGACAACTGGTATGAGGATCTGGCTGATGCCAGTGCTCTGGAAACCTCACCAGACACTTGCTTCCTCTCTCCTCCCACAGTGGCTATGGAGGAATGGGCTGCCTTTGCGATGGTGCTTCGGAGGGCGGCTGAGGTCCTGGACCTGACGCTGCCCACAGTACAGGTTGAAGAACAACATCTTGATAGAGGTGCTTCAACCTGGGGTGTCTCACTCAGAACTCTTACTTCCCTTCAGTGAAGCCCTCACTGATGTCCTGCTAGGGGCCTGGGCCAAGCCATGAACAACCACTCTTGTGCACAGGACCATTGCCTGTCTCTATCGCCCTGAACCCGAGGACCCAGACTTCCTTATCCAGCATCCGACCCCTGAGAGCCTGGTGGTCCAGGCCTCCACCTCCAAAATTACTTTGCGTGTGTTCCCAATCACATCACCAGATAGGGAATCCAAGAGGCTAGATACCTTTGAAAAGAATATTTTCTCTTCCACCAGCCATGCATTACGGTCAGTGAGCACCATGTGCTTATTGGGCTGCTATTTCCCTACTGTTTGTGATACTGTTGTGTCAGTGCTGCCCATGGTCTCGTAGGAGGCCCGTGCCATACTCTTCCAAACTTTTGCTGATGGGACAGATGCAGCGAAGTTCACAATGATGCAGATTGGATATGACCGACTCCCTGAGCAGAGCCATTAGTTCCATGGTGGCGCTTCAACGTCGCACCTGGCTGAGGACTGTTGACTTTTCAGGGAATATCCAGGCATCCCTTATGGACATGCTCTATGATAGCACTCACCTTTTTCGCGACAAGGCAGATTCGGCGCTTGCCTGTTTCAAGGACCGCAAGGCCACCACTAGGCCACTGTGGCTCACCATGGCCCTGTGACAGCTGCATTCCTCCTTCTGTGGATAAAGTAGAGGCTATCAGTCGTCTCCTTTTCCCCCTAGCCACAACGGACAGCAGGCACCTCATTTCTTTCGTGGCTGCGGATGTGACTCCCACAAGCCTTGTGGGAACCAAGGCCAGAGGTCTACCCAATCTGCTGCTCTCTGCCCCCAGCAGCTGCAGCCTCAAAGCCTCGTTAATATGCCCTCACACCATCTTGGACACACCCTGTTGGTTGTGGATTCAGAACCATCTGTCCCAATGGCAGGAGATAACATTGGACAATTGGGTGCTTCAGACTGTCCAGTGGAGTTACGCTCTACCTTTCCAACAGACCCCGACACCTTTGCCACTGTCCCCTGATCGGTTGACAGGACATCCTTTCGCTCTTGTGACAGGAAGTGGTGGCTCTTCTG
The DNA here is from genome assembly GCA_963921515.1 of Calotriton arnoldi. NCBI lineage: Eukaryota > Metazoa > Chordata > Amphibia > Caudata > Salamandridae > Calotriton > Calotriton arnoldi. The sequence continues at coordinate 251,593 of CAWUFW010007280.1, forward strand.
GCCAAAGGAGCCATTGAGATGTCGTGTAGTTCCTACAAATCTATATAGGATCTGCTAGTTTAGACAACATAAACTAAGGGATTGGTGTCCAGACTGATTCCAGACACCCCCAAAGGATATGTTTGTCTGTAGACCAGCTAGTTCACAGTGCCACTATAAGCCCCACAACCTTACCCAGGAGCGAATAGTTTCTGGCAACTATCGAACATGACAACCCTGTCCCCTCAGGGATCGTGGAAACAGTACAGTACTTTTCGCTCAGTCACTCGTGCTCACTTTGTCTCAGAGAGATGCACAATAAACGGTGGGGACGTTTTCAATAAGCATTTATTGAACCAGCATCATTCTAGTGTAAGATTTGTGTGCTGCAACAACCATTAGACAAAAACAGATATATACATGATTACTAGCACCAACAGAGTGAATAAAAGGGAGAATTCTATCACAGTGCTAAAACAATGGATATATGCAGGCATATGGATACATGACAGTAATAATGTGTACTCCTACGATGCCAACCCTAACTAGATGTACCTAGCATGTATGTAGGTGTATAACCAAGTATCCTCCTAGGAAAGAGCCCACCCCATTACCTGATGTGAAAGAGCGTAGGACCCCGTCTTGGTCTTGAGTTGGACACCCCGCGAGGGATGTCAAACCACAGCGTGCTGGAGTATCTGCGTGCAGGGACCTCCGCGTCTTGTGTCAGCATGGAAGTCTTTCTCCTCTGGTTTGCCCAGTGAAGATGTGGTGCTTATATACCCAAAAGGTACCCTCAGGGGTTCTACCTAGATGTGTCATGGTACTGTGGGCATGTCGACCAAGGATGACGATAGTGATGACCCTAATACAGAGTTATTATGAAGAAGATGGTAATCCTGATGTGATACTGAGAATTCTCATGCATAATAAATGAGGCTAGTTTTCGGAGAAAACCACACGACATTTATGCAGCACCTAACTAGGTAAAAGGTCAGCACCAAACCCGTTATGTAGAACAATGGTAGGACGAATATAGGTAAAAGGTCGTGTAGCTACCTATGCCTATATTGGGGTACATCGGGGTTCATAGAGTGGGGGCCAGCATCAGAAGTAGGTTCTGTTTGCTATTCCCGCTGCTTTCTGGTGCCAAAATAGGACAGAGGCCTCCGCCCTATACTTGACCTACGCCTTCTCAATTGCTTCCTGAAAATTTTATAATTCAAGATGCTCATTCTGGCTCAGGTCCTGTCTGCCCTCAACCGTAGAGACTGTATGGTAGAGTTAGACTTGCACAACGCCTACTTCCATATCTCCATCCTGTCTGCATACAAGGGTTCACGGTGGGTCACAAGTATCAGTTTGCTGAAGGCGGTTTATTAGTAGATGCAGGTAGGTACTTACAGCTAGTAATAACACCACAATCACAAATAAGATCCAATCAAACTCTCAATAAATTATTCTTTGGTAGCTTGGCTGAGAGCAGACCAGCTTAACTTAGGAGACAGGTGTGTAAAGCATTTAAAAACAGCAATACAGTAAATAAGACACAACACACAATAAAAATCTATCACCAATTTATAAAATTAGGAAATATTTTTATGATTAAAAATGAAACCAAAATGACAAAAATCCAATGAGAGAACAAGAGATATGAATTTTTAAAGATTAAAAGTAAAACTAGTGCTTAGAAGCAAATAGTGCTCAAAGGGTTAAAAAAGGTCACCCTAGACCGGGACAAAGTCAAGATTTCATGCCATTCCCGATGTAACACTTTTACACTTACTTCCAGAAGTGGTTCTTGATGCTGGAAAGTGGTCCGCAGCCCCAGCCAAGGCTTCAGAAGCTCTGGTTTGCCTCTTGGGGCTGGGACTACAACTCCCACAATGCACTGGTCAATACAAGTAAAATCTAGGTGAAGGTTTTCCGCTGGTGTTGTCCTCATTGTTGATGGTGCAGATAGGCCCTTCCAGCACTTTTCTACTTGTTGCTGTTCAGGTAGTCCACTCCTTATCCTTTAAGACAGGCAAAGCCCTTTTGTTGTGAAGCCTTATGAGCGCAGCAGGTGCAGGCCTCTCTTGTGCAGGCCAAGGGTCCAAAACAGCTGTCCTTCTCCAGACGTTTCTTTTGGGTCTATGAGTGTCCACAACACCAATCCAAGGTTCCAGAATCTCAGAGTTGCTCCTTAGGAAGTTGGGACTACAAGACCCACAATGCACCCAGCCAAATCCTTAAAAGTCCACTGAACGCTGTCCAGCTGGGTTCTTCTTGGTGGAGATGATGCAGGTGGAGCTCCTTTAACCTGTTGCTTTCAGGGAGTCCACTCCTTCAACTTTCAGAGCAAGGCAAAGTCCTTTCTGGGCTGAAGACCAAAGTGTGCAGCAGTTGCAGTCCATTAGTGCAGTTCTCTCTTGTGCAGCCCAAGGGTCTAGCAGGGCAGTCCTTCTTCTTCTTGTAGTTTCAAGGCAGGGATTCGAGTTGCTGGGCAGCTCTCCCATATTTATTCATGCTTCTGGGGTGACAAGAAAGGGGGGCACCCCTGACCAATAGTATACAGGGTGCCACCCTCAGGCATGACAACTTCCTCCAAAGTGTGGCATAATTTTGAACCAGAAAGCACGGTTTGTCAAAATCCAAAAGGAAGAAATTCTCTCTTGGAGCCTAAGGTCTGGCTAACCCAACCTACTGGTGTGGCTAACTTTCCCTAACATTCCTCTTCCAGCCCCTTTGATAATTCAATTACTGAGGCTGCCATCTGGCTAGGGGTGCAGGAAATGGGGGTGGGCCTGGGTCCTGTCCTAAGTGTCATTCCCTCTTTGAAGACCAATTGGCTACCCACACCCCTTCCTGTCCTGTGCTTGGCAGCGGCAGTTCTCCTCGACCAGATGTCTCCTTTGTCTCAATGCAGGCCACTTTACACCTCATCAGAGCAGTTTTGCTCAGCCGGTCAGAGGCTGGCCAATCAGGAGTGGCTGCTAGAAGGCAGAATTGAGGCAAAACAGAGAAGCAAGTTCTATAACTTATTTTCTGCCATAGTTCTAATAAATCTAACCATGACAAGTTGTTGGATTTATTCTAACTTATTTAGATACTTTGAAGTATCATTTCAGATCACTCCTGTCAATAGTTAGACTTTATTAAAGTGTAATAAAGTCTTCCCATGCTAGCCTATGGATCTAATGCACTACAATAGGGGAAAACGAAATTGGCAGTTTTTCCCTCCCCAGGGCTTATAAAACATTTTATAATGTCCCTGCTGATAGTTACAAGGCACCAGACAGCTGGGGCACCAGGAGAAACCTTAGGGGTGATGTATGTAAAAATAAGGTAGTTGAAGACTTTGTAAGCACCTTTAATTCTAAAGTCAAATTTCCATATAATTTTAACTTGAAAGCAGCCTGCAATGCAGTTCTGACTTTTAAAATGACATCAGTGCACACTTACGTTCATTAAATCTGCTGAGCCTCTAAACCTACATGCCCTATCATTTACTAGGGACTTACATATAGGTTGTCAGTACCAATTGTAATTATACCTATTTGCCATGGACCTTCTACATAGAGCACAGGCCCTGGGTCTGTTTAGCCGAGGGCCAGGGCAAATTCGGAGTCAGAAAATCAGCATCTAGTAGTCAAAAATGGGGGCAAAAAGTGGGGTGACACTGCAAACAAAGCCCTGGTTTCCCACACTTCCCCTTTGATCTTACCAGCGCCCCTCGGCTGTTCATCTAGGTGATAGTGTTGTAGCAGCACATCTGCTGAGATCAGTAGTTCCAGTCTTACCCTGCCTAGACAACTGGCTGTTGAAGGCTGTCTCGCCCCAGGTAAGTCGTCTTCAAACTCCAGACTACGGAAGACCTCCTGCATTTGCTGGGGTTCACAGTAAATGTGCCAAAGTCACACCTGACTCCCTCTCAGATGCTCCCTTTCATCTGAGCTGTTCTGGATGCAGTGCAGTTTTGGCTATTCTCTGGAACGGCGAGTACAGGGTATTCCGCTCTGATTCTAATGTTTCAGCCTCTATCCTCGATTTTGGTGAAACTGACTGAGGCTGCTGGGTCTCATGGTCTCCTGCATCCAGCTGGTAAAACATGCCCGTTGGCATACGTGGACTCTGCAGTGGGATCTGAAGTCCCAGTGGGCACAGCAACAGGGGAATCTCTCCGACCTGATCCAGGTATCGGAGGAAACTGCTAAATATCTGCAGTGTTGGCTAACACATCACAATTGGGTACCCGGCAGACCCCTCTCCCTTCTCCACCCAGAGCTCACAATGGTGACAAATGCATCACTTCTGGGTTGGGGCGGTCATCTTGGAGAGGTGGAGATTAGAAGACTCTGGTTTCCACCAGAATCTCAGCTCCACATAAACTTGTTGGAACTGAGAACAATTTGCCTGGCATGGAAATCCTTTCTTCCTTTCATCAAGGGAAGGCTGGCTCAGGTTTTCATGGACAAAAGCACCGCCATGTGGTATTGCAACAAGCAGGGTGGGGTGGGGTTGTGGACCCTGTGTCAAGATTCCCTGCGTCTCTGGACATGGCTGAAACGTCAGAATATTTTCTTGGAGGTTCAACATCTGGCGGGCTCTCTGAACACCAGAGCAGACAAACTCCGCTGTCGATGTCTCTCTGGATAAGGAATGGCACCTTCATCCGGAAGTGGTACAAGGTCTCTTCAGAGATTGGGGAGAACCTTGGTTAAAATCCATTCACCACCTTTGTGAATGCACAATGTCAGCACTTCTGCGTGCTGGAGTTTGCAAGACTCCTGTACGTCTTCCTGCCAATACCACTCCTGCCCTGAGTTCTCAAGAAGATCAGGAACAACCGGGCACACGTCATCTTGGTGGTTCCGGACTAGGCATGAAGGATCTGGTATCCCCAACTCCTGAGCATGAGCATCTTTTTTCCGATCAGACTGCCCCTTCTGGAGGATCTCTGTTGCAGCAACAGGGCAGAGTCCTGCACCTGAACCTGCACACTCTTCATCTACATGTGTGGAGATTCAGCAGTGACAGTTGAGAGTCTTTAACCTCCCTCCAGAAGTGTGTAATGTCATTCTGGTAGCCAGGCATCCCTCAACTAAAATAGTATAGCCTGCTAATGGGACACATTTGTGGCCTGGTGTGCTGCCAAGTCCATTGATCCTCTGTCTGCACTCTTGTCTGAAGTCCTTTTGTTTGCCTTATCTCTGGCCCAGCAGTGCCTTTCTTCGGGCACATTTAAAGGGTATCTTTTGGCCAACTCAGCTTTCTTGCGGTTGCTGGATCAATCCTCCCTGTTCAAGTCACCCGTTGTGACTTGTTTGCTGAAAGGTTTGCAGCACATTTCCCCCTACACCTTTCATTTCCCCCCCAATGGGGTTCTTAATTTAATTCTCACTTTTTTAACGTGTTCACCCTTTGAACCCATGCACAGTTGGCCTCTGAGACTGCTTACCATCAAAACAGTCTTTCTTGTGGCCATAACATCTGGCAGGAGGTTTAGTGAATTGCAGGTACTTTTTTTCAACCCCCCTCATATAATACCTTTTTCCTGAACAAGCTGGTCTTTATGACCCTTGCCTCCTTCTTACTCAAGGTGGTCACACCTTTTCATGTCAGGCGAAGCATCACCCTGCCTACTTTCTTCGCCCCTTCTTATCCTCCCAAGGAAGACTCCACTACCTGGATCCAAAAGGTGTTGTCATTCTACAATGATTGCACCAGAGAATTCGGAGTGGACAATCAACTCTTAATTGGATTTGTGGGTGTGAAGAAAGGAAAGCTAGTACATAAGAGAACCATCTCCAGGTGGGTTGTCCTCAGTTTAAAAATCTGCTATGAAATGACCAAGAAGCAGCCCCTTGAGGACATGCAAGCTCATTCCACCAGAGCCAAAGCTGTGACTACTGCAGTAGCTTGAGGAGTCCCAGTCCTGGACATCTGTAAGGCAGCTATGTGGGCATCGCTGCACACATTTGAAAAGCATTACTGCCTGGACAGGCAGGTTCACCATGATAGGCATTTCGCCCGTTCGGTCCTCCAGGACTTTTTGGTTGAACAGGTTTGCAGATCCACTTCTGGGGAGAGATTGCTTTGGTATCTACTCTAAGGTAAGGAATCTGCGACTAGAAGTATCCATCAGATGAACAAGTTAACTTTGGTAATGCCTTATCTGGTAGAGACTATCCTCAGATGCCTCACCGACCCTACAATCCTCCCAGTTCGGCAAACTGTACATTTCACCTCCAAGAGAGTTGAAAAATAGTCATAAACTGAGGCCAGTAGGCTTGGGTGGTGCCTGTAAAGGCATCACACAAGCCACTTCCGGCGCGGACAACGTTGACAACGCCACACAGCCGAATGACGCCACCTACCGGGACACAAGTGCATTGCTCAAAAATGTTCAGATCCAGCCTGCAGACTGGGGAATATTCCAAGGTAAGGAATCTGCAGCTAGATACTCTACCAGATAAGGCGCTACTGAAGGTATGTAGCTTGTTCATATATTCTAATGACAAAAGTCCATGATAGGTCCACTTTTCCGCATAGCAGTCTCCCAATCTGCTTTTGTTAAAGTTGAGCAGCATATCCTTGCCATGTTTGTTGTCCCTTTCTTACACAGCCACTTGCCCTGTAGAGTTTAAGTAACATACCAACATGTCTGTCACATATGCAACCTGCCCATACATGCCCAAACCATCATTCATTGCAAGTTACTCATCACATGGCCGGTCTCAAAAATCCTGGTCATTCGTAAATGTAATTAATTGGCTATAAAAGGTGCTACAGTGCAGTTTTTGGGGAGGATTTTTTTATGTTTTTTTAAAGAGTCTAAAACTCAGACAACCTGGTCTTTGAAAGGCTTTTAATGCTATTTCTCCACTTGGAAATACTGAACTCGTCACTCTTTCTGATATATGTATGCTATAAAGCAGTGGTTCTTAACCTTTTGACTTCTGTGAACCCCCACTTAATTACTGGAACCTGGGGACCCCTAATGACTCATGATTGGAATCCAAGTGCCCCCAGAGTCATTATTGGAAGCTGGGGACCCTGTCATAAGCATTTTCGATTATTTGAAACTCAAAGCAATACTCAAAAAATACAGAAACAAGTATCTTCAAATGATGAAATATTTTCTTTAATTCACAAACAAATATAAAAGAAAATCGGAATGTTAATTTTTATGAGAGGCTTAGAACGTTTCTAAATTCATTTTAGGCCACTCTTCGTCCATACTATATTCTGTTTGATGCAATTGCAGTGCTCTCACGAATCAATCTGAGGTTTCTTCACATTTACAGAACGCTTTAAAATTTCAACTTTAAATTTTGCTTCTTCATTTATATACACTTTATTAAACTGTTAACATTTATTTAATTTTATAAGCAGTTGTGAACCACCCGAGTAGGCTTTGCGATCCCCTGATCACTGATATAAAGTGTTCCAGGCTCCCCACACTTAGGAGTGAATTTTTCCGATGTAGGAGTTCAACGACGGTTCCTAAAATATATAACGGAGTACAAGTAAGTAGCCATTTCTATTCTACACTGGTGGTGTTATTCAAGATGGAAGGCTATTGAATTACATTAATTATTTTTCTCTGGAGTTGCATCTTTAATAGACTAATATGCTTGAATCATTTCCCATTGTAGAACTGGCAGTCCCATGCTGATTATACATGAACAGTCAACTCAAGTTTCCATAGATGTACATAAAAGGTTTCACTTCAGTTGCCCAATCATTGAAATGACCTTAAATGCAACCCATGAGATTAGTGCTCTGAACTCTGCTCCCTGAAATGCCACCCTCCTGCATTTTTTTCTATTGCACATTATAGCAGAGATACCTTTCAGAACTCTGATCAGAATCTTTTCTTTACATTTCATAATGTTTTTTCGACTTTTGCTGGTATTTTCCTATCTATTGGCAGGTGTCTGGCTGTTTGATCAGATGGATCTCCTGCATTTACTCCTCATGACTGCCTCCATCTAGAGCGATTTATGCTGTGCCTGTGCTTCCTGTGGCGAAAATATGGCTTTACACTGATAACTCAGTTCTGGGATCGTCGTGTTCTGAGGTGGCTGCAGAAGGAAAAGGTTACTGATAAACAAACCATCCTGAAGTGAGGATTCCTCTCCGGAAATCAAAAAGCCTTTTGAGATGCAGTTGGAGGGAAGTGAACAATCTTTGAAGACGGAGTTAACCAAACCCTTTTCGAAGACTCAATGTACTTCTTAGCTGTTGAGGAGGAGCTTGACAGCGATCTTGATGACTACTTTGGAAGACTCCAAGTGGGCGATGTGCAAAGTGGACTCACTGTAGAGGTTTGCCACAGGATTCTCAGGACAAGGTTCCATTCTGCCCTGGTACCAGCCTGTGCACAGTTTCATTTGAAATAACGGGCACAAGGACGATGAGTGCTGCCATCCCAGTAGAAATAGGGGGAACCGCCTGTGTTATTAAGAAGAGGGAACACTCTTGGGATATGTTATCCACATTATGACCTATCTTATGACGAATATTATTAAAAACCTCAATTTCTAGGTAAATCTGCGCTGAGGGTTCCTATAAATCTGATTTAAAAAAAAAAAAAGAGAGTTGCACCATTGGCCTAGAGGCATTTTTATTAGATAAGGAAATTGATATTCCCCGAATTGGGGGCAATCCGGTACCGCTACTATCATATGCGGACGATACCGTGTTAATGGCTCGGACAGCAAACAGCCTCCAGAAATCGCTCAATGCCTTTACAGATTTTATGTTGGCGCTTGATTTAAAAGTTAATTTTATTAAATCGTACATTATGGTGTGTGGCCCCAAATTGACTAAAACTAGAAATGTTGTTGTAAGGGGTAAGAGCATTGACAAGTTGAACAATTTTACATATTTAGGGAACATTTTTAATAATATGATGAACTGGGAACCACTTGTCACTGCAAGGGTGCAACACACAAGCAGGGTTGTGGAGGGGCTATTTTGCTTTGCCTGTAAGCTAGGTCACAAGCCGGTGACAGAGCTGGTTACCCTTTACAAAGGCAAATGCTTGTCTGTTGCATCCTACGGGGCAGGGGTTTGGGGCTACCACAAAAGTCGCCACCTACCGGTCTTGGAAAACAAGTTCATAAAAAGGCTATTGATGACCCCAAATAGCGCCCCCACACTCTTGACATCGAGAGTTGGGGTTGGAATTTTTAGAATATCGCATAGATATTGCCCCTTTACTCCTATGGGCAAAAATGTCGCTGTCTGAAGAATTAATGTTCTCAAGGGATGTCATTAAAGATTGTATTAATCTAGATAGTGCACCGTCGATCCCTTGGCTGCGTTTCGTGAGAGATAAATTCCATGAGATAGGCCTGGGGCATTACTTCGACAATCGTGTTAGTATCCATACAAACGCGAAAGCCATCATAAAAGAGGCGCATTATTCCGGGGCAAACATGCGCCACACAGAACCTGGGGCGACAGGTCTCCCACGCTTGTTCCCTGCCAAACAGCAATTTTATTTAACTTTTACCACTAATGTACAGGCACGATTGTTTTTAACTAGACTCCGTTTATGTACTTTGCACTTTTTAAATGGCATTCTCGAGACAATTAGGATGGGTCGATAAACGCACACCCTGCCCGTGCGATAATTTGGCAGCTCAGAGCACATTGCACTTTGTTATTCTGCCCCCTTTATAAAGAGCCAATGGGGGAAATTCTTAGAACCACTTCGAAGGGAAAAATGGCCTTGTACCTACATTGAAGGTTTTAATTATCTGCACTCTTTGGCTACCTCTGCCATTTGCACTGCGGTCGCTAATTATATTAAAGTTGCAATAGCCATTAGAAAGCGTTATGAGCTATAGTAGATGAACAGGAGCGTTGTAATATTTTAATGTACAATTTTAAATCCCAATGAAATTTTATGGGTGGAGATATACCTTGTAGCACTAGGTATTTTGTATTATGGATCATATCCTTCATTAACTTTCTGATTTCTAAGAATTTTCTTTTCTTTTATTAGTTTTATCTATGCTGTTGAACAAATATGCCATGCTTTTTTTTTTTATTGTAATGTATGTTTGTCAAACTTTTATGATCCTTGGAACCGAATAAAGTTATTTTGACTTGAGTTGCACCAGATGATGTCTGATTACTACCCACATCTTCTTTCTGTGTCCACAAGGCCTCGGGCATCGCTACCCCAAGCTCCTCCTACTATGAAATGTTAGCCACTGTGCAAGCTTCAGTACCATAGCGACCAGCATGGGCCCAACTTTCTTCTGTGATTCTCACTCCATAGCGACTGCCTCCACCATAGGCAGACACGACTAAACTGATAACGAGGAAGGAGAATATTTGGAATACATTCAAGCCGTTCAGGTGAGTAAGTTGACCATATTTCACTCGTAACTGCAAAACCTACACCGCCCCATGCACTCTCCTCCTAACCATATTGCCTGGTTCCATTTGTTGATGGAGAGGACCTAGAAGCAATTTCAACTGAGAGGGTCTGTTACAGGTGTGTTTCCTGTGCGACTTTAATGAAAGAAATCCCTAGTTTGGATTTTTTTAGGGCATTAAGGTCATGCAGGCTGCAGCCTCTTGTTCTGCTCTGCAAGACCTATAATATAGAGTGACTGACCATACTCCAGCGTCTCATTGGATCTTCATGCCCCAGTAATGTGGTTTTCCGAGCTGCACTGTTTTAAAGTTTGGCGAGTTGGTGCATTGCATTAAGTAATTTGTGTCCAAATAATATTTTAAATGGAGGTGAGTAGAAGTTTTAAAGTTTAGCATGTTCTTTTCATAAGTAGAAGAGGCAATCTATGAGGCCTTGGATACTGACAGTGGTTCAATACAGCACATAAAAATCTAAAAGGGTCTTTGTCACAATAGGCTTGTGGTTCGCAGTCACATCTAAAAATGTTGGGACTTATTTACAAGCCCCTTGCGCCGCCAGTGCGCCCCGTTTTCCCATATTAAAAGTGACGCACCGGCAGCGCAAGGGGCTTGTAAATAAGCACTCTTGTGCTGAGGCAGTGGGTATGGGTATAGTGCTGTGTTGCTAAGATTAAAGTGCACTGCGCTGAGTTCCTTTTTCACTTGCTGGAAAGTAACTATTTCAATGAAACACTGAGGGGCTTATTTACAAGCCCATTGCGCAGCCTGGGCCTCATTTTTTTAACACACCGGCGGCACAGTGTGCCTGCCCATATTTACAAGGCCACGTAAAGCTACCCTGCGTGGCTTTTCATGGCCTTGTAAATATGGCCCCCTTTTACGCATTACTCTGCGTGCAAGGGGCGTTCCGTGGGTGTTGCTGTGGGTTTTCCCAAGCAACACCCCTGGAACCTGATGCATACCCAGATTTACAATCTGGGAAAGCATCAGATTCCAAATCTCCCCAGGGGAGGGTAAACAGCCCTTACAACGAATCTGTCACCCCACATGCAATTACAACACGGTCGTTACAACAACCGCGTTGTAACAACGCATACCATTACCCTGCAAGTCGTAACAACGACTTGCGGAGGGGGGAGAAGGTGTTGGATTTAAAATCCAACACCTTCCCTACAGTCCGCACAGACTGAAGTTGGAATAGTAAATTATACTATTCCAACATCCAGCGCCCCCCTTCGCAAGTCGTTGTTACGACTTGCGGGGTAATGGTATGCGTTGTTACAACGCGGTCGTTGTAACGACGAGTTGTAATTGCATGCGGAATAAGGAGGCATATTCCAGGGGAGGCGTAAGGAAGGCGCAACGAGGACAATATCTTTATTTCTCCTAGTTTTTCCTTTTTCTGTGTACTGCATAGAGCAAAACACCTCTCGTGATTGTTTTTGTGCAGGAAGGGATACCTTCCTGCACAAAAACAATCACCCCTGCAACGCAGACACCTTTGCACCATGGCGCATGGCAGCCCATTGTGCGCCAGCGCAGGGGGAAAAGGGCAAGAATGCACTGGGAATCTTTTTATTGGTAGTTCTTTATTCATTTAAGGTCAACACAAATGTCCTGAGGTGTAAAGCCTCCTTGTAATTAAAAAAAAAAGCTGTATTTGTTGCTTTTAAGTTTAATGTCATCATCTACAGGAAATGCATTTTCAACATTTTTCCAACATACCGTTGTTACATCGCCGCATGTGTTGTGTACAGTAGGTAGCTGGAGTGTGGGTCATGTGGATTTTCAGCTCTCAGTGGTTTCACTGCAAGCAACATCTGAAACATTAAAACTGTATAAACGGTAGAAGATATTAATCATCGCCCGGCCTATCAATTGGAGCTACCCATCTAACATGCGACTGCTTCCTTTCACCAACCATAAGCAGTCCATGACAGAATTGTAATATGATGTCGTGGGCACCCCCGATCCCCATGTCCAGGAAAAACATGATTCAAAAAGTGAAGCCTATGTATCAGGTCAGTAAAAGTGTCTACCAGTCCATTCTAGAGGTCAGCTATAGGGTGCTTATGTAGCCCTCAACGCTCCTCAGTAAGCAAAGCAGTACCCTCTGCTCCTGCCTATGTTTCATCCTCGTCCTTTCACCTGCAGGGGGGGGCATGGGGCTCCAATGCATTGCTGTGACACAGTGGGCCAGTACCAGAGCCAGGTCTGTGAACCTCATATAAACCCTCTTCAAAGTCGGGCGGGCATATAGGCCCGATGAGCAGGACTCTGCTGTGAACAGACAAAGTCCCACCCAGTAATCTCCTCTGGCTTGTGGTAACCTCCTGCTAGAATACCGCTATACCCGGGCATGTCCATGTCACGTGTAGAAAGTTTACGTCTACCGTGGCACACCTTGCATTGTTTGTAGTTTGGCAGATGACATTTACCCTGTAGTCCAAGGTAAGTGGTGTCTAAATAGTTAAACTGGGTATACCTGAATGTAGTGTTCCTGGATACAACTCGGGAGTGGTCAACAATGGCTTTCCACTCCTTGTCCCTTAATTCACCACCCAGTCGTGCCGTTCGAGCATGGTCCCAGTATCGTCAATGTGGTGCTAGGCATCGCCTGAAGAGATTTTTAGAGCCAGGAGACGAGATGCGACCTCCCGCAAATGTGAGCAGGATCTGCAAGGCTCGGTGTGTTTGTGGCTCAGTAGCATCTGCTACTTTGCTATGCAGTCACAGTAAACTTCCTTTAGAGATTCGTTCTGCCCCTAACTTGCTGACCTTTAGAAAGGCCTTGAAACCCTGGCTCTTCAGTAATTAGACAGCAAGGTCAATAAGAACCAACTAAGCCTATAACAGGGAGCCAGCACCAGTACACCTCAGGGTAACAGTGCACTCTATAAATCCAGTTAACATTAACATCGGAAAGTTGTCATTTGTAATGCATACGGTCAGGACCGTACTGGGATCGGAAACCAGCCCTGGCAATTAGGTCTTGGGGGGGGGGGGGGGGGAGGGGGAGCTGGAACACTGCTGCTGCGTGCGTTTGTTACAAGGGGCTGACTTTGCAGCACTGCTGCAAAACCGACACCCAGTAACAAAAACGGCCCACACTGGTCAAAAACCAGCGCCCACCCTTACGACCCACTGGGGAAACGCCCAGCGCCCATTACAGCCAGTCCGGCCCTGCAAACGGGGCTCAGCATACTGGTGACCCCATTTGAGAGATGCAAACTGTGAATCCCTTAGAAAACTAGAATCAGGTATCCATAAACAGGTAACATTTTAGAGCAAGAACTTTGCAAGGAATTGTTGAATAGTAGGGTTGTACACCGTTTCATCTTGACAGACCTCCCTGCCGCTGGAAGTGTCTCCTTCGCTGATTGAAATCTGAAGATTAACTCCATTCCACCGCTCAAGTATCCCCATGTGATAATTTCCAGGTCTAATTCCCAGCCCTGGCAAACCTAGACGGGAGCCCGGAGGAGGAAAATAACTATTAATAAAGACTATCCACAGCTCAGGACAGTCGGAAGGTGGGTCATTGCAGCCCTCAGTTGCGTCTTTGTTTGCGCCCACCCTTGCAGGGGAGGCTAAAAAAACAAGTGATCTCCCCTTAGAAACAGTTAATGATCCCTCTATTTCTGTGAAGGAGGGTAACAATCTGTGGAACCCCTGAAGGAATAGACAAAGGGCAAGGCTGTAGAGACACTGATACAGATAGTGAAAACCATCTGCCAATAATCGCCATAGGAACTGGCCAATATGGGGTAACCCCAAATGAAACTGGATGACATCACTGCTCCATCAATTCCAGGAGCATCTAGAGGAGAGGAGGACAAGGGTATCACAAGTACAGTAAAATCTAAATCATCTAACTGTAACGAATAACTGTGATGTACTTGATTTCTGTCTTACTACTGATTGTATCGCTGAGCTTTTTGTTGTGTTCAATAAAAAAAGTAAAAAAAAAAAAAAAATCTAAATCATCTACTTGGGCAGGCCCAGGAAATGCAATCTATAGACAGCTGGGAGCCCTATCCCCTGATCTGCCTTGGGGGGGATTTTTTTTCTCACTAACAGATGGCTCGGATTCCTCCAAGCAAGAGAGTACATCATTAAGCAACGTGGTTACCTCGGACTGGAACAGCAGTATTTTGTTGTAAGACCTACAGCTAACACAAAGGAAAAAGGTATCAAAAAGGAAAAAAAAGAGAGAGAACAATTCTGGGAACAGTAGGCAACAATTGAAATGGGACTACTCTAATGCTCAATTAACATTTCAAGAGCCTGAACTAAGTGATAATGATAATACAGGCATTGGAATGTCTGCAGCAAGCTAAGAGCCATCACTTACTGCTATTTTTCTATCTCTTAAGCAAATGCAAGAAGAAAATCGGAACGAAAGCAGATGTGCTAGGATCGCCTCTAAGAAGCTGCAAGGGGGGGGATGCGGAAATTGAGCAAAACCTGTTGAGAGATTGCTGACCGGCTAACCACAGTGGAAGGCCGCACAGAGTCCCTGGAAGGGAAGGTGGAAGCCCTGAAAGTACATAATGCTTCCCAGGGCGCAGCCTTATCCGATGTTATGCTTAAGTTGGAAGACCAGGAAAATCACCAACGGCGGAATAACTTACCTTTTTTGGGGATCCCTGAAGGGGTGGAGGGAGGTAACCCCAGGGACTTTATTGTGAACCTATTGAGAGGTGCCTTTCCGAATCAAGCCAAATGGGACTAGGATTCGGAAATCCAACGTGTCCACCGGTTTCACTTAATGGCAAAAAAACACTCGCAGAGCGAGACTGAAAGGCCCAGGGCAATGTTAGTTTACTTTAACAACTTTTTATTGAGGCAATTTATCTATGATAAGGCCCGCCCAAATGCCAAGAAGTCATTTTAAGGGGTATCATTTTTCGCCAAACCCGATTTTGCACACGCTACTGTGGAGCGAAGATGGCGTCTCCGACAGTTGTTTAATCCCTTTAAAAAAATTGGGGCAAAGGTTTACCTCCAAAATCCGGCTAGGCTAAAGATCCTTTTCAAAGGACATACCAGCAGTTTCACTTCTGAGATACAAGCTCAAGAATATTTGTCGGAGCTTAGCCAGGGGAATAGCAGTAGTAAAGTTAAATGATCTTTAGGATGGTGATTGCTAATATATCACTGGAATGGGTACAAACGGAGGGCAAAAAGAAGGCGGGAAGAAAAAGGGCTTTATTTTTTTCACGGACTAGGAGAGGGGGGCGGTGGATTAAGTGCACATCGTTCAGGCTATGCCTGATTGCTTGGTTTTTTTTGGGGTGGGAGGGAAGGGAGGGTGGGTGGTGGGATCACACAGAAGGGTTGGATTTGGTGTGTAGGGTATCCTTAGCTGCTTGGGGAGTGTGTCCTGACAAAAAGTTGCTTCATGCGATACGGTTTTTGCAAAGGACAAAACATACTATGGCTGCTCAGATGACGGGGTTGGGGAAATTGCGAATTGCCACCTTGAATATTTGTCGGCTAAATTATGTCAAAAAAGGCAAAAGGTTCATTAGGGGCTGCAGGCAGACATTGTCTGCCTGCAAGAAACCCATATAGAAGAGTCAAGAACAGGCCTTTTAAAGAATCTAGGCTACAGATTGGTGAGGGGGACAACCCAAGGGACACGGTCACGAGGCGTTGCTATTTTAGCTCGTTAGAACACACTGCAGTTTACTCAAACTCGAACTGACCGGATGGGGCAATGGGTGATTACCAGGTGCAGCCTCAGGGGCTCCTCTACTTTTCCACTCTGCTTAGTATATGGCTGTATAGTGGGTGACCCAGGGGTTTTTATTTGGCTGATTAATGAGTTAGCACATTGGCCACTGCCCATCATTCTCTGTGGGGATTTTAACATTAATTTACCAAACAACTGGGATTTGAATCCGAAGCATGCAGGGAGGAAACCTAAAGTATTCCAATCAATGTTAAATCTATGCAGCACACATGGATTGATTGATGTATGGTCCAAGGTAAGGCCATTAGAATATAGCTTTACATTTTATTCTGCCCCACACCTAAAACACGTAAGATTAGATTATTTTTTTGTGCCGTCTTCGCTGCAGCAAGAGTGTAAAATTGATAGATACCCCAGATTTTTATCTGACCATAACCCACTAGTATTGGAACTGGCAAGGATGGGAATGGCACAAAAAGCTACTTCATGGACCTTTCAGAGAGCTCTTTTGCTTGATGAATATTTGAAGCATATGAGAGAGTGGTTACCGGAGTTCCTGAAGGTGAATGTAGGAACTGCTTCCTTAGTTACTGTCTGGGACTCTATGAAAGCCTGTATTCGGGGGGAAACTATTCAATTCTCCTTAAATAGGGGGGGAAGATCGAAAAACGTAAGGTGCAAGATATCTACCTGAGGTTAGCACGAGTGGAGGAAAAACTTGTTGCGGCACTACAGCTAAGGAAAGGGGTAGAAGATGCTCAAATTGAGGTGGCATTAGCCAAAGCCGCAATTGGCGAAATCCTCGTGGAAAGAATCCGCGGATAGAATTGCTGCCTATCGAGAAAAGATATGAGTGCAGCAAAAAACATCGGACATCAACTGGCAAAACGAAGACGTCAAGAATATATTCATAACGAGATCATTAATATGGGAGATCCCGTTCATGGTGTGTTCTCTGACCCAAACGAGATCCGAGTGGACTTTCAGAAATATTACCAATCTTTGTACTCAGAGGAATAAGAGTGGTCAGGTTCCCAAAAGCAGGAGATTAGAAGGGCAGTCGTATTTGGAGCCGGTGGTGGACGCGGAAAGGAGTCAGTGCACAAAAGTGTTATAACGGGCAAATACGGGATGCCCTTCTAATCTCACATCTTAAGACACTACGCGGAACGGCGTGGATGTTAGATTTCAGATCCTGAGAAGGACTATTAAGTGTGCTACTTGGACCAATATTGAGAAACATTTTCCCTACCACCTACTGGTCGGAACGGAAGTATAACCGGCACAGAGGTTTACCGTGATTTTTTGCATCGAGGCAGCCCTGAGGAAGTCGTGGGTACACTCCCGGACGACGAAACACGTGTTGGCTGGAACAATCAAAACAAGAAAATAAAATCACAATAATCTGAATAGTATTGTGAATACTTTTGTTGCAATTAGCAATAGGATAACTGATATGTGTGCTCTGGCTTGGTCTTATTTGTAAGGTAGATCCCTAGGGGTCATACGTGGGGGATTGGGTGGTTCCCCCTCCCTTGAGCACCATAATAACGGTCAATAAATTGAGATAATACCGCCAAGAGTGAGCGCCAACACCACATGGGGCCCTATCACCCAATACAGAGTTTGCTGGTTTATGGCGTCATAGAGTTTGGGTACTACAAAAGGGTGCTGTTTAAGACTCTTATGACCGCCTATAAAAGCCTATTCGTCAACTACTAGGCTTAGGTAGGCTCAACTTTTATACTCCTCTTCAGGGTAATGGGAATTTACCTGAGATTTTTTATGACTTATATATGACCAACTGGTTGAGGGGTGGGATTGACAAAATAGGGTGCTTTTATTCATCTTCTGGCTTTGTTTCTTATGATGAACTTAAAACGAAAGATTAATCTCACCCATAGAGAATTTTTTTTAATTTCTTCAAATAAGGAATTTTTTACTGAAGAAGGGGGAGGGCCAGGTAGGATGGTTAAAAATGAACATATAGAGAAATTAACAAATGTAAATCCCCCCGTATAGGCATTATATACCACTCTTGGAATGACTTAATGAAGGATGATATGGAGAAATATTCTGAAAAGTGGCAAACTAAGCTGGATATTCCTGACAGTGTGTTTCAGCAAGCCTTTTTAGTGGTGCAGGGTGTTCTGATGCCAGCCAAACTACAGGTCCAGTTCTATAAAACTTGTTTCTTTTTATATTATACACTATATCAAAGTGGGGTGAAGGGGACACGATGCCCACGCTGTGCCTTTTACAGGGCAGATATAGTACATATGTTTGCAACCTGCAATTCTCTTTCTCTGCTAATTTTCCAATTTGATGAGTTTTTAAGAAACAAGCTGCTTTTGAAAATAGTTACGACCCCTGCCTTAATCTTACTGGGAATACAAGAGAATGGTAGTACTGAGAAGGGAGGGGGTTTGTTCAGTATTGCAATGGCTATATTCAGGTTATGCATTTCCTCAGCATGGCTAGATCCAGACCCCCCCCCCCCCGTGTCTTTTCAGCAATGGCTGGCCCGGCTGTTATCAGCATATAATTTGGAAAAATCCATATATGCTCGAAAGGGCCTTAGGGCAAGGAAAAAAGGCTTCCAAATTTGAATACACTTAACTATTTGGGTAGAGCTATAAAATGTATAAATTGCACACGCACTTTATAGATCTGGTTGAGCTGATTAAGTTATTATCTAATTAATTACCTGGAGAAGCTGATGTTAATTTATTGAAAAGTGTATTTATATATTCCTCTTTTAGACCTGGTTTTAAATGCATCATTGAAATGATTGCCAATGGAGCCCTGTTTTTTTCATGTTTGTAATATCACTGTGTGGGGGGTTAGGGTTTCGGAAGAAAACTGGACATAAAAAGCTTTAATAAAGATATTTAAAAAGAAAACATAAACTGCATTAATACGTATATAATTTATTTCCTAAACTGTATATTAAAGAAATAATCAGCATTTTAAAACCACACATACGTACAAAGGCTTCATACATAAAAATCTAAATGGGGATGTCTGTACAAGCGCTATAATTACACATCAAAATCCATAATAATACTATAATTACACATCATGACCTTGAATAATTACTTGGATTACTACTAAAACATCTTAGCGGTCCTAAACATTACAAAGGAAAAAGTGCAGTGCATCAATACTGAGCTGGAAAACAGCTTTTACCACCACAAAATTATTCATCATTAGATGTTAAAACCTCTAATATAAAATTTTATTTAAAATAGCAAAAATGCCTACAAGGTTTTACCTAACCGCTAAAAAGTATTCTTAACATTACAAGCAACATGCACGAAGGAGGGGGGGGATACTTTGCCTTATTTCTTTGCCTTAAAATTCTTATTGCACGCTGCACTTTGTTTACAGCTCACCTACTCTTTTTAGAACCAGTTCCAGCTACCCGGTCTGCCGCGGTTCCTTCGTTTGCGTAGAGGGAGCTGGGTTTGCGTCCTTATTTCAGCTGTGCCCGGGCGGCCGCCATCTTGGACAGTCCGTGCACAGCTGAAAGGCATTTTGATGCTCCCAACTATAAAAGGGCAGCCTGGCGCTGATGCGCAGCGGACAGGCAGCCCGTTGTCTAGCAACCGTGGGTAATTTGTGCTCCGTAACACAGTTGCTCCATTTACGCTGTTATAATCTTTTTTAATCTTTTCTCTTTTAAAGTTGTAGTACATTACTGTTCTTCCAACCCTGCCTGCTAATTACGAACTGGGGGAGATTTGTGGCGAAATACTCTGCCTTATTTCTTTGCCTTATAATTTGCCTTAAAATTCTTAGTGCACGCTGCACTTTGTTTCCAGCTCACCTACTCATTTTAGAATCGGTTCCAGCTCCCCGGTCTGCCGCGGTTCCTGCGTTTCAGCAGAGGGAGTTGGGCTGCGTCTCTCCTTATTTCGACTGTGCCCTGACAGCAGCCATCTTGGATGGTCCGTGCACAGCTGAAAGGCATTCTGACGCTCCCAACTATAAAAGGGCAGCATGGAACCGTTCGACTCGTCCTAGTCCAAACGGGACTAGGAACCCTGCCTCGCCCACTTTAGACAGTAAGGTCTTCTCCCAAGACCGGTTAAAGGTGCTGCGTCCGGCCTGTTAGGGCGGTGCCGGTCATCAATCAACCCGCTAACTTGTGGACTCGGCTGCAATTTCTCCTGCTCCCCCATGGGTCACATTACCATACATGCCAACATTTTAGAAGAGCAAAGTGGGAGATTAAAGAAAAAAAATCCGCCAGCCCTACCAAGTATCACGCATCAGGCGTGAGACTAACGCATTTCAGTGCGGTGGTCCGCATCACCGCACTGTAATGCAAAGTCACGCATAAATGGGATAGCGGCTCCTCGCTGATAGTGCCGATTAAACTAAAAGAGTGGCAGCGCGCTGTGTCATGGAGGCTGCTCCTGGCAGGCTGGGGGGCTGACAGTGACCGAGCCGAGTTAGTAGCTGCTAACTCAGTCAGATTTCCCGGTGCGGCATTTATTGTGACTGACGTCAGGTCACAAGGCAGTGCTGTGGCCAATAGGCGCGCCGCAGGACGTCACGTCATGTCCTGCTGACGCTGACTGCAGTGGCAAATGTTGGCAGCGCTGGCGCTGCTCGGCGGTAAATTGAAATAAATGACCCCGCGACCGCAGGACCCAATCCACGGACCCAGCGAGCGCATGAAGAACAACACGCAGCTGAGCTGTTCCTGCTGCTGACTGAGTGAGAGTGCGTCTCATGGCCGGCGGCTGGCGCACGTTTGTAAGTATCACAGAGACAGTGCCAGACTCAACGTTTTATTGTTAATCTAATTTGCTTTTAAATGGAGTGTTTGCGCGCGATCAGCTGCCTGCTGCTCAGTGTTTGCCCTTGTCACTGATGCTAGTGTTGCCGGGCAGCTGTGACTTGTGTGTACCTCAGCTGCCTGTCAAGCTATCTTGCCCAAATTCAGTGCCGGGTACATGCTGTTTACCGCATCTAATTTGCATAGACGATCGGGACTAGTTCACACTGAGCGTGTCCCTTTCACCACAGCAATTACTGCACTGCAGGAGGACGACACAGTGTGTTTACGGCGCCAGAGAGAGCCCTGTGATTACTCTGCTGTGTGGGAATGCAGGTACTTTTGTGGACTGATTGAAGCTGTTTGTGCCCTGAGTGAACGGCGATACCCTGCACCCGTTTGTCTGTGTGGGTCTTAAAGCACACAACCTTCATTTGAGGGCCTGGCTGGCTCTACTAAAACAATTTCAAGTTCCTAAAAGTTCATTGCGCTGGCACAAACATTTTAATCTTAATTTTGAGTTGGCCTGCGATTTCATTGTCAGGGGACTAACACAACTTTGACAGGTTGAGAGCAATGGCCCCGAAAATTCTGATGGTACTATAGTGTGTTTATGGTTCAAAAGAATGACACAGCTAGTGCACAAGTAAAAACTGCACCGAAACAAAACCCTGACCGCCTAGACCCCTGCTCCACATTTTACTGAACTTTGCTTATCAGAGATCACACCCCACCCCACACTTTCTATGTGTCAGTGTATTCAAGTAATCTTTCGATAGGGCTAGGCCCCCTTTAAAGGGTGCTGGGTTATAAATACAAGCCGTGGAGAGTGGGACCCACCTTAGCTCTGGCAGAATGGCTTCAGCTCAGCTGATGAGTTCACATCAGTAGACAGATGCACATTTTATTAGAACTTACTTTATTGTACATTACTAGTGCACAGTACTTTTCAGGAGCCCTGACCGTGCAACATAGTTGAAGTCGCACTTAACTCGCCGGTGACGGTGGGGTGACTCTGGTCAGTGGTGACGGAGATAGTGTCACTCATAGTTGTTGAAATGTCACTCATAATTACACTGAAATTCTGAAAATGTCACACTTAGCCATCTGAAACCTTGGCAGCTATGAAATCGGGAGAATGGGGCCTTGAATCGGGTTACTGTCATGTATGGGCTTAGTGTGCTGCTGCAGGATCGGACATTTGAAACACAAATGCACGTTTTTTTCTTACCTTTCAGAAGCATGGAGTGCAATGGCAGGCAGAAAGAGGGTGATGCAAGTGTTGTGCACTGGCCTGCAGGAGCAGGTTGCTGGCAGTGCATACACCACGTTACACAATACCAAGCCCTGTCAGCTGAAACCCCCGAGTAATCGGGTTTTTGCTTGAAGGAATCGGGAGGCGGGAGACTAGCCTTGAAATCGGTAGTCTCCCGCCTGAATCGGGAGGGTTGGCATGTCTGCATTACTGGTACAAATAATTCAGGGAGTATTTACTCGCTGAATGCCAAGAGCATAGAAGGATCTACAGAGGGCTGTCCACGATGGCTTTTGCTTTTACAGCATAAATTGTCGCTCCCTGGTTAGTCATCAACAGCACATCTATGACTTTTTGGCTGACAGAGCTCCAGATGCTCTGTTTTTTAACGGAAACATGGCTTCATGAGGCATCCTTACCCGACGTCATAGCTGCATTACCAAACAACTGCTGCATTGCCAGAAGGGACTGCAAAGATCAGACTGGAGGTGGTATTGCCATTGTTTATAAAGACAGCTTCCAGTGTAAAACGGAGGGCCTTCCTTTTTCAGCTTGTAAAACCCTTTATTTTTCACTTAGTCTCTCGGCTAAGGTAACAGTCTCCGGTGTCTTAATCTACTGGCAGGGAACTGGTGTACCATAATCCCGACTTAATCTCCCCCTGCATGCTCAAAACTTCTAACTTAATTTTACTTGGAGACTTAAATCTGCACTTAGATGATGCCACCTGCAATCTAAGCCAGGTACGCATGGAGCACCTGGGTGCTCTCAACCTTAACTTAATCAATTCCTCTCCTACTCACAGAGCAGGCCACTTGTTGGATCCTATCTTTTCCAACATTACTGGTCTCTTCACGGACTCGCCCATAACACTACTTTGGTCAGACCACTCTGCTGTGCCTTTCTTTTTACCCTACCCCTCTTTCATAATGGCTGTAGCCAGACCCAAAGCAATGGCCAGGAATTGGGCCAAGCTAGATATCCCTGTCCTTAACACATGCTTGTTTAACTCTCTACCTTGTCTGGAACATAAGGCTGATCTTGATCAACCTATGGTTGATAACTGGCTACGCAACTCCCTAGACACAATCCTGCCAGCAAAACTTAAATTCCTCTCTACACAAGGGGCACCTGCCCAATGCATGGAAGCATTCTATGGTACTTCCCATGCTTAAAAAAAAAAATTTGGACCCGACTAATTGGTCTAATTTTAAACCCATCTCTCTGCTAACCACTCTTTCGAAAATACTGGAAAAACATGTCAATGCTCAACTTGCCTCATTTGTGGAGGATCATGATGCCCTTCACCACTCTCAGTCAGGCTTCAGAGTGGGGCACTGCACAGTATCTGCCCTGCTAGGAGTCATAGAACATCTAAGACGACTCCTAGAAAGGGGCGGCATGGCAGCGCTGATTCTATTAGATCTCAGCGCGGCCTTCGATATGGTGTCCCATGACATCCTCATTGAAAGACTGACTCATATAGGTCCCCAGGGGACGGCACTCACATGTTTTACTTCCTTCTTGGTGAACCGTACAACGTCGGCTGTGTCCAACCCTCACCCTCTTACCTCTGGAGTTCCGCAGGGATCAACCCTCAGCCCTATGCTTTTTAACATCTATGTCCGCCCTTTGGCAGACCTAGTGGAAAGCTGTGGCCTCACGCTGTTTTCCTACGCGGACAATACCCAGATCATTTTTTCATTGTCATCTGGTCAGGAGGTCAACTCAGAGGTTCTTAATTCCTGCCTATGCCTTGTCTCCACCTGGATGAATATCAACTCTCTAAAACTCAGTGGGGACAAGACCGGGGTGATGGTTCTGGGCAAGAATCCCCAGCTCTGGGGCCCCCAATACTGGCCAACCTCGCTAGGAGCACTTCCCAGCCCCCACCAATAAAGTGAAGAACCTTGTCATTTCTGGCTAGATTCCATGAAGGCACAAACGGCAAAAACTTCCTCTTTATGATTCGCCATCATGAAGTGGTTAAAAAAGTTTCTGTAGATGCTTCCTCAATCAGCTCAAAGGACAGTGATCCAAGACTTGATTCTCTCAAGGCTCGATTACGGTAACATCATGTACCTGGGGGCAGATCAGGCCATGATTAGATGACTTCAAGTGGTCCAGAACACAGCCGCAAGGCTCCCATTCCGGCTTCCCAAATACTCCTCTCTATCCGGTCTCCTCCGTGATCTTCATTGGCTCACAATTGATAAACACAATGTCAAGGAAGTTTACCTTATACATAAAATCAACTCTTGCGCTGGACTTTTCAACCTGCAAGATCTGATGGTACCCTACCATCCTCCTCGCCCACTGTGTTCGAGCAACCATTCTCCTTTCACAGTTCCTAGAATCCAACACACTTTGATGGGTGGCCGCTCCTTCTCCTTCCTGGGCCCTAAACTCTGGGACAGTCTCCCTGAGTCGATGAGGTGCTGTCCCTCCTTATTTACTTTCCGTAAAGAACTTAAAACTTAGTTGTTCTAGTTCCAAGTCTCTAGGCTTTTATTCTCTGGTCTGTTTCCGTCCTCAGCGCTGGGAAACCTTCTGGGTAGCTACGCGCTCTACAAACCTCTATAATAGTAATAATGCAACTGCTAAATCTTAAGGCATAGTGATCTTTGTGCATGATATCATTCTGTTATTGGCTGTATTTTTCTGAATAGCATTAATAAATCTTGCTACTGCAATCACAATAACAAAAGCCTTCACTTTTAAAAAAGTGTGCAGTACTTCAATCCTTGTAAGGGCTCCATACCTTTTAAAAATTGGGCGAAGGATCTGTTTTCTTCTCTTTAAAATATAAACAGTCAAGAAGTAGATGAATACTACTATGTTTCACACCAAGAGTGCATGGGCAGCAACCTTATCTTAGATGGATTCTCTTCCAATAGGATGGCATTCTCCATTAAGGATTTACACCAATACGAATTCGCAAAACGAGAGTTCTGATTATCTTATTGGAAATTTTAGAGAGAAATGTGAATACCCCTGGGTCTCCCAAATTTTCAATAGAATGGGTTACAGCTTTTTTAGACCACAGTTAATTCCTATCTGCCGTTAAGCTAAGTACTCTAGCCAATTCTGCAAGTAGTATTTTTACCTTTTGTATTTTCATCCGAGTCTCGAGATTGTACACATCAAATTTAAACTGAGAATTTGTAGCATCTTTAATAATTTGTTAGACAAGAGGATCAGAGTTGGATTGAACACCCCTAATCCTTTGAGAAGAACATTTTTGGGTTAGTCTCATTCAATCATCAATCAAAATCTTTATTCGGCTGAGTGCCAGCCATAAAAGAATACATCATAAAAACAACATTTCAGAGAAATTGGCGCAATAAAATTTAACCAACATGATCAGTACACAAGAATCATTTTCCAACAATATTCCGGAGCCGAACAGCGGAGGAAATGTACTTATAAATCATCAAACAAATAAATTCATCATTTAAAAGAAGTAAATAGTGTAATGCGGACCGACACTTTCTTATATTTAAAGTTCTTAACAATGGTTTTAAAAAAGCACGTCTTGGATTAATATAAGGTTTTCAGAAAAACATAAAGTGCAAAGTGCTCT
This sequence comes from Calotriton arnoldi, assembly GCA_963921515.1. Lineage (NCBI taxonomy): Eukaryota > Metazoa > Chordata > Amphibia > Caudata > Salamandridae > Calotriton > Calotriton arnoldi. The sequence continues at coordinate 277,274 of CAWUFW010007280.1, forward strand.
GTTTAGACTCTGAATCGTACGTACACAATTCTAATTTAGCATCACAGTGTGCGTCTCGTGGGGATGAGACCAAAAAATGAGAGATACCCATCCTAAACCTGATCAAATAAAACATTTTGGCATGATTGAAGTAAAAAGAAAGGTAGGGCTCAGTACCTAGAGAGCTAACTAACAGCGAGTGCTCAACCACCCTTTTTTTTAACCATCTCTTGACTATCTCTAACTTGATACGAATAGGAAAAAAAGTCTCTTTTCAGCTTGGCTCTTGGGATTTTGACTATGTTTCCGGGGGTTTCAAACCAATCCAACAGTCCCAACTTCCCCAACTGATCTTGTATGTGGGTAATCCAAGGAATTTTTCTCACACAGTCCAACTTCAGACAATCCGAGATTATAGCACGATTCAGACCGGTTTCCTCTTTTACCCAAATGTTGTGCCATAGCATCAAAGGTGCTAATTGTATACGAAAAGACAGTGGAGTTACACCCAGTTCATTATGACAAATAGTAGCGGCGGTGCTTTTGGGGACTGTCGGCACTCGTTTCAAGAACATATTCTCAGCTCTCTGTAAGCCCATGGTATTAGAACATCCCCAAACTCCGGCACCATACAAAGTAACAGCGCACGTACGTGCTTTATAGATATCTATGATAGCTTTTATGGGCCGGGAGCCTAGTTTTTTTGTGAATCTAAAAATAGCCTCAACGTTTTGATTAAAACCTCCAATCCTTGCCTCAACTAGATGGGACCAAGAGTTTTTTTGGTTAAAAAGGATACCTAAATAGGAAAAAGTTGGCACATGAAGCAATTTTTCATTCTTTATATAAAACGATTTTGTTTTCGAGGGAGATTTGCCCACTATCATAACATGTGATTTTGCAACATTTGTTTTTAGGCCAAGGTCACTCATAAAATTGTTAAAACTGGTTAAAAGCCTTTGCAACCCCACCCCAGTTCTGGACATTAAAACACAATCGTCTGCGTATAATAATGCTGGTAGGAACCTACGGCCTATCAGGAGTGCATCTACATTTTCAATTCTGATGTGGCTTTCTAAATCATTTATATATAAACAAAATAAAAAAGGGGCAAGAACGCATCCCTGGCGGACCCCGCGATCCATCTTTATCGGAGAGATGAGTTCACCACCTACTCCATATCGCACTCTCCCCGTTACTCCCTGATGCATTGCTGCTAAAAAATGGACAATAGGTGGTTCAATGCCCATGGACAGCATTTTCTCCCAAAGCCTCCCCCTCTGCACCCAGTCAAAGGCAGAAGTCAGGTCAATGAACCCAAGGTATAAAGATCCAGACTTGGCCAGAGTGTATTTGCCAATGACCAGGTGCAGATTAAGGCACTGATCTACCGTGCCCAGGGCTTTCCTGAAGCCGTATTGAACATCGGAAAGCTTCCCATTTTCTGTTATCCAGGTCTCCAACCTCTCTAATATTACTCGACCCATAATCTTACAAGAGCAATCAATTCGAGATATTGGTCGGTAACATTTAGGGTCTGACCTGTCTCCCTTTTTAAATATGGGGACTATTATAACCGATCTCCAGGAATCCGGGGGGCCCTGGGCCGCATAACATCTCAGTATATTAGTTAGCAGCGGGAGCCACAGGGGGAGATTAGCTAAAAACAGATCCGCGGGCATACCATCCGGCCCAGAAGCCTTGTTCTTCAGGGTCTGGGATAAAGCCCTATTCACCTCATCTAAGGTCGGAGGTTCCAAAGTAAATGCCCCATATTGGAAATTAGTACTAGAGTGGGGATCACTACCAATTCTATAAAGACCAGTGAAGTGATCTACCCAGGTCTGGGGCATGATTGTCGCATCAATGTTACCATTTTTAGTATCACTAAAGTACTCTTGATTTACAGTTTGCCAGAAGAGTCTGGAATCTTTGCTCTGGCATGCCACATGAAGTTGACCCCAAGCTTCTTGCCTAATTTCCAACTTACGTTTCTCCAGCGCATGCTTATAATCCAAGCGTATCTGTCTCACCTCCATTCTGTTGCAGGGTTTGGCTTTTAGAGTCTTAATTAGTTTGTTGTGGAGATGCAAGCATTCACTATTAAACCATCTTTTATTACTCTGTGGTCTGTCATTATGTTTCTTAGTTAAAAGCACCTTGGTTGTCTCGGTTATTGCCATGAAAGACGTAATCATAACTTGTGAGTTTATATTATCTTCCAGGCAATCCAAAACTTGCCTTAAATTATTTTTTATAATCTGCTTCAAGACAATGTCAGGGTTAACAGTGGACCACTTCCGTAATAGCCCCTTGTTTTTGGCATAAATCAAGGGGGATATTCTGGCAGACACGATTGAATCATCAGACGGGACCACCAGTTCTAGAGACAATGGGTAATGATCACTAAAATGAATTTTAAGTATATTAAAAGTCACAGACTGTAAATTAAAATAGTCAGATAAAGCGATAAAATCAATCAAAGTGCCTTGGCCTCTCCCAACATATTTTACTAAGTCAGAACTTGACATTTCAATAAGATCCACAGTCAAAAAAAGAGAGAATTTCGATAAAGAATTAAAAATGTTCCCACAAGGATTGTGATCAAAATGACAACCACCCTCCATGTCCCCCGCTAATCGGTGACATGCGGAGTGTTTGGAAAGGGGACATAGGTTACAATTAAAATCACCTCCCCAAAGCACTACAAAGTCCGTTTTTATCTCCTCTATATGTTTCATTAGTGCGATTTCCAATTCTTGAGCAATAGTAATGTTTATATTATTAAAATTGTTGTGATAAAAGTTAACAACAACCACAATCAAATTTTTCCTGAATGAGATGTTAATAATCTGGAAATGCGGAGACTCCAGCTGCATCTTCCCCACTCTGCCATTCAATGTTGTTGAAACCAGAGTTAATCATCCTCATTCATCGTGTCCACCTAAGGAGGCTCCAGCTGGTGTGTAAATGGAGTAAAAACCATTTATATGTGCAGTATCACGCATCCAAGTTTCCTGTAAACATACTATGCTATATTTCCCAACAAAAGCAGCCTATTCTTTAATTTCTAGTTTATTCGACAGTCCTGCAATATCCGAAAAGAGACTGCCATGTGTGGTTACTTTGATCTGGCTAGTGTGCTCACTCTCTGAGCAGCGGGTAGCTGCAACACAGCCATCTTCTATCACCATATCAACTAATACGTGGGAGTCCGACTCACCAAAAGGTGATACATCAGGCAGTACTGACAAAAGCTCTGATGTAGCAGAAGAAATGGGACTAGTTATATTAAAGGTTTTGTGATAAGTTAGATTTGGCAAACCACCCAAGTGGGCCGGGAAAACTTCTCTTGGAGATTTAGTATTAAAAGGTAATGAAGAAATCGCTGTTGAGTCATGATGATTAACACTGTCTGACTCAAGAAGTGTGTATGGTGAGATTAGATTTTCAGCACCAAGCACACTCAAAAGCTGGTAGTTCAGTCAGTCCACATGATCTAGAGGGGAAAAATAATTAAAAGTTGGGATGGTGAACGGGGTAATGTTTTAATATGTGAGGGGACAAGACCAGGGCCTTTATTTGACAACGGCTTGTAAAAGTACCCTAATGGTACAACTTCAATGGGGCCCCCCGCGTTGTTACACCAGGGAAGCCTATCCATAAGCCAATGTACTAAGGACCTGTCCTTAAAATTTACAACAATGCAGTCACCTGTTTCAGTTTTTGGCCTGTGGGCCCACCCATGACACACGTTCAACATTATTTATGTTATAATACAAGTCATCACTTCCTGACCAATCCATAGCTTTTGCCAACCAATGGACTGTTTTGTTTTTAAGCTGCTTCCAGTCTTCTTCCTTGTTAATTGGCAAGGAGGGAAAATTTTTAAGGACAATAACATAAGGGGTGGCTTCTGAAGGAAGATAGTGTTCTCTGATTATTTTTCCGGGTACCAACTGAATGTTTGTTGTAACGACTATCAGTGGGATTGGGCCCACTATTTTCCACTTGCACAAATGTTGAACCCGGCCGTCCACTCTCTAACTGTTTTACTGATTGCGTTGCAGTCTGAGTAGTGTTAATAATGCGATCCACTGCTGGCGGTAACAGGAGAGAAGGTGCCACATGGGATGTATCCAAGTTGGCATTGGGAATAGAGTTAGTCGCAATTTCCGGACCAGAGGTTATCTTTGAAACACTGGAGCCAATTAATATCTTTAGGGACATGTCGATGCTATTTAGCACCCCTACAAGATGTTCAAGGATTGACTTGATAATAGCCTCTAACGAGCTGGTAAGATGTGTAAGTGTAAGTGACGCAGTGTCCCCCATTAACTCCACATTATTAGGGTCCATGACAATGTCCGAAACTCGGGTCCTTGTTGCTGACTTTAGAGGGGGGCCACGGTTTTCTTGCGTATTACCATAGGTAATGCATCTTTCTTAGCTTTCCCACAGGCCTTGGATTTTTTTGATGGGGAGGGCAGAGAGTATCACAAAGCCCCCCCTGTTGAGTGGTTAACTTCATTTCTACTTGAGTCCGAACTAATAGATGCAGGATGTTCTATTGATTTGTCATGCTGATGAACTATCTCCGTTGGAGGACCATTTTGTAGGGCCCTTTGTGTTACCCCCAATCTCTCCTCCACAGACTCAATTTCGCTTGTTATTGCCCCCATTGCTGTTGTTAGAAAGTTAGTAATTGATGAAGTTAACGGACAATCCTTACCAGAGGTCATGACTGTTTTACGCTTCCCCATCTCCTTACCTTTCGGTTGAAAAGGCCCCAGCGGGCTGGCTGTAGGAGGGGAATACCCAAATACTCCTCTACACTGGTGTACAGCCAAAAGCCCTGGCCCAGCTCAGCCTCGTCCGGTCGCGGACGGGCGCAGACGGGCCCGCCCGCGCGCGTCCCACGCTGCGGGAGCCTGCAGCCGCTTTTAGGCACCACCTGGCGCGAACGATACACGGGGGCGTCTCCCGATGCTAAGTCTGCTGGGCAATGCAGTCCTGCGGGTCCAGCAACCCCCTGCGAGCTGTCCCCAATAAAGTGCTTGTGCTCTGGCAGTCTGGAGTAAAGTGCTCTGTGCTCCGCTCTCCTCTCAGTGAATACGGCTCCCGCCCTGCGGAAGCCCGCAGCCGCTTTTAGGCGCCACCTGGCGCGAACGATACACGTGGGCGTCTCCTGACGCTAAGTCTGCTGGGCAGTGTAGTCCTGCGGGTCCAGCGACCCCCTGCGAGCTGTCCCCAATAAAGTGCTTGTGCTCTGGCGGTCCGGAGTAAAGTGCTCTGTGCTCCACTCTCCTCTCCGTGAATACGGCTCCCGCCCTGCGGGAGCCCGCAGCCGCTTTTAGGCGCCACCTGGCGCGAACGATACACGTGGGCGTCTCCCGACGCTAAGTCTGCTGGGCAATGTAGTCCTGCGGGTCCAGCGACCCCCTGCGAGCTGTCCCCAATAAAGTGCTTGTGCTCTGGCGGTCTGGAGTAAAGTGCTCTGTGCTCCTCTCTCCTCTCAGTGAATACGGCTCCCGCCCTGCGGGAGCCCGCAGCCGCTTTTAGGCGCCACCTGGCGCGAACGATACACGTGGGCGTCTCCCGACGCTAAGTCTGCTGGGCAATGCAGTCCTGCGGGTCCAGCGACCCCCTGCGAGCTGTCCCCAATAAAGTGCTTGTGCTCTGGCGGTCCGGAGTAAAGTGCTCTGTGCTCCACTCTCCTCTCAGTGAATACGGCTCATTCTTTAAAAGGGAAAATAAAACCCTCAGGGCATGAGATTTTGCTAATGAGTGCCTAGAGTTCATGCCTAAATCGAGGCGCAAAGCTTCGATCACTTAATTTTGGGGGATAAAGAATAACTTTTTCAGACACGCCCTTTCCACAGAGTCCCAACTTACTCTTTTGTCAAGACACATCACCTCTGCCCCATATATGGCTTGAGGGACCAGTTTGCCCTGTGTAGCTTTTTTCATTGGGTCTGCTGATAGTCTACCATACTGGGCATCAAACCTTTTTAGTAGATGCAATTGAGAAAGTTTTTAGCATACTAAAATGCTTGTCCCACCTCATATTGTCAGAGAAATAAAGTCCCAGGTACTTATATACTCTGACCTGTCCTAAAGGAACACCATTGAGGAACCATGCACACATCCGAAGTCTTTTAGAAAACATTAGACTTTGTTTTATCTATGTTGATCGTGAACTTATTACTCTCACAATATGCATTGCGAGTGTTAAGTTTTTGCTGCAGGCCAATTTAAGTATAGTCCATAAGGCACTGGACTTGATTGCTTCCAATCTTTGGGCAAAACAAGTAGAAGTTACCTAGAGATCTAAAATAAAAAGACTAAAAAGGGGGGCTATAAAGCATCCCTGACACAGGGATGCCATTTCTGTCTAAGTCGACATGAAACCAGTTTTGCAGGTGGATTTGTTGGATCAGATACAAGAGGTCAATGGGTATACTGTTTTCTTCAAGTTTTTTCTACAGTACCTTCTGGTCAACCAGATCAAACACAGATCGAAAGTCAACAAAGCAACAACAAAGTTTGCCAACTGTATTTACTCACTGCCAGGCCACCGCCCAGTGGGCAAAGCAGTGGTTGATCACTGACTTATTTTCCCTAAAACCTCCCTGTTCTCTAAGGATGATACCTGCTTCAAAGGCCCAGCTTTCAAGATGGAGTAACAAAGTTTTAGCATAGATCTTAGATGCAGTGTCTAATAGGGAGCTAAGCTGATAATTTCCAGGATCGGATCTTTCACTCTTCTTATAAATTGGCTTAATAATAGCCTGCTGCACTGGGTTCTGCCCTAGCAGTACTCCCGAATTTCTTGCTTTTCTGATCACCCGGGTTTTGGACATTATATTGTGGGTAAGCCTCACTTACTGATGTGTCACCCACGGTAATCACATGGTAAACGGACTACACGTGTTTACCATCAGTGTCCACATTTTAAGATAAGGTGTAACCTGTGTGAGAAAACCAAATGCGTAACTTCCAAAATGTTAACTGTACATCCGATGGGTCATTCAGACTTTCCATATTTCCTAGACTCAGCTCAGGATCAGAGCTCAGGCCTTTTGTCACCCTGCTGTGTCCAGTTAATTACATTTCTCCTGCAGCAGGAACAAAGGCCACCCCACACAAAAGGAGCAATTAGCAGTACTTCTCCCAGCTCCTGAGGAGGGAAGGGGTGGGGCGGAATGATCTCCATCCATTACTCAGCTGTCACAATGTACCGGGGATGGGCCTGCCCAAGCCCACTGAACAAAGGAGAGTGCCCAGACAACTGGAGCCAATCCAGAGGGCGGCTTCCTTTGAAATTCTAGTGGGTAAGTCCCTGGCAGTGATGTCAGTGACGGGTGGAGCTGAGGCCCCAGGAGCTGATGTGAACAGTGGCTCCTGGATGACACCATTTTGAATTATCCCAACATGCTGTGATGGAGGGTTGGTGTAGGAAGGTAGGATCTGACTGCATGGTTACCCCCACTTTTTTTCCTGGTGTTTTGCTGTTTTTTGACTAGTCTGACTGGGATCCTGCTATTCGGGACCCCAGTCTATCTGCTTTCTCCCTTAAATTGCTAAGCATGTACTTTAGGTACACTCCAGATTGGATACTGGGGTACCCTCATCAGTCCCTAGTATATGGTACACCATGTACCCAGGGCATAGGTACCCCAGAGGCCTCCCATGGGCTGAAGCATGTATTATGCCGCCCATGAGAGGCCATTCAAAATGACACCACAGGTCTGCTACAGCAACCTGTGTAAGCTGGTGCTTGCACCACTTACTTAGATATAGGTTCACTATATCTATCTAAATCACTACACTTAAAAACCTATCAGTCACCCCTATGGCAGGCCTTATCAATCCTGAAGGCAGGGTGCTGGGTTTTACGTGAGAGGGTGCCCCTGCATGAGTAGGGCCCCTATGCAGCCTTCGGAGACAATTCTCCGGGGTTGTCTGTGATGCAGCCAGACATATAGGTCTAAGTGCATTATAACCTCACGGTAAATGCTAACTTTAAAACGGCTGCTTAGAAACATGTCGTGTTTGGTGTCAAACACCTTGGAATCATACCTCCACACCAGTAACTGGTGTGGGAGGTATCATTCCACCCTTCTAGAGGGACATCTGTGGGTCACCGGTCTACCCCGTACCAGCTTTCTCGACCTGGGCAGCATAAAATGGATGCTGCCAGCCACAGACACGATTCTGCCCTCCTGCTGCTGAGCCAAGCTCGAGCAGAGGAAGGCCTGACAATAGGCATCCTGTCACAGGGAGGTGTGACCACCTCCTAGACCGGGTTTAGTGTATTGGGGCTGGGTGGGTGCACTCTGAGAGTGCCAGAAAGTCTGCACTGGGGGCACATTTGGTGTCCCTGTGCATAGTCCAGCTCAAACCAGTTCTGGGAGCCATTGGCTCCTGCTCTGGTGCAAAACTGGACAAAGGACATGGGTGTAGCCACCCCTCTGTCCTGCCCCTCCCCTAGGAGGGTCCCTAGAATCTTTCCAACCCCTTCCCACGGGTATAAAGTGGGCTACCTGGCTACAGGACTTTAGATTTTACCTGGACAAGATTCTGCTAAGAAGAAACCAAGTACTTCGACTGCCTGCACGACGCTGGACGACTGAAGAATCTCCCTTGGAGTAAAGGAGTTACTCCCCTGCAGAAGCAGGCACCAAAGACGCATCTGACCGGTTTGCTTCTCCCAAGCTCCTGAGGACTCCGAAGATTTCAGCAACACAGGAGGTGGGTTTCCGAAGGTCCCTGAGGTCGATCTGCCCTCTCAGCGATTCTGAGACCAGTATCCCTCGTGGGGACCGTGCAACCTGAACCCCTGTGCACCGCGTACATTTGCAGTTGCATATGCTTGTTGGCGATTCCCGAGCTTGTGCATTGGATTCCGTGTAGTCCTGACCCCGAGCAGTATTTGCACCGAAGATTTCCGGCCTCCACTCCTCGAGTGTCCTGTGGGCTGGAACTTTGCAAACTTGCTTGAGGTCTCCTCGCGATCCCTGGTCCGTTGGCGTGTGGGTCCTGGCGAGGGTCACCTTGTTTGTCCTTGGGCTTTCCTGGTTGCTCCAGACGTGCCCTGACTCCCCATTGCTTGGAGAGTCCCTGGACCTTGCTGGTCCACACCGTAACCTGTTTCCTCTGACCACGTGGGTTGCATTTGCCAAGGCTTGTTGGTGCTCCAGCCGGACATCGACCCCTCAGCACTCGACATCCTTTGTGGGACAGCTCACCTCCGGACTCTGGTCGTCCTCGACGTCTCCTGGTCCCCGTAGCTGCAGAGTCAAGCAACCCTTCTTCACTCCTGAAGCACTCGACATCGGTGGGCATTCGACTACTGAGCCCCTGGTCACCTGAAGTGACCCAGACTCTGTCCCCTCTGCTTTTACGTTCCTCTTACCTCGAATCCAGGCTTGGATTCCACCGGACACTCTTCGCCCTCCTGGCAGCAGGACTTCTTTGCACTCTTCCATTGAAAACGACGAAGGTTTCCGACACCACTTGACCCCTATGCACCCGGCTCCTCCGGGTAGTTAACACGGGTACCTCGGTACTCACTGGTGGGTTGGCCTTAGAACCTTCTATGTTCCAAAGGGTTTGCTCGAAGTCCTCGTAGAAGTGTCCTTAACTTGTAACTTTGCAACCGCGACTTTCCCATAGAGTTGCATGGAACACGCAGTCGTGTTTCCTCACTGCACCCGTCCTCCGTGGGCTCCCTGTGTCACTCCTCTGGGTGGTTCCTTGGGGTCCCAGCGATTCTACGTGCTCTAGGCACTGTGTCTAGTCAAGTACTGATTGTTATACAATTTTTTTAGTATATGGTTCGGCCTCCCCCTGGAGCCCGCTGTGTATTTTGCTACTTACGTACGATCTATTGATTCAGTATTGTGTGAATTGTGCCCTAGTCTCGGGTAGAGACTAGTAGAGAGTGTTATATTAATAAATACATATTTTTATATAACTAGTGTGTGGTTCTCCTTTCATTTGGTCATTCAGGAGGTGATATTCTGGTAAAACAAGCTGCTTTACATTCCTTCAATGTTAATGTTAATGTTATTGACATTTCTAAAGCGCGAACTGCTACCCGAAGGTGTCCTGGCGCTGCTTGAAATCCTACCTGTGTCGAAAGGGGAGATTGACAGAGAATGAGCCTAGCCAGCAAAAAGCCACGTCTTCAAAGCCTTTCTAAAGGCCAGTAGGCTTGGCAATGCTCTAAGATACATCGGGAGGCCATTCCATGCCTTAGCAGCCCCAACCACAAAGCTTCTTCCCCCCCAGTTAGCTTTTTTTGCAAAAGGTACCGCCACCAGTTTAGCATCTGAAGAGCGTAGACTTCTAGTTGGTGTGTACCATTGAAATTGCTTTTTAAGATGATTGGGCCCAGTTCTATAAAGTGCCTTGTGTACTGTACACAAGATTAAGCCTGAAGGCTGCTCTCCACAGCTACCACTAGGATAGCTTTCTAAAGGTTATCTTTGACCTCATACATCATAAGGGTTGTGTGGACTGGTACAGGGTGCCCACTTTAACTAGTGGACAGCATATACCAGGCCACCTTCTCACAGTTTGGACAGGGGTGGAGAGGTGATGTGGGACCCAGGATTGGCTAGGGGTGCCTGTCTTCTAGAACCTTGCTCCCCCCTTTATAAACTCTGGCACAAGGGGAAGTCTTTCTTGCCTGCGGATTTTCTACCTACTGCGCTGCTGGATCCTGGAAGTGCCATGGAGAACTGGAAGGAGGAACCCCCTGACCCCCGCTCAGGACCCAGGACTCTGTCCAGTTGACCCCAGGCGTGTATCACCCATAGGGCTAAAATGGCTTTAGCCCCCCCGTCGTGTGTCTCAGCCAAGCTGCTGCAGCTTGAGCTGCTGTGGCATCAGCTGGGCAGCGTCTGTAGTCTTATCCCCGCCACACCTGTGTTTTTCACAGGTCTTCAAAAGACCATTTACATCCCTTTGGTACTGGTTAATGAGGCTTTTTTTCCCCACTCGTTCCAGTACCCCCTGGGTCCGCACTGTGCCTATTCCTTACATTTGGATTTTACTTTTACTGCCACAAAGGGAGAATGCATTTAGTAAAAAGGCATGTCACGAGTAGGATAACACCTTTCCAAAAGAAAAATGCCGGACATTTGTTGTTGTTTAAAGAGTCTGCAAATGCCTCACCTTGAAACTAAATAGTGGTGTAAATAAAATAGTATTCATTCATTTGTAGCATGACTTTTCCTCTTTGTTTTCTTTAGTTTAATTACACTTAAACTGTAATTATTAATCATGGATCATTAATAGGGCTTCCAGCTTTCTGTTTAAACAGATTTTTACAGATAAATACAGTCAGAAAACAATGTGTCTGTATTTATTTTTAAAAGTGGAAAAATGCAAAAAAGTGTGCTTCTTGTGAATGACTTTTCATGCTGCCCTTCATGAATTCCAGGCCAACATCTAAGCAGATAGACAGCATGGGGAGTTAAAAAACAGGATGAGAGTTCCTTAAATACAGGCATATTTAAACAAATATATTTGTATATAATGCTAATATTTACCCTTGGGTGTAGTGTTTTGCTATATTGGCTGCTTAATTTGCTAAAATGCAACAGGCATCAAAGTATGAGTGCATGTTTATCAGTTAAATAATTGTGAAAATATACCATTTTATCACTCGATTTGTTCTTAAAACACAAAATAAATATGGATACATACCAATTAGATGGGTAAAAAATAAATATGGATCAATACAGACGGAAATGTTGAAAAAATACCATAAAACGATAGGCACTAATCATTAATGCAGCCCTAGAGCATATTTAAAAGTGCTTTCTATTTGTATTTTCTGTTTGAAGTGTGCACAGATAAGTGCTACAAAATACCGGGTTTAAGTGATTTTGCTTATTTCTGTACTGTCTGGGACATCAAAATACTGATGGTGCCGGTAGAAATCCGATCAGCTAGCAACCCTAATCAGGAGACTGAAAGTGTGTTGCAGAAACAGCACATTATTTATTTCCTCCACCCTCCATCCCTGATGGATGCCATAATAGCAATAGTTTAACATATTTGAAACCCTACGCCAGTCGTCAATACAATGCTGAGTTACTCCAGGTGTCTGGGTATACATCCTGCATTCATACAATTCACTCCTCATACTCATCACTCAGTGTTAGACTTGGCATCTTTTGGCGTGTTTCCCCTGTCTTTTTGCTTTATGACCTCCCGGTTTTGACTCTGTTTTTGCTGGTTTAGTGTCTCTGCGCACTTTCTCACTGCTGTTCAGTGTTAAAGTGCAAGTGCTCCTGTTGTAAATTATGTTATGGATTGGTATTCCATGATTGGCATATTTGATTTACTGGTGAGGCCCTAGTAAAGGGCACTGAGAGTGCCAGGCCTGGTAAATCATATGCTACTAGTGGGCTTGCAGCACTTGTTGTGCCACCCACAGAAGTAGCCCTGAAAAGGTAACTCAGACCTGCCACCGCAGAGTCTGTGCGCAGTTTGTAACTGCCATGTCGACCTGGCAAGTGCACCCACTTGCCAGGCCCCAACCTTCCCTTTTTCTACATGTCAGTCACCACTAAGGTAGGCCCAAGGTACCCCTGTGGGCAGGGTGCTCTGTATGTTAAAGGTAGGACATGTACTGATGTGTGTGACATGTCCTGGTGGTGAATTACAGTGTATTTAGTTTTTCACCATTGCAAGACTGCCTGTTCCCACAGGACAGAATGGGGAGTTTGTTTATACCATCTTATAAACATAACTACTCCTGGGAACAAGGTAGGAAAAATAAAGTTTAGTATGTCTGGACTCAGAATGTTAAAATGCATCTTTTAGTGAAGATGATTTTGACATTCTGTGTTTGAAAATACCACTTTTAGAAAGTAGGTATTTTCTTGCTTAGCCATCCTGTGTGCCTCTGCTGGAGTTGTGGATTGACTGTCTGACTTTGGGATGACAGGGGCTGGAGAGGGGCAGTGGCTCCAGAGAGCCTATTGTGTCACTGCTGGGCTGAATAGACCTGGGCTGCATTTAGAGTAGTGGGAGGAGATTTCCTTGCACCTGAATGGGCCTGGTCTCCCTTGCACAATGCCGTCTCCACCCCCTGCCAGGAAGGTGCACCAGTAAGGACAGAACTGGTTTGGGCTGGGTACAGACACTCTCTGCCTTCAGAGAACAAAGGATTTGGAGGTGTAAATATTGGGGCCCAGACCCCAGAACTTTAGAACTCTTTTGGATCAAGAAGACTGCCAAGAAGAAGAGCTGGAGAAGCTGTGAGGAGGAACTACCACTTTGCTGTGTGCTTTGCTGTGTTGGCCTGCAGTGGCTGCTTCTGTCTTGGGCAGTGAAAGGACTTGACTTGAACATTCTGCAATCTATCTTTGTGAGTTTCTCCAAGGGCTTGAGGTAGAGCTTTTCCCCTGTTCAAGAAGTCTCAGGAACAGCAAAGACTTCAAGTTCTTCTGCCCTCGGCACTGGGGACTGTGTGTTTTGTGCTGCAACAGAAGAAAAAGCAACCCGACGCCACTGCCGACTCCGCGTCCTGAAGGCACCGCAGAGGGCACCGCCGCACCACAACCCTGGTCTCACCGACGACGCCATCTGGCGCCGCCACCGAGCCGCTGCTTGCACCGCGACCTGTGGGCACCGCACTTCGCACGTCTCACTTCACAACGCCGCCCTGGTATCCCCGACGACGCCGCTTCACGCCGACATCGACGCCGCTGCTTGCACCGTGGTTCAAGGGCACCGCTCGTAAGTTACACAACGTACCACCCTCATCCCGCACCGCAGCCTTGACCTACCGACGCCAGCGCCATCGACTTCAATTAGTCAGCCAACGACAGCGCTTCAGCAATGACGCCGCCGCTGCTTGCACCGTGACCGGCCAGCACCGCGACGAGCATCGCATCACTTTGCACCGCAGCCCTGATCTCACTGACGCCGCTGGACGACCGTCACCGAGCTGCTGCCTGCGACCTGAGGGCACCGCACTCCGCACCGCTGCACTTCGCACTGCAGCACCCGACACCTGCCGGCGCTCCTGACTTCAACCGCAAGGAGTTCGATCTGCAACGCGTGTGACTTCAAGGGCCCGACGACTTCTGCACCGACCTCCGGAACCGACGCCTGCGGACGCCGTGCCTTCGGAGCTCAACGAGAGGTCATCGACGCCCTGCATTTCTAAAAAGTACTGTTTTGCGGGTGTTCCCGACACCGTAGCTGGCCCGCGGCGCCGCGGTCAGCCAGAACTGTTTGGATTTGTTGTTCACGACGCCGTGATAGCCCCAGACGGAGCTATCGACTTCAAGGAACTGTTTTTCAAGTTTATTTTGATAACTGAAAATTTCTAACTACTGTATTGTGGATTTTTATCGTTTTTGTTCTTGTCTTAAGTATATACAAATATTGGATATTTTTCTAAACTGGTGTGGTGTCCTTTTGTAGTGTTTTCACTGTGTTACTGTTGGTTATGTGCAAATGCTTTACACACTGCCTCTAAGATAAGCCTGACTGCTCGTGCCAAGCTACCAAGGGGGTGAGCAGGGGTTATTTTAGGAGTGTAACTCCCTTATCCTGACTAGAAGGAAGGGTCCCTACTTGGACAAAGGTGCAAACCCTTGCCAACTAGAGACCCCCATTTCTAACATTGGTTGTCAGCGGTGAGGCTAGGACTTGTGTTCACACTTGACTTACAGTGATTGGCGTGCACTACTACCATATCGCAGACCATAACGTGCCACATACTTTTTTTTTCTGGTCTATTTTTGTGATCCTATTGTTTTGGAACTTTAACTTCCTACTGCATCATGCCTGACACAGCAGCAGCATCACTTGCATCGTTAGAGGTGGCCTTTGAGGGGGAAAGGTTGGAAACCTACAACATCAAGGAGTTGAAGGCAATTTGTAAAAACCTAAAAGTCCAAGTCAGAGGCCTCACGAGGAAGGAGGAGCTTTAAAAGGTGCTGAGGGCCTGGGTAGCAGCCAGACATGCCAGTGGGCAGTCTGGAGATCTTAGTGGGGAGGCGGAAGAGCCTACTCCTAGGGAAGATGTGCTGTTGGGAAGGTGGGGGTCCCTCCAGGTTGGGTATCAGTGGTTTGTCCCCAGAGGAGCTGGAGGACAGAAGGGAAGTTAGGAGGCATGAGATAGAGCTTGAGAGGTCAAGATGGAGTCACAAAGGATGGTATTAGGCCATGAGCATGGGCTCAAGGAGCTGGAATTGAAGAGCAAGTCCAGCGCGGATGGTGGCAGCAACTCTTCAGTGCAGACAGATAGGATTGTGCACATCCCCAAGAATGTAGGTAAAGAATTCAAGAAGGGGGATGACATACAAAGGTGGTTTCAAGGGTACAAGTCGTCTATTCACATGAATGGGGTCCCTGAAAGGAATTGGGGGGGGTAGGATTGTGGCCTCTCTTTCCAGAAGAAGCAAGGGATACTCTGATAGCTTTGGGTAAGGGGCAGAACCTCACCTATGCTGATATGAAGGACGCTCTCCTCACTAGGTATGGACTCACCCCTGACAAGTACAGGGATCAGTTTAGGTCCAGTAGGAAAACTGATGCCAACACTTGGTTGGAATGTGTAGATTCTTTCTGCAGGTCTCTGGATGGCTGGGTGAAGGGCAGTAATGTAACAGATTTTCAGGGGCTCTACAATTTGATTGCATGGGAGCACTTGTCTAGTCTATGTTTTGCAGAGCTGCGTCAGCACTTGGTTGATAGTAAGCTGACTGACCCCAGGAAGCTTGCTATGGAGGCGGACCGCTGGGTGAGTACCAGGGTCCACAAGAAAGCGTTTGGGGGAGACTCAGCCAAAGGTGGGCAGGGTCCCCAGCAGAAAAGTGGGGGGGACAAGGGTAAAGCACAGGAGTTCTCTAAAGGGCCCCAAACTAACACACAGGGTAAAGGTTCCCATCCCCCAGGAGATAAGAAACAAGGGGTCTCTTCAGGAAAGACTGCTGAGACCGGCCCCCGCAAGTGTTTTGCATGCGACCAGGTGGGTCACTTGAAGGGGGACCCCAAGTATACCAAGAGGGCACAGCCACCCACCGGTGGGCAGACCAAGGTGTTGGCTAGTGTAGCGCTTGGGAAGGAGGGGTGCCCACAGGAGGGTGGGGATCCCGCAGAAATGACCCTCGTCTCACTAGGGGACAGTGAGATGGTCCCATGAAACCAGGTGCCCCCTAACACAAAGAAATACAGCACCTGGGTGACCTTCAATGGGAAAAGGGTAGAGGCTCTCAGAGATACTGGAGCCAGTGTGACCTCAGTCCGGTGTCACCTGGTCTCTGAGGAGCAGGTAGTCCCCGGGGCATTCCACCAAGTAGTTGCTGTAGACAACTGAGAGTGCCAGTGTATGGTGGCGCATGTTCCCTTTGAATGGGGGGGGGTCTCAGGTCCCTTGAGGCCGGTTGTTAGCCCTACCATGCCTGTAGATTGTCTGCTAGGTAAGGACCTGGAGCAGTCCTTGTGGAAGTATGTTGCGCTCAGGTCTCACTTGGAGATGCTTGGGTTGCCAGAGTGGGCATGCGTGTCCACTCGGTCCATGGCGGGCCAAAAGGGTGATCAGAAGGACCTGGTGCCTGAAACTGTGGCCCAGGTCCCTGCCAAGAGAAAGGGTAGGGGGCGCGGGAAATCGGCCCCTGAACGTCCCACGCACCAGAAGGAGGCTGACCTTGAGGGGGACTCCCCAGCACCTGCAGGGGAACAGGTAGCTGAACTGGGGGACATCTCCGAGCTGACCCATTGGCAGCAAGAAGGTGGTCCCACCAGGGAAGACTTCTGCAGGGAGCAGAAGGAGTGCCCTTCTCTGGAAGGTCTGCGGCGGCAGGCTGCAGACCAGGCAGCTGGTGATCAGTCTGGATCACATTGGATCTACTGGGAGAATGGTCTCCTGTATAGCGAGCCTAAGGTCGCTGAGCCTGGGTCAGCCCGTATGCTGGTGGTACCCCAGCGCTTCAGGACCTTCCTACTGGGTCTGGCTCATGACGTGCCTTTGGCAGGACATTTGGGGTGGGACAAGACCTTTGACAGGCTTGTCACCCACTTCTTCTGGCCCCAAATGGGAAGGCAGTCAGATGGACATTGCAGGTCTTTCCAAACTTGCCAGGCAAGTGGTAAGAGTGCGAGGAAGGTCAAAGCTCCTCTCCAACCTTTTCCAGTTGTTGAAACCCCTTTTGAAAGGGTAGGGATGGACATTGTGGGGCCACTGGATCCCAAGGCAGCCATGGGCAACAGGTACATCCTGGTCTTGGTGGACCATGCGACCCGGTACCCGGAGACAATCTCTCTCAGGACAACAACGGCGCCAGTGGTTGGCCGGGAGTTAATGGGGATCTTTTCCCGCATGAGTTTCCCCAGAGAGGTGGTTTCTGACCGTGAGACCAATTTCATATCGAAGTATATGACATCCCTCTGAAAGGAGTGTGGTGTAGCCTACAAGTTGACCACTCCTTACCAACCACAAGGTAACGGTTTGGTGGAGAGATTCAACCAAACCTTGAAAGGCTTGATTAAGGGTCTAACAGAACCCATGAGGCGTAAGTGGGACATCCTCTTGCCATGCCTTCTCTTTGCATACAGGGAGGTGCCTCAGAAGTCTCTTGGGTTCAGTCCCTTTGAGCTTCTGTATGATCACCCTGTGAGAGGACCTCTGAGTTTGGTGAAGGAAGGCTGGGAGGCAGCTCTCAGGAAAACACCCCAGGATGTGTTTAGTTACATGCTGGCCTTCAGAAACCAAACTGCCCGCTTCAGGAAACTCGCTCAGGCGCACCTGGAAGCAAGCCAGGAAGAAATTAAAAAGTGGTATGACCAGAATGCCACTCTGGTCGAATTTCAACCTGGGCAAAAAGTGTGGGTTATGGCCCCAGTAGAACCTTGTGCCTTGCAGGACAAGTGGACTGGGCCTTTTAAGGTGGTGGAGCGCAAAAGTGATGTCACCTACTTGGTGAATTTACAGACTCCCAGGAACCCTTTGAGGGTTCTCCATTTGAACCGCCTCAAGCCACACTTCGAGAGGTCCGAAGTGAGCATGCTCTTGGCGACAGATGATGGGGTGGAAGAGGAGAGTGAGCCTCTCCCGGACCTCCTGTCCACCAAGGAGCATGATGGGTCAGTGGAAGGTGTGATCCTCTCCCCTACACTGACCCCAGAGCAGCAGAGCGACTGTCACCAGTTGTTGGGACAGTTTGCCCCACTGTTCACTCTGACCCCAGGTGTTACTCACTGGTGTATCCATGACGTGGACACTGGCGACAGCCCTCCTGTAAAACACAAGGTTTACAGGTTGACTGACCGGGTCAGGGCCAGCATCAAAGAGGAGGTCTCTAAGATGTTGGCGTTAGGGGTGATCAAGCCCTCCAACAGTCCTTGGGCCAGCCCAGTGGTCTTGGTCCCAAAGGCTGCTGCACCCGGTGCCACGCCAGAACTGCAGTTTTGTGTGGACTACCATGGGCTCAGGCTCAATGCTGTCACCAGGACTGACGCACACCCCATCCCCAGAGCTGATGAGCTCATTGATCGGTTGGGAGCTGCCAGGTTCCTCAGCACGTTTGATTTGACGTCTGGGTACTGGCAGATTGCCTTAACCGATGGGGCCAAGGAGAGGTCAGCATTCTCAACCCCAGAAGGTCACTACCAGTTCCGGGTGATGCCCTTTGGGTTAAAGAATGCCCATGCCACCTTTCAGAGGTTGGTCAACCAGGTGTTGCCTGGACTGGAGGATTTCAGTGCCACATACCTGGATGACATTGCAGTGTTCAGTTCCAGCTGGGAAGAACACTTGCAGCACCTCGGAGAAGTGTTGAGGGCTCTGCAGAGGGCAGGCCTCGCGATCAAGGCCAGTAAGTGCCAAATCGGGCAAGGTTCTGTGGTGTACTTGGGACACCAGGTAGCAAGCGGCCAGGTGGCGCCCCTGCAGCCCAAGATTGACACCATTCTGGCTTGGGAGCCCCCCCAAGACCCAGACAGAGGTGAGAGCCTTTTTAGGGCTCACCGGTTACTACAGGAGATTTGTTAAAGGCTATGGCACCATTGTTGCCCCCTTAACAGAACTGACTTCCAGGAAGCAGCCCAAGAAGGTGATCTGGACTGAGTCCTGCCAGAAAGCTTTTGATGCCCTGAAGGCAGCCATGTGCACGGCGCCCGTGCTCAAGGCACCCAACTTCTCCAAGGAATTAGTCGTGCAGACTGACGCTTCAGAGCATGGTGTGGGAGCGGTGCTCTCACAACTGAACGAAGAGGGCCTAGACCAGCCTGTAGTCTTCCTTAGCAGGAGACTACTCACCAGGGAACAGAGGTGGAGTGCCTAGAAAGGGAAGATTTTGTTGTGGTCTGGGCACTGAAGAAGCTGAGACCCTACCTGTTTGGGACTCACTTCCGAGTTCAGACAGACCACAGGCCCCTCTGATGGTTAATGCAAATGAGGGGTGAGAATCCAAAACTGTTGAGGTGGTCCATCTCCTTACAGGGAATGAACTTTACGGTGGAACACTGCCCTGGCACAGAACACGCCAACTCAGATGGTCTGTCCAGGTGCTTTCTATTTGTATTTGCTGTTTGAAGTATGCACAGATAAGTGCTACAAAATACCGGGTTTAGGTGATTTTGCTTATTTTTGTACTGTCTGGGACATCAAAATACTGATGGTGCCGGTAGAAATCCGATCAGCTGGCAACTCTAATCAGGAGACTGAAAGTTTGTTGCAGGAACAGCACATTATTTATTTCCTCCACCCCTGATGGATGCCATAATAGCGATAGTTTAACATATTTGAAACCCTACGCCAGCCGTCAATACAATGCTGAGTTACTCCAGGTGTCTGGGTATACATCCTGCATTCATACAATTCACTCCTCATTCTCATCACTCAGTGTTAGACTTGGCATCTTTTGGCGTGTTTCCCCTGTGTTTTTGCTTTCTGACCTCCTGGTTTTGACTCTGTTTTTGCTGGTTTAGTGTCTCTGCGCTCTTTCTCACTGCTGTTCAGTGTTAAAGTGCAAGTGCTCCCGTTGTAAATTATGTTATGGATTGGTGTTTCCAGGATTGGCATATTTGATTTACTGGTGAGGCCCTAGTAAAGGGCACTGAGAGTGCCAGGCCTGGTAAATCAAATGCTACTAGTGGGCTTGCAGCACTTGTTGTGCCACCCACAGAAATAGCCCTGAAAAGGTAACTCAGACCTGCCACCGCAGAGTCTGTGCACAGTTTGTAACTGCCATGTCGACCTGGCAAGTGCACCCACTTGCCAGGCACCAACCTTCCCTTTTTCTACATGTCAGTCACCCCTAAGGTAGGCCCAAGGTACCCCTGTGGGCAGGGTGCTGTGTATGTTAAAGGTAGGACATGTACTGATGTGTGTGACATGTCCTGGTGGTGAATTACAGTGTATTTTGTTTTTCACCATTGCAAGGCTGCCTGTTCCCATAGGACAGAATGGGGAGTTTGTTTATACCATCTTATAAGCATAACTACCCCTGAGAGCAAGGTAGAAAAATAAAGTTTAGTATGTCTGGACTCAGAATGTTAAAATGCATCTTTTAGTGAAGATGATTTTTACATTCTGTGTTTGAAAATACCACTTTTAGAAAGTAGGTATTTTCTTGCTTAGCCATCCTGTGTGCCTCTGCTGGGGTTGTGGATTGACTGTCTGGCTTTGTGATGACAGGGGCTGGAGAGGGGCAGTGGCTCCAGAGAGCCTGATGGGTCAGGGCTGGGCTGAATAGACCTGGGCTGCATTTAGAGTAGTGGGAGGAGATTCCCTTGCACTTGAATGGGCCTGGTCTGCCTTGCACAATGCCGTCTCCACCCCCTGCCAGGAAGCTGCACCAGTGAGGACAGAACTGGTTTGGGCTGGGCACAGACACACTCTGCCTTCAGAGAACAAAGGATTTGGTGGTATAAATATTGGGGCCCAGAACCCAGAACTTTAGAACTCTTTTGGATCAAGAAGACTGCCAAGAAGAAGAGCTGGAGAAGCTGTGAGGAGGAACTACCACTTTGCTGTGTGCTTTGCTGAGTTGGCCTGCAGTGGCTGCTTCAGTCTTGGGCAGTGAAAGGACTGAACTTGAACTTTCTGAAATCTATTTCTGTGAGTTTCTCCAAGGGCTTGAGGTAGATCTTGCCCCCTGTTCAAGAAGTCTCAGGAACAGAAAAGACTTCAAGTTCTTCTGCCCTCAGCACTGGGGAATGTGTGTTTTGTGCTGCAACAGAAGAAAAAGCAGCCTGACGCCGTCTACGACGCTGCTGCCAACTCCGCGTCCTGAAGGCACCGCAGAGGGCACCGCCGCAACGCTGCACCACAACCCTGGTCTCACCGACGCCGCCATCTAACGCTGCCACTGAGCCGCTGCTTGCACCGTGACCTGTGGGCACCGCACTTCGCACCGCCTCACTTCACAACGCCGCCCTGGTATCCCCAATTACGGAGCTTCACGCCGACATCGACGCCGCTGCTTGCACCGTGGTTCGAGGGCACCGCTCGTAAGTTATACGACGCACCGCCCTCATCCCGCACCGCAGCCTTGACCTACCGAAGCCGGCGCCATCGACTCCAATTCGTCAGCCGACGACAGCGCTTCAGCAACGACGACGCCACTGCTTGCACCGTGACCTGCCAGCGCTGCGATGAGCATCGCATCACTTCGCACCGCAGCCCTGGTCTCACCGACGCCGCTGGATGGCTGTCACCGAGCCGCTGCCTGCACCGCACTCCGCACCGCTGCACTTCGCACTGCAGCAGCCGACGCCGGCGCTCCTGACTTCAACCGCGAGGAGTTCAATCTGCAACGCATGTGACTTCAAGGGCCCGACGACTCCTGCACCGACCTCCGGAACTGACGCCGTGCCTTCGAAGCTCAACGAGAGGTCGCCGACGCCCTGCGTTTCTAAAAGGTACTGTTTTGCAGGTCTTCCCGACACCGTAGCTCGTCCACGGCGCCGCGGTCAGCCAGAACTGTTTGGATTTGTTGTTCACGACGCCGTGATAGCCCCAGACGGAGCTATCGACTTCAAGGAACTGTTTTTCAAGTTTATTTTGATAACTGAAAATTTCTAAGTACTGTATTGTGGATTTTTATCGCTTTTGGTCTTGTCTTAAGTATATAAAAATATTGGATATTTTTCTAGTGTGGTGTCCTTTTGTAGTGTTTTCACTGTGTTACTGTTGGTTATGTGCAAATACTTTACACACTGCCTCTAAGATAAGCCTGACTGCTCGTGCCAAGCTACCAAGGGGGTGAGCAGGGGTTATTTTAGGAGTGTAACTCCCTTATCCTGACTAGAAGGAAGGGTTCCTACTTGGACAAAGGTGCAAACCCTTGCCAACTAGAGACCCCTGTTTCTAACACTCAGCCTTCACTTTCATGCTCACCCTGCACTCACAGCACTCGCATTGCTCACCATGCACTCACGCCAGTCACCCTTCTCCTATCCTACACTCACATGAGCACACCGCTCACACTATAAGGACATGACACTCCACTCACTTCTCACTTTCACCACTTACCCTATACTCACACTGATCACACTGCACTCACTCTGTTAACCCTGCACTCACACCGTTCATCCTCCTCTTACCCTGCGCTCACACAAGCACACCGCTCACCTTGGATTCACAGCGACTACACTGCACTCATGTCCCTCGCCATGCACTCATGCCGTTCTCCCTCCACTTACCCTGCTGTCACATGAGCACACCGTTCACCCTGCACTCACAGTGATCACACTGTACTCACACCACTCACCATGCACTCAGGCTTTTCACCATGCACTCAAACAAGCACATCACTCACCAAGCATTAATTCCTCCCACTCTTCACTTTTACCCACACCCAAACTCGTATGTCACATCACTCACCCTGCAGTCACTCCTCTCACACTACTCTCACATGGTCACATCGCTCACTTTGCTATAACATAGGCACTCCTGTCACTCACAAAACCCACCCTTCACTGACATGGGCACAGCATTCACACCACGCAAACAAGCACAGAACTCACTCTGGAGTCACACCACTCACCCTGCGCTTCCTCCTCTCACTCTGCACTCACACGGACAAACCTCTCAGCCTGCATTCATACAGGCACTCTGTTCATCCTGCCTACCCACAGGGACAATAGTCTTCTGGAACTTATAGGGACACACCACTCACCCTGCACTAACTACTCTCACCATGCGCTCACCAGTTACTTTCACAATTCACCCATCACTCTCGCTGCTCATCCTGCACCACACACAGGCACACCACCCACCCTGCATTTACGTCGCACCCACCACCCTGCATTCACTCCTCTCACTCTGCATGCACTCCTCTCACCCAACACTCACATGGGCCCACATCTCACATTGCGTTCATGCAGCTCACCTGACACTCACATAGCCACCTTTTTCACCTTACACTCGCATTGCTCACGCTGCACTCACTCACACTATTCCCCATCACTTACATGAGCACACCTCTTACTCTGCACATATGAAAATTATACAACTCATGAATACACTTTTCTACAAAAGCACCAACAGAATACCTGCTCTTTCTGTGGTACTAGATGCCTATTTAATTCCATCTTCAACAACGTGGCAGGCGCAAGAGGGGAGAGTAGGGTGAGAATGTTAGATGCACAAGGAGGGAGACTAGGGCTGAGGCTTTGGGGTATGGTGCTGCATTGAGGTTCGTGTGACACCTTCAGTCATTCCTGGCTTTCCATTCACCACAATGCTTTATTCTAGGACACATAGTTTTTTTTTTTAACATTGTAAGTTAGGTCTCAATAACCCCAAAATGCAAAGTGTTACTGGATGAAATTCATGGTTGCTGAAGAAGTCAAGCATTTCATAAGATCAGCTGGATGCTGTGATATTACATGTTAGAGTGTGGGTTAGCTAATTCCCAATACTGTAATGGCTTGATCCACACGTGAAACCAAATATAAGCCAGTACGGCTAATTTTAAGGAAGTGCACTTTTCATTCACATCAAACTTCTAACAAACATTGACAAGACATTATATCATTTTTTTTATAGCGTATAGAGAATATGTTTTTATTAAGTTTTACTAAAAGGCAAGTAAGGTATAGCAGAAGCAGCAGGGCAACACAATAAAAACAGTTTGACTAATGGAAGTGTGAGTGGCAGTATGTCTGTGTGTGAGTACAAAAGTGTGCAAGAGATATAGTGAGAATGTGTGTGTGAGAGAATGTGTGTGTGAGTGTATGTGTGTTATGCGTGCAAGTGTGATGCTGGTCTGGCATGCTGGAGGTTGTTCTTGCCTTATGGACAAGGGCACTAATAGCATATGGATGGGAGGTATTACCTATGGCAAACTGCAGACCCTGACATGATTCTATGAAGACGCCATCATTGGGTGTTGGACTCGAACTGTCTAACTGACAAAGCCGCTAACCCAGCCATACCATGTGGCAGGGACACAGAATACACACCACCACACTTGGCCTAAGGCCCTGACATGATTTGCGTATTTCTTTGTATATGGGGTGCATCAATAGCAAAATGTTGGAACTGATATTTGGGGTAACTCTTATCATAAGATTTCCTGTACTCATTTTGTAGGAGTGTCAATGGCAAAATGCTGACCCTTGTATACCGGAGGGAATGTTTTAGGTACCCCATGACTGTGGCTGAAGTATCCATTGTAAATTTCTAGCACAGTCATATTGAATGTACTCCTTAGCATAAAGGGCTCACAGATGAAAAAATTATGACCTTGGTGTAGTGGAAGTAATTTCTGACTTAAGACATTTGAAAAAAATGAGATCTACTCCTAGGAAAGGCCAGGCTTTCCTGGTGCACCATGAAAGTACTAGAGTATTTCATGAATGCCCTATAAGGGTCTGTGGCGTTTTAGAAATGTATCCCAAAAAATGTTCAGGGGAGAAGTCTACCCTCCCTTAAACCATCTACAAGAAATATGTTAATTGTTTTGCTTTCTGGAATTTGGGGGCAGTATCACACCCCACCACTTACATAGGCCTTTTTCATCATATAATGGCTATGAGGCTAGATCTGACCCCATTTCTGGAAATGCTTGTCCTGCTCCATTTCTGGGAGCAGGGCTGGCTTTAGGGCGGTGCGACCGGTGCAGCTGAACCTGCCGGTGATTTTGGTGGGGGGGCTCTGTGTTTAAAAATAAGTTTTGGACTAAAAGCACATGAGTTTCCTTGTGCATCAGGCAGTTTTCAGGCAACAATAAAAATGTCACGATAACTCTGGTTATTAATGTTCAGACTAGTGAGAGTTTGGAATTTTGTGTAGTGGCAGTTTTGGCTCATCGTAAAGTAGCGCAGAGCGTTAATATGCCTGCTTTAAAGGACTTGGACCATGTAGATCACAGAACTGAATGTGAGTGAACTGTGAGTAGCACTATAAAAAAATTAAATGTACATCAGAGAGAGGCTACGGAGAGATGAGGTGCACTGTTGGAGAGTGATAATGAGGCAATTTATGGAGAAGGGGGTTATGGGGGAGGAGAGCGCCAAAAAAAGACTGTTGTAACGGCTGCCACCAGCGCTCGTGCCGGCCCTGGCTGGGAGTCTTAGCCCCCCCCAAAGTTCTGGTCTGCCAGGACCAGTGGTTCTCCCCAAGGGCCAGTGAGGCTGGCCCTCTTACTCCCCTTAAGTACCAGTTGGGGGAAGCCCTGGACTTTTCTGCACCCAGTGACGAAGCCACAAAGGAGAACTGGCACAAGGAGCCAGAAGGACCAGCCTTTTGAGGACCGCACCGCTTAAGAAGTGAGAGGGGTTGCTGCAACTGTCCCTGGTGGATAGAGCTCATCACCAGGAGAAAAAGAGCACAAGATTGTGCAAATCAGACCGACGGGGCCTGAGTTACGGCATTTGTACGTTTGGTGACCTTTGACCTATGTTGCCTCAGAGCGCGTGGGGCTACGCTGCCATTTGATCGAGGGCGCAAGAAGGTGGTATTTACATTATTGGGGGAGAGGGCGTACGTGGGGCCCCCTCCCTGGGTTCCTATGTCTCCCAGGGACCCTATCCCCGGGCGCATTCATATTGCAGGGGCCAGAACCCCAACTCTGACCCCCGTTTACTTCTAGCATAAATGCCAACATTTTAGAAGAGGAAAGTGGGAGATTTACAAAAAATAATGCTGCATGATCGGATATTGCATATGCAAATATATATTTTTTTCCCTTGCCTGTTAGAAGCACAGCTAAAGCGCTATAGCAGGCAGAGAGTGTGTGACAAAGGAGCAGGTTACTGGCAGTGCACATTCAGAGTCACACAAGACAAGTCCCTATCACCTGAAGTCTGCAGAGAAATCAGGTTTTTGGATGAAGGAATCTGGAGGCGGGAGACTAGCCTTGAAATCGGTAGTCTCCCGTCTGAATCAGGAGTGTTGACATGTATGTTTTAGTTATGGGGATTCGCCGTCGCGCTTCCCCCGGGAGTAGGCAGGAGGGGCCCAGGACCCCAATCCTTGGGTCCCAGTATGTAGCGCGAGGGGGTCGCAACCACACTCCACAAAGTCTCCTGCCTGCTCCTGCAGACGCATGCAGGAGTACTGGTCATGCAGTGAGCCAGCAAGGGCAGCCATGGTGGGCTCCCCGTGTTGCCCTCCAATGGCTACCACCTTGGGGTGTCTGGGTGGGACAGGGCACCCCCATCAGAAATAGTCCTGGCCCTTTGATATACCTCCGTAAAAAAATTGTTGTCCAGAGATTTTCATTTTTGATTTGTGTTTTTGTATCATTAGAAAACTAATTTAGCTTGGGTAGACATTGCTAATCCAGACCAGATTTTTCTGGACGACACTTGAAAAAAAGGCGGATGTGTTGCAGTGATATTTCAGGAACCATGAAACCTATATATTTCATTTTGTTATCAAGGGGTCAAGTAGTCTTATAGAGATAGAAAATGACTCAGAGCAACCCTTCTGCCATTTTCCAAAATGGTTATATAGGAAAAACAATGGTTCCTGTGGAATAATATACTATGAGGTTATGATACATAAGCACAATCGCGATATAGAGGGTTAGATAATGGCAGAGCGCGAAGGAACCACTAACACACCGATTCTAGTGTAGTATATTTTATGGATTTTTTAAACAAAGTTAGGAGTAAACATTATACATCAAAACAACATTGTACCCGATCAAGCTGACTGACGCAGCTTTTTCTGAATCTACACGCGGAGCGCTGTCCCGCTTTTCCATTCCTCTACCGAGAAATACTCTCAGTGCATTGTCACTGTTAATCCACAAAGGGATTCTACAACGCTACGGCTGTGGCGTATAACTAATTGAGCCCCTCTGGCCCACCTACATACCCCATTGGATTGACAGCCTGTCCTCACATTGAGTACCCGGACGGGTCCTCATGTGAGTAAACCTTTTCCTCTTTTCTTCACGTGTGGCACATCATTTTCACAAGGCCGCGCAATCATATATTCAGATGTCCCTTCATCAATAGTCCTGAAGAGACCCTACATTGTTTTGAGGGTCGAAACGCCGTCGACAAACAGAAGAAGTGAACCATTTCCCCAGCACATATCATTGTATATAGTTGCTGTTCATATGGAATTATTTTGATAATGGTCGACTTGTACAAACTGTGGCAACCTTGTATTTAATATTCACATTGTCACTTAGGTTTAGGTTCCCTTTGTCACTTGGGACACTATGCACAAATGTTGTTTTGATGTATAATGTTTACTCCTAACTTTATTGTTTAAAAAATCCATAAAATATACTACACTGGAATCAGTGTGTTAGTGGTTCCTTCGCAATCTGCCATTATCTAACCCTCTATATCGCGATTGTGCTTATGTATCATAACCTCATAGTATATTATTCCACAGGAACCATTGTTTTTCCTATATAACTATTACCCTGGTTCCTTAGTGAGTAGGGTTCCCCTGTTCTTTCTTGGATTTTCCAAAATGGTGTCGCTATAATGATGGGTTTGAGGCATCATATTGGTAATTTTTTTTATTTTTTTTTGTTTCAGGTTTTCTATTGATTCAAATTCATAAACATGAGCGAAGCAAGTGGTAGCAGAGGATCTTTACCCTCCTGACAGTGTTGCTAACTGTAAAATCTGAGGATTCCTTCAACAAAGAAAAATGTGTCATATGCCAAACTAATCCAAAAGAAAAGCTAAGACCAACTGCGGTTGGACAGAAAAGAGTTCGAGATGCTGCAGAAATACATCAAGACGAAGTTCACAAAAGATTGAAACTCATGGGTGAAGAGGATCAAATATTTTACCATTGTAGCAACAAGTGCTACAAGTCGTATACAATGGGAAAAAAGCCTGGAAAAAATATGTCAAAAAGTTGCAGAAAACAGTGAATCACAACAAGAACCAGAGTCTTCTGAGAAAGCGCCGACAACCAAACCCTACGCCCACCCACTTAGAAGTTTGATGGCTACCCCTCGTCCACCTCCAACAACTGATAAGAAAGCAGAGGATCTTCAAAGTGTTATCTGTGGTTTAGCCAGAACAAGGGCCAAAGGGACTGACGAAAGAACAGAGTATGTGAGTCTCAAAGGGCAAACATGTTTTTATCTGCAGCCAGTTTCTTCCAAGATGACATTTTCAGGCGAGTAGCTGATCTAAACAGCAAGGTGAATGTATTTGCAGCAGATTTGTATGCCCACCCGAACTGCATGTGTGCATACATTAAAAAATATGAATGTACAATGAGCTTCCAGCAGCTTCATAACCGCCAGCCTTCAGTTAAGTTTCCACTCTTTGAAAAAGCAAATGACGTTTTAAAGCCACTCTTGAGTGCTAGCTATGGGTTCACACTAAGTGAGATCAGAGAATCATGGTCAATATTGATGAAACTGTATTGATCCATAATAATGAAATTAAGATTTTTCTGGTGGGAATGTACAATGACAGAATTCGTTTTTGTCAGTCTAACAAAAACAATGAGCCACTTATGGTGTTCTCAGCTGATTTCACTCCTGAAGTTCTTGCTGCCAAAATAAGATCACAGGATGCAGTAAAATCTGCAGGAACCATCTAAAGAAATGTCCTGAAAGATTTCGATTTTGGACTTCATGACAAATTTTGTGATGCCCCAGAGCTCCCCAAATCATAGGAGTCAACAAGACTGCCTGATGTTGTCGCAAAGTAAAACTGTTACAAACTAAAGTTCTTGAGTTCGGAACAGAAGCCAACAACATTGTTGATGGCTTTGAAAATATGAGCGAAGAAGTGGAAGACAATCCCATGAACTGACAGGCTTATACTGTGCAAATGTACTGTCTTTTACAAATCATGTTTTATGAATTACATCACAGCAAAAAGAAAACTTCACAACACATGATGACTGCCAATGCAATCTATGACAAGTGTAAAAGTAAAGAGCTAATCACTTCAGTGAAGAGGATTGGTGTATCACTTCAGTGAAGAGGATTGGTCTATCAACAAGTTATAATGACGTACTACGGAACAGGAACTTGTTAGCAGCTCATGATGTAAAATCTTGTGAATCCAACAGCACACTACTTCCAAGTCACTTTACCAGGAAAGGATTTACAATTGCTGCTCTTGATAATTTTGATTTTGAAGACAGCTCTTCTTTGTCTGGTACGTCCAGCACACATGATACTGCCATGGTGCTTTTTCAAGGCCGTATCAATGAAGTAGCTGCTGGAAAACAAGCTGTGTCAGCTGTAGGCATAAGCAAACGAAGCTGCAAACTTATAACCAAACTGCCTTGCCAATGTGTGCAAAATCACTACAAGCCATCAACACGTTCTAGTCTACCAAGAAGTTTCAAAGTGGCTGAGAACATGGATCTTCTTCTACCTGATGCTGCGTTCTGCAAAGCTGATTTAGCTGAATTTATCATATCGCTTATTTGGTGCGGACTGAAGGATGAAGAAAAAAAGTTCCTCCATGGGCTGGACTTCATGCTCTGATCTTACAGAATACCACCCCACTGAAAAAGATTGGATTTTTACCAGTAATACCATCTCCAGTCACAAACTACGCAACAGTTACACAGCTCTATAAAAGTTCCAAAATGTTTGTGCTAAGCTTAAAGACCAGTCTATCCTGCCAATTTTCTGCGATAGAGGTGTTTTCCATATTATAGCTGCCATTTTTATGAGCAATCCAGTAGAATTTGATGATCTTTATCCACTGATGGGCATTTTCCACATGACAAAAGCTGTGTTGAAGTATGCAGGAAGTTATCTCTGTGGTTGTGGCATAGACAATGCACTTATTGAGGCTGAAATCCTTGGAAGCAAAACTGTCCCCTTAGTGTTGAGCTGAAATCATTATGTTCGTTCGTTACAAGGTATGCTCATCATATCTGAGGCTATAGAAACATTGCGTTGGAATGCTTTCTGGAGCAAGAATGACAAATTAGGTTTTGTATAACTTATCTCAGAAGTGAACAACGCACAGGGTGCACTTCATTCAAAAGACATAATGCAAAGCCATGCAATGTTCAATACACTCAGTTCAAAATCAGAAAACCTGAAAAACAAGTTTGTAGGGTTTGTCAAAGAATGTTAAGAAAAATCAGAACTTTGCAAACACTTAGGAAATGTTTTACACATGATCGCTCTAGTGAAAAACTTGGTACATACTGATCGGGAAGGTGATTGGGAGCTGCACATGAAGACTGTGAGGTTACTGATTACTGTGTTTCGCAAATTTGATTGCATAAACTTCCTGAGATATGGGTCCTGGTATTTGGAAAGAGTGAAGAAGCTAGAGGTGGAAAAACCATACTTCTACAGAAAATTAATCCAAAGACATTTTGTGGTGAAAGAGAAGGAGGGTTCAATGCTGTGGCTCCAGATATGAAACTGGAACAGACGATCCACAGATCACAGAAAAGCTCCATGGGAGTTGTTGGTCAGACATGGAAAAGTGAATATGTTGCTCAATGGCAGCTAGTTTACCATGAAGTCCTTTATATTTGCAATGTTTGCAGAGAGATGATAAATTCAAAATTAATGGACCATCGTGAAACTGTTCCTCACCACGAACATGTGGGAAAGAGAGGGGAACATTTGAATAAACATGTTGAAAGTCTTCTACACTTCATGCAGCAGCAAGAAAACCCCTTTGAAATGACTGAGCCTGTGCGACTACACAACTTCGTGACCAAACAGTATGTGGATAACAATATAAAGACACGTGTACTACATGTCCTGGAACATGGATTGAAACGATATGCAGAACTGAAGCAGGAGAAATTTGTATTGAAAGAGAAAAAGCTGGTTGACATATTCACTAAAGCTAAACTTCCACACTTTAATTGCCATAGTAAGAGTTTCGTCCAACCAACCACCACAAAACAGGTTACAAAAAAACAACTTTCGTAAGCTCATAGAGAGATGGATGTAGCAAAAGAAAGGGGTGAATTTATCAAGGACGTTCTGCCGCATGATCTTCTTCCAACAAACACATTAATTGATGGAGATGCTGCAACCAAACCAGTAAGCACTAACTCTTACAGGAGCTCGAAAAAAAAAACGTTCACCTGAAGAATTTCAATTTGAAAAGGTGTCCTCATTGAAAACTGCTGTTGTTGTGGACTATATGTCTTTGACAGTTATCTTGAACTATCTGTCAAAGAATGTGAGAGAATCAGTCAAATGTCTACAAGTGGAACAATTGCCCTTGCCTGCAGCAGAAGTTCGACACCTATACCTGTGCAACTTGATAAATTCTGGTCATCAACATCGAACACGATGAACTTGGAGATGTTAACTCGCCAAAACATTGCAGATGCTTCAGTGAACACTGAATTTCCAACTGTTAAGGGTGACACTTTTCTGCCCTCCTGCTGCTGAGCCAAGCTCGAGCAGGGGAAAGCAGAACAATAGGAATCCTGTCTTAGGGAGGTGTGATCACCTCTCAGACAGGATTTAGTGTATTGGGGCCAGCGCCACTCAGTCTGCATGAGGGGCACATTTGGTGTCCCCATGCATAGTCCAGTTCAAACCAGCTCTGGGAGCCGTTGGCTACCGCTCTGGCGCGAAACTGGACAAAGGACATGGGAGTAACCTCCCCACTGTCCAGACCCTCCCGTGGGAGGGTCCACTGAATCGTCCCAACCCTTTCCTTAGGGTACTTAAGGGCTTACCTGTGGATGGGTCCCTAGATTCATCGTGGGACACGATTCAATTCAGACACCACTTCAACTTCTACCGTCTGGGCACTCTGGACTACGCTGGACTTCGTTTGGGCTCGACTTCGTCCCCCTTTCAGTCTGCTGCATCGTATGTGCCTGTGCACCATACAGGAACCTTCCAAGGCCTGTGGGCATCCAAGACACTTGAAGGAATCTCCCTTGAAGTGAAGGAGTCACTTCCCTGCATCCACAGGCACCACATCCAAGCTGACTGGTCTGCTGATCTTGAGTTCCTACTGACTCCGAAAGGTTCAACAACACAGGTGGTGGTTCCCCACAGCTCTCGAGGCCTGCCCTCTCACCAAGTTTGAAGCCAGTATCCCTCGTGGGAGCTGCAGGAACCGAACCCCTGTGCACCGCCTCAACTTGCCGTTGCCAAGGCTTGTTGGCTTCCTTTCATCAAGATCTTTGGGCTCCAAGTAGCCCCAACCTCTAGAGCACCAAGGCAGTAGGCGTCACGGATTATTCTGTCAATAAAGATGTTAAACCGAGTTAAAGATGCCAAAGCACCTGTTTTCGGGAGGTGAAGCATTCCAAATGAATGGAAACACTTGCTGTCCATGTTTGAGTCAGTAAATCATGTCACAGCAGGTTTTTAATAGAATCAAATCAGCCTACGTTTGGAAACGTGATCGCACCACGTACTACTCTTTCCAATCGCTGTCCTAATATTTGAGCACAAGCGGATACCCAACTGAGCACTAAAGTTACAGAGTCCCAGAGTCTTGGAGATCAACAGATTCGATTTGCCTGACCTTAAGATGGCTGCCAAGCTACACTCCCCTTCCTATCCTACCACCCTCGCCAGCTCCACCAGCCCGTCTCTGGACTCTAGACTTTTGGTCCCTTCCTGATTCTCATCTTTATCCGGCGGAGTCCGAAATGTATGACCGATTCCCGGTGGAGCTGCACCGACAGCTATAGGGGAGACAGGCTCTGGCACACCGCTATGACCGTCACCTACCCAGCCGGACCTCGGACTTATGTCTCGTCTCTTTCTCCGCTGCTGACTCTTGGTCCCTTCCTGATTCTCATTTTTATCCGGCAGAGTACGAAATGTATGACCGATTCCCGGTGGAGCTGCCCCGACAGCTATAGGGGAGACAGGCTCTGGCACACCGCTATGGCCGTCACCTACCCAGCCGGACCTCTGACATATGTCTCGTATCTTTCTCCGCTGCTGACTCCCTCCTGTGGACTCCCTGCTCTCGCTGGCCTTTTTCTTTTTTCCCCCTCTCTTTTCTGTGGATCTTGTTTTTCATGGTCGCTAATAACTCCTGTATTGAATTTGTAACCTCTCTGTAATTAATCTGATAATTTTTGTAATTTGGAACACAATGTTTCCTTATGTTAAGCGCTAGACCTAGTTTTTTGGCCGATGCCCTGTGGAGCTACCTGATAGCTATAGAGGAGATGGCCCCCTTGGCCGTCACCTACCCAGCCGGACTTTGGGCAGACCTTCCTTCGTCTCGCCTTCGCATTCTCCCTCCCACCCCTTTACCCTACCCCCTTTCCCCCTCTGTGCTCCATTTTTTCATCCCCTATGCTTTTTAAATGTATTTCCGTTGAGACCTAGATATTTGGCCGATGCCCGGTGGAGCTACCTGATAGCTATAGAGGAGAGGGGCTGTGGCCTTCCCCTCGGCCGTCACCTACCCAGCCGGACTTTGGACAGACTCTCCCTCGTCTCTCCACCCTATTTCCCTCCTACCCCTTTACCCTACCCCTCTCCCTTCTAAGCTCCATTTATCTCGTCTTTACGCTCTTGAAATGTTTTTCTAGTAACTGATGTAACTGGTAACTGATGTAATTTTGTAACTTTGTGGAACCCTATGTAAAGCGCTCTGATACCTCCGGGTCTAGCCAGCGCTATATAAAACTCAAATAAATAAAAATAAAATAAAAAAAAATAAAAAAATCTCCAGTGACCAAAATCCTTGTCCACACCACATTGCTTGCATCGTGGCCTGCATCTTTTGGTGAGCTGCTCAAGGTCCTCTTGCGGCTCCAGTGCTTCCGGCCTGTGGGTCCTGTTGAGGGTCATCTTTGTTTCTTTTGGGCTCCACTGATTGCTCCGGCCTTCCCTGACTCCCCTGCTTGTGGTGAGTCTCCTGGACCTTGGTGGCCCAGACATTGCACCTTCTTCGAATTCTGCGTTGGTTGCATTTGCCAAGGCTTGTTGGTGCTCCCACCGGACACCGACCCCTCAGCACTCAACATCCGATGTGGGACAGCTCGTGCACAGCTTCTGGTCTTCCTCAGCATCGGCTGGTCCTCACAGCTGTAGAGTCAAGGTCCTCATCAACTCTCCTGCAACTCTCGACATTGGTGGGCATTCGTCTTCCAGATCTCCTGGTCACTCCTGAGTTACATAGACTCTGTCCCCTCTGCTAGCAGGTACCTCTCAACTAGGATCCACCTTCGGATTCCACCGAACACTTTCTCCTTCTTCAGCAGCGGCTCTTTCCTGAAGTCCTCCATTTGGTTCAACTGCGGTTTCCGACACCACTTCACACCTATGCACCCGGCTTCCCTGGTGTAGGTAACGTGAGTACTAGGATATCCACGGGTGGGGTGGCTCTACAACCTTCTGTCTTCCACAGGGTTTCTTCAGGGTCCACTGGGAAGGGTCCTTAATCTTTAAAACTCCAACCGCGACTTACACATTGATTTGTACGGAGCACGCGGTCGTGTTCCCACACTGCACCCGCTCTCCGTGGGGTTCCTAGTCACTCACCTTGGGTGGTTCCTTGGGTCTCCAGCACTTCTACGTCCTCCCGACATTGTCTTGACCCGAGTCGTGGTTCTTATACCACTTTCTTATTATATGGTTTGGTCCCCCCCGGGGTCGACTTTGTATTTCATGCTATTTACTTTATTTCTATGCAAAGTATTGTGTGCATTGTACATATCTCTGGGTAAGAGATATCTGTGTGTGTTGGAGAGTATTATATAATAAATAAATATTTTTATAAATACCTTGTGTGGTTCTTTTTCACTTAATCTATACATATAAGATTGTGTTCTGGTAAAACAGGCTGCTTTACACTCCTTCTGGACTAAGCCTGAAGGCTGCTCTCCACAGCTACCACTTAGAGAGCTTTCTAAGGTTGTCTAAGACCTCCTACATCACAATAAGTGTTGTCTGGATTGGTGCAGGGTGTCCACTTACATAAGTGTACATCATATACCAGACCAGCCTCTCACAATATGTCTATTCTTCCTCTATTATAGCCGCCATTTTGGAAAATGGTGGAAGCTTGCTCTGAGGAGTTATTTTCTGTCTCTATAAAACTACTTGACCCCAAAACCTATGTTTTGACACCAACATGACGTATATAGGTCTTGTGGTTCCTGAAATATTACATCACTGCAACATATCCGCCATTTTAAAAATTGTAATCCAGAAAAATTTGACCCGATCAGCAATGTGTACCCAAGCTAAACTACTTCTTAAATGATCCAAAAACATAAATCAAAAATGAAAATCTCTGGACAACAATTTATTTACAGAGATGTATCACGGGCCAGGATAAAAAGGAAAAGTGCGGCATGAGGCCCCAAACTTGGATATCGACAATGAAAACATCACTGCGGCTCTCCCCGGCTCAGCGGGAGAGCTGATACTATGATATTCATTGCATCTCGGAGACTTGCCCCATAATGCTTTGCAGGGCCGTTTATTTGAAAGCATTTTTCCCATATCTTCACCTGTGGTGGTCTTAGGATGATTGGACCACCATCAAATTGTTAAGTACAACGTGTTCTTGCGCCTCGGATCATCTTGTGAGTCATCACCCTAAGTTGGGAGGGGGCAAAATCATCACCTTCCCTACTTTTACATGCATTTGTAAGTTCTCTCATGGATAGATATTATCCAATGACTGTTGAAACTCACCTGATACACAATGTCATCTATGGTATATTCCATTTGCCAATGTATATTTGTAAATGATTGTGTAGTATTTAGTAGTCTGTGCATAATAAATATACTTCTCCATTTTCTAAAGAGAAAGTACTGACTGGAAGATCATTTATTGAATGTTATTATTGCATGCCAGGGATTGGTGATTACTAGCCCACACCACCTCCCTTGAGTAGGACTTAGACTGCTCTGCCTCGCTACCCTGTGAGAGTCAATCGATACAATGGGGTGTTTGGTTCCCACTGAGGATAATTGAGGAACTATTACTTGTGCTGGCCGCACAACTAATAGCCCAATTTCCATCATAGCTCCTCTCTAGGAACCTGGGATTTGACCTGTATTGAAGCCCATTTAAGAAATGGAGTGAGAAGATTTGGAGTTGGCCTTAAAAATTACAGCCATCAGAGTATCGCGCCCACCTGCAATGGAGAGTTTCATTTTGTCTATTATGCTTGCAACAACCTCGACATCCTGAGTTGTTATCAACAGAAAGGATGCCGTTAATTTAACTCCTATCATGGGGTTTCCTAACTCAGGTGAACATGTATGTATTCAGAAATGTAGCTCACCCATTGTGACTCTCTAACCTGAGCCTCTAAAGTGCATGGGGAGACTGTTATTCTGAATTACTCAGTCACCAAAAGGATTTGGATTTCCCTAGCATAAATGCAAAATTCATTAGCTCCCTTAGTTGGTCATAATACTGGCGCTTCTTTGACATTATTAGGGTATAGTACTTTTTCAGCACTGTTAACTCATGATTTAATTTGTCTCTATCACGTTTTATTGAGAGATGGCGTATCTTATTGAGCGCCTCCCTCACCAGCCAGCATTCAGATTCAAACGAGCCTGATGAATGCCTTTCTGTTTACCAGTTTTTAGTGGGAAATGGTGTGAAACGGGCCTTCAGCAGACAACACTTAAAAAAAATACTATATAATTCTAAATTACTCAGAGCATCTTCAATTGGAAGCAAACTATTCAGCTTTACATCTTGCAGATTTCCAACTGAGATTGTAACTCTACGTTTGTGATTGTAACTCAGACTTAGGTTGAAGGGAGTGACATCTTTTTCCTACAATTGACCTCTAAGGAAAATTTCCATTACCTGTCATGCTCTTCCAGTTGTTTTGCCTTCTCCAGATGCTACAAACGGGATTTGGTACAAGTTCAATAAAACATCATGCAGTTTGTCTAGAGAATGTAATGACATTTTAACATTAAAATCACCTGCAATTATAAAACAAGAGGATGGAAAATTACCTCACAAGTTGTGCAAGTCGTTATGGAGCTTGCTTCAGTTTTCTGCAAATGCAGTGGCATTTGGGGGAATATAACCATTAATACAGACCAAGGAACTAAGAAAGCTTTAAGGAGATAGAAGATCAATGCACCAAGCCAGCATCCAATCACCTGTGGTGTTAATAGTTGCCACATCCTTTCCTTATTGGATGGAGATAAAAATGAGCAGGCCCCTAATGGGCAACCATGTACAGTAGAGTAAGCAGATTTTGCACAACTAAGAAAAACATTACAATGTAGACTTTTCTGTAACCAAGTTTCCTGAAGAATGAATATCAAATAGTTTCGGTCTTTCGATCTAGAATTGAAATTATTTAAAAAGTTATTCTAACCATGAATGTTCCATACAAGGAACTTGGTTAAAACAGGCTGCTGTGTGACCTGTAAACTGTTTCTCGTAAAACATGAGGTGCCTAGGGTTCTTGAGGTGCTTTGTTGTGAGGGAAGCAAAGATGATGAGCCAAAAGATTTGTGGTTGAATAGATCATTAGGAATCGATACTGTAATGACCCTACACATGGGGTCACAGACTCCTTGTTTACGACGTTTGCTGTGATTAGAACTAGTGAAAGACAGATGGGGAAGTTCCACTTGATTAACAGTTAGCCAACAACTCTCCGTGCCGAGTCAGAACCCATGTTTGGGACAAATTTGCCACCTCTTCTAACCAAGGCAGCAAGAATTTCAATACCTTCGGCGCGGAGCTCCTGCTCTGCTTCTTGAATAAGGCGCAGGGGCAAGTTTGGGATTGAAATTTAACTCAAGCCACTTTGCTTCCTTCGAACATAAAAAGCCCACCAGGAGCAAATCGGTTGAGGATAGTACTTTTGGACTTGGGAACACCTTGTGAAAATTTAAACAAGGCGCAAATGGTTAAGGGGCAGAGATTTGTTTTTCTTTCTCCCCTTTTTAGGTCTCGCCTACGCAGCGCGCATGCGCTGCATAGGAGGACCTTTAGCCGTCGCTCTGCTCTTTTTGGAAGCACACACTCGTGCTTGTGGCGGCATCCACCTTGCGGGAGCGAGCAGGGGCGCGCCACAAGCACGAGTGTGTGCTTCCAAAAAGAGCAGACTGCGCGCGCACGCACCACTCCCGGGCTTGTTCCTTCCATGCAGACCAGCAACACGAGCACGCGCGCGCGCCCACCACTCCCTGCCGGGCTTGTCATGTTTCATGAAGTGCAGAGGCCATGAAGCGGGTGCCGTGTTGCTAAAAGAAAGGCACGCAGCAGCTTCCTCTGACTTTAAAACAGGGCTTTAATTCTTGTTTTTTATTACTTTAGTTTACTTCACTCACAGGAATTGTTCTAATTTGGTGTTATGTAAAGGCGGGTAACGGGTCTGTCAGCACTGGACTCTCTACCAGCCGAGTTCTTTGATGTGCGTTAAACATACGGACATTAATGTGCGGATTACTTCCGTGTTTACACAACCGCCGGAATCGAGTCTCCGTCTCCTCCCACTGCATTTCTCCCACCCCCCCTCCCGTATGTCCTCTAGCCATTCTCTCCTCCCTTTCCTGCTCGCTCTCCCTCTTGTATGTCCTTTAGTCCTTCTCTCCTCCCTTTCCTGCTGTTTCTCCTCCCCCGGTGTCCTACTGTCTACGCTTTCACGCTCTCCTGTGTAGTGTCTTCTGTACCGTTTCCTGTCGATTGCCTCGTCCCTTCTAGTTTCTATTCTTTTATCTTTCCCCTATGATCTGTCACCCCTTTTGTTCGTCGCTTGCTACTCTGTTCCTCTCCCGTCACTCCTTTCTCTTTCAGTTGCAGCAACCCTCTAGTGCCCGAAGTTACATATTACATAGCATAGCCTAATCCTTGCACGTGGCACTTTTGCACAGCGTTCTGATCCCGTATCCTCGACGCCGAATGCCTCCCTGTTCCTCTCAAATCTCATTCTCTGAAAACTGCATCTTATTTCCTCCGTTTACTCTCAGGACTCGTTCTCATTCACGCATCTCGCCCTCCTCCTCTCTACCCCCTCCTTGCCCCCTCCTCCCTCCCAGTGGTCTCCTCCGTCTCCAGGTTCCTCATCTATTCACCCAATGTCTTTTCCTGCCTCTTATTTTCTTCGTCAGCTTCGTCATTTGATTTTTTTTTCATGTATTTGGTCAACCCCCGTCTCCTCCACTGATTCTATTTCACTTGTCACTCTGCATCTCCCCTGCGGTCCCTAGAACTGTTTTCACTATTCTCCCCATTTCTGGTTCTTCTAGTGACCGTGGACACCTTGTTGCCTTCTCTGTCTCCTTCCATCGGTCCCTATGCTCTTCCCATCCTCTCGTGCCCTTCTCTCCTCTGTTGTATGCGCCCTTTCGATCTCTTTTCAACTCCCTCTCCTTTCTGTCTCTTCTCCTGACCCTAGGGATCTTCTCACCCGCCTCTCTTCTACCCCCTCCACCAGCCCTGTCTATCGCGTGCTCCTCTGTTGGTCCCATCGGCTGTGCATGTCTGCATTCACCTTTAAGGGCAATTTCATTTCTTCTCCCTCCCCCCTTGTCTGCTGTCAGACCACGTCTGTGGTCACCACTCTGCTGTCTTCAGGTCTCCTCTCCCCCAGCCTGGCACCTCTTCTTTCCATTATGCTGTTCTGATGTCTCTTTTAATCCTCTGCCTCCGCTACTTTCTCAGGTCTGATTTCACCCAGTATCTCTTCAGCTGCCCCCTTCTTCTGCTGTCTCTACATATTTCATAATCTTCTTTGTCATCAGTCCGTTTCTCTCTTCTCACCAACTGTATCTCCTTTACTGTTTCGTAAACTATTGCCACTCACTCGTGTGCCTTCTACCGTCCTCACGCCCCACTCTTTTCTCGGCCTTTCTCCCCTCTTTCCTCTGTTGTCTCTGTCTTTTGCCACCCTCGGTGTCTCTATCTTTGTCTCTTGTAATCTACTTTCTCTCCCCTACTGTTACTGGCAGTACTGTCACCCTCTCTCACACCTTCTCTGCCCCCTGGTCTTCAGCCCTTCTTCTCGTCATATATCTAGTTTTTTTTATTCCCTCCACTACTCCTATCCATCACCATAGTCCGATTTCAGTATTTCCCCCTCCAGCTTTATATTCTCTTTCCCCTGGAGCTCTTTGCATCTACTGTCTGTCCGCCCAAACTATTTTTCTCCTATCCTTATTCTCCCTCATTGTCCCTCTCCCATGGCCAGGTCCCTTCTTTTGCTCTTCATTTGTCTCCCCTCTACCCTAGTACGCGCACGCACCACTCCCTGCCGGGCTTGTCCTTTCTTGCAGCTGTCTTCTACTTTCTCTTTCCCTCTGTATCTCCCCGTCTCTCTTTCCATATATTTCTTTCCTCCTAGTGTGGGTCTGGTTGAAATATCTTCACTCCTCTCATGCATAATATTTTTGGTCTAGGCAATGGCTGTAT
This sequence comes from Calotriton arnoldi, assembly GCA_963921515.1. NCBI lineage: Eukaryota > Metazoa > Chordata > Amphibia > Caudata > Salamandridae > Calotriton > Calotriton arnoldi. The sequence goes on from CAWUFW010007280.1 coordinate 318,008, forward strand.
ACATTGTATAAAAACCTGTCTGAAGCTCTGATGCCTTTAACATCTATGTAATGCATGTCTTCCAGACATGCGCTATAAACATCTTACTAAAGATCCTTCCAACAACATCTATCAGTTAGCACAAAACAGTTATTGTTTGGGCGAAAAGGAGGATTATTTTCAATCAGAATGTAGTTGCTGCTTTCCAGATCTAAAGTGAGATGGTCTTCTATTCAGTGTATGTCACACACACGGCTTAAATGCCTACCACTGCTACTGGTCTGTTCTTCATGTAGGGAAGCAACAAAGTCCTTACTCTTTCCACGATAGTACGGCTTTCATTGACGTAAACACTTCAAACCACCACCTGCTTTGAAGTTCTAAAGTTTCCATTTCCATTTTTCAAAGCAATGTGGAATGAAGAGAATGAAAACAGTATTTAACCGTTGTCAATGTACTCTTGTCACATTATTGTCTTTCAAAAATGTAGCAAACCTTCAGGTCTCTCTCTCTAAATCTCTCTCTTTCTAAATCGCTCTCTCTCTCTCTAAATCTCTGTCTAAATCTCTCTCTCTAAATCTCTCTCTCTAAATCTCTCTCTAAATCTCTCTCTCTCTAAATCTCTCTCTCTCTAAATCTCTCTCTAAATCTCTCTCTCTCTCTAAATCTCTCTCTAAATCTCACTCTCTAAATCGCTCTCTAAATCTCACTCTCTCTAAATCTCTCTAAATCTCTCTCTCTCTAAATCTCTCTCTCTAAATCCCTCTCTCTCTAAATCTCTCTCTAAATCTCTCTCTCTCTCTCTAAATCTCTCTCTCTCTAAATCTCTCTCTCTAAATCTCTCTCTCTCTAAATCTCTCTCTCTCTCTAAATCTCTCTCTCTCTAAATCTCTCTCTCTCTCTAAATCTCTCTCTCTCTAAATCTCTCTCTCTAAATATCTCTCTCTCTCACTCTGGTCGGTTGACATGCTAGCTGTCTATTTGGGAGTAGGACGTAGCTGATACTCAACAGTTACTATGTAAACAAGCATTGGCATAGCCAATAGGTCTCGCTTTTGGGACCTTATAAGTATTTAGTTATGCAGCACAATATCCTTGGTGCAACAACATCAACCGTTGCATGGCTAAACACTTATAAGGTCCCCAAGGCGAGACCTATTGGCTATGCCAATGCTTGTTAAAGTTTTGAAGTAGAATGTGTCAGTGATTCGCATGTTTTGGTTGGTAGAAGTTGTTTCAAATTTAAATGATTTATTTGAATCCTTTTTCTGAGTTTGATTGCAGCTTTTTAGAGATAAACTTTGTCCTACCAAAGAATCTAGAAGCAAACCACGGAGCCTGATATTTTTGTAGTAGGTATTTCTAATTTCTTCTTACTTGTTTTTGGATTAAGATTACGTTCTTTATTTGATTTTAAAAGACTTCTGGGTTCACCACTCAACTTTGAGGAACTGAGACATCACTTCAATGAACTCAGTGCTGACTTTTTACAAGGACTTGGCTGCACAGTTGTTTTAGATTTACATTTAGGCCTTCGCCTTACTGCGATAGTCTGTCGGGTATAGACCCTTTTCCTTCCATAACATTCTCCGGTTTTATAAACTAGTGAAGGGAAACGAGAAACAAAAACATTCTAGACTTCTAAATCGAAGTCAGAGTGCTGAGGACCGACAGTAACTCCAACAGAAAGGTCTGGGCCCTCTGCAGCGTTTTTGGGCTCATTTGCAGAAATGCCCACTTTTATACTTTCTAACAAGGCAATCTGTTTGGCTTGCTGTGAGGTGGTCAAGACCAGGGTCTTCAGCATACCTTGGAATTTTGTTTCCATTAGGGAGAGCATATTGAGCAGCAAGAGTTCAGTTGTCCCTCCATGGTCTGCTGTACCTGACAATGAAAATCGAATCTGCCAATGGTTACAAAATTGACTTGCTTCACCGTTTAGAAGATTGATTACTGGAGACAAAGGCAGATGGCCAGAAGTTGATTGTGGATCAGACAAAAGGAGAGTCTATCCTCTCTAGATTCTCCCTGACTGTCACACTTCCCTGCCCTTAGTCGAGGAAGGGCGAGGTCCATTCCCATCCGCAAGTTTCAAAGAGAGGTTCATGAGAGAGTTATCAATTAACTCATTTGGTTCTTTTTGCTGCTCAGTGAAGTTCCCTGACCTATTCCCAGGAAGATGACCGGAGATGGGGGGGGGGGAGGGGGGGGTTAATGCCACAATAGACTGGCCCTATCTATCCTCCCATCTAATGGGATTGGATCACTGGATAGCACCTCAGGGCCATAAGTTGATTGTATGGGACGTGGCTCTGGTGCTTGGGGCTCGAGCGGAAAAGTCCACTTTCTCCGATGTGAGCTGTTCCATATGTACTTTCTTGAAGGCAGTAGTTGATTTAAAGTGTTTGATAACAAATATGTGCAAGGATGCAGAGATGAGTGAAGTGAAGGAATCAGGTTGAGCCTCCCATGCCGTTGTACCTAAAGCAATATAATCACTTCCATCAGGCAAAGGAGGTTAAAGTGCTGCATTTTGTCCAAAGGGAGGCTTGAGTTCCTTTACATTTCTAGATCTTGATCAACAACAGTTGAACTTTCCATGGTTGATGTGGGGTCTAATTTTGTTTTCACCCCCTGGTTTGAGTGAAGACACCTCAAAGTTTTAGCTGGCATTAGCAGACTGTTGGTAGACCACAGGAGACGAAGGGAGGAGGAAGATGAGGCTTTATTAAATGAACATGATAGCGAACGCCTCAGCCACAGCTGTTACCTCCAGTGTCCTCGTCCGACTCACGCAGGAGTCTCGCATAGAACTCTGGCGTACACCAACATTCTAACCACATCAGGAAGGTGCGAGGACAAACCATTCTGTAGTGGGGAGGAGAGAAAAGATGTGAACCAGAGAGACCCTCCGCCCCTCACTCGGAGGATACCACATGAAGGAATCAGGTTGAGCCTCCCTTGCTGTTGTACCTAAAGCAATATAATCACTTCCATGAGGCAAAGGAGGTTAAAGTGCTGCATTTTGTCCAAAGGGAGGCTTGAGTTCCTTTATATTTCTAGATCTTGATCAACAACAATTGAACTTTCCATGGTTGATGTGGGGTCTAATTCCCCCCACCCCCCCCGGTTTCAGTGAAGACACCTCAAAGTTTTAGCTGGCATTCTCAACAGCCCTCAGAGTTAGATTCAGAATATCACTCAGACCTACAATGTTGTGGACAGATGTTAATCGCCCAGATTCCTTTAATTGCAAATGCAATCAAAGCCCTCAATAAGGACCAGTTGTAGTATGCTACGCAGAGTGGTCACTGAGGGCACCAGATAGGGTTACACTGGAGGGCCAAAGAGAGACTGCTCAATCCACTGTTGCTGCCTGGGTGCACACAAACTCGAGATACACTCAAAGGCTCCTCTTTCACAGCAGCTTTTGCGCTACCCACACCACGCACAACCTCCTGGCCCCCCTCCAAGGCCCGTCCTCGCCGATTGACTCTTCGGACGGTTCCCTAGGGGCTTAGGTCGGGGGACTGGGTTTGCTCGCAACCACCAGCAGCCAACAAAACGAGTAGACACAAATAGAGTCTTCAGGTGCAGGCACAAGCACACCAGTATACCAGGTGCTCCAGGAGAACAGAGAGAACAAGAACAATTTGTTGCCACTGCCTCTTCTCTAGAGACTGTAGTAAGACTATTAAGAAGGTTGGCATCAGATGCTTACTAGGCTTGTTCTGGCTTGTATGACCAAGAAAACCTTTGCTCAGCGTATATGGCATTGTCGCTGGTGTTGTAGTATTAAACCCAGCTTTTTGGCACCACAGGAGGCACCGATAGGCACAGCAGAGCACATTAGATGCTCTATTTCACTCCAATAGAGCGCTTTCCCCAGAGAAATCACACTTCTTCATCCCGGGATCTTCACCTTATCCCCGGTCCTCCACTGGCCGAATCCTGCTTTATTGCTCCTGGTTCCTGCCTCCTGCTTCTTCCACTTGGCTCAACTTTACTTAATCCAGGAGCCAAGCCCAGCGTTGGGCACGGGACTCTGGACGCAGCTACAGACACAGGTAGGACTCCGCACCTCGCTGCTCCTCCCACTCTCACTACTCCGCCTGCTTCCATCTCCAATCATTGCTTTCACTCCACTCTGCACCGCCAAAAAGTGCCAATGATAGTTAATGGTCACGGTAGACAAGGATCTAGGTGCAATTAATGCTGACCGATGGAGCACGGGTCAGATATACCAACTAAATTCTCCTGGTCAAAGATATTACCTTCTGATTTTAATCATTTAAGTCCCAATCTACCACAGGAGTACACTTTTAAAGCCACCTAGGATCTTAGGGGAGGCACTTAAGGACTCACAGGGTGTCAGGCTGAGGCCAAGCAGCAGGGTCCAGTCCAGGTCCAACTGCCAATAGTCAGGCAGGTGGTTGCAGAAAAAAGTTCACTTGTAGTTTGTTGTCCCTGTAGCTTTAACAAGAGGTCAGCCTTATGACCCTTGGAGCCTCCTTCTTTGTCCTGGGTATAAGAGAGAGTGGGCCCAGTCTTTTCAGGGCTCTTCTCAGGTCACATACAATAGGATCAGTCCTCTTCTGATCTTCCTAAGTTCCATGAGTGTTCTGAAGTGGATACCTGGAGGTGTCGCAATTATGCCTGACAAGAGCAAGTGGGTGGGAATGACTCATGTGCACACCACTGGTTATCCTGTCAAGGGAACAACAATACCTCCATATTCCCAGGCCTTTGTTCACTGCTGTTAGAGCAGTTTTCACACCTGTTCAAGTGCTAATTACTGGCTGCAGAAATGGTAGAGGAAATGCAAATTTACTTTTCAGGAAAAAGATAGCTTTCTAAAAGTTACATTTTCATAATATTTATAAAAAATCTAAGATGTTTAATAACTATTAAGAATAGTTAATTATTTTTCTAGCTTGTCCCATTCACAAGATATAGTATTAGGATTTTATTTAGAATTGAATTTTGTACATAGGACAGCTAGACCTGCTACAGTGAAAAATAGCTTTGGGTGCTAGTCACTGTAAGTACATGTTAAAATTAAATTTGTACATGTCCAACTTTTAAATACCATGCACCCTGTCTTGTGGGTGACAAGGCTAACATAGGGGTGAATCATTAATACTTAAAAAGTAGTTTTGACCTGTTAAAACGTGTAATCGTGACAGGTCAAGTTGCAGCCTTTCCACTGCTACAGTCAGACCACATAGAGTAGGCCTCAAGTCATTTTTGCCTAATACAGTAGTGAATGGAACAATAAGTACTGCATTCCACCAGTGACATTTAATTTCCAAGCCCTGGGTATATCTTATTCCATATACTTGGGACTTCTAGGTAAGTTACATATACCAATTAGGTATATGCCAACTCTACCACGTTTAAAGCAGGAGCATAGGCACTTTACTACTTGGTAGCATGGATAAACTGCACAGAGTTGTAAAACCAGAAAAAATATAGGGTCCAGCAAAAGGGGAAAAATATGGAATGACCCCACAGAAAAAGTGGATTTCCTACAGTTACCAATGTGTCAGAATATTCTCTTGTTTTTGAAGCTGGGTTGTAATAAGACCGTACAAAAATCAAATAGGAAAGGTGTTGGGGTCAAAATGGTTACATGTTAGATGGGAAAACCAAAAAGTGAATGGTAAGGATTTTTTTGTTAATTGTGGCTAATAAAGTACTATCCTGAGTAGAAACGTAAGTAATGAGCTATCTGACAATGTAATGGATTAAAGCGTAGTAGCAAACATAACTTCACAAGGTGAGTTAGCAATAGCTAGGACTGTAAATGCCACCAAAAAAGGACTCTCAGAATTGAAGCATTGCATATGCTAGGATATGGCTGTGGAGGGATAACAAAAAATACTTGGTAGTTCAGTGATATAGATATGCAATTGTTCAGTGGGTTAGCAATAACTAGGATCCAAAAAGACAGTGTTCTAAATTGAAGTATATGTTAGGACACAGCTAAATGGTTATGGAGTGATAACAAAACAATACCTGGTGTCACTATAATGTTAAGGATGACCATACAGAAGCTGTGAGTCTAAAAACAATCTGATTGTGCCATACAATTATGTAGAAGTGCCACACTAAAGAAGCATTGGCTCTTTGAAAGTTTTTTGCCATGTTGAACAGCATTGCTGCTGCTGTGCACCAGGGCTTTAAAAAAGACCTAATGACGAGACTGTTGCATTATTTTGTAGGCACGTGCATACGTTCATCACACATGCACACCTTTACAAAGGGCACTGTTTTGTCTTTTTATTTGTCGATCCGAGATGGATCGGTAAAGTTAGAAAAGTAGTGTGAGGGGGCGTGGCTTGAGCGCCGACGAGGATGGCGGCCTGCTGATACCGCTCCGGGCTGAGATCGAGGGAGCCGGTAAAAATCGACCGATGGAGTGGCTCCGCGGCAGGTCTTAATTGTAGATTCTGCCGGCGGAATGTGTGCTGCCTCAGAGGACACCTCTGTTACGTCGCGGTAAGCCCGCATTCTCTTGGTATCCGTCTTTGAAATGCGGCGCGCTCCCTGAATGGACCGCGACTGCCATCTTATGTTCCTCACAGCTTTTACCTCACGCAGCGGTTGATATCTTATAAAAATACCGCTTTTATTGGAAAGTGTATGGCATTTGGCAGACTCCCTTTATTTTCTACTGTTAAGCTCGAATTCTCCTGGAATCCGTCTCTGAAATGCGGCGCGCGCTCTGAATGGACCACGACCGCCATCTTATGCTCCTCACAGCTTTCGCCTCACGCAGCGGTTGATATCTCATGAAAATACCGCTTTTATTGGAAAGTGTATGGCATTTGACAGTCTCCCTTTATTTTCTACTGTTAAGCCAGCATTCCTTTTGAAATTCCGCTTTGGTATGCGGCGCGCTCCGTGAATGGACCGCGACCGCCATCTTGTGTTACTTCCAGCGTTTTATGTTGAGTAGCGGTTTTTCTTCACAAATATACCGCTCTGAAAGGAATGTATGCTACATTGAAAATCACCCCTTATTTTGCAGCGGTAAACCCTCGTAACTTCTAAAAATCTGCTTGAAATATGTGCTGAGCTTTGTGATTGAACTGTGACTATCTTTTTATGGTCTCCTTGGCGTTTTCCTCATGCTGCATTTTCTCTTCAGGAAAATGCTGCTTTACGTGGAAATGTTTTATGTTTAATATCCTGAAAGAAGATTTTCTCTCCAATTTGTTGTTCACTTAATAGCAGTCTTCATTCCACCTCACTCCTTTTACCTTGTGTTCATCAACAACTATTTATCAAATGCTGGAAAATTTCCCATTTTTTGGTCACTCATTTTTAAACTGTGCTTCTATTCATACCTTGGTCATTTTGAAATATTTACACTTTTTCATTGCGAGTTTTCAACATTCTACTCTGCAGTTCCTCGTTTACATTTTTCTCTCATGTCTATGGGGGAGAACCAAAGGGGGAAGAGGCAGTATTTCTTCCAATCTGTCTATTTCTCGCTCAAAAGCTCCCATACTGCTTACTTCTAATCCCTTTTCTGTCTTACAAAACGACATGGAGGATTCTACACAAACCAACTTACTTCACCCTACCGAGACTTCGTCCATCACGTCTCCTCCTGTATCCACTTCTGGATCTCCTTCCTCTCTACTCAATCCTAAAAATACACCTAAAGCAAACGCTTCGTCATCACTAACCTCCATCAAACGAGTCAAAAAAGACCCTCCGACACCTGCTATCTCTCCTCCACCTCCCTCAATAAAACTACTTCTAGACGAAATCCGTGCTCTTAAGCCATACATGGAAGAAACGAATACTCGTCTGCAAAGTTTGTAGGATAATTGGTCTTCACTTCAGAATAAAATTATTTCTATGGAAAGTCAAGTCGAATCATTGCAAGTCTCTTCACGTCAAATCTCCCCTATGAAAGCAGAAATCTTACAACTTCAGAAACAAGTTGAAAACCCTCGAAAACCGTAGTAGACGCAACAATCTGCGTATTTAAGGTTTATCCGAAGGAGTTGGAAGGATCCAATCCCTTAGGCCTTCTTTCAGTCTTTTTCTCCCACAATTGCTTGACATTCCTGAATCTCCCACTTTGAACATACAAAGAGCTCACAGATTGGGTCATCCCCCTCTGCTTCTTCATCTCAGCTTAAACCAAGAGGTGTGATACTCTACTTCTTAGAATATACTGACTTGTTAAAAGTTTTGCAGGCAGTTAAATTCAAACGTCGCATTTCCTGGCAAGGTTCACAACTATTTTTCTCATAGGATTACGCAAAAACCACTGCAGATAAAAGGAAAAGCTTTCTTGCAATGCGACCTGCACTACGAGACTTAAATGCCAGATTCGGCTTGATACACCCTTGCCTCTTCAAAGTAACTTACAAAAACAAAACAACCACATACGAAGACCCAGCTTTACTTCAACGTTTTCTTGAAAACTGCAGAGAGGAATCTATGGACTTTGCAGGATCATCTTCTTCTTGAGAACTCTACTACTTTTTCTATTTCATATTTGTAGTTATGTATTCAACTCTTATCTTCCTTGTTCATGTCAAATGAATTCATTTTTTCCTTTTTTTTCCCTATGTTTTCCCCTCAGGTGTCATCTCCCTCCCGTTCTTATCCTCCATTGTTTAATATCGTCTAGAACATTTCCTTCCTCGTGATCTCCCCCGGAGGTGTTATGCTGGTTCGTCTTCTCGTCCTGTTGCCTCAACACCCTCCACCCATGTTTGAGTCCCTGGTACGTTTTGATGTTCTTTCTCTATCCTTCTTCTGTTTTTCTTTCTTCTATTCTTCCTTGTTCCCCTTTCTTCTTTCCTTTACTTATCTTTATTTCAACACCACTTTCTTTTCTTCTATTATATTCCAATTCAAGAACTGGTTACTATTCTTTTCTCTCTTGTTATTACGGATTGTTTATTGCATTTCCTTTCTTGCTGTAATGTTGTAAAAGTTTCTAACTTATATAGTTGATTAATGACTTTACGTGTTATCTCTTGGAACGTTAAAGGTATGGGTACTCCTATTAAAAGCCAAAGGGTACTCTCCCATTTATCTAATCTTAAGTCAGATATTGTGTTCTTACAAGAATCCCATTTAATAGCTACAAAAGTTCTTAAACTTAAGAGACAATGGGTAGGGCATGTTTTTTCTTCTCCAGGCACTAGTAAAAGAAATGGTACCGTAATTCTTATTCATAAAAAACTTAAAGTTTCTCTTCTTTCTCAAGATTCAGATGACGATGGTTGATGGCTAATTATTCACCTTAAAATTAATGATGTACCTGTTACTTTATTTAACATATATGCACCTACTAAACCTGACAATGCTTTTTGGCCACACATCTCCTCCCTTTTGATGTCTATTGATACACCATATGTTATTTTCGGTGGAGATTGTAATCTAATTGTCGATCCTTACATTGACCGTACATCTAAAACACCTTTTATTCCATCACCAATGCACCAACACTTCACCAATCTCATTTCTCACAGATCCCTCGTTGACTCCTGGAGACTCTGCCACCCACAACTTTGTGAATATACTTTCTTCTCCCCCACTCACCTTTCACAATCACGCATAGATTATTTATTTGTCTCAAAGGCACTAACGCAATCTATCTTACAAGCAGACATTGGATCCATTTTGATCTCTGATCATGCTCCTCTAATATTAGACCTAGAACTACTCCCCGTCACTAATTCTAGTAAAAGATGGCGATTTAATACTTCCTTATTAGCTGACCAATCTTTCACTTTCGCTTTTGAAGATTTCATTACGGAATTTTTTTAAACACAATTTATCTTCTGTTTCGTCCTTTTCTATCGTTTGGGATTCTTTCAAAGCTTCAGCCAGAGATTTTATTATCTCTTATGTCGCTAAAAAGAAACGTCAAAATTCCCATAAAGCTAATGAAATTCTCAAATCCATTAAATTATTAGAATCCCTTTATACATTAACTAATTCTGCAGCTGATCTTGATAATCTAATTAAAGAAAAATGTAAATACAATAAATTATCTCCAGAAAATGCTTCTGCCTACCTTCTTAGGGGTAATGCTCGTTACTATGGCGGTCAAAACAAGGCGGGCAAACTTCTTGCTTCATACCTCAAAATTAAAAAGGACCGCTCCAATATTGATTATGTATTAAATTCTGCTTCTGTCCCAGTCACTAAACATCTTGAGATTTTAGATGAATTCAAAAAATATTATACCTTCCTATATACTCCTGAATCTTCTCCAGATTCTATAGACATACAAAATTATCTTAAGCTTCCATACAAAAACAATTTCCCACAGATGTTGATTTTTCTTCGCTGGAACAAGATATCGCCATAAAAGATATTTCTCAGGCCCTAAAAAACTTCTAAACACGCGGAAAGCACCTGGCCCAGACGGATTCCCTGTGGAATTCTATTCCCATTTCTCCAAAATCCTTCTTCCTTATCTCCTCACATTGTTTTCACACTTTATCTCTTCTAATGCTTCCTCAGGTACTTTTCAGGATGCTCTCATTTGCATAATCCCTGAAGAAGGAAAAGATCCTCATCTCTGTAAAAATTACAGACCGATATCATTAGTCAATTCTGATTACAAAATATTTGCTAAAATTCTTGCTCTTCGATTAGAACCTTTCTTACAATCTATTATTTGTAAAGAGCAATCTGGCTTTATTAAAGGTCGAAATATCTCAGATAATACCCGGACCTTCCTTAATATATTACATAAAGCTAACAAATATCCCCACTCTCTTGCAGCCATCTCTTTAGATGCAGAGAAAGCTTTTGACCATATGGATTGGTCTTTTATTTTTCATACTTTATCTTGGTTCGGTTTCGGTCCCAAATTCATTTCTTATATTTCTTTATTATACACCTCACCCAAAGCCACCATTTTTACTAATGGTTCTTTTTCTAATTCCTTTGTGTTGCAGAGAGGTGTTCGCCAAGGATGTCCCCTCTCCCCTCTCCTTTTCATTTTAGCTCTAGAACCGTTTTTAGCTAAAATCAAACAAAACTCCAAAATACATGGTTTCCGACATGATAAACTACATGTTAAAATGAGTGTCTATGCAGATGACATTCTCTTATTTTTATCTAAACCAGAGCTCTCCATTCCAGCCTTCTTAGCAGAAGTTAATGCTTTCTCTTTACTCTGTGGTTACAAACTAAACCATGATAAATGTGAAATCCTGCCCTTGAATATTTTTTGTTTTAAACAAGATTTTACTTCTACAAATTTTTCTTGGAATCCCCAACAAATTAAATATTTAGGTCTTCTGTTTGCTCCCTCTATTAAACAAACACTCTCCCTAAATATGACCCGTCTCTTCTCTACTTTATCTACTTCTACATGGCACCCTTTATACTTGTCCTGGTGGGGCAAACTTGATACTATTAAAATGATGCTTGCTCCCATCATATTTTACATGATTTCAGCTATCCCTCTCAATCTTCCTGCATACTTTTTCAAAAAAAAATAATTCTATTCTATCAGTATTTTTATGGAACAAGAAAAAACCACGCATGTCTTTAATTAAACTAAAGCTTCCTAAATCTCAAGGTGGAGTTAATTTCCCAGATTTTCAACTTTACCATAATGCCTTCCTTCTTAAGCAACTCTCTAAATCATTAAAGGACTCTTCTCCTAATCCTTCTCCATTATGGAAAGATTTAGAACATTCCTTTTTATCCCCTTTCTCCCTTGATGAATCCCTCACTTTCACCCACAAATCACGCTTTCTATCTTCACCCATACATAACACTACTCATAAACTATTTCACTCTTATATGTTATCACACCTCTCAGCTAAAGATCGATTTCTTAACTCTTCTATTTGGCATAATACATTTCTTAAAATTAAAAATAAACCCATTTTTTGGAAGACTTGGCGAGACGGAGGTTTGCTTTGGATCCATCAAATGACTCTTTTCTTACCTTCTATGATGCACAATCACTCTATCAACTACCAAAATCTTTTTCTGCCAAATTTAATTTGTTGATCAAGCATTTAACTGATTCTCTACTTTTTATATCCTCTACAACATCCTCCTCGTTACCTCAACGCAACATTCTACCCATTTTAAGTGCCCAAGCTAGTGCCTCATCCATTTACAAATTCCTCAGTAAACCCAATGAACATAGACCTAAAACTAATACTGAACTCCAATGGAAATCTGAATTCTACTCTTCATGGCCTACTATACTTTGGGATAATTTATGGTTGAAACTTCGCAAGACCTCAAGATCAGCCAGCACGACACAAACACTTTTCTTTATATACAATCGACTTATGTTTACTCCACTATCCTTACATAAATTTCAACCCACACTCTCTTCAGATTGCTGGTCTTGCAATGCTTCTCATGCAGACTTATTTCATATGCTTTTTCTTGTCCTTTACACATCAGTTTTGGTTGAAAGTATGGTCTCAGATTAATGCCATTTGCCATACCCGTTTCCCTTTCTCCCCTGAAACTATATTTCTAGGCACACTATCTCATCATTGGCAATCCCTTTCTCATAACATGGACATTGTGGATTTATTACTTGCAATTGCTTTCCAGCAAATAACCAAAAATTGGAAACATTCCACACAACTCTCCTTTCAGTCTTGGTGGTACAGTGTATGTTATAACCATCGACTAGATCGTGCCTATATTTCTCCTATGTCTCTACTCTTGAAAAGAGAACGTATATGGTCTCCTGTGACTATTTTCTTAGACACTTCTGCACAAAGATCTACCAAGCATCACCCTTCGTTGGAAGAAGTTCCCAAACCACCATGAATTTTTTATAGTGATATATTGTTGGTTTATATTTGTAGTTGTATATTATCTCTCCTTCTTTCATTTTAACTGTTATCATACTTTGATGTACAGCAATTTTTCCTTATATTGTTCAATTCCTTTTATAGTATATTAAGCTTTTTTTACCTTCATTTATATTAATTCAATTACGTTACTAGTGTTTCCTTTACCCATGTTTTTCCTTCCTTCATTATAACAAAAGTTCTACATGCAACTATTTTCTATTTATTATTTTAGTTTCACTCAATGTCTTTAATTGTCATCTGATATTTATTTGATTGTTTGTACTTGGTTGCATTTTTTCAAAAATAAAATCTATGTTAAAAAAAAAAAAAAAAAAAGTAGTGTGCAAGCAATGTTTTAAAATGGAGCTCAAAGTGCTTTTAAGCAAATAAAATAAATGATGGATGAGCTGGTTGCAAGAGGGGGCAGTGGCTGAAGCAACACAGCAGGTTGGGAAAAGCAACATGTAGGAGAGAACATAGGTGAAGGAGAGCAAAGTGGAGTGTGGGGGCAGAAGCACATAGTGAAGGAGAGCAATGTGGACTGTGGGGGACAAAATCACAAGAGTGAGAGAGCAACATAAGTGTGGGTGGTGGGAGAGATGCACATGGACAGAGAGCCAGGGAAGATAAGCACACAAGGGAGAATGCTGGAAATCACATGCACTCTCCTAGAGTACTTAAACAAAAAGAAAAAATGAGTTCCCTAAAAGCGAGTAGAGGACGCACAGTAGCCAGCCATTCAAAGATATGACTAAAGAGGCTATGCTTCATGGCAGGGACAATCACAAGACTGACAAAAAAACATCTAATAAGAAGCAGACAAAAGAGTGATAGGAAATAAACTAATGGTAAGCAACGGGTGGGCTCCAGGCCCCTGTCGGCAGTGTTCCCTCTAATTTTGTTCTTCTGTGTGCGGCAATGAAGGGTCTCTGTGCACCGCAGCCAAGGTTATGTGTGCCAAAGTCTAGTGAAAATTCTCTAGGCAAGTGAGGACAGTGCGCTAGCTTCTAAAATTACTGGTGTTTACTCCGATGTCTGTTTGTATGAAAATAAATGCAAAATGGCTCATTTAGCAATATGTAATCGTAACTTTTTAGGCAAAGGATTTAATGTAATTGCATTGCAGACCAAAATGGTCACATCAGCACCTTGTACTTTGTGCTCACCTATGCCAAAAAGCCAAAGCACGAGTTGAGCCCTCAAAAATCTTATCACCGTAACTTAATATTTTCATGGATTTTTTTTAACTGCATATTACCTCTCTGTTGATGCAGACTGTGATAGGAAGAAGTGCTAAACGTAAATAGGGAGCCTGGTTTTGCCTCGTACACAAAATATAAACAAATCCAAATAATAAAGAGCTGAAAATGCATTCTGAAGTTGTGTGTTTTACTGGTAGTTCAATAAAATATTGCAATAAAGGGTGCATGCTAGGAATTCTTATCCCACTTATAATGACATGTCCAAACAACAAGTCCTAGAACGCAAAGTGTAGTTAGGCAAGAAGTGTTACTCATGAGGTGTCCATTTCTATGCTTATGCTCATTGGCAATTAGCGTTTTTGCCAGGTCTAGCTCTGCCCATTAAACAGGTTGCAATTCACTGATATGAATTGAAAATAAAAGGTCAATTTTCAGCCCTACATGCCCCATCCATTTCCAAGACATCAGCTATGATTGGACAGAAGAAATCCAGCTGTGTCAGAAGGAGTGACACCAAACCCCAATGTCGCCATGTTTAGCTAGGCTTCTGCCATTGACAAAAGTGTTACAGGAGCCCCACAGAGGCTGGCAGGCAGTAAACCACTGCCTTTGTTTACCATTCATCAGGCAAGTTTTACTTAAGATTGCAAGGGGTCCATTGTGATTAGCTCAAGCAGAGATGCTGTGGATTATTACTACTGTTGCTCCATGTCTAGACAGTTCAGTTCTTTTAAGCACATCCCAACAGTACAGATCTGTAGCAGGCCATATGATTGAATGCTGGCTTTACCTTTTATACATCTTAAAAAATTACTGCAATAGTCCAGAGACATACTGTGAAAAAGAAATGAGCTCGAGTACAGCACATATTGCTGCATATAGTTGGTTGAAATTAGTTAACCATGATGTACATCATGGGTTATATTTCAGTGTTTCGCTTCGAAGGCACTGACTTTATAGTATACGGGTATGGTGTTAATCTGCTATCTATGATTGCAGGGTCAGGCAAACTCTTTGCTGTGCCACATGTTCCCAGCTCTGCGAGACCGGTGTGAGTGCTGCTAGCACTACAGGCAGCTGCTCTTAGCCTGTGCACGACACATAGATGCCAACAGACCCGATTCAGGCGGGAGACTGCCAATTTTTGAAGCCTAAAATGCCTTTATTTTCACTGTCTCCCACATGAAATTGCATCTGCTTCAATACAAGCCATTGAAGAAAATAAATTCCCCCAACTTTTTTTTTAAAATCTCCCACTTTCGGGGTGCGTGGCCAACCGTCATAGCCAAACGGATGTAATCCGTATCGGCTCTGCTCTTCACTGCCCGAGAAAACGCATCCAGGCATGCAAAGGACTGCAAACTAGCCGGAATCAGAGGGGCTAACCGGTGGGCACGTCGGGGCAGGCTGGGGGCTGGCACTCCCTGCACGACCGACTGGCAGAGCCGTAGACCGGCAGGCAAACGACACGGCGTCGGAGGTGTCATGGCGCCGGAGGAGAAGTGTGTCTAGCATCGACATGGGAGTGGGGGGCCGGAGAGCGCCGGGGCCCAGTCGCAGACTGTCACGATTGTGTCAGCCTGAAGGAGAGGCTCATTGCCTCCGGACACGTTCGGCGGTGCCCGGACAACGCCACAACTACATTTGCCTGACTTGAAGATGGCGCCGTCCATGAGGAGCTCCTGAGGCCTCCACGAGAGAGGGCATCTGCAGCCCAGGGATCGGGGCGAGAGGTGCAGGGGCTGATAAGTGAAGGGGCCCACGTAGAGACGACAGCTTGGAAAGCCCCATAACCAACATATGTTCAGCATAAAGGTATAAAGGAAATGGCTCTATCAGGACCACGTGAGGAGGTATAGTGATGGCCCCCCTCCACAGTGCATGAAAAGCTGCTTGCGGGCCTGGCCCCCTGGTTGTGAAGACACGCAAGTGAGGCCATTTTGAACCAAAAGTCCCCCAATGGACCTATGAGATTAGGCTCTGGTTTGCTAGAGAACTGACTACTTTCATCAACATTGACCCGCAACGCACCACTCCTCACTGGTGGCAGGTACATAGTGCCAGGAGGTTGGGCTTATGGTGGGGCTGACACCTGGTCTGATATATACCCATGAACATAGTACTGCCTAGATTGGTGAGACGTGGAAGGGACAAAGGGGGGAGCATCTGAGAAATCTTCCAAGAGCTGATCGTTGGCGACCACTGGGCCTCGGTGCTCTTTTGAAGTGAGAGGCCTACACCCGTTGAGGAGACTTCCAACCACAAGAGCACGAGTCCAGCTGGGGAGTCCTTTGGGCAACATCTCCGAATCGTTTCAGGTGGGGCCCACTGACTTGCAAGTGAGCTATATAGCCGATGAGGGAGCTTAGAATGTTCCCCAAGGCAGTTCCTATGCCACTGAAGTAGGCCCAATCGAACAGATACTAGCTACTTTTCCCAGAAGATTCTTCTTGCAGCTCGCAAACAGGAACCAATAACGTTTCAGGGCACCTCTTGCTCCTTATTCCAGGATGTTTCTCCTGCTACTCTGGCCCGCTGGATTCAGCTTAAGCCGGTCACTGACCTTCTTCTGGAACGTCATATCAGATACAGGTGGACTTACCACATTGGCACCTCCTTCGAATTCCAGAATAAATCACACCACTTTACAGAGCTAGAAGGAGCTGCTGAATTGTTGGGGATTGATACTTCAGCATCACAGGACGAGACTGCAGCACGAAAAACGTCAACAGGAGATTTGGTACACGCTGGGCTGGGAGGACAATGGCAACAGCAGTGCAAGAGTCGACCACTGCAAAATAGGACAATGAAGAAAGACTTACTGTTTCTGTCACGTCGAGGAGTTACTTGGTTACGGACTGCCTAAAAGATGACCGGCTTTGAGATATTCTTAGGAAGGGACGCTTTCCTGGCACTTACTGATTTTTTTTTTATAAACAGATTTTATTGAGTTTCAGAGGCAAGCAGAGTATTCATTACAACTGTCACGCATTGTTGTGACATGGTAAACTTTGACATAGTCAGCAGTATAATCTGTCATTGTTAAGCAAAAATAGCAAACAAACATTCCCCCCCATAGGTCAGTACATCACATCCCATCTAAAATTCAGCTTTACATATATAAATATATTAAAAAACCCCAAAAGAAAGCTGATGAACCATACCATTAGGCTTCGGGTTAGGGGGGCGCCCTGCTCTGTGGACGAGACTGGCTAGCATCTTACGTTGTAAAGGGATTCAATGCTAAGCGGGACTCCAGCTTTGAGTCATACAGGTTACTGCTGTGACTCCACTGGAGAGCCACCCGGCGAGTCCGGCTCTGGGTTGGCCAAGCTGTCCACCAGTGCTCCCCAGGCTCGGGCTCCATCTATGTTCCCTATGCCCCTCTGTGCTTCCCTCAGGAGTATCCTTCCCTCGCAGCCCGCTCATTTTTTCAGCTCCCTCTTCCATACTGTCAGTTGTGGGCCTCCTGTTGCCTTCCAATTCCGAGCTATCTTGCGTTTGGCAATGATATATGCTAGATCCTAGAAACTCCCTGTTACCTTTGTCTTTGCAGGGTGGGGGAACCAGCCTAGCAGACAATGCCCCGGGTATGTGGGATCTCCTTCTCAATGCACTACTCGACCATTTGTATGACTCCCTCCCAAAAAGTGTGTAGTGCAGGACACGCCCAGAACATGTGATGGATGTGGGCTCTAGCGTTGCCACATCGGGAGCATGTTGCGTCTGGTATATGGAAATAACTGCCTATGTGATTTTCCAATTCCCACCAGCTTCAAGCCTGAGAACATTTGACATATTGCCGATGTTACGCAGTGTGAAAGCGGAACTGGACCACACTACCCAGTTTAACGTACCAGCAGATAAGTGTTACGAATTTTGAGGAGCAGCGGCTCCTAAGTTTATTAATTACTGTTCTTTTTTTCTTATTGTTTTTTTTGGATTGCATGCCTGAAATAAATGATGAGGTAGACTACGGGAGAGCTGATGGGGAGATGGGTGGATGCGGGGAGGATAGGGATTGCGTAGGGGATGTTGTCTACCAGAGGGCACTAATCCAGCACCCTGGATTCGCTTGACTCCCATCTGTCCTCATGGCAGTAACTATAGGTACGTGGAATCTCCAGGGCCTCAACTCACCACACAAACGTGACAAATTCTGGAAGTACATTTGGGATCACTGGATGGAAATAATAGCTTTACCAGAGACCCACTTAAAATGCTCTGAGGAGCTTAGACTGAGACATAAGGCATATCCCATGATCTATAAATCTTCGGCACCCTCTAAACACAATGGAGTGGCTCTAATGTTTTACTCTTCCCTTAAGTTTCAAACCGGTGAGGTAAAGTCAGATAAAGAGGACAGGGTGCTTATGATCAAGGGATGTGTCCATGGATGCAAATGTACTTTTGCTACTGTTTTTGCCTGAATTCGAATCAGAGAACATTTCTTCTTTTATTCCTTTAATCATTGGGAGGCTTTGCAGAAGGTGAGTTTGTCCTCATGGGTGACTTTGACTTATATGGGATCTGATGTTGGGTTTTATTCTGATCAGGATGAAACACGATATTACCCAACTGGGCCTGGTGGATGCATGGCGCTCATTTAATCCCACTACTAAAGATTACACCTTTTTTTTCCCACACTCATAGAACTTACTCCTGAATAGATTATAGTTTTGTGAGCCAATCGCCACAACCGACTGTGGAGGCCACGAAAATCCATCCGATCTCTATCTAGGACCATGCCATGTTAGAACTCACACTTGATTGGCCGGGAACCAAAGCCCACCTTTCGCAGATTTTTTTTTCAAACCCCTTGACTCGAGACCGTACACTCAGGGACGAACTTAGATCAACGATCAGAGAATATTTTCTCACCAATCACCCCCATGACACAACATTTGCCACACATTGGGATGCCTTTAAGGCAGCAATACGAGGGAAGTGCATGGCCCTGATGACCACCCTTATGAGGAAAAAGAAAGCAGAACGAATAACTCTTGAAGCCAAATTACTACAGGCAGAAAGAGATCATAAAGACTCACCCTTCCTCCTACTGCAGCGTAAAATGACTGCACTCAAGGGCAAACTCAAAGCTATATATTCCAACAGAGTGGAACTAACACTCTTACGTCTTAAACAAACTGGTTATGAAAAGGGGAATAAGGTAGGCTCACACCTAGCAAGACAGTTAAGGGCGAAACAGGAGAGGGAATATATAGGCTTGATGCGGGACACTGAGGGGACTCTGATTCATACGGAAGGAGGCAAGGCAGAGACATTTATGAGATTTTATAAAACCCTCTACTCTAAAGATACAGTCCCTGCCTCCCTATCACTAGACTACCTGAAGGAGCCCACACTCCTTCATATTTCAGAAGCTCAACGGGCAGTGCTAGAAGGGCCCATACGAATGGAGGAGGTGCAACTGGCAATTGACTCATTGGAACAGCACTAATCCCCAGGCCCAGACGGGCTCACGGCCCAATTTTACAAAGCCTTTAGCGCAGATCTGACCCCCCATTTGACTTTTCTCTTTAACTCCTTTGGAGAGACACATGCAGTTACGCCATGTATGGAAGAAGCACTCATGACAGTTCTCCCTAAATGTAGGAGAAACCTTAGTCTGTGCGCCTCATACTGGCTGATGGCCTTGTTAAACTTAGATGCAAAGCTTTATACTAAAATTCTAGCTACCAGGCTGGAGAACATACTGTTAGACTTGATACACCCTGATCAATCAGGATTCATTAAGGGAAGACAAACTCACGTCAATCTAAGACGAGTGGTCCATTTAATCGAGAAAGTAGAGAAGAAAATACCTGCAGTGCTACAGGCGTTAGATTAAAAAAAGCCATTTGACAGAGTGGATTGGACGTTTCTTTTCTCTACCCTTCACCGCTTCGGACTCTGGGATACATTTGTGGCGATGACTCAAGCTAACTATGCTAACCCCCGCTCGAAGGTCATGGTTAATGGGATAATCTCTGAATCGTTCTCAGTAGAAAGGGGCACACAACAGGGTTGCCCCCTCTCTCCCCTGCTCTTTGCCTTTAGCATCGAACCCTTAGCAGCAACAATAAGGGCCTCCCCTTATGTACAAGGTATCCCTTTTGGATCGATTGCTTATAAAATCTCCTTTTTCGCAGATGATATACTTCTAACACTCACCCCCCCCCCACAGAACTCACTCTTAGCTCTGAAGACAGAACTTCAGAAGTATGAACCAGTGGCCGGCTTTAAGGTGAATCTCACCATGTCCTTTCTACTTAATTAGACGGTCCTGGAGGGCGATATGAGAATCCTGGCTTCCAGGACGCCTTTTCAGCTAGCACACAGGGAGATCACATATTTGGGCATTAAGATTACACCTCGGGTTGAGGATCTCTACAAAGCTAATTACCCACCCCTCCTTCGCCAATTGCAACAAGATTTGAAGAGATGGACTCCAATGTATTTAACATGGATGGGTAGGATTAATGCGATTTAGATGATGGCCTTGCCACTGGTATTATACCTCTTTCCAGTGGAAGTAGACAACCAATTCTTTCCCTCTCTGTGATCCCAAATTACAACATTTATCTGGCAAAACTGTAGGGCCCGTCTTTCTATCAAATTACTAAGGCTTCCTAAACAGGAGGGGGCTCGCACTCCCGAACTTTTTAACATATTATAGAGCTACACAACTCCGGGTGATTTCTGAATCGGCCCTGAGAGAGTTGGAGAAACACTGGCTCCACATGGAGAGGGCGGTTACTGGTAGAACATTATGGGATCTTATTTGGAAACCTAGAGACTCTAGACCCCCAAATGTATATTTAAGTACTCCTACCAGAACTACTTTAAAAGTATGGGATGTGACTACCCGACAGAACAATCTTACGACCTTCCCCTCCCCGTACACCCCTATTCACTTTAATATGGCATTCCTACCAGCTCTCACACAGGGACCCTTTGACTTATGGAGGGAGGGTGTCTCACTATCTCAGACTTGTTCCATGGTTGGGATATACTCTCTTTTGCCAATTGCTGCAGGGACTTTAATCTCCCTAACACAGTGAGATTTCACTACACCCAACTGGTTCACTGGGTGACGTAGACCGAGTACAGACAAGCAGCCACCAGAGATTTACCTCTGACTGAGCAATTTGTGTGCCACTGGGGAGGGGGTCTAAAGGGAATAGTTCACTTCTCTAGTCTCTTCTTAATGCAATGACCACCACTCATAGCCCAAGATACAGAACCTTTCGGGAATGAGTTTTGGATAATTCAGTTTCTACAAAACAATGGAACATCCTATTTAAAGACATAACTAAGCATAACCAGTCGCTAGGTCTATGAGAGGCCCACTATAAACTTCTCTTTGATTGGTATCTCCATCCTGAAAAGCTCCACACGATCTACCCAGATACCTCAGATTGCTGCTGGAGGGGATGTGGACTCTTGAGGGACTTCAGGCATATATGGTGGGACTGCTGTGATATCTATCCTGTTAGTCTGCATTAGCAAGACTTTAGAACTAAGTATGTTCTAAGAATGTTGGCGTTGTTGGAGTGCTGTGGTTTCAGAACTCCACTGTGTCAGTTACTTGTTGGACGCCCTGTGGATGGGACGTTTCTATGTATCAGAAGCTACTTCAATAAAGAACACAACTTTTCTTACACATCTGGATCTTGTGTACTTCTTCACACTGGCGACGAGCTGGAGAATGTCCGACACGGACCCTTCCTTCAAGCGTTGGGGATGAAATCAGCATTCCTTTCTTCGAATTACAGATACGCTCTGAAACGTCTCAACACAATTTCGGACCACCTTCTACTAATAAGGTACTGTCCGCGCTTGGTCTGACCCTTGGGGCGCTTGATGTAACTTCAGCTGAACCTCTGCAGTATTTTAATTACTTAGCACCCCACAAGCTCGCGACCCTGAAGACTCAGTATCTGCGCGCGCTGGCCTGCATCCTTCAAATCATAGGGGTTTCACCAGCATTCCTTACTTCGAATTCCGTTAGAGCGAGTGCCGGTCTGTTTGTGTGTGCCAGTCTTGTGCCTTTCTCGTGCCGAGTTGTGAACCTTCTTCTCGTGCCGTGGCATTTCATGCGGGGACACACAGCGTCACACGTCAGCCACCAGGTCACATCACCTTCATCACAAACTTCTTCGCCACCTAGCAACGAGAGACGCGTTACCCTGAACAACCAAGGTCTTCAGCTGGGCGTTCACCGCACTCAATTTCCTCAATTCCCGCTTCGGGAACACTCGGGTGTGACAGTCGCACACCGGGGAAGCTTTAAACCTGCTGGGAGAGCTCGGAAGCGAGAGTTGCGCACCGGAGAGCACGTGTTCAGTCCGCTGTGAGTTATTTTTTAATATTTTTTTTTACCATTTCCATCAGGTGCGAGAGTTCCGCATCAGGCGTTGAGAGTTATTTTGTTGCCATTGTCATCGCCTCACTCAGTTCTCGGGAGCACTTGGGCGTGAGTTCCGCACACCGGGGTCTCAAACAGTCTCGGGTGTGACGTTGCACACCGGAGAGCAACTCAAATTTGAACCCGACTTTCTTCATGTACATGTGACTGAAAACAATTGTTTCTTTGCTGTTAAGGGCTGTTGGGTGGCTTTTGTGGTCATTATGTAGAAAGTTACCCCTCCTCCATTTTTCTTACTAGCCCTGGAGAACCAAACATTCGCTGGTCCAAGTGGAGGAAAGTATTCCTCAACTATGCACGAGTCTGCGGAGTGTCTATAAGCGCAGAAAGGAGATCTGCGTTGTTGTTGCACTGTTTGGGGCCAGAGGGCTAGGAAGTATTCGAACATCTTCCTGCTCTTAGTGAGAGTGAGTCAGAAGACCTGAATGAGTTTGACATCTGCTTAAATAAATTAGACAAACATTACCTACCAAAGGTGAGTACCATATTGGAAAGGTACCACTTTGGAAGGCGATTTCAAAAGTCACAAGTGTCAGTTGAAGCATATGTGACGGATCTCCGTAAGTTAGGGGCACGTGTAAGTTCGAAGGTTTCCTGGAGGAACGAATTCGCGACCAATTCTTGTTGGGTTGCAGCATTGAGAAAATAAAAGACGAATTGTGGCAGAAAGATGATCCCAAATTAGAAGAGGTCATGTTGATTGCAAAAAGAATTGAGCTTTCCCTTGCATGTGTGGAAGTTATAAAAAAGGAGAATGGTTCCATGGATGAGAAAGTACAGAGTGTGAGTAAAACCTCCCCGAAACACTCAGAGCCTGTGAACACTAGTTCTTCGGCCCACAACATTAAGAAAGGTTTCAAAGGCAAGTGTTTTTGTTGCGACATGATCGGCCATTTGTCCAACGATGAGACTTGCCCTGCTCTGACATCTAAATGTCATAATTGTGGGAAAGTGGGACACATAGCCAAAGCTTGCAGGTCTCAGAAAAATATGAAAGGCAAACGTGTAAAAGAAGTCATCCTGGAAGGTGAGAGTGATTGCAAGTATGATGAATTACATTGCGGGGAGGTGGTACTGCAGATTGAACAGAACAAGTGCAAGAGCCCCATTGATGAAGTCAAGGTGAATGGAAATAGTATCAATATGCTTTTTTATTCGTGTACGAACATTTTGCTGGTCCCCAAGGATTTCTTCGATAAGACTTTGAAGGGGAAAGTAAAAGTATTCAAACCAGACATCAAGCCCCTGGCCTATGGTGGCCAGCCAATAAATTTGTTTGATTACTTTGTAGGTGACATCGATTATAAAGGGAGGTTGACAGCAGGTAAGATTTACATTTTGTGCAGAGGTGATAGATCACCCTGATGTATCCAGCTGATAATACTAAGTGTGTTCTTAGTTCCTGGTGGGGAACCCGGCATAGTCCTCAGAGACATTTGCTCGCATAAGGCCGCCGTAGTTGTTGTCTCTGGGGATCTTAATAAAACTGACTGGGAGTTTGACTTGCGTGGAGAATTTAAACAGGTCTTCAGTGAGAAGTTGGGGTGCCTCTCAGGGTATACACATAAAATCACACTTAAGAGTAATGCAATCCCAGTAACTTGTAAGGTGTGCGGTGTGCCTTTAGCTTTGAGGGAGTCTATGCATGCCAAAGTGAAGAAGTTAAAGAATGAAGGTATTATTGTAGAGACCGAAGCGAGTGATTGGTTTGCTCCGGTAGGCCTTGCACACAAGGCTTCTGGAGAGGTGAGACTGTGTGTTGATCTCCAAGCTCTCAACTTGGCAGTTATCGCTGACAGCTATCCCCTCTCAAACATAACTGAAATATTAACACAATTGGAAGTCACTGTTGTTTTTTCTACATTAGACTTCAAAGCCGCGTATCATCAGATCAAGCTTGATGATAGTTCCACAGACTTGACGGCTTTCATAACCCCTTTTGGGACTTTTAAGTTTACCAGGTTGCCGTTCGGCTTAAATTCCGCGGCCTCCGCGTTCCAGCGGGATATGGAGGACATTTTGGGCGGTCTGTCCGGGGTTAAGATCTATCAAGATGATGTCTTGGTGTCCGGCTCGTCTCAGCAGGAACATGACGATAGGTTAAGGTCTGTCCTCGAGAGGTTCTGGGTTCGAGGCCTGACATTGCGAGAAAATAAATGCAGCTTTAACCTTTCTGAAATTTTGTATTTAGGGCACAGGTTAACCAAAGAGGGAGTTAAGCTCAAGGATGAACTTGTAAAAACTATTGAAGACCTTCCGGTACCAGAGTCAAGGGATGATTTGTTCATCTTTTTAGGTATGGCCGAATATTACAACAAGTTTGTACCTCAGTTTGCCTGCCGTACTTATGCTTTGCGGGCTCTGTTGAAGAAAGGGGTGAAGTTTCAGTGGACTCCTCAGTGTCAGGCTGAATTTGTTGACATTAAGAAAGCTCTTAGTTAAGCACCCTCCCTACAGAGTTTTGAAACTTCCGCTCACTCCATTTTGATTACTGATGCAAGTTCTAAAGGATTAGGGGCGGTACTTAAACAGGTGAAAGATGACAAGGAGGTAACCATCATGTTTTTATCTCGGGCGCTCGTAGGCCCTGAAATACAATACTCCGTGATTGAGAAAGAGGCCTTGTGTATTTTTTGGGCCATCAGGAAATTAAAGAAATTTCTTTGGGGAAGTTCCTTTGTGGTCAGGTCTGATCACAAGCTGTTGAAGGATGTATTTTGCAAAAAGAGTCTGGATGCCATCTCGTCCAGGATATGTAGGTGGGTGGTTGCACTACAAGACTATACTTTTATGGTGGACTATATACCAGGGACTGAGAACAAAGTTGCGGATTGCCTTTCTTGTCTGGTTACCAGTCAGACTGATTGCAAGACCGATGATACTGAGGAGTTGTGGGAGGATGATGATTATAAAGTGTGTGAGGTTGCAGAGGAGACTGTCAGTGAAGATGAATGGAGGAATGTAATGAAAACTGATGTTGAGATTTGCGAAGTATGAAAAATGGTGACCAAGGGATGGAGCGCCGTGAAAAATTTGGGTGAGGAAGTTCGGAAGTACTGGAATGTGCGGAACGAGTTATCTGTGAGTGGGGACTTGCTTTGGAGAGGCAATAAACTTGTTCCCCCTGTATCAGTCAGGATGAAAATAATCCACTTAAGTCATCTAGGTCACCAAGGTATTTCAAAGCCCAAAGAAAGGATCAGGTTACGCTGTTGGTGGCCGGGTATTGATTTAATAAGGTGTTAAAGGAGTCTATTCAAATTGCTAAATCTCAGGGGAAAGACTGGAAAGTAGAGATTTTGGAGCGGGTGAAGGTGTACTGCCTGACACCCCACTCTGTCAAGGCTAAAATGCTATTAGAATTGCTCAGGGGCAGAAGTCCCAACACATACATGTTTCAGTCTTGGAAGAGGGATAAAGACAGGTTTGTTGACGATTCGAAAGTGGAACCATGGAAGGTTGCACAAGACCTCAAGATCATCAACAGGAAGGAAAATTTTGATTTAAAGCATGCTGCTTCGCAAACTAATGTATGTGTGGGTGATAGCGTGAGAGTGCGATACCCGCAGAAATCTGGTTCCTCTAGGTACTCACCACCTTTTAAAGTGTAAAGTTGTTTCAGAATGCCATTAAACTAGATGATGGTCGCATATGGAATCTTGGCAGAATCACGGTGGTTCGTCCTGGTATACAAGCCAGACAAGATGCCCCTGAAGAAAGCACAGATGTACAGCCATCATTGCGTAGAAGCACACGCGTGTGTAAAGTCCCTGAGGCCTTGGGTGACTTTGTCATGGTCTGAAGTGAGTTATCAATTATCTTTGGGGCATTTCACGTTGTTCTGTGATATTGTTGGGGGAGAAGGTGTGTGATATCTATCCTGTTAGCCTGCATTAGCAAGACTTTAGAACTAAGTTTGTTCTAAGAATGTTGGCGTTTTTGGAGTGCTGTGGTTTCAGAACTCCACTGTGTCAGTTACTTGTTGGACGCCCTGTGGATGGGACGTTTCTATGTATCAGAAGCTACTTCAATAAAGAACACTACTTTTCGTACACATCTGGATTTTGTGTACTTCTTCACAACTGCCCCTTGATTAGACCATATTGGAATGTATGTATATGCTTTATTTCGACAACTTGTATCATAAAAGCTTCAAGAGACGTTAAAAATAAAGTAGAAAGATGCAAATTGACATATAATACAATAAAATAATCCAGAAAAGTATACATAAACATACTTGAAAGTGTAGTTATAGATCTAATAAATACTACAGTTGTCGAGAGCTGTGCAATGAGTACTATTAAAAGTTCATAAATAAAAAAGTGGGTAATTTACAATAAAACTATTATTAAAAAGATACGGGCAAAAGTGTTCCTCCCTGGCGTAAGCCTCATAATACATACAGTGTGGGACCCCCAGTTCCTACCCAATAAAACCCTATATTGGGCCTATTTTCTAATAACGGGACCAGTGAGCTAATCTAATATAAAGTGCCAGTGCATAGAATATAAAGCCAGTAGGGTGTTGAGCGGCCATCAAGCGCTTTAGTATTTCTTCGCGACTTCATGGGTACGCTATTTAGTCATCCTGGCAATGCTTTGCGTCTGATTAGCCAGGCACGGCCAAGGAACTTGGCCACACCACACACAAAGAGAGCTCTTGAATCCGACTTTAGGATGCGCAGAGCAACCCGATGGTCCTGCGTGCCCAGTTGTTGGCAGATTGGTTTTAGCCATTTATACCTAGGGGCTTTATACGCCGGGCAAGCAAACAAAACATGTGCAACGCATTCCAACAGGGCTCCGCAACAGGGGCAGTCTTCTGGTGTCTGTTTCGGTGTGTGCCATTTTGCGGTGAATGCGCGGACAGGGAGCGTGCCAAACCTAAAGTGAATATACAGTGTCCTCTCCCTTGGGACCTGAATTAAATCTAAATAAGGCTCTAGTCGTCTGGTCTGCTTATGAAGGTAGAATTCTTCCGTCAGTCTACCCACGTCAGGTTTGGTGGTTCCCTGGCTTTCCATCCTCAACCAATGCATCCGTTTAATCTCCTCCTTGCTTGGTGGGTCCTGCCTGTCCCAATGTCCTTGCCGGCCCAAAGC
Organism: Calotriton arnoldi; assembly: GCA_963921515.1. Taxonomy (NCBI): domain Eukaryota; kingdom Metazoa; phylum Chordata; class Amphibia; order Caudata; family Salamandridae; genus Calotriton; species Calotriton arnoldi. The sequence continues at coordinate 345,548 of CAWUFW010007280.1, forward strand.
TGTCAGTGCCTTCTTGATACTTGAGATCCATTTAATTCTATGACCGACATCTAGATGTATGACCTCGGTGAGTGCCTCAGCATATTTGGAAAGTTCGGGGGTCCGCCTAATGCGAGCCCAAAAGAGCAGTGGGCGCAGCTTTGCTATGTCGCTGATTGACATCCTGCCCATATCGAGCATTAAAGGTGTTAATGGTATATTGCGAGGGAGCATCACCAGGTCCCTCATAAACTTATGCTCAGATCTGCAGATGTCCTCGACATTATCAAACCCCCATAGCTCGGCTCCATAGAGAGCCGTGCTGACTGCCTTTGCGTCATAAACCATGAGTCCGGTGCAACTGGCCTACTCTGTGAGGAGCGATGTTCTTTGCCTAGTGCTCCGGCCACACGTTTATGGCCCATGAGCATCTTAGATAGGTGGGGACCCCACGACATTTTGTCAGAGAGTCGGATACCCAGATAGTCAAAGGTACGGACTCTCTCCAGGGGTACCCCTCCCAGCAAGAGACTGCTTCTGAATGATTTATGGGGGTTAAATGCCATGAACTTAGTCTTTGTGGTGTTGATGACCAGTCCCCGGGAGTCACAGAAGAGTTGAAATCTGTTAAGTAATCTTTGTAAGCCTGCTGGGGTCTTAGACACCAGCAGGGTGTTGTCAGCAAACAGGAGAGTGGGTACCTTGTCGCCCGCCAGGGTTGGTGCGTCAGCTGGAACTTCTTGCAAGAAGCTGACCACCCCGTTCATATATAAAGAGAACAGGGTGGGTGCCATAACGCAACCCTGGTGGACTCCCCTGTTCACTGGGATCCGCTCGGTCAGCTGGCCTTGTGTCCCCCATCTCACTTGGTCATAATTGTCCGCTTGGAGCTGGACCATCAAGTTAAGGATAAAGGGTGAAACACCCATATCTCCAAGCGTGTGCCACAACTTATCCCTGGGTACCAGGTCGAAGGCAGTCTTTAAATAGATAAATGCGAGATAAAGACTGCCCTTGCCAATCACCACTGTCTTCCAATAAATGAGGAGGAGCCTGAAAACCTGGTCAATTGTTCCAGTGCTGGCCCTAAAGCCAGCTTGGTATTGGGAGAGGATGGCTTCGTCTTCTGCCCATGATTGTATCCTCTGTAACAAAACTCTACCAAAGACCTTCTGCATTGCGTCTATCAAACTAATTGGTCTATAGTTCGAGGGGTCTTCTCTAGTACCCTTTTTATATATCGGGACCACCTCAGCCCCCTTCCAGGACCCCGGTACAAGACTACCACTGGCAATGGCGTTAACAAGGAGAAGGATATAGTGTGCCCAGTTTGTGGTATCCGCGAGGAACAGATCTCCAGGCAGACCATCCAGTCCAGCTGCTTTGGCGGGGACTATCTTCTTTAGGACGGCCTCAATCTCTACCAGGGCAAAAAGCTCAATGTCGCTAACAGTGTTAGAATGGCTCCTCAGATGGCATAATCTCTGGTGCTGAATAAAGCTTCCTAAAGTGATCGTGCCACTCATGGCTGGGGATGTGGTTAGGGATTGAGCAGGCATCTTTCTTGTTGCCCCGAGTGACTAGGGTCCAAAATGAATTACAAACTCTCCAGAAATCACAGTAGAATCTCCTACCCCACTGTTATGGACAGATCATTATTTACTAAAATTTGTCATCTCTGTAAATATGATCAAAGTCAACCAGAGAAACGAACTAATATGGCGAAGGTCATGGCGCAAAGTCACTCCATCTCTTTTTTCAAAATATTTTAGCTTTTTCCACACTAGCCAGGAAGTAAGCATTAATCTGGCACCAACATCCTTTGATAAAGCAATAACGGCCGCATTAGACAAAATTGCCCCTCTTATCAGGGTCAAACTTAAATCTAGGACCTCCCCCTGGTTCACGGAGCAATTAAAGACAGCGAAGCTATCCTGCAGGACAGCAGAGCGGAAATGGAGAAAAACCAGAGACCTAACCAACCGCGAATTATATAAAAACATCCACCGCAGTTATATGGAGGACATTAGACAAGCAAAAAAAGTGTTTCTCCTAAACAGAATAGATAAGGCGGCAAATTTGTGTAAGGAGCTCTACCAAATTCTAAAAGAATTTACAACACCTCCCACTGAGTCACTGACCTCCAACTCCCAAGAATGGACTGACTCTCTCTAAATTCTTTGATGACAAAATCATTGCCATCCATAACTCCTTTCTGCCTCAAGTAAATAACAACCACTCAGAGAATACGCTCAGTGTGTCTCCAGCCCCCCCTCACATCTTGGCTGATTTTTCTGAGTGTAACATCGAAGGAGTGGGAAAAGCTATGCAGAAAATAAAATCAGGCTCACCTACTGATTCTGTGCCACCAACATTTTTTCCAATCATCGTACCGGTACTGTTAGATAGTCTAACTGACCTATTTAACAGATCATTATCGCAGGCTGAGTTCCCGAAAGTATGGAAAGCTGCCAGGGTCAGGCCAATCCTGAAAAACCCTCAGCCGATCCCAAACTCCTCCTAAACTATTGTCCCATCTCGTTGCTCCCTTATTTTGGGAAGATGCTGGAATCTCTAGTAAATCAACAGCTCGTTACCCATCTCGAGAGCCATGGGCTACTGGATCCCTCTCAGTCGGGCTTCAGGGCTGCCCACAGCACGGAGACAGCATTGGTCGAGGTAACAGATAACATCAGGCTAGCTTTGGACAGAGGTCAATCATCAATCCTGGTCCTGCTTGATCTATCCGTCGCTTTGACACCATCTCCCACAGCATTCTAGAACATCGGCTCTGGGAGATTGGTGTCAGGGGAACGCCCTAAAATGGCTCAAGAGTTACCTAACAGACCGAATCACAACAGTACAAGTGGGAAATACCATCTCCTGTAACAGACCAGTAAAGATGGGAGTACCACAGGGCTCCATTCTCAGCCCTACTCTTTTTAATCTTTACATAACACCGTTGGCCAAGGTGATCAGATCTTACGGCTTTGATGTTGTATCATACGCCGATGATACACAGATCTTGGTCACTCTTGGCCCAGACCCAGCGGAAACAAAGCTGCGTTTCAAAGAATGCATGTCCCATGTTGATAGGTGGATGAGTGCAAATCACCTTCAATTAAATGGAGGGAAGTCCGAGATTGTGCTTTTTGGCAAGGCCCAAGAACACTGGTCCCATGACTGGTGGCCCCCTAACCTGGGTCCCTGTCCAACCCCAAAACAGACGTTTCGGAATCTGGGGTTCCACATGGACAACAAATTATCAATGCAAAGTCAGATTAACCATCTAGTCGGCTCCTGTTTTGGAACGATGCGTAGTCTGCGAAAGGTTTTCAAATGGATCCCTATCGAGGCCAGGAAACCATTAGTCCAGGGACTAATAATGAACCGCTTGGACTATGGCAACGCTTTGTTGTCCTCAATTAATGAATGCCTTCTCACAAGGCTTCAGATTTTGCAGAACACCGCAGCTAGGCTGGTTCTCAATCTTCCGCCCAGATCCCCTCGGCCCCCAGCCTAAGATCCCTACACTGGCTTCCAATCAGAAAGCGGATTCAATTTAAAATCCTTTGTCTAGTACACAAAAACATGTACGGAATCGGCCCAGCATATTGGTCCAATAAACTAAGCTGGTACCAGCCTTGTAGGCCCCTGAGCAAGGAATGAATCACTACTCACACCTTTCAGAATCCGCGCCGTCAGAAGCGGAGGAAGATCCTTTTCTTTTCTTGCCCCCACATCTTGGAACAAACTGCCCAGAAATCTGCGCATAATCACTGACCATAATGGATTTCGCAAGAAGCTAAAATCATGGCTATTTGACAACTAATCAAGCAATCTTTCAGAGCTGTCTGCAAGCGCCACAAGACTTCCGAGTGATATGTGCGCTGAACAAATGCCCCTGATTTGATTTGATTTGATTTGAATTAGTGTCCTTATTTAGGCTAGATTCCTTCAGCTTCTGCCAGTGAGATTCGTCCCATTCTATCTTTGCTTGGTGCAGAGCTGCTCTGTAGTTCCTCCTGGCTACTTTAATCTGAGGGCAGTTCTTATCTTTGATTGCTGATGTTAGAAGCTGTCGTTTGTGCCTACATTCTTTCGTATACCAGGATAAGGCCCATTAGAGGGCATATTGGGCCTACTACTCTTGCCAGGGACTAGGAAGTATGCACTCAATTGTTCCACTGTGCGAGAATGGAAAGTGCTAGCATCTACAGACCCGCATGGGTCAGAAACCGCGGCCTGAAGATCCCGGGTGCTCTGGGCCAAGACTTGCCTTATGCCAGCTATTTTAGATTCTTGTAATGCAACCTTGCGCCATTTTAGGAATCTTTTGCAATTAGAGGGAACGAGCTCTTTGGTGATAATTGGAGATGGAATACTCTCAGAATGGCAGGGGGTACCCCACGGGAGCTTCGTTATAGTGCAAAGGAGATTATGGTCACTATCGGTAGTATTGCCCACATGCATATCTGCCTGATCTCCCCAGAACCGTTCATCGAGTAAGATGTAATCAATGCGCGAAAGGCAGCTGGCTCTATTATAGGTGTTTGCACCCTGACTATCCGATGGAGTTCTTCCATTCAATGCCCTCAAGCCAAATTCTGCTGTGAGGGCATTGAGCCGAAGAGCTAACTGTGTCCATCTTTTAACCGGGGGTAAATTTAATGGGGGAACAGCCCATTTATTGTCATCATCCTCAACCCCAAGCAAATCCTCTATGTCCAGGGGCTCAAAAGTACAATTGAAGTCTCCTGCCACCACGACTCTAGAGTGGGACGAACAACTGACTAGGCTTTCTTCCAAAGCTGTGATAATAGGTGAGGGCCTGCCCCCTTTAGTCCCCCTTACATAGACATTAAACAAATCAAGCATACTCCCCCCCCCTGGGCCCCCTGATACCAAGTCTCAAACTATCCGGGCAGGAGCTTGGTTGTGAGATGATTCGGCAACCCAGGGCAATGTTCACTCAAATGATCAAACCCCCTGACGGACGCCCTCTCCCTATCGCGGTTGCTGGCGAGTGATAACAAGTAAAGCCTGATTTGTGGAGAGGGACCAGACTCCATGTTTCTTGGAAGATACAAATATCAAAGCTCTCGATAAATTTATTCCAGTGGGGGATTGTCAGTTTACTACTTAGCCCAGTCACGTTCCAAGATAGTATCTTCAGTTGGTGGTGTGAGTCTGACCCGGTTACAGTGTATCTACTTGTAGTGTGTTGGCTAGGCAGGGTTAAAGGATTAGACAGTGCCTGAGAGTCTGAAGATACTGGATGTTCCGCTCCTCTTACCCTCTCGATAACTAAAAGGGTGTTACTTTAGCCCGTCTTCTCCCCAGGTCTATCTTCCATTGGCACAAGATCTGTGCTTAAAGCCGAGATGTTATAAGAACTTGGCTTACTAATTGAGAGGGTGAGAGATGACCCAGGGTACAATTGGGGCTCAGTTGGTGGTCAATCTATGGCCTCCAGTGAGGTGCCTCCAGCTAAAAGAGTGGATGGTTGCATGGCGAGTGGGCTACTCCTGTTGGCAAGGGGAAATCGCCTAAACTGTATTAAGGATAATTCAGGGGGACAGGTGCGATATTCCAAGGCAAGGAGATTTTCAGCCAGGTCAGCCCTATTCATGGTAAGCTCAATGCAATCTAGGGGTTGGGCGGGAGACGTACATCTCCGAGCCCTAATGATGTCATCCCGTATCACTGAGCGGCAGCCCCTAACGTGGCGGATCCAATGGGTGGCCTTGTTAATCAAAGAAACTTCGTCCTCTGTACTGCTCGCTGGGCCGATGAATGAGATCCTGACCTAAATGAGAGATATCTTGGGTTAACCCTTGCCCCAGATGCCGGAGTTTGTCCTACTGGGACTACGGGACCCCTCATTAAAACACCAAACAATGGGAGACAGATCCATAATGTAGCTGTGCCTAGGTGCAGCCAAGATGGCGTTAGCAGCGGCATGGAAGAAACCATTGGCCCCTTCTAAGTCACAATGGCATGTTTGTTTGTGGCAGGGCCGAACCATGGAGCATCTGACGGATAAACTTACAGATTCCCGGAAAGGGTTTGATTACATATGGGGCCCACTGGTAGAATATATATCAATGGGTCTGCCACAGCTTTTCTGCCACCCTCGTACCCTTCATTTGTTCCAGACCTAATCCTTCACGCTGATTCGCTCCCATCCTTGTATCATGTGGAACCAACCCTTGCTCCTGCAGCATGGCCCCCAACTTACAACTGTGTCATTCCAATTGATTTGTTGAAGCCCTGTGTAAGCATATTTCACCTTTTGTATTATTCCATTTTGTTTTTAGTTATCTTTGTAATACGACTGTTCCAGTGAGCACAGCTGGATGTAGCTTGCAGGACATTCCCTGTATGATTCTGTGGCAACCATGTTGTGGGATACTGTTCAATACAATGGCATGATTTTGATATATGGTTCACAAGACACTACGCTCCTTTGCTGTATGTATGCCGATAAAATCAAATAAATACAATTTGAGAAAAATCTCCCACTTTCCTGTTCTAAAATATTGGCATGTATGATGACCTATTTTGTTGTACTGGGTGTTTCACAGCTTATTTCTCTGAGAGTGGGAGGAACACCTGTCTGGATGTCCCAGCGTCACTCAGGTAGTCTGAGGGAAAATAAGTGTGCCAATTTATTTTTAGACACTACATATCTCGAAATGTCTACTGTGATCTCATCAAGAAATTTCGTTCTTTGTGCATTCTTTGTGATGAATGGTACACTGTGACATAAGAGCGCACAGTGTGGGTGAACGGTGTTTTGTCAAGGAAAATAATGTGTGCATAGCGTGCCCTACAAGATAGTTGTCTACTACCTCTACTTTGCGCATGCAGCAACACTGACAGTGCACCTGGAACAGAGCAAATGCCTTTCACCTGTTTAAATACATGCGTCAAATGACAAGCGAGCTAAAGAGATGAACAATCACGCTGCTTTAACTTCTCAATGGGGAGAAATTATTGTTTTAATTGCGAGTAATAGAAGGGGTGTGTTGGATTTTACTGATTACAAAAGGTCCATACATGTTGGTGAACAGAGTAAAGGACAGATGTATTTAGGTATGTTTGTTGGGACGATCAGCAGTGATGTGCGCATAGGTGACACTTGGGTCATTTTTAGGTCTCGCCTGAGCCAGCGCTTAGCGCTGCTCTCGGCGAGAGTTTTAGTAAGCGGGTTTTGGAAGTGCAAACAGCAGTGGCTTTTGCTGACTACCAGCTTGCGTTCACGATAGCGTGCACGCGCGCAACCCGCCAGCTTTCAGCGCCCGATCAGGCGCCATCTGTCTTTCCTCTCACTTGATTGCGTTCACGCTCCTCCCTCCCCGCCGCGTCGCGCTCCTTTCACTTTCGCGCGCGGGCAATGCTTGTTTTTTAGTACTTTCAATCAGCTGGCTTTGTTTTGTTTTCTATTTCTTTACTTTTGTTATAATCACGGCACCCGCGCTCACTTTTAATGTTAAAAGTAAAGCGCGGGTGCCGTGATTATAGCAAAAGTAAAGAAATAGATGTTTTTTCTATTTCTTTACTTTTGCTATAATCGCGGCACCCGCGCTTACTTTTAACATTAAAAGTGAAGCGCGGGTGCCACGATATAACAAAGTAAAGAAATAGAAAAAACATCTATTTCTTTACTTTTGCTATAATCGCGGCACCCGCGTTTCACTTTTGATGTTAAAAGTAAAGCGCGGGTGCCGCGATTATAGCAAAAGTAAAGAAATAGATGTTTTTTTCTATTTCTTTACTTTTGATTTTGGCTTCCACATTTTAACAAAGTAACCGTGTGATCCTGGGCAAATTACTTCATATCAGTGCTCTTGGCTGCCAGTGGAACACCATGTTACAAGCAAGGCCTCGTAAAATGAGCTACATAAAAAGAAACATTTACCTTTCATTGTGCAAACAAGAAAGGCCACCAAGCTGCGCGCCCAGACATTATGTTAGCAGAAGACGTCACATCACCAAGGACACAGAGCACCAGTGGTGAACTTTTCTTTTATCAATCATTGTTTTCAGATGTGTAGCAACCAACTGCTGCACACACCTGCCCGGTAATATTGTATGTGAAGCGATAATCCATAGCTGTATAATCCTCAGGCCCACGCCGTCTCACACGCAAAACGTGTTGTTGATCCAGCAAAAACCTGGTCCGAAAGTCTGATTTGCTGATCGCTTAAAAGCCCAGTTGACATACATGATGATGATAAATACAAACCCAATAATTCTCATAGATAGGAGTATCTGTTCTGATCAGCCTGACCATCCTGCTATCTAGAAGTTTCTTTCCAATTGAAGAGAGGTACATCCATCTTTGTTCAAAAATATCCAATTAAACCACTCTTGGCAAACTGTTTGTTTCATTCTAGATTTAAACAAGCATTGGCATAGCCAATAGGTCTAGCCTTTGGGACCTTATAAGTGTTTAACCATGCAACAGTTAATGTTGTTGCACCAAGGATATTGTGCTGCATAACTAAATACTTATAAGGTCCCAAAAGCGAGACCTATTGGCTATGCCAATGCTTGTTAATTTGTAACTGCTCTCAGTTAAGCTCTGCACGAAATAAATAGCGCCAGAATTTTAAAATGCTTTAGGCTGAACTTAAAAATGGAAATATTATTGAAAGGCCGCTCCTCTTTTGAATGAGCAGCTGATTAGATCTCTCACTCTCTCGATGAAGACTATTGTGCGCGCTTATGGAGAGACCCTGGGCGCTGGACGAAGGTAGACTGTGCGCATGCGCAGCCTACAGGGAACGTAGCCTCGATGTTCTTGGAAAACCCACAATATGTTACAACCAGACAATATGTGCTGTCTGGAAGGCCCGACCTAAAAATAACCTTTTCAGGTGAGTAACAAAGCACATAGAAAGAGCAGATATAGCCATATATTATGAAAACGCATCTCTGTCCAAGTTAGTATTCATGTTGAGCACCATAAACCAGTCACTCACTGTTTTAATACCATTGGGCACTGTGGCATTAAGACGAGGGTTCATAATAAAACCACAGACAAGAACAGTTTGAAGAAAAACTTCTGGCACGCCATTATCCTAGGAGAACCGTGAGGAAGGCAAGAAATAGGGCGAGGAATAATAACAGAAAGGCATTGTTGGAGATCCACCAGAAACCCGACATGGACAGAATTGCTTGTGTCACCACATATACCCCCATTTCAAATAAAGTACAGCATATCATCAAAAAACATTGGAGGATACTGAATAGTGGAACCAAGCAGTGCACCCCACCCCACCCCACTGTTTGCATTTAAACGGAATACAAATCTACGTGACCAGTTGGTACACACCAAAACTCAAGCACCAATCAATCCATCACAGACAACCATCTGGAACAGTCAACCTCCAGTGGGCCATTACCCCTGTGGCAACTATGTAGCCTGCCAGTCTACAAAACCCACAAGCCACTGTATGTGCCCCAGGGCATAACACCCACTAGTAACAAACCCTCCATTGTGTGCCATTAAGTGGACACCAACAAAATAACCCTCCTCCTAGTAACCTAGTAGCATGGGAGGGATGTACGTAGTGGTGACATTGTGTGTACATGGCCTGCAACTGACACGCACTTGGGACTTCCAATAATGGAGATTTCTGTTGGAATTCATTAAATATATGAACCACCTTACCATTAATTGGGTTACACAGGTCTTTAGCGTGGAGCTGTAATTAAATGGTCGCTTTTGATCAGGTCTGGAGGCACGTGAGTTGGGGGAACTGCATTTCCCATAATTCAGCCTCACAGGCTGTTGCGCCCAACAGGGAAAAGTTTCCCTAGGGTGGGGCGGCATAATGACGACACAAACCACACTCTGTGTTGATTGCACACAGAGGACAGCACTTTGAGCTGTGGCCACTTGAATGCTGATATCGCAGCTTTATGGAATTGAAAGGAGTTTGAGACTTATGACACAGAGGTCAGCTATTTGAGCTAAGCGTAATATGAACACTGGTATCTCAGCTGCATGAAATTGAACGGTCGTATTGGGATATAAAAAACCCAGTGACATCCTTACTCCTGTGTTCATTGTGAGGAAGATGCAGATGCCAGCAGGCTTACTGAGGGGAACGCACCTTGACAAAGTAAAAGGGTTATGGTGGGTGGGTTAGATCCTCGCTCTGCAGTACCCGCTTGTTACAAGTACCTGAGAAGGGGACAAGCAGATATTTTATTTTATCCCTCTATTATGTATATAGTGTGTGAATACAGGGGTTCCTGAGCCCTTCCTCCATGGGGCCCGGATGACCCAAAGTCGGGGTAAGAGATTGTGAGCTGGCCTCACAATATAATGCATGTTTATATATTTTACACAAGTGCAGTGTCACACATGGCATGCGAATGCTGCATGCTGTTGTTTGTTGCTTGCTCACCTACCCTTGAGGGTCAGTCTATGTCGAATCGTATAGTACAAATGGATTATCATTATTGTGTTTCAGGTTCCTAGGGGCCTAAGGTTTGATAGGGTTGCAAAGGTCAGCCCTACATAGATAGTGGCATGCACAGGGGTGTGTGCCACGCAGGGATCCAGTGTTTCCGTCCTGAAGCATGCCACCGACTCATGAGCCATCAGCCAGAAACATGTTGACGGTGTGAGTGGTGATGGGGTACTAGTTCCCCTTTTCCCCACGTTGGTTTTTAATACCAATTGGTATTCCATTTAAATATAAAGGTCAGTCTGGTATATCACATTGGTTTTGAATTATTCGATGTCACAGGTTCATTCTTAATTAGATGTGCCTCCCTAACCTCCAGGTGTAGGCCCTCTCTTCATTAAACCGGGTTTTTGAAGAGCAATGTGAGTCCTATGATGCAGCATGACACATGGTGGTGTGTGAGGACATCCAGCCACATTTTTGTGTATGTCCAGCAATAGGCGCTGTTAGGTATAGCATTGATTAAAATAGTTTCTCGGGTGGCTTAGTTGTGTTTAAATGGTTGTCATTCAAGGCCAGCTCACCCTTTAGGCCCCACAGCCTCTAGTTCCCTACCGTGGATAGAGTCCATGGTTATTGGTGTATTGATGGAATCCCAGTTTCCCTAATTCTTGTTTCAATATCCATTGGTATTGAATACTGGGTTCATGAGTCCATTAGAAGGGGTAGACTAGCTTTAAGGTAACTATGGTCAGCGGCATGATCATTATCTTAGCCCACTGGATAGTTAGGCCCGACCATCGACCATGAGCTGTAATTTCCAGAATTATATGATTTAAGCCATCTGCTGGGTTCTTTACCAGCAATAGAATGTCATCTTCATATAGTGACAACAGAATTCTACGAGAGCCGAATTTTATCCCACCTCTGGGATATTGTTCTCTGAGCAACGAGGCCAATGGCTCGATAGCCAGTGCAAATGAAATAGGCGAGAAAGGACAGCCCTGCTATATCCCTCTGTCTAGTTTGATTGGGGCTGAGTAGTGATTACTAATTTTAATCCTCACCATTGGTTGTGTGTATAGCAACTCAATCCAATTTACTGTTGTCTTGCCCAGCCCCATCCTGCTTGGGACAGTTCTTAGAAAGGGCCATTGGTGGCATCCAAGAATATCACTGCAGCCTCTATCTCTGGGACTATTGGATGCGTACTAGCATACAATTTTTGCAAGTTATCCGAGGTGTACCTTCTAGAGATAAACCCCGATCGGTCCGGGCTTGTCAGACCCTTCATATAGGGAGTGGTCTGGTTGCCAGCAGCGTGACAAGAATTTTGTCCGTGATAGAGGGTGGTATGAATCACAACACTGTGGGGGTTTATCCGGATTTAGTAGCGTTATTATTATCATTGTCTTAGTGTGGGGGGTAACATGCCTTTTCTTTAGCTTTCTCAAAGAGCAGCAGCAAAAAACGGTGTCAATTCATTTATGTATTCTTTATAGAATTTTATGCTCAACCCATCGCTAAGAGGTGCTTGCCCATTTTTAAATATTATGATAGCTACTTTTACTTCCTCTAGGGTGATGAGACACATAATGTCCCCCGTTCTGTTTCGGCAAGCAATGCTGGAGTTCCCCTCTCCAGGTGTGCATTTATTTAATCAGTAAAGCTAATATTTTGGGGGGAATATAATTTCAAGTAATATTGGGTGAAAGTTTCCAAGATTTCCAAGGGACAGTACCGTGGTATTCCCTCTTCCAAGTTTATCTGGGCTACATCTTCAGCCACCCAATGTGGTCGTATAAGAGTAGCTAAAGTGTGCCTTTGGCGTTCCACTTTGCCACATCTCCTTGCAGCTTCATATTTCCCCAAAAAACGTAACCTCTCTCTCTGCGTCCTCGTGAAATTGTTTAGTTTTGGAATGCAAGTCTAATAGGACTTTGGGAGTCTTGTTCTTCGTGTATGTGCCTTCCAGCTCTTTGAGCTCTTTTTTCAATCCCCATTAGTCTGTTACGTATGGAGCGGAGGATACAACTTCATTTGGCTATTTATTATCCCGCAGATCATCCGGCAGATCCACCGGGGAAATGGCCGGGCTGGGGGAAAAGGCTAAGAGGGAAGTGGATAGCGCCCCCTACCCCAGCCTCATGTTGGGACGCCCATGAAACAGACCGCGTTCGGGTGATGGGTTCGTCGGGGCCTCCCTCCTGCCCCGGGCATCACGGTGCGCGCCCAGCGGTCCACGCCCATGCCCGCCGTGCGGACGGCCACCCTGTGCAACCGGGTGGGTCCGACACTAGTGGGAGGGAGGAGCGTACATCAGGCAAGGTGCCGGTGCACATACGGAGTGTCGGCCCCGTGGGTGACAGCGCGTGTGCTGCTCCCCTCACTGTATTCGCCGCTGGGTCACGCGGCCTTGCACTCATTTCCTGAACCATACAATCAACGTAGCTAGACATCTCCCCTTCCCCAATGTTGTATTTATGCCAACGAGGATGCCCGCCCCACTCTGATTGTCCCCCCGTGGGGTTGCCTGCACCGGCCGGCTCCCCGTGTCCTATTGTCGGCCCCTGCGCTGTTGGCGTGAATTTGCTACCCGGGCTGGCCGTTGGGGGCGCGCTTGTCTGTGTTGTGCCCGGTGCCTTGCGGGGGAGGCACTGCTCACGGGCAAAAGCGGGATGTAGCACAGTTGCGTGGCGCTCGCTTCGCGCAGAGGAGGTCCCGGGTGCAACCTCGGGATCGCCATGAGTGTCTGCCACATGAAGCCGGTTCTCTTTGGGCCGAAGGTGGTACAGGCATGGAAGGGGGCATCCCGGGACGCATTATTATAAAGCGGGTCCTCCACACTGGCGGGTGGCAGTGCCACGGCAATGGGCGTCATCTGGGCGGGAAATTGCTAGGCGCCCCCTTCCACTACTTTGAACAGGCGAAAAGGCCTGCTTACCCTAGAAAGCGCTAAGAGTGGGGTAGAACGAAGCAGGGTGCAGGTTACTGGTGATAACCAGGAGTTGTTGGCTGCACCTGGGCAACGGTACCGCTGCGGTCGCCATAAGCTTTGGCGCTATTTCACTCGGTGTGAAGTGCAAAGGCAGAAGGGGGGGTGTCCTTGCGCATGGTACAGAATTATACACACATTGCGGATCTATTAACGTGGTTTGTATGTTACAGGGGCGCTCTAGAGTGGACTGGGACAGGGGACTTTGACGGTTGCCACGGTGCAGGTAATTAGGTGTGTGCACGGGAGGCCAGATGGCGGGCGCTGGGCAAGTGCATCCAGGGCCCCCGCCCAGGGTCAGCATTGTGTCGATAGTACAAGGCTGGGGCAGTATTAGTGTCACACCCACCCCTAATCACTACCCACTTCCTTTTCGGAGCGAAGGTGGGACGGTGTGTTGTTGGTGCAAAAGCGGGCACCTTTTTGTGATAGTGGGTTCTCTTGGTCGACCGATCGGCTTTCCCGTGCCTTTGCCCCTAGGGAGGGCCCCCCCCCCCTTTTTGGATGCGCGCCGCCTCCGGCTTAGAGCCTGGGAGTGCCGGCACGCCGCGAGCGGGGCACGCGGATGGTCGTTGGGGGCAGGCGTCAGGGTACGTTTCTGTGCCCTTGTGTGGCTTTCGCTGATGAACTTGGGGACACACCGCTGGGGTGCGCTGAGAGCGGGAGGCGGGCACTGGGGATCGTGCTCACTAGGGCAGTATTCCTTGCCGTTGAGTGTGCACTGTTGATTGTGGACGTTGTTCTTTATATGGCTGGCGGCTGTGCATAAGAAGGGTAGGAAGGTGCGACCAAGGAAGGCGGCTGCTAACGGTATGCCACGGCCTTGAGCAGTAGAGGTGCGTCCTGTAGGGGTGCGTATTGCGGCCAGAGCTGTGTAGCCGGGTTTCGGGTCCAGGGGACCGCCGGTGCATGTGGCGCCAGGCCAAGCCCTCGCATGAGAAGTATTTTAGGGGGCTTCGGCACACGTGGCGCACTGTGCGGTGCCGAGCAGCATCAGGCCGGTGAGTGGCGCCAGGGCCTGTGCGGGGGTGACCCGGGCTGGCTTCGGCCCCCCCCCCTCACAATGCATAGCCACGTAAGGGTAATGATCTCATGCTGTGGAACTGCTTCCCACTTAACCGGGACAGTCAATGCAAGGTACAGGACCATCAATGGTGCGAGTTTGTGGCGTAAGTCGAGTGCTGCCGACCTCGAGCTGCGAAAGCAGATTCGAGCCCCACCTGTGCTCAGCATCCTGTGATGCAAAGGAGGAATGTGTCCTTCTCTAATGTAACTGGTGTCTCACCATTTGTTAATGGAAACATTTCCTACAGACTTATGCTCGCATCCACATTTGTGGCCTAACCAGCTCCTGCAACTAACAGGCATGGTCAAAGCCAATAGCATGGGCTTGTGTGGGAGTGTAGCGTTGCTTGAAGATATATCTGGATGCAATGACAGAAGCTGCGAACACCAGCCGGCGGCACACTGAGCTACGGGCATAATTTTGGCTTACATGCTGTAAGCCACGCCCAGAAGTCATCAATCATGCCCATTGTTTCACTAAGATTATGCCAGTAGGGAACATGTTAGACCAATGCCATCCATCGGTCCGGCTACCACATAATGTCATGGTGCCTGAGTAGATCATGGCGCACTCCTCCCCTCACTGGGGGGGAGGTGGGATGTTACGGGAGGACCAGGAAATGGTGACCCTTTGAATTGATGAATCAGGAAGCAGGCGTCGCAGGGTGCCTGCATAGCCTTGCTTGACAATGACAAATACTGTTAATTTTCTGGCTGGGCCGTCAGTCGCGCTATTAGGCTATCGTCGGTGCAGCCATAGTCACAGGTCCGCCCTGTGCAGGCTTTCAGTCCAAAGAGGAATGCGGCAGCACTCCAAGGGCACAGACATCCCCCAATAATAGGCATAATCAGGGAAAACCACACTTCCCGCCTCATTGATCGAAGCAGGGTAACGACAGAACTCGGAGGTAATCTTGCAACAATCTCCACGTTGCCGGCACCAGAGATGCCCACAAAGGGTACGACACGTTCAGAAACAAACCATTCTTACACCTTTTTCATTCAAAGATGTTCGGCAACCATAGATGGTCACACCTCTATCTTCAATTACAGCAGACTGATTACTCAGTAGCAGTTGCGTCGCTAAGTAGTTTAGTGCCAAACACTGTTCGTGCTGAGGGCAGGGAGATGTGTTAGTGTCAGTTGGTGTAGAAAAAATAGGGAAGGATGTGTGTAGTCTCGATGCAAGTGTTATCGGTATGTCTCCCTCATCTTGGTTGTTTGATTTGCTCGCAAGGAAGTGTCATTCATAGTCTTTTAAATGTCACTCATAGTGCACTGGAATGACGAAAATGTCACACATAGCGATTTGAAACCTTGGTAGCTATGGATGGGGGCGGCTAGCTCTCGGTTGGCTATGCAAGAAAGCTACAATTGTGGCTCATTTCTCATATGCAACTAATAAGCATTGACTAAGCCAACAGATGGGCTTGTTGGAGGCGTCGTGCTCCTTTTGTAGTAAATAAAGGGAGGCAATGACATAGTGGCTAAATACCAGGCAATACTCAGCACATTACCTGAGCAAGCTGGGTAGCCCCGCAGATTAGTTGTAACTCTTAAACAATCCTTGAAGCTTGCCCATGGCTCCCTCAGCTCGGTTGGTGTCTTTTATATTGGCCAGGTATTGCTGGAACTCTTCACACTGTGTCCGGGACCAGGTGGAAGGTGTACACACCGCCCCCAGCACAATGCTAAGGAAGGATTTAAGCTTAAGTGTTGAGGGTGATATAATGTTCCCTGGTCTTTCTGAGGGGCTCCAAAGGGTAGGATGACCAGCGGCAAGGAACAGCTAGGGTAGTTTACGTGTGCAGTATCGACCATGAAGCCAAGTATGCATCGCGGGGCCCTGCTCACACTGAAGTGGGCCAAGATCACACTAAGCATAGGATGAGAGTGCGGTGTCAGTCATATTGGCGATTATGAGAATATGCCAGAGGTAGCGACCATGACATCACAGACTTGATTTCAATTTTGCGTTGCGGGGCGTCTGGCTTGGCAGTAACCGGACAGGGCGCCCTGGGTGGGGCAAAACAGTATATCAGTTTGGGGTTGAGTTCTGGTGCTTCAAACCAATTTGTACGGCCAAGGTGCCACAAAGTGGGAAGGCCACTTGGGGGCAGTGTTTCTCACTTTGGCTGCACATGAATGAATAATGTCTTCATTCACTAATACCAATAATGGGCATTGCTCCATCCTTCTCAGCAAGGTAGACCATAGCGGTTTGATATGTCCTTTGACTTTGATGAGCGATTCATTCAATGCTTTCCTTTCAAAGAACTATTTTCGCCAACTTTAATTCAGTGGTTTGGATGGCGCCTATGTCTCGAATCCATCAATATTTCTTTGACGATCTGCTGACTCGCATTTAAGGGGATGTCCATGGTTCTTTGCGTGGTTAATTAATGTTTCCAGTACACAAAGACAAACGTTGCTTGAGGCCTCATGCTCCCATTGCTTCACCCGGGGTTTGGTCGTACCATAAGGGGGGCAGTCACTTATGTACAAACCGTCGGTTGGCTACGTTAGAAAGACTCAACACTCCTGAGCTATAGGACGGTGGCCCGATTGACCTAGTGAGTTATGTAATCCCTGTGATGTCATGATGAGTTTTGGTAGCACAGGGTAATAGGGGCAGAGGGTACCACGTCTCTCTTGTATGGACGATACGAAAGGTAATTAAAATGAACTGTTATAGAATCTCTTCTGTAGTGTGCCACGGTGGGAGTGCGGTTGGCACATTAAATTCACACTGCCTCTGGGATAAGCCAAAGTCTCTGCCTAGCCACCTATGGTCATCCAATGCAAGGGGCATCTGTTAGATTAGAGCCCTACCCAGAGGTACCGCCTTAAGTGCTTGGAGGTCTGTTGGCACCGCCTTTCAATGGAAGCCATTGCCAGCGGGTTGCTCCGAGTTGAGCATTTCCAGGCGTAAGTAACAGTATCAGCGGCCAGTTCAAACGTGTATCTTTCACTAATTTACTCTGACAACTGGGACAGGAAGTAAGGCGGGCTGTTTAACTCTTTACCTGCAGTGGCACATCTTGTCAGGAGTGATTGTCAAAGGGATTGTACGTCGGCCAGGTAAGGTTAGCACCCATCCACATCAAGCCGATTGTTTAAGGTCACCCGGGGCCGCATTTACACAGCCCAGTAGTAGGCCCTGGTGGTCGCCAGTGCCATGAATTACTAAATTAAACTGAACAGGAGGAGTCTGTGTGTTTCACCAGCAGTAGTTTGGGGAGAGCTAGACTCCACCCATGGTCAAGGTGTAGGTTTAGGTAGTTGGAGTGGCACCCTTAGTTGACCAGGGGTTCCATGCTCACGAGGGCATCGCTGCGGGCGGCCAGAGCACAGGCATTGGGTGTTTCCCAGGGGGCAGCAGGTGGAGGCAAGGCTCTTTCCAAATCTGGCACCAGAACACAGGGTAGTCAGGGCCAACTTGTCTGTTGGGTGAATTGTGTAGGCACAATACATGTGTGTCTCCGGCCTTACAGCTGTGTGAAGCCTGGCTCATTTAGAGGTACGCCCTTGGGGGAAATTAGGGAATTTAAGGTTTGCGTTGGCAGGCTTAAAGCATCCAGGGTCGGAGATGGACAGTAGGTACTGTGTGCATCTGTGATCCGACGTCAGTTAGGCCAGCGGGGTGCGCTGTGTAAGTTGTAATTGCACAAAAGGGTAAGGTGTCTCCAATAGTGGGCACAAGACATATATTCTTTCAAACCAGCTTTGATACCATTAAGGTGTTCACCAGGGTTTAACAATCAAAGGGGTTTGTGCAATCGTCTGGTCGATGGGGGAAGTAAGTGCACCCCAGAACCAAGGGTAGGTGACATGTTCCTGCAGTTGAGCTCAAAGGCACGCCCAGTTAGCTATGGTAGCCTCGCTGGGTGGTGACGCTGTCAGCCAACAGTGTGCTGCCGTCCCAAGAAATGGGGAAACAAGGTGTCAAGCACAAAAGGCTACTAGGTAAAAGAACATTTGGCACGTCCAGTGATCAACAATGATTAAAATTTAACGGAGCAGGTAATTTTCCCCTATGGGGTTGCCCAAGGGTGGGCAGTGTGAACGCCCCTGTCCCCCTTTCCGGGAATATCCTAGGAAGGGGGTTAGGTAGGACTTAGTCAATCCTTAATTAGGCACCATATCGCTCTGTGCGCACTGTATTAAATCAGACCGATTCTCTTAGCTGGTATGCCAGAGGGTTGCACCAGAGGGTGCCGAGCTGGCGGAATTCCCATAAGGAATAAGGGATGCATGGCATGGGCAGGTGGGCACCCCTGCTCATTGTCACATACTGCTAGTTATGAACATTCCTGTGCGTCTTGATTCAGAAAGCAAAGGGACTGCAAAGGTTAAGCATAATCCTCCTCGCCCGAATAGCCAAAGCAGGCAGGCGGGGGTGGGAGCGGTTACCTAACAAGGGGGCTGCTGTCCCATAGATGGGGGACACAGGGGTTTCAGGCACACACGGTGCTAGAAGGACGGCAGCTAGGTGGGATCAGCAAATAGATGGGGCAATGTGAGCCTTGGTGTTGGAAATCGTCCCGCCCAGAGTTGGCATGGGGCTAGGTCATGTGAGGCAGAGGAACGTTCCCGCAGGAGGGTGAATAGTTCTTGGCACAGGTTCACAGGCCAGAATAGTCTTTGGTTTCTTCAGACACTAGCTGTTCCAGGCGAACGTCAAGGGCTATTGTGATATAGATGGGGTTCATCTATCACCAGTAGGGAGTGATCTCTTCCCTTAGATTTGCAGGAGGCTTGGAATTGAGCGGTCGCATGTTGAAATGCGCTGTTTGGTGAGTTCAGCAACTACATGGGTCAATGTGAAGCTCTGATGGGCGGAGATGATCCCCTGCAGAGGTGGCACGGAGCTAAGTCTGACGAGGCCATTGAACATCCCTGTAAGAGGGAACTGTTCATGGCGTAAGCTCGCAGACCAGAGGGGTCTGGGTTTCATCGGACACGAGCTGAGTCAGGCTAAGGTGAAAGGCTACTTTGCTAGTAAGGTTGCAGGTAATAGGAGGTGCAGTGGTGGGGGGCCCTGGCTGCGACGGTGGCCGCCTCCAGGGCTGTGGCGGAGTTACAGGGCGATCTGGAAGCAGTATGGTACAGTAAGGGTACCTCTGCGGCAGACGGGTACAGTAAGGGTACCTCTGCACGGCACAATAGGGGTGCCAGAGCCAAAGACCAGGATCCTCAGGGCAGGGTCATGGACAACCGCGACGGCGCCCCGTTAGTCCTTCGGGCGGTTGGGGGCCTGACCAACCGGGGGTTTGCCCAGATACGCTCCGCCCTGAAAGGGGCGTGAGTAGATGGTAACAAGGGACACGTGATCCAGTGGTGGATCAACAAAGGTAGCGCTGACCGGGCATACATCCCACAGTGCTGGCTAATCAGGCGGGCAGGGGCAGCATAGGCTGGACGGCTGCCTGCCCATGGATCGCCCGTAAGATAACCCACCTTATTGCATACTCTTGTATGGAATAAACCTGCGACAGTTTTTCCCATAAACAAAGTGTCTTGTGGTTTATTATGCATGTTCACCTATGGGAAGTGGGGGGATGTTGCCGGTATTGGGACTATGTGGCTGCCCGCCGCCCCCAAAGGGGGCCACCCTAAAAGGGCGGCCCTTTAGTGCCATTGCGGCACAGCCTACCCCTCGTCCTAGCTGCAGAGGGCTTCCGCCTGGAGCCCGCGGCGGTGGGGGTGTGGGCGTCACTTCCGGTACGCCCAGGGGAGGAGGGAGGGTATGTATACCCCCCTGACACTCCCAGCGGCCTCTTTGCCGCCAGCCTCGCCGTCTCCCTCCCTTCCTCTTACCCTCCGGCTGGGCTGGTGGGCAAAGTATGTTGAATGTTTTAATGTTTGCTTTTGTGTTGCAGGCGGAGTTACAAGGCGATCTGGAAGCAGTATGGTACAGTAAGGGTACCTCTGCGGCAGACGGGTTCAGTAAGGGTACCTCTGCACGGCACAATAGGGGTGCCAGAGCCAAAGACCAGGATCCTCAGGGCAGGGTCATGGACAACCGCGACGGCGCCCCGTTAGTCCTTCGGGCGGTTGGGGGCCTGACCAACCAGGGGTTTGCCCTGATACGCTCCGCCCTGAAAGGGGCGTGAGTAGATGGTAACAAGGGACACGTGATCCAGTGGTGGATCAACAAAGGTAGCGCTGACCGGGCATACATCCCACAGTGCTGGCTCATCAGGCGGGCAGGGGCAGCATAGGCTGGACGGCTGCCTGCCCATGGATCGCCCGTAAGATAACCCACCTTATTGCATACTCTTGTATGGAATAAACCTGCGACAGTTTTTCCCATAAACAAAGTGTCTTGTGGTTTATTATGCATGTTCACCTATGGGAAGTGGGGGGATGTTGCCGGTATTGGGACTATGCCGCCCACATTATCGTGCCCACTACTCTCCCATTATCCTCAAAATATGTATTTATAACTTTGCGACTGTCTTCCTTAAATACATTAGCCAATAGCATGTTGTGTTAGAATCTCCACAGGGCATGCACTCTACTACCACTGGGCATATTGAATATCAGGATTAATGGTGAGAGGTGTGAGAGCGTTCTGGGGAGAGATGCGTTGTTGAGTCTGTCCACCCTATGACGTATCAGGAGCCCAGGTAGAAATCTAGCCTCACTTCTATGCCATGCACTGTAGAAAAATGAGTGAATGCTCGGTCTGTAGGGTATTGTTGTCTCCAAATGTCTAGCAGATCATACTATCACATCTGAGCGAGTACCATTTCCCTCTTTTTTTTTGATACGCCTGGCTCGATTATTATAACTGTCTAGTGTGGCATTTAATGTAATTTTGTGGTCACCACCCTAGATAACAGTTTGCGGCTCAAGAGCTATGCATTTGGCTATTACATTTGCAAAAAACTCTGGTTTATCATGATTTGGCCTACACATGTTCAGCAATGTGACATGCACCGTTTGCGGTATTTCCTGTACTATGAGATACCTGCCTTCCGGATGTGTTGCGGGCAAATATACTTTAAGGTTGTGCCACACTTGATCATGATAGCTATCCCTCTAGCATATCTCTAATATGTTGCAAAGTATCTGTGCGCTGCCCATTTTTGGGCAATTTTACTGGTAGCACCCTGGTGGAGATGTGCCTTCTGTGAAAAGAGCATGTCAATAGTATGTCGATTTGCATGTGCTACATTTGGCGGGTTTTCCTAGGGCTGTTTAACACTGTCACGTTTCAGGACATTCGTTTTAGTTTGGTTAGGGTCATTGTGTCATATCCAGAGTTTTGTGTCATGTAGTGTGTATTCTGTTGTCAGTGCATTCAGCTTTACCATTTCTGTCATTTCTCTGCGCCTGCTTACAGTTGGGTCACGTAGTAATTACTTTGCTGTTAACTCCCCACTTCTTCTTCCCCCTTCACCCCATACTGAACGCGAACTCTCCAGTGGTATCCCAACAACATACCCAACAACCAATATGGTCAGGCAGCAGTTTCATTGGGTTTGTAGTCTTTTTCAACTTGGCGACTCTTCTTCTCATCCTATTTGTGACAATGTTTATATTCACAAGGACTGATTGTTGGAAGGCACCCATATTGTGATCTCCTGAGTCTGCATAATATTATCATATACCCCTCCCATGGGTAATTAATTGCTTGCACACCAATAGATCTGGTGGTGCTGCTGTCACTTTTATTTCTTGGTTGTGGGATACAATGGTGATGTTTAGATATTAACACAGCGCTTTATTTCCCCCTTTTGCTGATGTATGGTTGTCAATTTTCTTATTCTATTTTGCTGAGTGATTGCCCCTCTTCCAGCTGACCGCAGTTGTTTGTTTTGCCCTGTTTGGGTGAGTTCTTGATGATGGTTGCTGCAGCCTGGTAACGTGATGTGATGTGCTTTTTGCCTTTTATTGTGAACTTTAATTTGGCCGGGTAGAAAATAGCATATTGTATTCCCAATGGTCGTAGTTTCTATTTGGCCAAATTTTCTTTTCACCTTCAGGACATATTGTGTAAATTCTGGATAAAAAGTGATCACTGAGCCATTATAGGAGACTTCTTCTCTTACTCTTGCCAATTTAAGTATTTTGTCACAGTCTCTGTAGGTGAGAAGTTTGGAAATTAGTGGCCTTGGTGGTGCTGCTGGTATTGGGTGGAGTGCCAAAATATGGTGTGTGCTTAAGACCATGAACATTTGCAACAGATTCTCACGGCTGAATATGTCCATCAGCATACCTTCAACATATTTCTCAGGTTTGCCCTTTGACATAGTTTCTGGCGCTCCAAGTATTTGCAGATAACCTCTTCTGGACCTCCCTTCAAGATCTTCATTTTTATGTTTGATGCATTCTGATTGGGCAGCTACATCTTTTGTGCCTTCATCTGCCATGCCGTCTTCTGTTTCTGAAATGTGCCTCTCTGCCATGTCAATCCTTGTATGTTGGTTGTCCATACGTTCTTAGATATCATCCAGGCAGCAGGTGAGGATGTCTCTTCTGGTGTCTATGGAAGCCAAACTGACCCTCATCTCTAGCAAGAGTACTGTGATGTCTCAGTCAGACAACATTTCGTATGCTCCTTCTGCGATGTTATCCAGATTACCCACCACCTCGCTGTAGCGTCCTCCCCAGCCCGGGTACTCGCCAATGACTATGCCACACACTGAGCTTAGTGTTGTAATTTGTCTTTAATCTTTTTGTATCTTATTTAATCTTTTAGTATTCTTATCCTTTCCCTCACTCCTTCTTTCCCTCTCCCATTTCCCCCCATTCAAAATGGTATGTTCCCAACCTCTTAAGACTGTGGAAATTGACAGTTGGAATGTTGATGTTTTGAAGGACTTTGTCAGCTGCGGTGGCTTAGAGACTGTTGTGTTACTCAATAAAAGACTTATTGAAATTCTTCTTGATTCCCTGTAACACTGGCGACAAATTGCTGGTTGGGGCCAGCTTTCACAACCTCTTCCCCTGATTATGTTTGCCACCGACGGAATGAAGGTCCAGATCCCAGCAAGTATTATCGTCATGTTGCCTATCTATTTTACGGTGTTGTCTCAGGGTCTATGAGACGAAGGTGAGGTGCGGCGAGAGAGCTATTGTGCTTTGAACTCGAACTCGGCTACTTTGACTAATTTGGAATTGGTATTCTTGTGGTTCGAGTCAGCTGCGGAAGGTGCTCATATTTAGTGCTGGGCCCGCATTTGTATTCTCCGCACGTCTGTTGTTGATACACTAGCAGGGGAACTATCTTTATTCATTGGCCTACATTATTCCTTTTCTATTCGCCTTACTGTTCCACTGACAGGCACAGCTGGGTTATGTACGCGGGCCTCCCTCGCCTCTTGTTCTGGCTTAGCATAATTGGAAAGATTTTGTGCAGCAGTAGCAGCAGGTGCTGATCCATTAATCCTTTCAGCCTGCGGTTTGCCAGTACTACGGTTGTGGCGCAACATACTCAGCCTATCTTGAGGGTTCTTCACGCTCTCTAAGCACCTGTATTCGCTGATGGGCACAGCATTTCATTTCCGGCAGCTGTGGCGCAGTTAGCCTGTCATGGGGTTTCCTCACGCTCGTTGAGTGTTCGATCTCGCTGACGGGCACAGGGCTTGATTTTTCAGGAATCGCAGGCCCATTTCTGCTGCTTATCCAGCCTGTCATGTTGTTCTCTCGCTCCTCCTGTGAGTGTGAATGCCCTGACAGGCACAGCTTTTATTTTCTTCTTGACGAGTTTTTCAAGTCTCCTTCCTGCTTCCTTGCTTTTCTCCGCCCACTGACTTCTTGCACAAGAAATAAAAACAGGACTGTGCATTCAGTTTTTAATGTTCCTATTCATACATTACGAGTGTTGTGTTGTAGAGGGTACTTTATTGTGGGCAATCAAGATTCTATTCTATTAATTCCATTCTAAGCTTAGCTGTTGCTATTCTTAGTTTCATTTTATTATTCTAACTGGCATTACAATGGCAGCTACAAACATGGCCCAGCCTCCTCCATTTCTGGATGAAGTTCGTGAACCTGTGATACCCTGGAAGGATTGGGAAAAGTTATTTATGTCGTATTTAATTGCGATTGGGGGGGAGAAGTTTTCTCCCCTAAGGAAACAACATATATTATTGCACAATTTGGGCAATCAGCGTAAAAAAGCTTATGAAAATTTAACTGACTCGGAAAGTGAGGAGGAAGGTGAGGAATCCCAAGGGGATGTGTTCTGTGATACCATTATTAAACTGGGAAAGCAGTTTGGCCAAAGGGTGAACATTGTGTTAGAAAGGCATAAATTATTTTGCAGAATACAAGGAAAAAATGCGAAGGTAACAAGTTACATAGCTGTTCTACGGGGTATGGCCAACTTGTGTGAATTTGGTCCATTATGCGATTCACGAATTAGAGATTAACTGGTAAGATGCACCAATAACCCTAAAATTCAAAAGAAACTTTTATCTAGCAACTTGGACTTGAAAGAGGTTATAAATGCTGCTAAAAGTATTGAGCATACTGCAGAGTTGTGAGAGGCTGGCCTGGTATATGCTGTCCACCAGTGGCGGCTCCCCCATTGGGGCGTGGGGGCGTCGCCCCACTGCTTTCTCGCAGTGTGAGAAGGCAGAAACATAAATGGTAATAACTACCATTTTATGTTTCTGCCTTCTCGCACGGCGAGAAAGCAGAAGTGCCTGGTTGGGGGTGGGCGGTCCTGCTCGAGGGCAGGGGAGTGGCTTGCCCACTGTTGTGGGTATTGACTGTTTGGTCGGCAACAGTCAATACCCACAACAGTGGGCAAGCCACTCCCCTGCCCTCGAGCAGGACCGCCCACTCTCCCTTTTTCTCTATGTAGGCTGCATGCATGGCGGGAGCGGGAGTCGGACTCGGGACCCATCCAGAAGCGGGACGGTAAGTTTTACAGTGACAACAAACGATTTGGAGCACAAACGGGGAAAAATGAAATCTAAAATCATATTACTAACTCTCCAACCTTTGTTGCCTCATCGCAGGGAATTGTCAATTTGTCTTTATGTGTGCAGCTTGCTAATTGAAAAAGACAGTCGCTGTGATTATGACATTGCTTTTTGCAGTCTTCGGGAGGGCGGCTGAGCGAGCCCTGGAGAGAGCGTGCCAGGCACTGCCCACCAATCACCAGGCAGCGTGCCCAGCCCATTGATCTTTGTCAGCGGGAACCGTGCGCGCGCTTGAATGTTGTGGAATGCAACACTTCGTAGCCTTCTGAAAAAGCACCGAAACACGGGCTAATGGCAAGGCCGTTTCACGCAGCATGGTTATTGCTTAAATACTGTTCATGAGCTGCATTACAGGAAAAGGTGCGCAGTGAGGGCAGACCGATATGTTTGTGCTCAAACAGTATGTGGTATGAAGATCAGGGGTTTCAATTCTGTCTGGTGTTTTATCCATTGTAGCAAACATTCATAGATTTTGATCGCTCTCTTCAGAGAATTGAGATTCACCCATCTCTGCTCACATAATTACATAAGTAAATGGAAATGCACTACTCCGTGAAGCTCGGCGTATCGTGATTAGTGAGCTAAAAACATGGTGTACGTGTTCCACCCAATGTGAGGTGAGTTAGCACATTCTTATTACAAGGGTAGTTCTGGCAACAGACAGAAGCGTGCGCTCTCTGATGTCCTCGGCTGCAGGAGGCAACAGTTATCTCTTAAAAGTCAATCACTCACACCCTCGCATGTCCTGTACAAGCTTGAACATTTGACTAGGAAGCGGGAGGTCAAGGGATGGCAGAGAGCTGGCGCTGCCGCTGTTGCAGCAGGCATAGGGAAGGCAGGTGGCACAAGCATTCCAAGGGCAGGTGTGAGAGGGGAAATAAGAGACAGAGAAAGAGGGTACACTAACCAAGAGGACAGGCAGGAGTCAGGAGCGAGATGGAAGGGGGAAGGAGGCTGTGTGTCTGACTATTTGTCTGCATTATAAAAGTGCAGTACGACAATAATGTTACGCCCACCACTTTCAAATGTCACCAGCCGCCACTGCGGTCCACTGATGTAAGTGGGCACCCTGCACCAGTCCAGACAACCCTTATGGTGATTTAGGAGGTCTCAGACAACCTTAGAAAGCTATCCAAGTGGTAGATGTGGAGAGCAGCCTTCATGAATATGGGATGTTACATCGCATGCGCTACAACGCATGCAATTACAACGCGGTCGTTACAACGACCGCGTTGTTACAATGCAAGCCATTACATTGCAAGTCGTTTCTACGACTTGCTGTAGGGGGCGCGCTGGACTTAGGAATAGTATAATTTACTATTCCAACTCCAGTGTGTGCAACAGTAGGGAAGGTGTTGGAATAGTAAATTATACTATTCCTTAGTTTCGCGCGCCCCCTACAGCAAGTCGTAGAAAAGACTTGCAATGTAATGGCTTGCGTTGTAACAACGCGGTCGTTGTAACCACCGCGTTGTAATCGCATGCGTTGTTGCGCATGCGATGTAAACGCTGTTTCCCGCCTTGAGGCTTAGTCTTCAAGGAGTATAAAGCAGCTTGTTTTACCAGAATGCAATCTTATAGTATAGATTAAATGAAAAAGAACCACACAAGGTATTTATAAAAATGTATTTATTATATAATACTCTCTAGTACGTTCCAGTATCTCCCACATGGAGATATACACAAAGCACACAATACTATAGCAAAGAAATCACAGTAAATAGCACTATACACAGTGGGCCCCGGGGGGGACCAAACCATATACTAAGAAAGTGGTATAAGAACCACGACTCGAGTCAGGACAATGTCGAGAGGATGTAGAATTGCTGGGACCCCAGGGACCACCCAAGGTGAGTAGGTAGGGACCCCACTGAGAGTGTGTGCAGTGTGTGAACACGACAGCGTGCTCCGTACAAGTCTATGTGCAAGTCGGGGTTGGATTTTTAAAGATTAAGGACCCTTCCCAGTGGACCCTGAAAAAACCCAGTGGAAGACAGAAGGTTGGAGAGCCACCCCACCCGTGGATACCGTGGTACCCAAGTTACCTATCCGAGGGAAGCCTGGTGCATAGGTGTGAAGTGGCGTTGGAAACCGCCGTCAAACCCAATGGAGGACTTCAGGAAAGTGTGGCTGCTGGAAGAGGAGAAAGTGTCTGTGGGGATCCAAACATGGATTCTTGATGAAGAGTACCTGAAAGCAGAGGGGACAGAGTCTGGGTCACTTGAGAGTGACCAGGGCCTCGGTAGACGAATGTCCACCGATGTCTGGTGCTTCAGGATAGATGTCAGTGACCTTGACTCTGCAGCTGTGCGGACCAGGTGACGCTGAGGATGACCAGGAGCCGGATACGAGCTGTTCCACGAAGGATGTTGAGTGCTGAGGGGACGGTGTCTGGCGGGAGCACCAACAAGCCTTGGCAAAAGCAACCCACGCAGGAAGTCAAGAAGTTGCAGGAAGAGGACCAGCAAGGTCCAGGAGACTCACCACAAACAAGGGAGTCAGGGTAAGCCCAGAGCAATCAGGGGAGCCCAAAGAAGACATAGTTGACCCTCCACAGGACCCACAGGTCGAAGACACTGGAGTCGCAGGAGGACCTCAGGCAGCTTTACAAAACAACAGGCCACGGAGCACACGGTGTGATGTGGTTGAAGATCTTTGCAGGAGAAGTTGCCAGAGGTTGGGGCTACTTGAAGCCCAATTCACTTGCTGCAGAATTGCCAACAAGCACTTGCACTTGCGAAAGTACCCAGTGCACAGGGGTTCGGGTATTGCAGCCCCCATGAGGGATTCTGGCTTCAAACTGAGTGAGAGGGCAGCTCGGGCCTCTAGGAACGTAGAAAACCACTTCCTGTGTTGAACGTGGGAACTCAGGATCAGCAGACCGGTCAGCAGTGTTGCGGTGCCTGTGAATGCAGGGGAGTGACTCCTTCACTCCAAGGGAGATTATCTTCAGGTGTCTTGGATGCTCTACAGGTCCTGCACGGATCCTGTATGGTGCACAGGCACAGACGAGGCAGCAGACTGAGAGGGAGACGAAGTCAGGCCCAAACGAAGTCTAGAGTGCCCAGGCGGTAGCAGTGCAGTGGTTTCAGTTCTGAATCTTGTCCACAATGAATCTAGGGACCTACACCCAGGTAAGCCCTTAAGTACCCTAAGGAAAGGGTTGGGAAGATTCTGGGAACCCTCCCAGGGGAGGGTCTGGACAGGGGGAGCTTACTCCCATGTCCTTTGTCCAGTTTCACGCCAGAGCAGTTGCCAACGACTCCCAGGACTGGTTTGAACTGGACTATGCACAGGGACACCAAATGTGCCCCTCATGCAGACTTTCAGGCACTGGGAAGCGCACCCCCCCAGCCCTAATACACTAAATCCTGTCTGGGAGGTGGTCACACCTCCCTGTGACAGGATGCCTATTGTTCTGCCTTCCCCTGCTCGAGCTTGGCTCAGCAGCAGGAGGGCAGAAATGTGTCTCTGGTCGCAGCAACCATTTTGTGCTGTCCGGGACTAGAAGGCTGGTACCGGGAACACCAGGGACCCCACAAGCTCGCTTCTGAGGGGTGGAATCATACCTCCCACACCGGTTACCGGTGTGGGGGTATGATTCCAACATGTTTGACACCAAACACGATAGGGTTAGTTTCACCGGTTTTAGAGTTGGTCATGCCGCGGTTGCAAAATGCCACTCTATATGTCGTAAATGGCTTCCTCACTGACAACCCGGGAGAATGGACTCCGTAGGCTGCAGGGCTCATGTAGTGGCACCCTCTCACTTAGAACTAGGCACTCTGCCCTCAGGATTGTAAAGGCCTGCTAGGGGGGTGACTTATAGGTTTTAAGTGCATTGACCCTTAGATATAGTAAACCTATATCTTATGTAAGTGGTGCATGCACCAACTTACACAGGCTGCAATGGCAAGCCTGTAGGTTCCATTTTGCATGGGCTCTCATGGGTGGCATAATACATGCTTCAGCCCAAGGGAGGCCTCTGGGGTACCTATGCCCTGGGTACATCGGTACCATATACTAGGCACTGACAAGGGTACCCCAGTATCCAATCTGGAGTGTACCTAAGTAAATAACATAACAGTTTAGGGAGAAAGCAGATAGACTGGGGTCCTGATTAGCAGGATCTCAGTCAGATTAGTCAAAAACAGTATCACATTTAGCAAAAAGTGGGGGTAACCATAAGAAGCAGATCCTACTTTCCTACAGTACTGACCATAAACCCCTGATTTACATGTTCTCTACTAAAGGAAGGGAAAACACCACTCCCCATATAGGTAGGTGACTTAGTAGCTTGGAGGGTTACAATTTTAAGGTGGAGTACGTCCCCGGAACAAAAAACTTAGTGGCTGATTGCTTATCCAGATTACCATGTAAAGAAGAGGGGACAGATGGTGACATCATGGCGGATTCTGTTTTGTTGGTGGATATTCCTGGAATTTCAAAGGAGGAGTGGGAAACTAGTATGGTCAATGATCTTTCACTGAATAAAGTAAATGAAAAGATTATTCAAGGTTGGTCCAATAATCCAGGAGGTCTTGAAGATGTTCTTAAAGACGTTTGGGTGGTTCGGCATGAGTTAAGTATTGTTAATGACAAGATTATGTGTGGGGACAAACTGGTGCCTCCCAAAGATTTGTGGGATAGAATTGCTGAGTTAGCTCACGAGGGACATTTGGGAAGGAACCTTACTAAATCTAATGTTAGGGCTTCCTACTGGTTTCCGGGTATGGATAAAATCGTGAAAAGTATGGTCAGAGATTGTTTAATCTGTGCTATGAGTGGCAAAACCAAAGGTATAAGAGCAGTCCCTTTGTCCCCTGTGAGTGTCCCTCTCAAACCTTGGGACAAACTTGGCTTAGACATTATCGGTCCCCTTAGAACATCTGTGTGGGAAGGAAAATTCATGTTGGTGCTGGTGGATTACCATTCACACCGCATCATGACCAGGGTGGTCAACAAAATCAATACCTCATCATTGATAAGTTTTTTAACTGATGCTTTCACAATGGAGGGCATGACCAGTACCATATTTACTGATAATGGTGTACAGTTTACTTCTGAGGAAATGTAGGAGTTTTTGGAGAAGTTGTCTGTACATCATCTCAAAACGGCATTATATTGCCCCAGAGCTAATGGGTTATTGAACGTGTTAATCGCATCATTAAATAATGTATCCAGCTGGCTCACGTGTGGGAGACCTGTGGATATAGCTCTTCGGAACATGCTTTGGTCATATCACACCACCCCCAATTCAGTCACTAATGTCTCTCCTTTTCTAGTTCTCAAAGGTAGATTGCCAGGCACTAAACTGAACCCGAATTGGTTGGGAGGAGGTGAACCCAGGTGGGTGTGTAGAGAAGAAATGAGTAGTCGTGTGGAACAGCATCAGCAAGATTATAAGAAAAGGTATGATCAGAAACACTGTGTTAGAAGAGGTAATTGGAAGATTGGAGATGAAGTGTTTGTCAAACTTCCTGACTCCCACAAAAAAGGGGGTAGTCAGTTTTCTAAACCCATGAAAATAATTAAGGTGAGAGAAAATGTAGTTACTCTGGAGGATGGCAGGACATGGAGTATGGATAGACTGTCTCTGGGTAATGCTTGCCATAACAATGTTGATTCTGTTGTTGTGACCCATCAGAAGGTAAACCATTATCCTTAGAAATGCTCAGAAGCGTTCTACTCATTACGCTATTCGTCGCAGTGACAGGATGCACACATTTCCCGTGTGGCATGAGGATTATGTTATGCGTTGTTGGATTGTAATTCTATTTTTCTCCAGGTCTTTATCTTTCTATTCATTCTTCTTGATGTATATTACTTATGTTTCCATGATATGGGTTTCGCATATAACTCACATGCCATATGTGGGTAAAATTTCCTCTTCTGTGTTATAGGAGGGAGAAGTGTTGTAATTTGTATTTAATTTTTTTGTATCTTATTTAATCTTTTAGTATTCTTATCTTTTCCCTCACTCATTTGCAACAGATTCTCACGGCTGAATATGTCCATTAGCATACCTTCAACATATTTCTCAGGTTTGCCCTTTGACATAGTTTCTGGCGCTCCAAGTATTTGCATATAACTTCTTCTGGACCTCCCTTCAAGATCTTTATTTTTATGTTTGATGCATTCGGATTGGGCAGCCACATCTTTTGTGCCTTCATCTGCCATGCCGTATTCCGTTTCTGAAATGTGCCTCTCTGCCATTTCAATCCTTGTATGTTGGTTGTCCATACGTTCTTAGAGATCATCCAGGCAGCAGGTGAGGGTGTCTCTTTTGGTGTCTATGGATGCCAAACTGACCCTCATCTCTAGCAAGAGTACTGTGATGTCTCAGTCAGACAACATTTCGTATGCTCCTTCTGTGATGTTATCCAGATTACCCACCACCTCGTTGTAGCGTCCTCCCCAGCCCGGGTACTCGCCAATGACTACGCCACACACTGAGCTTAGTGTTGTAATTTGTGTTTAATCCTTTTGTATCTTATTTAATCTTTTAGTATTCTTATCCTTTTCTCACTCCTTCTTTCCCTCTCCCATTTCCCCCCGTTCAAAATGGTATGTTCCCAACCTCTTATGACTGTGGAAATTGACAGTTGGAATGTTGCTGTTTTGAAGGACTTTGTGTTACTCAATAAAAAACATATTGAAATTCTTATTGCTACCTCGTAACACTTAGTATAACACATTTTATTCTTCTGCCTGTAACCATGAACTCAACATTCTCAACCTTCATTCACTTCACTACACTCTTATGCTTAAGTCACAGTTCTACGGAGTCCATCAGAAGCCACAAATGTTCCACCAGTACAAACTCAAAAGACACTACATCTCCCCCTCTGTTAAATAAAAAAACTACACATTTTTACAAATAAATACAGAATCATAGCTCTTCAATGAGTATTCATGGTGCTTTGATCACACATCCCGACCGTGTTTTTGGAAACGTAGGACAGGCAGTAGAAGTGTCCATGACCAGTGTTGGTGATGTAGAAACACCAGCAGTCAGGGGGTCTTCACTTGTCCTTTCAGATCCAGTCTCTACATTGACATCAGTGCCTGTCGAGTGATGAGCCATATATATTTTTTTTTAACGGAGATTTATACAGTGCGAACTTGACCCGAAGGTATCGGGTATCAGAGCGCTTTACATAGCACCAGTTGCTTTACATGAGGACATTCATTTTTGTTAGGCACGGGGAGATTAAGTGATTTGCCCAGAATCACAGGATGTTCAGCGTCATTGCCGAGACTCGAACCCGGTTCCCCAGATTCGAGGTCGACTGCCCTAGCCGTTAGGCCAACTCCTCTTCCCATATGTGGGAAATGCAAGGAATCTTGCATAATGGACTTCCCAGGATGTTGTACAGTCACCAAGTGTCCTTTGCTGGACACAACATGAAATGGTTTAGCATCAAAAGAGAGCATCATACTTTCGTTTTCTATGCTGACGAACAAGCACTCGATCTCCTCTAGTGAACATACAGTCTTTTGCATGTCGACGCTTGTCTGCATAGGCCTTCATTTTCCTCTTACGATCCAAGTCTTTTATGCAGGTTTTCTTCCTCAGTATTTGATCTTCTGTTGGTCCATTGAGGTAACTTGGTCGTCATGGCTCTCTCAAACATCAAGGTTGCAGGGCTTTCACCTGAGGCCCAGTGAGGGGTCGAACGATAAACTCAAAGAGTCTAATTTAAGACAGTTTTAAGGTCAAGTTTTTCTGGTACAGCACGCTGGACAGCTTTTTAAAGAGTACTCATAAAACGTTTGACAAAGCCTTTAGCCTGTGGCCAAAGAGGTGTGCTCTTCTGATGCTTCACATTCAGATGACTGAGAAAGTCTCAGAATTCTCGACTGTTGAAATGTGGGCTGTTGTCAGAATTTAAGATCACAGGAACACCCCATGTCCGGAAGATGTTGTCTAATCTCTCAATGATTCATTCTTGAATGATAGATGAGAGATCTTTTATCAATGGGAAACAGGAGTATTCATCAATGATCACCATCAGGTGATCTCTGTTTTCAAGAGGACAGAAGAAGTCAACAGCAATTCTTTTCCATGCATGCACTGGCAACTCTGACATGTTTAAGGTGTGTTGACTGGTTTTCAAGGGCAGGCAGTTGTATAGATGACACGCCTTCAGTTTTCTTTCATCTCTCTTATTGAGATGTGGAAACTAGACTAGCAATAATTCAACGATGTCCTTCATGGACCACTTCAATTATCTGTTGTCGCAGACTCTCCGGAATGACAATTCTCAAACCTCTTAGAATAATACCTTCCTGAGTAACAGAAAGTTCATCTTTGACTTTTCTATACTTCTGGTATTCACTGTAACTGGTGAACGGTCAAGAGTGTTGGTACCAAGACTGATGTGTAATAATGTACTTGAGTTTTAGCATGTCACTATCTTGACTTGTGGCAGTGACAATTTGTTCCAGTGAAACAGCAGCTGGGGTGCTAGATTTTACGATTACATTTATGTAGGATTCAGCCATCTTAGAATGGGTGCCAGGGCACTGTAGAGGCACTTGTAAGAAGTAGTTGGCAGGGTTTTGTTCTTTCCCTGGACAATGCACAATGGTGTAGTTGCATTATTGCAATCGCAGACCCCAACGTTCAATGCGAGGAGGCATTTTTGCCTTTGGATTGCCAAAGATAGTCAATAATGATTAATGACCTGTCACAAGCTTGAAGGGCTTCCCATACAAGAATACGTGGAAAAGTTCACAAGCCCACACCACTGCTAAGCTTTGTTTCTCAGGTTGTGAGTAAGCACGTTCAGTTTGGGACAAACTTCGACTTGCATATGCCACAAAACGTCTTCGAGCATTTGGGTGTCCGCTGTGCAATCAGGGGTGCCTAATCCGACAGGGCTAGCATCAACAACAACCTCAGTATGAGGCTCTGGATCAAAGTATGCCACTTTAGTAGAATTCTCAATAGCTTATTTGATTTTCTGGAAGCTTTGCTAGCATTCTTGTGACCAAAGAAAAAAAACATACTTTTTCATCAAGTCTCTTAATCGCGCACTGATAGTGGCAAAGTCTCATATGGATCTAGAGCAGTAGCTGGCCATGCCAAGGAATGAACGTAACATGGAAATATCTTGTGGGTGACTGGCAGTTGACAGCGCTTGTACTTTAGCTGCATCGGGTGTCATGCCCCCATCAGAAAAGATATGACTAAAGAATTTTAACCTTGTCTTATGGAACTCACATTTCTTGGCATTCAAAGTTGAACAGGCATCAGCGAGCAAATGACACACTTGCATGAAAGCTTTGTCGTGCTCTTTCTGTGTAGCTCCGAAAACCAATATGTCATCACTATAATTGAAAGCACTCATGACAGGCTGTATGATACGTCGAATGATATCTTGAATTTGCTGTGCAGCTTATGACACACCAAAAATTAGTTAATTGTACCGGAATAGACCGATACGTGTAGAAAAGGTTGTAATGTACCTGCAATTCTCCTCGAATTCCAACTGATGATATTTTTTATTCAGATCAAGGCAAGAGAATACCTTTGCACCATTCAATTGTGTTATCATGTCGGCAATGTGCGGACATGGATGTCGGTCTCTTTCAATTGCCTCGTTCACTTGACGCATATCCACACAGATGCATACAGCTCCTACACTGTCCTTTTTGGGCACTACCACTATGGGAGAAACCCATGGAGTGGGACCAGCGGAACACTCAATGATATTGTGTTTGGGTAAGGATTCAACTTCTTTTTCAACAGCTTCCTGTAAGTGAAAGGCAATTTGTCTGTGTCTTTGAGCAATAGGATGGACGTCCTCATTAATGTGTAATTGGACTTTCATAGTTTTGAGTTTTCCCAGCCATGAAACAACAAGGGGAATTGACTTACTATTTCGCGATGACCATTCATGCTATAGTTCACAGATTTCAGTCCCATATCAGCAGCTGTGCTGAAGCTGAGTAAACAGGCGCTTACCTTGAAGTACATGAATGGGTGCTTGTACTTGGGTTTTCTTATGTACAATCGTTACTACAAATGAACCTTGACTTTTTAGTGGTGTCAATGGAGCCCACGCATGCACTTTAGTTTTCGATGGCGGAGGTTGGGGCAATGGAGACAGTTCATTATATTTCTCCTCAGGCATAATATTTATAGATGCACCGCTATTGATAATGAATGGTATTGAACAACCGTTGACTCTTAGTGTAATTTTCAGATAGTGTTTGAATGACTTTGGTGCTTTGTCGTGTCGACTTTTCTTGGCCCAGTATATTTCCTCACATGCGGCCAGTTCAACATGCACATGTTTCCCTGAGGTACATATCGACATGGCACAACCACCTTCACTTTCACTTGACATTCATACTGAAGAACTGTTTGACGAAGATTTAGATGTTGTTTGGTGTTGATTTGCCTTGGCTGATATTGTTACATGGCGTTATGGGAGTGCATTGAACATCGCTTCTGGAACGTTAGGGTGGCCATTTTGTCTTTGCGCCGTGATGCACGTACTTTTTGCTTCGCCGTGCAAACCATTACAAAATGGTTCTCCTTTCCACAGCCTTTGCAGATTTGACTAATGGCACATTTACCTTCGTGTGGAAATGAAAATCCACACCTGAAGCACAACTTATTTTTCTGTGGAGAATTCACTCTGCGCTGCGTCCCTCGGCCTTGTGCTTCAGCTTACTTTTCACAGTCATATCTGACTCACTCTAGGCACCGCTGGCCTCCATCTCCGCAGCTTGTTATCTGCTTCATCTATTGCACCAATAAAATCATCAAATGTCTCTATCCAGGCAGCCCATCTGTCATCAATATTCAGCTTTTGGCGGTATCAAATGCTGGTGGTGGTTTCAAGAAGGCAGCGGCATTGTCACCATTTACATGATTGGCTGACACTGAGGGTGGAGTTCTCTGTGACACCGTATGCTGTCCGCTAGAACCTGTTTCATCCATACCATCTCTAAGGCCCTGTACTGTGCTGGTCTCTGGGTCATCTTGGACAGTCTGTGGAACCTTGACCTCCCGCTTTGTCTCCATGGGAGCCCTTTGCTTTCTGGAGACCTTTGGAGTTGTTGTGAGCTGCCACCCGGCAGCTTTGGTGGTGTGCCGCTTCGGGTGTGGACAGTTCCGCAAGCACAACCCAGGGTGCTTCCTCTGGGGTCACTTCCCCCAGTGCTGTGGCACAATGACTCTCTTTGCTCAGTTCTGGTAAGCAGATGACTGTGTCCTGTGTTTGAATTTTGTTGCGTGTAAGTGTCTCTTTGTACTGCCTGACACCTGTTTCATTTTTGCCTTGCAGC
Source organism: Calotriton arnoldi (assembly GCA_963921515.1). Lineage (NCBI taxonomy): Eukaryota > Metazoa > Chordata > Amphibia > Caudata > Salamandridae > Calotriton > Calotriton arnoldi. The sequence continues at coordinate 382,261 of CAWUFW010007280.1, forward strand.
GCTTCTGCTCTCAGCGTTATCACTCCATATGATGTATGGCTTTAGGTTCCATAGTACCACAGTACCTCTCATTTCAGCCTTCCCAGCAGGTTCTCGGTCAACGATGTGTAAACGTCACAGTGAAGCTTTCATTATCTTCAAATTCTTTACATGGACTGGGGCTGCGCTTTGACTCCACATATGCCAAACGTTGATTCTGGACTTTCAACATAGGCACACGTGGCACGCACAAGCAGTTTGCTGGACCATGGCAAACTCTCTGGGACAGCACTGTAGATTTTTGGGCTACTTATCCCCTATCTCGTCACGCAGTACCTCTCATTTCAGCCTTCCCAGCAGGTTCTCGGCCAACGATGTGTAAACGTCTTAGTGAAGCTTTCATAATCTTCAAATGCTTTACATGGACTGGGGCTGTGCTATGACTCCACATATGCCAAACGTTGATTCTACACTTTCAACAGAGGCACCTGTGGCACGCACAAGCAGTTTGCTGGAACACGTCAAACTCTCTGGGAGAGCACTGTAGATTTTTGGGCTGCTTATCTCCTAACCGGTCACCAGTTGTAGTGTCATCCCCAGCCTGGGTATGCGCCAATGACTATGCCAGACATGAAGCTTGGTATAACACGTCTTTATTCTTCTGTGTGTAACCGCGAACTCAACATTCTAAACCTGCATTCACTTCACTACGCTCTAATGCTTACGTCACAGTTCTATAGAGTCCATAAGGACCCACAAGTGTTTCGTCATTACAAACTCACACAACACTACAGTCGCCTTCTTGCATTCTTTGTGATTTCTTTGTTTAGAACTGCAGCTTCACTTGCCGTGCATTCGTTTTTCCTATATACTTTCGTGCTATGTGATAGGTGTGTATTAGTGCTATATCAAGCAGATATTGTAGCGTCTACGGTAGGGGATTGTACAGTCTGATGGCACTCTATTACTAGATACTCATTGATTATAATATTGAGGAACTCCGAAGGCAATACTCTTCAGTGGGTCTTTCTTATCAGGTCTTGCGAGACGATGCACGCGCTGTCTCGAACAGACATGTTGTTTACAATCTGTGGGCTTCAAACTGCCCATAGGCATACCATTTGCTCGCTACATTGTCGCTATCATATCCTTTGTCCCCGTTTGTTCATGGCATGCATGGGTGGTGCATCTTCTTGTGTTTAGTCCTCCCCAGAGCATGGACCAAGTACTTATGTCCATCTACTGCTCCCATTTTAGGAGCTACTTTTTTCTTTGTGTTTGAGCATTCCACACGAGTACTCATGTTTTCACTTTATTTGTCCACTGTCTCCTGTTGACTCTTTCCCCCTGCCAACTGCCCCATCCCAACCCCAGCCAGCTCACACTCCCATCCGAATTTGCAGAAAATCAATCTTAAAGCAACAAACATGCCCTCGATCTTCTTTCACTTGCTGCTTAGAGCTGTGACAAACAGGGTAATAAATCCTTTCATTGTCTCCTTTGCGTTTGACACTTTGGTACAGAAATCACTTGTGACAAGCTGATTTCGGAGCCTCTGACGTCACTCTCAAAAGAGATTTTAGATCCTTGGTGATTTTGAGCCACCAAAGAAAGCTAAAGATGTTGAATCACCCATCCCTCACTCCACCTGCAGCTCACCTCACTCACTTATTTGTGAGTGATGTGGAGTGCAGAGAGTGCAACTACAACAGTACACATCCTGCTGACCCAGGCTGAATGATGACATACAACAGGATAAATGTGACCAGTGGCGTAGCAAGGTGGGGGGGGGGCGGTCCACAAACCGCAAGAATCCTCGCCAGCACCCCCCTCCTGCTATTCAGTGTGGCCGCCAGGCGGCAAAGGCAGGGGCCGCCACGGGCAGCAGAGTGCCTAGCTACGCCACTGAACATGACAAACACTTCTATTCCAGAAGTACTCAATAGACAAGGGTTGCATCTATCAATGGTGCAGCAGCTGCAGTGGCACCGGGCACAGAGACCTGATGTGTCCCCCCGCACCAAATTTCTGGCTCTATTTAACTACCTGGCTGTGGCACAGTTGCATGCTCTTTCAGCCTCTCCCAAAATCAAGGGCATAAGTAAAGCAGGTCAATGCAGCCCCTGCAATGCAGCCCTCCCCTCAAACCAAGCCAATGAATATCTGTGAGATATGGATGACTTGGGGTGCCTTATCACATTTTGCAGGGTATTAGGGACATCATTTTGCCTCAGTAAAAATTTAATTAGGTCAATTATGAAATTGTTTTTGCTGGAGCCAGGTTCAGAGTATAGGTTTGTGCGAGTCCGCTAATGAACCAGGATGCAGCTGACTGGCAGAACAACCTTTGGATGTAGCCAGTAACATACCAATTAAAGCAAATGGGTTTGATGCCACCAGAGCTGTTCAAACCAACTGGCTGTTCAGGCCAGTAGTGTGATAGTAGCCAATTCACACCACGGGGAATCTCACAACAAACATTTAACAGTACTAGACACCAGACACCATGAATAGCTGGAATCTAATGGAATTTCCACATGGGAAACTCCCAAATGAACTACCTGGGTCACCGGGAGAAGGACTGCTAAGAGATGTCAGGCCACCAAAAATTCAAGTAATTCTTAACACAGAAGTTAGCCTTGTTTATGAATGTCCCTCAAAATCACTAACCCGCACAAATTCAACTCGACATATTTTCACTCTGCTCCATGCAACATAATTCCACTTCACATAATACCGTTCCATGCAATATAATTTCACCTCCACTCCAAACCACATAATTCCACTCCATGCAACACAATTCAACTCCAGATGCTTCCACTACACATAATTCCACTCCAACCTACATAATTACACTTCATGCCACATAATTTCACTCTACATATATCCACTCAGCTCCACAACACATAATTACACTGCACAAAATTCAACTCTGCATCATTCCATAATATTCCACTCCACACCATTCCACATAATTCCACACAGTGCCACTCAATTCAACACCACACAATTCAAAACCACACAATTCCACACCACGCAAAATAAGTAGACTTCACATACCACTCAACACTACATAATTCAACTTCCCTTCAAACCACATAGTACCACTCAACATAACTTCACTCAATGCCACATAATTCCACGCCACATAATTCCACAAACAATTCCCCTACAACCCACATATTTTCTCACAACATAATTGCAATCCACACAATATAATTCAACATCATGCCACATAATTTAACTCCACTGCATGCCACTCCACACAATCCCTGTCCATGTAAATCCACACAATGCAACATAATTCCATTCCACATAAATCCACTCCGCACCATGCCACATAATTCCACATGCCACACAATTCAATGCCACACAATTTCACTCCACAACACATAATTCCGCTTCACTAATTGCCACTCTATGACACACAATACTACTCTACATAATTACACTTCATGACACGCAATCCACTCTACATAAATCCACTGCACACCATACCACATAATTCCACTACACATGATGCCTCTCAACGCCACACAATTCCACAAAAATTCCTCTACAACCCACATACGTTCACACCACATAATTGCCACATATTAAACTCCACTACATGCCACTCCACTACATGCCACTCCATGTAAATCCACACCATGCAACATAATAACACTCCACATAAATCCACTCAGCACCATACCACATATTTACATTACACATGTTTCATCTCCACACCACATAAATCCACTCCACAACACATGGCTAAAGACATTGGGCCCAATTCACAAAAGTAATCTGAGACAAAATCCTAACTTTACGACTTTCGGTATTCACAGAAGTCATTTAGGAGTACTAAAGTTAGGATTTTGTCTCAGTTAAACTTAAGTTTTGGTCTTAAGTTAAACTTAAGACAAACTTAAGTTTAACTGAGACAAAATCCTAGTCGTAAAGTTAGGATTTTGTCTCAGATTACTTTTGTGAATCAGGCCCATTGTCAGCAGCAATAGCTCTCGGATTGCTGAGACCTATTGACTTTGCCAATGCTTTTTATCTCCTTGGGTCTGCCCCAGACCACCTATAGGCGCTTGTCATTTGTAGCCTTTGCCCCCACATGCACCAACCTCCCACGCAGCTCTACCCCCGCCCAATGGTCATTGTTACAGCCTTCTCTTTTAACAGCTTTGAGAAGTATTGTCATTGCACTATCCAGGTCTGATGCAGTCAGTGTACTCAAGTTTTGCCGTCTCATGAAGTATTTTGAGGTCACTTAAATGTGTAGTGTCCTTCATTTCTCTTTATCCCCTCCTAGTAGTCAGCACATCGGCAACATTCGCAGTGATCTAGGTGGGTTACAGTTCCCTTATCATCTGCCGTTTCCAATCTTTGAGGGGCACCTAAAGTATTTAATTCATTTTAAATGCTCAGGCCACAAGAGTGATATTATTGTGTGTCTAGTGCCCCCCTACCATGACTTTGTTAAAGTAGCTGGTGACAGAGTCCCTTACAGAGTTGCAGCAGTAACTTCTTAGTATGAGGGGTCCTGCAAAATCCCCAAATTCTTCACAACTAGGGGCCTCATTCACAAATAATTGGCGTGGGCAGCACTGTAAGTCATTTTGCTGTACTGCCCTACGCCAATTTGAAAGGGCAGGAATGCACCGTATTTACAAGATACATCTCATTCCTATTCTTTCAGCCAGCGCCTGTACAAAATTTGCTGCCTAGCGGCAATGCAGGCACCCTCGCACCATGGTGCAAGGATGTCTGTGTTATTGACAATATTAGTTTTAGTGCAGGAAGGGGCACCTTGCTGTACAAAAACAATCAGGAGAGGCATTTTACTCGTTCTAGGTGTGCTGCAGAAAAATCTGCAGGCCTCTGTTAAAAAGGTCATTCCTGTGTGACTAAAGCGAGCATCTCTCCGTCCCCCACACCTTACTCTCTGACTAATCCTAAGATCAGGAATGCCAGCAATACACTTTGCCAGTGTGGGAAGGCTGTCCATCAGCCTCAATCTTGTGCAGTGCTTTACTCTGGATGTTTCAAAATGGATCCAACTAGACTCACAGACACACATGCATTCAACATGGAGTTGCACTACCAGTCACCATATATTCCTTCCACGCACACACTACTCTCTCACGGATGTCAGTGCAGAGTTCCTGCGCATCACAATAGTGCAAGTTTACCTTAGGTAGGAGGTTGGCACTTCACTCTTCAAGGACAGGAAAAAATGCCTGCCCTATGCTACACATGTGAAAAAGGGTATGCCACCACCCTTGACGATGTCCAGAGACAAGGACAGTAGTCCTATGTTCAAAGAAGGCACTCTTGGTGTGCCTCTCAAGACCATATTGCCATCCTCTGTTCCTCAGAACCTTTAGACAGCCTAATGCTCACTGCATGAGTGTCTGAATGGGTCTGTGAGTGGCTGTGAGAATGTCTGAGTGGTTCTGTGAGTGGGTGCATGAGTGTCTGAGTGGCTTTATGAGTGCCTGAAAGAGTGTCTGAGTGGGTGTGTCAGTGGGTGCGTGAGTGCCTGAGTATGTGAATGGGTGTCTAAGTGTCTGTGTGGGTGTGTCAGTAGCTGTGCCAGTGACTGGGCCACAACGGAATCACACCTGCCCCTTTATGCAAAAGGAGTCCACAGTTTTGCACAAAATATCTACCCAAGTGTAATACTTTCTACTGGTTAATTAGTAAGTGCTACCTCCTTGGGTAAATGTTCAGTATGTATTCTGCACTACAGCTGCGTAATGGAGCACGAGGAAATGTCACCAGTGACCTTGTGTGTGTTTTGGCAATGTGATTGTTCCTCGTGCGTCTTTATCCAGAAATTTGTGATAACATGAATCTTCCTGTAGAGAAGATGTCTAGAGTACAAAGAGGTAAATCTCCACCAAACAAGGGACCTTCCTCTTTACTATATGAACTAAGTGCTTCTTTGTTTGGTGGGGATGTCCTCATATTCCTCGGCATCAACCATGCGTCCCCAAAATCAGCAGGAAATGCGCGTGGGTCCTTTTGGTAAGCTGCCCATCATCCTGGCAAAAGGCAGGAAGACCATTGCATACAACTAAGGTGGACGGGGCAGGGCCAAACGGGCAGAGCTTCAGGTGATTTTGCACATTTGTATACTTGTAGTCATTTAAAGGGAGAACCATGGATTCTGCTCTCACTAGTTAAAGACAAGAAAGAACCCACTTGTGACAGTCACTACAAATTGCGCTCCAATAGATCAACGATGCATTCACCTCCACAAAGTATTTTAGATTGTCATTCAATGTGGATTTGCAGAGAAAACACGTTTGCTTTGCCTTTGTCAAGCCCAGGAGGTCAGGTACATTTGTCCTTTACAGAAGTGGAGCTTCAATTGGGGCACATGCTATGTTTATATACGTAAGTGTTTCCCGTTGAGGTTTAATTTCTGTAAAATTAAGCAGGTCCGCATGCCTTTTATGCTTGTTTTTCTGCTCTCTGTTTTGCCTTTTTTTTGCCTTCTCTACTCGTTTTTCTGGGTTGTATGACGTAATCACGCATGCAATTACCACGCATGCCTTTACATCGCTGCCTGTACAACCCATGCGTCATTACCACGCATGCATTTTGTACGATAATTTTTACCACATATATGCCTTTACCACAATATCGTTCAAAGGCATGCTTGGTAAGGGCCTATAGGTGCTCAATTGGCGTGCGTGGTAAAGGCATTACCTTGGTAATGGCATGCGTGCCATTGCAATGCACTGGCATGAACGTTCCAGTTTTGTGTTCTTTCCCCCCACGTGATCCGTTCACAGTGCTCAATAGACACTGTGAACGGACTTCCATTTTCTGACGGGACAGAGATGCCAGAACCAGAGAAAACTTTCCCCTGCCTCATCCCCCTGCCCGTCCCTGAACCCGAAGTCTGCTGGTCCAAGGAAGAGCCTGATGGGTCATGAGAAGTAGAGGTGGTATGCCTGTACCTGGCCCTGACCCTAAAACCACCCCCTGCCTCAGTCCGCTGCCCAGCCCTGAACCCTAAGTCTCTCCTTTTCTTGGCCCTAAGTCCTAAAGCCACCCCTGCCACAGTCCCCCGCCCAGCCCTGTGCTCCGTAACCCTTCGCCTAGCCCCCCAGCCCTAAAACCGCCCCCTGCCCGGCCCTGAACCCTACGCCTGTCCATTTCTTGGCCCTAAGCCCTAAAGCTGCCACCACTGCTGCAGTCCCCCGCCCGGCCCTGTGTTCCGTAACCCTTCCCCTAGCCCCGCCCAGCCCTAAAACCGCCCCCTGCCTCTGCCACCTGCTAAGTCTGCCCCTTTTTTTGGCCCTGATCCCTAAAGCCGCCACCCCTGCTGCAGTCCTTCACCCGGCCCGGAGTTCCTAACCCATGACCATTACCATCCATTACAACGAACATGCCTTTACTATGGCGTATTCGTGGTAAAAGCTTTGTGGTAACGGACATGCGCGGTAAAGGCATGTTCGTTGTAAATATGCGTGGTAATGGTCCTGCGTGGTTATGACCGCATAATAATGGCTTTTTCCCATTTTTCTGCCTCTGTTTTTCCTTTTCGGGTCGTATTTCTGCCCTCTGTTTTCCTTTTTCTGTTTATTTTTCTGCCCTCTGTTTTGCCTTTTCTGCTAGTTATTCTGCTCTCCATTGAGCCTTTTCAGCCCTCTGTTTTGCCCTCTTCTGCTCAGTTTTGCCTTTTCAGCTCATTTTTCTGCCCTCTGTTTTGCCTTTTTCTGCTAGTTTTTCTGCCCTGTTTTCCCTTTTCTGCTCGTTTTTCTGCCCTCTGTTTATGCCTTCTCTGCTCGTTTTTCTGCCCTCCGTTTTGCCTTTTCTGCTTGATTTTCTGCCCTCTGTTTTGCCTTTTTCTGCTTATTTCTTACCTCTTCCCTCTTCCCTCCAGGGCCCATCCAAAATCCAATGTGGGAGGGGGTCCGCATGGCTCTCTCCCGGGCCGATTTTGGACCCGGGACCCCATCCCTTGGGGCCCAGCCACATCTACCTGGGTGCTCTGGCCCCACCCAGGGCACCCAGTGTGCTTTGATGGGGAATGAGGTGTAAATCTTGATGCCCCACGGTCCCAGCCGGCTCCCTGCCTCCTGCGGAGCAGCATTGCCCCCACATTCAAGGAGCTGCTAAATATGCAGCTCCCTCCATGCGGGAGCAATTTTTCATCTGTTTCCCTGCCTTCATGATACCGGGTAGAGAAACAGATGAAGAAGCCGCTCCAAGCAAGCGGGAGCAATTTGAGAGCTCCAGCTTACTGGGAGCGGAGTTAGTGTTTGCTCTAGCTGTGACAGCTCCCGCCAAGCAAAAGAAAACTCCTATCTCCCGAGGGTGATCAATTTGGGAGATAGCAGGAGCCGGCCCTTGGGGGGGTGGCGGTCCCCAGGGCCATTAGTGGCTCCAGATGGGGGGCTGCACGGCCCCCACTTCTTTAGTATGCATGAGCCAACCCCGCGGAGGTGGTGGTCCTTGGGGCATATATTGCCCGGAAGGGGGGCAGTGCAGCCCCATACCAGTTTCAAATCTGTATTTGGCCCTGGAGAGGTGGTGGTTCCCAGGGCCTGGGGTGTCCACGTGGCCCAAGCATCAATGTTTATTTAGCCCCGGAGAGGTGGTGGTCCCTGGGGCATATTAAAGCCCCAGGAGGGGGGTCCACGTGGCTCCCCTCCACTATTATTAAAAAGCCCTGATAAGGTGGTGGTCCCCGGGGCTCAATGAGCCCAATGTAGGGGGGTCCGCGTCGCCCCCTACCCCTATTTTAAATAAAGCCCTGGGGAGGTGGTGGTCCCTGGGGTTAAAAAGAGCCCTTTTTTTAGTAAAACATACTCATGCCCCCAGTACCTGGCCCAACGGGGGCAAATCTTCAAACAAGCGCGTGTTTTTTTTGCCTGCAAATTCACCAATATTTGTGATTTCACTGCAATGTTTTAAAAAAAATGCTTTTTTGCCCTGGTTGGGTCCTCGGGGACCCCTGCATCAGAGCTAGAGGGTCGGGCGTGGCTTACGCGTCAGAACAAGATGGCGGCGATCTGCTGAGCTCCATCTCTTCACGGAGCGACGGAATTAATTTTCGGCCACATTGAGACCATGCCCAGCGTTCTCAAAGCTGGTTTCCTGCAGCGTATTGTTGTGGCAAGCTATTGAGTCAACGGGAGACTCTATAAACCCGTTTTTCATTACTTTTTGCTGCGGTGACATTTCTCTTCACTCGCGAGCGGCCGCCATTTTGGACAGCGCGTCACTCGCGATACTCTCTCCTCAGATTCCTCATGCGGCTAAGGTTACCTGGGTGAGCTTCTCCTCATTTTTTACCATCCTCACCATTCTTCATGTATTTCTGACTCACGTCATGGTTTTATTTTAAACCAGCGCTATGGTGCCTTTCTCATTTGGTTTCTTCAAGCCTTTAATCCTAATTGGTCCTATATAGAGATTTCTAAACAATGCCATGACGTATGGAATTCATTTTCTGGATTGTAGTACATACTATTGGAGTCCGTGTCCCTGTGGTGCAGGCAGAACATGTGATTTGGAACTGATTTTTGGTTCCTCTATATATATTTCTGCATAATCCTACTGTACTTAAATGGCATAAATCGTTGTTGGATCAATTCTACTTCTTCATCTTGCTGTACCTGATTCTGAGGAGTGGTGAATGTGATTACTCATGCTGTGAAGTGTTACTTCAAGAATCCATCTTTACACTTGTTTCCTTGCATGAGTTATTGCCAATGGGATTTTTTCATATCACTGCACACCTATATTAATCTATCACTAATTTTATGGGCAGACTCTCTACTATTAAAAAGCTTCCTTAACGTCAGACACGCAACATTAAAATGTCTAGCGACTCGCTTAGCCTTGCCAAGGCATCCTCCTCTGGCACCAAGCCTAAAAGAGCCAAAAATGACCCTCCATCTCTAGTTCAGTCGTCTCCAAATCCGGTCCTGGATACAATTTTGGATGAACTACATGCACTCAAACCATTCATGAATACCACCAACGAAAAATTGCAGTTTTGAGGACCGATGGATAAATATGGAAGGCAAAATAACTGAAATGGAACAACATGTGGGCCATCTTCAGGACATAGCGACTAAAATTCCTCTGCTGGAACAAGAAATCCAAAAGCTTAAGCTCCACACCGAGGATCTTGAAAATCGCAACAGAAGGAACAATCTGCGCATTTATGGTTTACCGGAGAATATTGAGGGCCCTGATCTTCTCTCCTTCTTAAAGAAATTTTTGCCTGACCTTCTAAGTCTTCAGTCTTCTGCTCCTCTAAACATCCAACGAGCACATCGTCTTGGTCGTCCTCAGCCTCACTCCACCAGACCGCGTGGTATCATAATGCTTTTCTGAGAATTCACCGACTTGATGCGTGTACTGAAAAGTGCCAGAGAGAAACGTCGTCTTGTTTGGTCCGGTCATAACATTTTTATCTCTCAGGATCTTTCTAATGCAACCAATGCTAGACGTAAGGAATTTTTGGCACTTCGTACTCAAATGAGATCTCTGAATATTCGATATGGCATATTACATCATTGTCTCTGCAAAATTACTTACGATGGTGTCTCACACTCATTTGAAGATCCGACCAAATGAAAGCTGTTTCTGCAAACCATCACCAGAACACCTATGGGCACAAATGTACAATGTCCCTAATCGTTAAATTGTTGTTATCAACACATGACTTTTGTTCCTAGTTTTATTCCCTAGTTTTGCTCTTCATGCACGGGTTACATGGCTGGAATATCTCTATTTTATCATTGTTCTTTTTTCTCTCCGCTGTTATTCTTGTCTCTGAGTGCTGACATGCCAGTTTTTCATCTCATTCTCGTTTTACTTCAGATCTAACTTTATGTTCTTGATCTGGCTCTTCTTTTTTCTATCTTCCTTATCCCTTCCTCGTTTCCTCTCTATCTATCCTTGTCTCCCCATTCCCTTCTTTATTCCCTTTTTTCTCTCTTTATAATTGCATAAGGGTCTTTTTGTTTCAATTCTTCATGCTTTTTGTAATCTTCTTACATTACCCTATTTTTGACGAATGGTGTCTTTTTGTCTTCATTGTTGTCTTTGCAGTGTGTCTTCATTTTTCCCGTATCCTTGTTTTTATGCTGCAACATGTTTAATGTTGTGTCGTGGAACGCCCGTGGTCTGGGTCATCCTGTCAAGCGTCAAAAGGTACTTTCTCATTTATCGAAACTCAATTGTCAAATTGCTTTTTTACAGGAAACTCATTGTAATGACATTGAATCACTCAAACTCAAACAGGAAATTCATTGTAATGACATTGAATCACTCAAACTCATACGCCAATGCGTGGGCCAAGTTGTTTTCTCATCTGCTCTCAACCATAATGGTGGTGTTGCCATCCTATGTCATAAGTCCCTAAAGCTTCAAATTTTATCTACTGAATGTGACACAAGTGGATGATGGGTAATACTTAATGCTATGGTATATAATAAACAGGTCACCTTTTTTAATATTTATTGTGATCCAGATTTTTGGCATATGATCAAACTAAAATTGTCTTCTATTACCAATGCCAACATCATTGTTGCTGGAGATTTTAATAATTGGCTAGACCCTTTTTCTGACAGGAAATCAAATTGTAAATTCAAACTCGATAAGTCTTATAAAGTATTTCAATCTGCTATTGCCTCTCATCCACTTTATGATGTATGGAAGACTAGTAATCCTGATAAATATGAGTTTACATTTTTCTCTAATGTTCACCATACCATGTCACGTATTGATTATATTTTGGTCTCAAAGTCTCTACTCCCCTCTATCCAATCTTCTGTGATTGGGTCCATCTTTATTTCTGACCATGCCCCTGTCTCTGCGTTATTTGATTTGCCCCTTACTACCTCCAAGCATGCCCAATGGAGATTTAATAACTCCCTATTATCTGATCATACTTACATTTCAGAGGCTACCTCCTTTATAAGTGAATTCTTTCAGTTTAATAAGCCCAGTGATACTTCTGTCCACAATAACTGGGACGCCTTTAAAGCCTCTTTCAGAGCCTTTACCATTGTATACACTGCCAGGAAGAAAAAAAATCACTGAATTCTCAATACCTCTCTATCCTCAAACATAATAAAACTCTTGAGCACTCTTACTTTACGTCCAATTGCCCTGCCCACCTCCGGGACCTTATCAAGGCAAAATCAGATTTAAATAAACTAGCTACAAATGATGCTTGCAATATCTTACTCAAAATAAAATCCAAATATCATGGGGGTCAAAACAAAGCAGGCAGAATGCTGGCCAATTATTTAAAAGTTAAAACGGAAAGGAAAACCATTGGTCCTATTCGTAATACCCTCACTAATAATTTATTACATTCTGATTCAGACATTGTTAATGCCTTCCAATCCTACTACAACTCACTATATATGGATGATACCCATCCTTCTGAAAGCGATACCCAGTCATTTTTTGATGGTCTTCCTTCTCCTCCCTCCATACCGGATGTTATGACTCTCCTTGAAAAGGATATATCTCTGCCAGAGATTTTGGCTGCCATTAAATCTCTAAAGAGAGCCAAGGCCCCTGGTCCTGACGGTTTTTCTATTGAACTTATCTCCTCTTTTTCATCTATCTTCGCTCCTCATTTACTTGAGCTTTTTACCTCTTTTATATCAAAATCCAAACCTGAAGGCTCTTTTTTAGATGCGCTTATTGTAATCATTCCCAAACCGTATAAGGATCACACCTTATGTCAAAATTATCGCTCAATCTCATTAATTAATTATGATTGTAAAATATTTGCAAAAATTCTTGCCTCTAGACTAGAGGATGTTATACCCCTGCTTATTAAACCTGATCAGTCTGGCTTTGTTAGAGGTAGGCTCACTTCTGATAACGCTAGGATGTTCTCTAACATTCTTACATTGGGGAAAAGATATCCTGACCCTATAGCTGCATTGTCCCTTGATGCTGAGAAGGCATTTGACTGTATCAATTGGCAATTCATGTTCAAAACTCTCCATTGGTTTGGTTTCGGCCCCAAATTTATTTCATTTATCAAGTTATTATATTCAGAACCACGTGCCTGTGTTTCTGTTAATGGTTTTCTGTCTCCTTACTTTAGTTAGCGCAGAGGTACTAGACAAGGCTGCCCTCTTTCACCTCTTTTATTTCTTCTGTGTCTTGAACCTTTTCTTGAACGCATTCGCCACGATCCTCTAATAACAGGTTTTCAACACAACGCCCATGAAATCAAATTGTCCGCCTATGCAGATGATATTTTGATCTATCTTTCTAAACCTCCTACTTCCCTGCCTCCCTTTCTACAGGAGATTGATTTGTATTCCAAAATATCTGGCTACAAATTAAACTTCTCTAAAACTGTGGTCTAACTCCTTGTGCTACCAATTCATGTTCTCTGACACCAACTTTAAGTGGTGTCCGTCTAAAATCAAATATCTTGGTGTCTGGTTCTCACCTACCATCCCCCAAACTCTTTCCCATAATTCTAGTGCACTAAAACTTAAGATTCAAAACCTAATCACTTCTTGGTCCCCCCTTTTCTTATCTTGGTGGGACAGATTGGATACTGTCAAAATGATGATTGTTCCTCTTATTCTTTTCTTGCTTTCTATGCTGCCCTTTAGAATTCCTAATTATTATTTTAACCAAATTAATTCTCTTTGTACTAAATTTCTATGGAACAACAAACCTGTCCGTATTGCTTTATCTAAATTAATTAAACCAAAAACCGAAGGGGGTGTGCGACTCCCTAATTTTAAATTATATCATACTGCTTTTTTAATTAGACAATTCTATGCTCTAAACAAGCAATATCAAGATTCACCGATACCTAGCTGGATTACTTTTGAACGCTCTTTGCTACATGAATTCTCTTTTTCTGACATTTGTTTTATGTCCAACTGTACCTTTATTTCCAAGTATCCCATTTTAAAATATTCCCAACACTTGAAACACTCACTATTTACAGATGGTTCTAACTTTTATCAAGCTTTTCTTGCCTCTTCCGTCTGGTACAATAAATTCATTAAGTTTTGCCATAAATCATTCTACTTCAAACATTGGAAGGAAAAGGATATTCTGTATGTTCACCAACTGGGATCCCATAACTCTGTCATACCTTTTACTACACTACAAGAACGTTACAATTTACCCTCATCCTGCCTATTCCAATACTCACAACTATCACTGGAACTTCAATCATTCCTGCTAGCCAAAGATTTTCCCGATGACTCCACTCCATTCACTCCCCTGACTCCTTTGTACAATATATCCTCTGATTCTAGCCCCAAAGCTTCAATTATTTATAAACTTCTATCTACTCCTATATCTGATAGACCAAAATACTTAATCGAAATAGCCTGGGAACAAGACCATCCGTTATCCCTCTCGACTCAAAGATGGGACAAACTATGGCACAACATTTTTACTACTTCTAGAGCCGCTAACATCACTCAATCCCTATTTTTCTTATACAATAGAGTGGTTCGTACACCCGTTTTTATTCATAAGATTAGTCCCTCTTCCTCTCCCCATTGTTGGTCTTGTCTTTCCTCTGAGTGCACACTCCTACATTTAATATATTACTGTCCTAATGTGTTTAAATTCTGGAATTCCATTTGGTCTACGTCTTCTAAGATATTTCAATGTTGTATTCCATTATCGATTCAAAATGTTTTTCTTGGATCCATGTCTGATGATTTTTGCAACACCTCTTTCAAGTTGAAATTGTTTGATCTGTTTATTGCTCTTGCTTTTAAAGTTATTTTAAATTGCTGGAAAGATAATTCTAAAGTATGTACGTTAACATGGTGGAACCTTATCTGTAGTGAACATAGAATTTCTACTGTTTCAGCGTCAACGTTATCTCAGAAAATTAAATCCGATTTACTCTGGCTTCCCTTCACTTCTTTCTTATCTGCACACCCGTCTTTACACTAATCACTTTTTTAATACCTCTCTCCCTTCCCTTCTCCTCTCCCTTTCTTTCCCCCTCTTTCCTTCCCCAATCTTATTCTAAAAATTATAAATATACTATTATTTGATTTGACATGTACCTTTATTTCTTTTGACTCATTTTACTGCATAAGGTTGTTTCTCTGTATGTCTTTCCTCCACCATGATAGTATTATCTTTATTATGGTAACATCTATTAATTATATGTTTTTATTACGCTATTTATCCACCTTATGCTAAATGTAACTTTGGTACTTTCTTTTTATATCAATAACATTTAAAAAAAAAAAAAAAAGCTAGAGGGTCAAGCTATTCCTACCCCTGCCCCCTTTTCTATGTTTTTTTTTTGGGACTCAGCTGAAGCCGAGTCCCAAAATGGCTACCCACACTTCCTGGCTGAAGTGTTGGTAGCCAATCAGATCTGTGCACAAGATCGTCATTACTTGTGAAGGCTTTGCGACCCTAGGTTTACAAATTTAGATTTCCTTTAATATGTCAAAAACTACGGAACGGTTTTACACCAAATAACACAACGTGTGCTTTCTGGACCAAGAGCTACCTTTCTGCCAAATTTGATATAATTCCGTCCAGCCGGTTGGGCTGTAGTCGTGTTCAAAATCCCTATAGGAATTAACATGGGAAACACAATTTTTTTGACACCCTCCTTTTTCTCGGCCCCTGGTTGACGGATCACCCCAAAACTTTCCATGCACAACGTAAATCACTGGCACAGTTTTTGGGGAAAATTTTGTGAAGATTCGTCAAACGGCGTCAACGATATAGACAAGTCAAAAAACGATTTTCCTATGAAACTAGGTCCTACCTATAACTAACTGCCGACTGCCAGTAGGTTTCATATATATATATATATATATATATATAAAATCCAGCAGCTCGAGATATACCCGGGGCCCGTGAGGGGTGGAGCGTGAAGCAGGACGAGCTCACCAGCAGTAATCACCAAGAACAAAGTCCAACTCACGGAAGGAACAATGCTCACTTAGACTTGCCTGGATGCCAAACCTTTACTTCCAAACATGACACGTTTCAGCCACAACACTGTCCTTGATCACATGTGTATTGGACATGCAAAATTATTATCACAAAGCAACCTGTTTTGTCAAGGGGGCACCTGTGTTTTTGGTCCTGAGCTTGGCAGCCATCTAGGGAAACCTACCAAATCCAGACATTTCTGAAAACTAGACACCGGGGGAAGGTGTGGCTTGCATGGATCCCCTAAATTTTAGTACCCAGAATCCCCTGCAAACCCTAAATTTAGCTAAAAATTCAACTTTTCCTCACATTTCTGTGTGGGATCACCGCGCCAGCACAAATTTCCTACTACTCAGAGTTCCCCTCTGTATCCCGATAAAAACGATACCTCACTTGTGTGGGTGCCCAAAGCAGAGTCAGCCTAAAACATAAAAAATAAAAAACTGCGGGGGAACCAAAGTGGGTCCAAAAGGGCAATCTACACGTTTTTCGTCCTTCCCTGTTGCAGGCACTTGGCCCACCCACATTAGTGAGGTATCATTTTTATCGGGAGACCGAGGGTAACGCTGGGTGGTAGGAACTTTGAGCGGGCCCAGTGATTCCACAACTTTCCCACACAGAAATGTGAGGAAAATGGGACTTTTTAGCTCAATTTGTGGTTTGCAGGGGATTTTGGGTAAGAAAAAGTTCAGGGATCCATGCAAGTCACACCTCCCTGGATTCCCCCTGGGTGTCTAGTTTTCAGAAATGTCTGGGTTTGGTAGGTTTCCCTAGATGGTTGCCGAGCCCTGGACCAAAAACTTAGGTTCCCTCCTTGCAAAACCAGTTCGTTTTGTGATAGATCATTTTCATGTATCCACAATACATTTTGGGCCCTTCCCTGTCACAGGCACTAGGCCTACCCACAGAAATAAGGTCCAATTTTTATCAGGAGACTTGGGGGGAATGCCGGGTGGATGGACGTTTGTGCCTCCCTGCAGATTCCAGGATTTTCCATCACAGAAATGTGAGGAACATTTGTTTTTTTTAGTCAAAGTTAGAGGTTTGCAAGGTTCTTCTGGGTAAAAAAACATGGCGAGAGCCATGCAAGTCAGCCCACCCTGTTACCCCTAGTTGTCTAGTTTTCAAAAATGTATAGGTTGGCTAGGTTTCCCTAGGCACCGGCTAAGCTAGGGTCCAAAATCTAGAGCTACCCACTTTGGAAAAAAAGGTCAGTTTTCGGTGGAAAAGTGCGATGTGTCCATGTTGCGTTTTGGGCCGTTTCCTGTCGTGAGCACTGGGCCAACCAATAGAAGTGAGGTACCTTTTTAATTGAGAGACTTGGGGAAATGTCGGGTGGGTGGAAGTTTGTGGCCCCCCCACAGATTTCAGAACTTTTCATCACAGGAATGTGAGGAAAATGTGTTTTTTTAATCAAAGTTTGGGGTTTGCAAAGGATTCTGGGTAACAAAACATGGTGAGAGCCATGCAAGTCAGCCCACCCTGGAAACCCCTAGGTGTCTAGTTTTAAAAAATATACAGGTTGGGTAGCTTTCCCTAGGTGCCGGCTGAGCTAGGTTCCAAAATCTAGAGCTACCCACATTGGAATAAAAGGGTCAGTTTTCAGTGGTAAATGCGATGCTTCCATGTTGCGTTTTGGGCCATTTCCAGTCGCGGGCACTAGGCCTACCCACAGAAGTGAGGTATCATTTTATCGGGAGACTTGTGGGAGCACAGAATAGTAGAACATTTATTATTACCAATTGGATTTTGCTGCATTTGTGTCGTTCAAATGTAAGCCAGTGTATAAAAAAGATGACATTTAGAAAAATACCCTCTAAATCATACGGTTGTACAGGTACCCACAAATTCAGATATGTACAAATAACTACTGCTTCTAAACGCCTTATGTTGTGCCCATTTTAGAAACACATAGGTTTCCTAAATACCCATTTTTCATGTCCTATTTCGCTATATGAATTAGTCTATACTCAGTACTCAATGAAAAATCAAGGTACGGTGCAGCTCAGTTGTTGGCTCTGGGTACCTTGAGTTCTTGGACAGCCTACAACCCTATAAATCCCTGAAACCAGAAGGGTCTAGCGGTTGTAATGGTATATTGTTTTTGCAAATCGGCCATCGTGACAAAAAGTTACAGATGAAAATGTTGTCACAAATGCCCATTGTTTTCCTACTCATTTTCAATGTTCCTTTATTTCAGCAGTTATTTTCCTTAGGAAAACCTTGAGGGAGCTACACATATGACCCCTTGCTAAATATGGAATTTTGTCTACTTTTCAGAAATCTTTAGATGTACTGGATCACCCATGGGTTTCACACTGGTTTCCACCACATACTGGAAGTAGGTTGGGGGCACCAAAAATAGGGAAAATAGGCTACCTCTTAAGAAAATACCAAAACTGTGGTACAAAATTAAGTTTTCTGATTCAGCTCTGCAGGTTTCTGAAAGTTGGGAAGATGGTGACTTTAGTACAGTAAACCATTGGTGGAAGCCATTTTTAGGGAACAAATCAAACACTTTTATCTGGGGCACCGTTTCCCTATTTATTTTTTTTACTTAAAATGTTGCTATATTTTCTCGGTCCCCTCCAGGGGAATACACAAATCCTGGGAAACTTTAGAATCTCCAGGATGTTGGAAAAAAACGACGTGAATTTGGCATGGATACCTTATGTGGAAAAAATGTTATGGAGCACCCTAAGCGCAAACTACCCCAAATAGCCAAAAAAGAGCTCAGCAGTTAAGGGGTTAAGACATCCTTGATTCTGTTATTTTACTGTCCTCTTCCCACAGGCTCCCATCATCACGTATGATTCCTTTATGAAACACCTCTGTCACTCCGTCCTTCAATGTCTCTGCCAGAATGTAGACGGATTTGTTTCCTTTCTCATGAAACACAGCTTGAGTTTTGATAAGCCACTCTCCACAATGTCCCTATGTATAGAGTTGAGTTACACTCTCAGGGTCATGGCTCCCTGATGTGGTTAACTTCATTCCAAATGGACGGGTGTGGAACTCATGATGTCATCTGGAATGATGTAAATCACAGCAATGACTTTTTTTCATCAGAGTTGTGCATTTTGTCTTGAACTGTGGATACATCTCACTTTAGTCAGTGTGATTCTGTAAATATCACTGCCTTAAGCCACTGTTAATTCCCATGCCCAAAGTGCAGTTGGCGTTGGGACTAGCGGAACCTTAGGGTGGCGAGTCCACCACTGGAAAATAGGGACAGTGACATTATCATTTGCCTTCAAATTTTCTTACATATCTAGGTCAACCAGGGGTGATGTCATCTTTGACAGAGTCTAGACCCAGTTCCTATAACTGGAATAACAACAGTGGTGACTTCGATGGGAGCGAGACTTCTTTCTGCGAGTTACGTCTAAAAATGTACATCAGAAGGCCGTTAAGTACTGACGTTTCCGTAGAATACTGACCAACGGGAGTAAACTCTGAAGTGGATGGTGGAAAACAGAAAACGTTTGAGGAGTAGCACACCTCTCCGCTAGAACATTCCACATACAAAGGAGGGAGCATGCCCTTGCCTCATCTTATTAAGATGTTCGAGAATGCCTTGCTTAGCACCAACTTAAAAGGCCTGTAAGAGAGAAAAGAATAATAGGCCTATTTTAGACAGACTCAACTCTGGGTGACTATATTTCTCAAGAGTTAAAAAAAAAAAGTCGGGCTCCCATCGCAGTCAGATGTCTATTTTTCAAGTGACAAAAAAGTTCAAGAAAATATGTTTTACTGTCATACAGTCTGATTAGACAAGGAGGAACACAACGCTTCACTTACATGCTATCCCTCGGTAACTCTTTGCGACCAATCTATAGCTCCTTTTCAGAACAGAAGGAGAACTTCTGGGGAGACATTGAAAAGTAAGCATTCTGTCTTGGCCTCCTTTATCTTATAACCCTACAAAGCAGTGAAAGCCTAAATTATTTGTAAGACCATATTTATATTATCTAATGTGGGGGTTAAATTCAATGCCACATTGCCTGCGTATAGCTTAATTATAGGACACGCCTACTTTGACGCAGGGCTTGGGCGGGTAACAGCCATTACATCGCGGCTGTTACCCCGCATGCTATTACAACGCAAGCGTTACCGCGCATGCTGTGGTGTTGGTGACCCAGGCCTACCTCGTCTGCTGACATAACCACACGGACTCACTATTAGTGTGGAAGCCTGATAAACTGAACTACACCCGGAGCCCCAGGCTTTTTATTAACTATCTCCACGCTTCCGTGGCGTACGCCAGCTCCTACCACTTGCGTGACGCACATGGAGGTCGCAGCCGCTTCCCCCTGCGCCGTTAGAAATAGTGGGCTCGCCCAAACCTTTGGCAACACTACATTCCTCCTTTACCAGGAAATGCCAAAACAAGCAACCCAACGGGGAGAACAGAAACTTAACAAAACTTTGATGCATACATGGCAGTCTTGTTTCAGACACAACGGTTACATCATACTCTTACTTGACCTTCCGGTATCTTGGTTCTGGTTCACAGTTGCAGGTTCGCCAGCCGCTTCCAGTCAGTCGGACACAAAGTCTCTATATCTCTGGGATGGTTTCGGATGTGCCCGCTGACCATAGCGTCCTTGGCTTCCCCTCACTGGGGTCGTGGATGGAGTCACTCCCCGTGGCTCTATTTCCTTGGCCCCAGAATTCTCATAGCTGGCAGTTGGGAGTATGGGCTCGGATTCTTGGGTGGGTCTGAGAGGCGGTGTTGTGCTTAAGTCATCAGAGGGGCTGTCCGAATCAGCTGGTAGGCCGCATCTCTGGTGGGTGTTTTGAGGGCTGGTCACAGCGGTACCTCCTGGCCGGCGTACCACGGGAAACTCCTCTATGCTGCCCTCTGGGACTCTCTTGAATTGGGAAACGTTCCGTGTCACTTTTTCCAGACCTCTCGTCGCAGTCACTTTTGTGCCTTTGACTTCCACGACTACCCAGGGATCCAGTTCAAATGGCAGCCGGAACTTTCCTCCAGGGTGGCGGCCTTGTACTAGTACTTGGTAGCCCACAAGGAGAGGGCGATCTCTAGCACGTCTTTTCCTGGAAGCGTCTTCATTGGTGCGGGTTTTCCGGGCGTCCGACTGGTTTGGAGGGCTGGGTGCTTCTTCCAACACTGGGTGATGCGGGATGGTGTCAGTCACCGATCTGCCGAAACACAGCTTGCTCGGGCGATGCCGGTGGTGCAGTGAGGCGTGAGCCGGTGCTCCCTCAAGAACTGGTACAATGCCTGCTCCAGGTTGCGATTCTCTGCTACTGCAATCTGGATTGTTTTGTTGAGGGTTCTCATTAGGCGTTCTACCTCTCCATTGACTTGCGGCCAGCGAGGGGTGATCTGGCAGTGCGTGATGTTGTGGGAGGCTAGGTAGTCCGCTAACTCAGAGCTGTTGAACGGGGATCCAAGGTCGGTACGAATCTCTTCAAACAGTTGCAATGAGATTTTCTAGTTTAGGGATCACTTCGATGGCAGAGGTTGTTGAAACTAGTTCTATCTGGGTAAGGCGAGTAGTCGCCCACCACGACTAGCATCTGCCTTCCTCCGGGGATGCTGCCGAAATCAGCGCTCACTCTCTTCCACGGGACATTGGTGCTGCTTCGGTGATGATTGGTCCTGGCCAGTCAGGTGGGCCAGTGGCAAGGCAGACAGGACAACTGCGCACAACCGCTTCTACCTTCTGGTCCAGGCCTGGAAACCAGACTTTACTTCAGAGTCAGCTCTTGGATTTGACAATTCCTTGGTGGGCTTCATGCGCAAGGAGCACAGCTTTTTTTGCCAGGTGTTCCGGCAGCACTAGACACGGGCCCCTAAGGAGACAGCCTTCGTCGGTCACTGACAGTTTGTGGCGGACTTTGCAGCTCCTGCCAATCTCCTGAGGTGACGGCTCGAATAGCAATCTGTAAACAGTTGTCGTGCTGTGTGGCTGCAATGACATCCTTCAAAGAGATTGGAAGGGGCCTGGATCTTTCAACGATCAGCCTTACGTAGTCTTCGCTTGCAACAGCTTCAGCGGCTTCGGGTGGCGTGACTGGCCAGGCATGCCTGGACAGGAAATCTGCAGGGTTTCCGGTGCCGGGTCGGTATTCAACTGTAAATTGGAACTCCTGCAGTTGCAAGACCCACTTCTAAATCCTTGGGGGAGGTCATGGAGTAGTGGGACCAGAGGCTTGTGGTCTGTGATGACGATGAACGGGTGTCCGTATAAGTAAATGTAGAAGTGCCGACAGCCCCATAGGATCGCGATTTCTTCACGCTCTATTTATGAGTACCGCTGCTCTGTTGGTGTGAGCGTGTGGCTAGCGTAAGCCACTGGGGCCCATTTACCACATTCCTGCCGCTGAGCTAGGACTGCGCCCAGGCCCGTGGGGCTGGCATCTACTACGAGTTGCAACTCCCTCCGGGGGTCAAAGTATACCAGGGTGGTATCTGTGGATAGAGCAGCCTTGGTCCATCGAAAAGAGTCTTCTTGCTCGGGTCCCCACGCCCACGGGCTGGTTGCCTTTGTTAGGAATTGCACAATTCTGACCAATGCTTGAACCATGAGGGTACAATGGGGCAGGTTTATGGTCATGCACATACAAGTTTGAATAGGGACATAGTGACATTCTTGTCTTGTTTTATTGTATTTATTCTATGTTCAAAAGACTGGGTAATGTTAAGCACCTGTAGACATTATGTACAAATATACAAATTGTTTATGGGCACAACTGGAAAGTGGAATATTCAAATTTTTCCCCACGTGTGCTGCAACACCGTTTTTTCCATGTGATATACGTTGCCAGTTAGCGATGAGTCATGCCGATTAGCGATGATTCATGCACGATCTGCATGTGTAGAACCTCACCCATCCCTGAACTATAAATAGAATTGCTTCAACAACAGAAGCGCTTGGCCTCGTTGTTTCTTCCGCTTACTTGCATTCCAGCGCGTGAAGGTCTTCGGCTCCTGTCTTCACCGGCTTCAGTTCCTGGCTTCGCCTTCCCCGCCCGGATGTCTCGAGGTTCCTGCCTTCTCCGAATTCGGTTACCTGGACAACCTTCCGGAGTCCCGGATTACTTCCGGTTTCCCTCGAGAGCTGTAAGGAAATAAAAAAAGGACAAAGTTAAACAAATGTATTTTTACTGCATTTGCGTCTTGCTGATGCAGTCTCAAGAATTATTAGGTAATTTTAACTTTAATCTTATGCGCAAGAGAACTTTTGTCTACGAACATTAAACCACGGATCAGAACTATTCTTTTGGCATATAACGCTTGTCGTGTTTGATAAAGGAATTTCATTTAAGTCAGGACATTGGTTAAAGACAGTAAGCACAATATATTTAACCCTGTGATAGCTAGTAAATTTGAACGAACTGGTTGTTAGTGTAAAAGCTAATTTTCTTGTTTCTTTCTTCAGTGCATGAGTTAATTAAGAAATTCCATTTAAAGAATAACCCCAGCAATTTTTGGAAAAGCAGATACAGTCACTAAGGGTCGTAGGCTGTTTTTGAGAGGTATACAAAAATAATAGACATTGGATGAAAATAGACAATTGTGTTGTTTAATATGATAGCAATTAGAACATTTAACTGAATAGTTGTGTATCATTTGTTGTTTAGATAAACATACAGTACTACAAATAGTGCCAGACAGTGCTGAAGGAAGAAGAAGCTTGTCAGGTCATCAGAAGTGCGCCAAATCAGAAATCACTGTGTTTGTTATCTCACTTTTTTTTATTTTATCCAGGTCCCCTTTCCCCTGGGATTCTTCTTTCGCGCAGTGTTTTTAATCGCTTTGGCGGAGGTAGGGTCTCGGGGGTATAGGGAGCCAGCGTCTCCCCAAAGGAACAACCTGGTTTTCAGGTGAGTGGTTTCCTAACAGCCTTGGTCAGGTCTCTGAGCGGGCCGGTGAGATCTGCTAAGTTCTTGATAAACCAAAAGCAGTAGGTTACCATGCCCAGGAAACTGCGGACTCCGGACACTGACGCTGGGGCAGGAGCTTCTTGAATCTCCTTTACTTTGTCAGGGTCAAAACCGATGCTCTTGTCGGAGAAGCGGTACCCGAAGAAACTGATATCTGTCCGTAGGAAGTCACACTTCTCCCGGTGTAGCGTGAGTCCTTTCTCTTTGAGACGTGAGAAGGCAGCCTGGAGGCGCGTGAGATGCTCTTCTAGAGTGGGGGCATGGACCAGGATGTCGTCGCTCACGTTGAGTACCCCTTGCAGGCCATGGAGGACATTCTTAACAATGTTCTGGAAAACTTCGGCTGCGCTGGATACGCCAAAGTTGAGCCTTGTGTACCTCCACAGCCCAGCGTGAGTCGAAAAGGTGGTAATGGGGCGGGACTCTAGATGCAACGGTATCTGGTGGTAGCCGGGCCGAAGATCAATTTTGGAGAACCATTTCGAGCGTGCTAACTCGCCCTTGATGTCGTCTACTGTTGGTGTTAGGTGGCGTTCCCGCTTGATGGCTAGGTTCGGGATTTTCATGTCCACACAGATGCACACTGCGTCAGGCTGTGTTGGTTTCTTTGCCACCATAATGGGGGACACCCATGGTGTCAGTCCTTGTACCCGTTCGATGATGCCAGCTTCTTCAAGGAGTCGAAGTTCAGCTTCCACTTTGGGCCGGAGATGAAAAGCGATCCGTCTGTGCCTGAGGACCATCGGGGCAACTGACTTGTCGACATGCAACTGGACGGCCAGTCCTTTTAGACACCCAATGCCATCAAACAATGGTGCAGAATCCTGTAGCAGGCGGTCAAGGTCATGGGCGTGCACGTCGAATGCGAATTGTATTAGGTAGAGGACCTGGGCGGTGCAGCAGCTGAGTAGGAACCCTGACCCTTCTTGCGAAACATAGACTTTTGCACGTGGACGGGTGGCATCGTGAGAGAGATCTGCTTGAAATACGCCACACAGTCGTAATGGTGAGTGGTTGCCAAATGCGTAGACTTGCACCACAGGGACTCACTATTAGTGTGGTAGCCAGATAAACTGAACTACGCCCGGAGCCCTGGGCTTTTTATTAACTATCTCCGCACTCCTGTGGCGTACGCCAGCTCCTACCACTTGCATGCCGCACATGGGGGTCGCGGGCGCTTCTCCCTGCGTCGTCAGAAGTAGTGGGCTCGCCCAAACCTTTGGCAACACTACACATGCGTTGTAACAACGCGTAGTCTTTACTACACATTTTTTTACAAGGCATGTGCTTTTACCATGCATGCTTTTACAATGAATTTCGTTGTAAAGGTATGTATAGTAAAAGTACATACGTTGTAAAAAAATATAGGCGATCCACGTTGTTGTGAGGAAACAGAGGTTCTTCCATTTCCTCACAACGACGTGCGCCGCCCCTCAGACCGCAGGATCAAGGAACCACGAGGAGAGACAGGTAAGGGGGATTGGGCCTGGGGTGCGGGTTACTATTTTAGCGTAAAAGGGGTTGGGGGGTCGTGCAGGGTAGTGTTTTAGGGTAGGGAGAGTACTGGGGGTCGGGGGGAGGGTCGTGCAGGGGTAGTGTTTTAGGGTAGGGAGAGGACTGGGGGTCGGGGGAGGGTCATGCAGGAGTAGTGTTTTAGGGTAGGGAGAGGACTGGGGGTTGGGGGTGGGTCGTGCAGGGGTAGTGTTTTAGGGTAGGGAGAGGACTGAGGGTCGGGGGATGGTTGTGCAGGGATAGTGTTTTAGGGTTTAGGGTAGGGTCCTGGGGGTCGTGCAGGGTACTGTTTTAAGGTAGGGAGAGGACTGGGGGTCGGGGGAAGGTTGTGCAGGGGTAGTGTTTTAGGGTTTAGGGTAGGGAGAGGATTGGGGCTCGGGGGGTGGTGCAGAGGTAGTGATTTAGGGTTTAGGGTAGGGAAAGGATTAGGGGTCGTGCAGGGGTAGTAATTTAGGGTAGTGAAAGGGTCGGGGAGGGTCGTGCAGAGGTTGTGTTTTAGGGTTAGGGTAGGGTTGGGGGGTCGTGCAGGGTAGTGTTTTAAGGTAGAGAAAGGACTGGCGGTCGGGGGAGGGTCTTGCAGGGGTAGTGTTTTAGGGAAGGGAGAGAACTGGGGTTGGGGGAGGGTCGTGCAGGGGTAGTGTTTTAGGGTTTAGGGTAGGGAGAGGATTGGGGGTCGGGGGGTCGTGCAGGGGTAGTGTTTCAGGGTTTAGGGGAGGGTTGGGTGGGTCGTGCAGGGTAGTGTTTTATGGTAGGGAGAAGACTGGGGGTCGGGGAGGGTCATGCAGGGGTAGTGATTTAGGGTTTAGGGTAGGGAAAGGATTGGGGCTCGGGGATGTGCAGGGGTACTGATTTAGGGTTTAGGGTAGGGCAGGGTAGTGTAACTTACCTTAGACAGTTTTACCAAGTGTATGCTTTTACCATGCATACCTTTGCGTTGTAATGGCATACGTGGTAAAGGCATATGCGTGGTAAAAGAATGCGTTGTAATGGTAGGTCGTTGTAGGGGTACTAGTGTAGTAATACCTGCGTTGGTATTAGTATGCGTAGTACAGTCATACATTCCATACAGTGGCTCTATAAACAAAGAGAATAATAGTGGGGAGAGGGGACACCTTTTCCCGGGTGCCCTGCTCCAACACTATTTCCCCTGCCTCCGCATTGTTGATAACCAATTGAGCCCTCACACCCTGAGGGCTTGTATTACCCTCATGAGTTGAGATGGTACTCTGAACAGGCCCTGAGTATAGAACAAACTCTTCCAGCTCATTAGGTCAAATGCTTTTTCTGCGTCCAATAGGATTATAGCTGCAGGGATAGAGTCTGATCACAGAAAATTAGTTAAATCAGCCCTAAACTAAGTATTTGTGAACGCGTTTCGACCTCTTAAAAACTCTGTTTGATCCGAAGAGATCAGAGCTGGGGCCCACAATATTGATCCGATTAGCTAAAACTTTAGTATATAGCTTATAATCTGTATTTAATAAAGTGTTTCCCTTTTTTAGGAATGTTGATCAAAACCCCTCTAAAGAAAGAGTCTGGTACTCTCCTTCCTCCCAGGAAACAATTAAACAGGGTACTCAATCAATCAATCAATCATGTCACTTATAAAGCGCACTACATACCCGCGAGGGTCTCAAGGCGCTGGGGGAAGAGGGGGGTGGTGCTGCTACTGATCGAAGAGCCAGGTCTTGAGGAGTCTTCTGAAGGCCAGTAGGTCTTGGGTCTGCCGAAGGTTGGTGGGGAGGGTGTTCCAGGTCTTGGCGGCGAGGTGGGAGAAGGATCTGCCGCCGGCGGTCGTTTTCCGGATGCGGGGGACTGTGGCGAGGGCGAGGGTGGTGGAGCGGAGCTGGCGGGTGGGGGTGTAGAAGCTGAGTCGTCTGTTGAGGTAGGCTGGTCCGGAGTTGTGGAGTGCTTTGTGTGCGTGGGTGAGGAGCTTGAAGGTTATCCTCTTGTTGACAGGGAGCCAGTGCAGGTCTCTCAGGTGGGGTGTGATGTGGCTGCGTCGGGGGATGTCGAGGATAAGACGTGCAGAGGCGTTCTGGATGCGTTGCAGCCGTCTCAGGAGCTTAGCCGTCGTTCCTGCGTAGAGGGCGTTTCCGTAGTCCAGCCTGCTGGTGACGAGGGCCTGGGTGACTGTTTTTCTTGTTTCGGTGGGGATCCACTTGAAGATCCTGCGGAGCATTCGGAGGGTGTTGAAGCAGGATCCTGAGAGAGGACTGCTGAAAATGCCTTGTATAACTCCAGGCCCAGACCATCTTCCCCTGAAGCCTTGCCACTGGCAAACTGTCCTATTACCTCTAGTACCCTTCTTTAAAATTGTGTTTATTAACTTCAGATGTCAAAGAGGGCAAATTCAGGCCTGCCAGGAAGTCCTCTATTTTTTTGCTCTGTGACCCCCTCTGCCTCACCAACCTTATCACCCTGTAACAAGGTGGAGTAATGATGGAAGAAGACTTGCTCAATTTGCTCAGGCTTATCCGTGAGCCAATTTATATGTGGGTCTTTAACTTGCAAAATCAAGTTACGGTTTTTACTCTCTGATAGGGAGAGTTTTTACGGGATAGTTATAACTCATTCCTAAATAAGGTAGACAACCATTTGGAAATTTGGCGGTGACTTCCACTCTCAGTAATTGGCAGAACTGCACTTATTAAGATGTCAATTCTTCCTTTGTTTCTATTTCTTTTTCTTGCCATCTGTCAGTGGAGTCTTCCAGTTTTGACAATTCGGTTCTGCACCAGATGCTGAGAGTCCTAAAAATTCCCAATTTATCCTGGTGTGCGAAAACCCCCACACTCTTAAAACAAGCATTTGCAATGCAATAGGTCTCGCATTTACGCGAGTTTAAGCAATTGGCATTGTAAATGACAATGCCTTTTATTTATGTTTCAAAAACGAAAACAAAAATAAAAGGCATTGTTATTTGCACTGTCAATAGCTCAAACTCGCGTAAATGCGAGACCTATTGCATTGCAAATGCTTGTTTGTTATGAGGTCCCATATTACAAATGAAACATATGAAGCTAATTCGGGCTCTGAGCCAGCAGCGTGCTGGGACTTTGAGGCCTCCAAGTTGGTGGCTTGCACCATTATTCCCTAATCAAAGAAAAAAAAATAGATGCTCCGACGCAATTTAAAAGTAACATGTATGATATATAAATAAAATAAAAAAAGACATCTTCCGTGTGAAAAGCTAAACTACAGGTCCTGGAATGCAAAGTTTCACTAACTAAAAGTACCCGTGCTGGGTGAAGGGAATAGTGAGCTAGGCAACTAGTGATCTCTCTGTCACCATCCCTGTCACACACAGGCACCCCAATAACCACAGTGCCTGTTCACACCTGCTGTCCAGATCACGCTCACTGACGGCAGCATGGTGATTCAAAATGCATTACTCTAATTAAATGAAAACAAAACTACAAATCCCAGAATCAAATGATTTGAACCATGACATTATGTGGCAATCCTACTCCAAAAGTGATGCTCATCTCTAAATGCCCCGAGCACACTGAGGTACGAACAGAAAATCGTATAGTTGAATTTAAAAATACACGTTCCAGTGCAATAGGAAAGGCAGCTCTTCACATAAGCAGCAGCTGCCTCGGGCGCAACTGTAAACAAGCATTGGCAAAGCCAATAGGTCTCGCCTACGAGAGGCCTATTGGCTTTTTCAATGTTTTTATAGCCGTGTCGTGCAGCGGCTGCAGCACGATTGAAAGTAAATTAAACAAGCATTGGCCGCGCGGCCGTAAAATGAAATAATGATAAAAAAAAAACGCGAGTGGTGACGCGAGTTGTGCGCACGCGCGCGCGCGACGAGAAAAAGTGCTGTCCACGTCGCGCGCGCTTGTGCGCGTAACCGCACGCTGGTGGCCGCTTTCGGAGCACTTTCAAAAGCCCCTTACTAAAGTCTCGCAGAGCAGCGCATGCGCACTGGCTCAGCGAGACCTAAAAAGCACAGAAAGTTTTTTTTTTTTGCCGTTTCAGGTTTTTTCTGGTTTGTTTCCTTCCATGTTTAACCATGTACTTACTGTTCAGTGTCTGCACTCTCCTAAACAAAGCCTGTTTAACAAGGCTCAAAAAAATGTTTAGAGAGTTGTAAATCTTTTCAGTGACTCTTCAGTCATATAACCTCCTGTTACTTGTTAGTGACAAAACCAGCCGCCTGAGTGAGCAGAGGCCAGAAGCACATATAAAACAAGAGTAATATGCGGTCTGAAGAAAAAAACAACATTATGTTAGTGACAGGATACGCACTTTCACCGATACAGCAGTGCGTAAAAAAATCAGTAGGGATCGTTTAGAGCCTTTACGGCAATCTTGCTAAAAGTATCCAAGTCACCTCTTCCAGAGTTGGGAGCATTGTTTAACAATCAGAGAGGTCGGAATGGCAATAAACCATGTCTCCCCCCTCCACTACTTAGGTAGAAGCAAGGGCTGGCAGTCGAGATTTCTCTGGCCCCGCTGTATTTATATAGTACGGCTCATACCGGAGATGTCGGTGTGCTTCGAGGACGGGGCCAGCGCTGTGCATAATGATGATGTGAGGCGCTGTGAAGTTATGCTGCGTGACACTCTGACAGCGCTCCAGCGCTCCGAAGCAGCAGAAGGAGTTGTGGTCTGCATTGGTGTGCCTCGGTTACCCGACCCGCATTTGACAAAGTGAAAGTCACCCTGCAGCTGCGCCGTGAAAAATAAAAGAAAGGATGAGCCGCAATAATTTAAAAAAGCGTGGCATCGGGAATGCCGTGCTTGAAGTGCTCTGTGTATGTCTCACTGTGAGCGCGTCCTGCCTGCAACAGCGTTTGGCAAAGTGAAAGTCACCCTGCAGCTGCGCCGTGAAAAATAAAAGAAAGGATGCGGAGAACGGAAAGTCAAGGCAGTCTTTAATGTCAGCCGACTCCAAGACAAACAAGCGCGACCCAGGCGGCCCGCGCTCACAATGCGCAATGTCATGGGACGGAGGGAGCGAGCGAGCAGGAGTTGTGCTAACGCCGCGAGCCGTACGCGTGCACATCTCCTGTCCTCCGTACGCCAGACAGGGAGGGAGAGAGGGAGCGAGCAGGAGTCGTGCTAACGCCGCGAGCGTGCACATCTCCTGTCCTCCGTACGCGCACATCTGCTGTCCCTTGTGCTAACGCTGCCAGCCGTGCGCATGCACATGTCCTGTCCCCCTTCGGCTAAGAAACCGACAACAATAGATCTCGCCAAGGCGAGCAGCGCATGCGCTGCGTCGCTAGGCGAGACCTAAAAATGAGACACAAAATGCTATCCCAACTTGCAACACTCGGGCAGAAGATCTTTTCAAGTCCGGGCATACCAATAACAAATGCAGAAACACCACTAGGTTCTTGTAGTTTCCTGTCTAACCGTTTGCACAAAGAAATTATACATAAATGGGCAGATTTAAATATAACGAAGGTCGGGGACCCAGTCTCACAGATGTTGATTTCGGACAAAGCACTCCATTGCCAGCACTATTATTTTATGTATGTTCAAATAAGAGTGATCCTTGGTAATATTTATGGGGTCAACATTGACTTCCAGGAAGATAGCAAAGGATCTGTTATGGGAGGTTGGAAGTCAATCTCTCTCTTAGGATTTGGCACCAGGCCCTGAGCCCCCACACTGCGCAGTTAGTAGAAGCGGCGAGAAATAAATGGACGCAGCGCACAAGGATTGATGTAAGTGACCAGCAATGTGAGAGGCATTTCAGCTTGAGCTACAGCTGCTTTAGGGGTGTGAAGTTCCAGCGTGTGACTTTTTTAACGCGTGGATGCTCTGTCTTATATCACGGCTCTGAATAAAATGTTCCCTTCAGTGCCTGGGAAGAGCCCAACGTGTAGTTTTGTTGGAGACTGACTACACATGTTTTCGTCCTGCAACTCCCTTAAGTCTTTTGGGGAAAAGCTAATCAGCAGCTTAGCAGGACCGCCCAAGAGAATGTTCCTCTCTCTCCGAGAGTAGCTCTCCTGGGCCTGGTGGACTTGCACTTTCTAAAACCCCTCAGGTCGGTAACTTTCTGCGTATCCTATGCGTTTCAAATTATAGAATTTGGAGAAGCTGGGCTGGTAAGGTATAGGAGGGTGGAGAGTAGGCACAGACACTATATTAGTAGGAGGGAAGAGGGTATGCACAAACACTTTTTGCAGGAGTCAGGGAGGTGCTTGCAAGGTTAAGGGCCTCCTCTGAGAGCTGGTAGGATAGTGCTGCACAGTCACTTTATGGGGGTCACCAGGAGCAAGGGAGGAGGGGAGCGACAAGCATGTTTCACTTAATGGGTTTTTACGATCTTGCATGGGCTGGGCATGAGATGGGATGAGGGGTGGTTCAAGTAGAAGGTTTCTCTGACTATGGCCAGAAAGTGTGGTTTATACTGTTCCTCTGTAATCACCTTGTCTATTAAAAAAAACGAAAAAAACGTACATGCTAGAGAAGGGATTCCATTACTTAAGTCTACAGGGGCACGTGTCTTTCTAGTTGCGGTCAATGAGGTGGTTTGACGTTTAAGGGTCAAGTACCTTGAAATTTCACATATAAGCAATGCCCTTTCCTACTTTAGGTTCTTTGTTGTTCCTGAGTCTCTGCATGTTATAAAACCTTAAAATCACCGCCTCGAAATTCTACTTAGTGTGACGTTTTCTGAGCCACTCTCAGCAGGCTAACATCCACAGGAGAGCTTGTTATGCAGACTGCCTCTTCTTTTCCAATGCTCAAGCATGTCTTTGCCCTTCAAGATCTCATAGCCTTCCACACTGCAATCTAAATTCCCAGTTTCTTCAGACTTGGGCGTTTACACACACACATGCTCCCCTGTGGAGTCTTTGAATGCGGTTACACACTTAACCTAATGTATTCCTTTAAAGAGGGCTCAAATAACCTATTGAGATTGTTCGCCATTTATACCAGTGACCAACGAGTTGGGACGACTTCCCTAGATTCAGACTGTCAAGCCCTGTTTTCCATTATGTTTCTACTTATTTGTTTGTATAGCACATACTGCATAACTTCACTGTTTTTAGGTGCTTCAGATAGCTGCCAGCAAGGATAGAGTTTGGGGGCTGAGGTTACATTGATTGGCCCTTGTGCAGCAAAGGAAAAGCAGGAAGAATGGTGTTGTACAAAGAGAGCATGATGAGAATATTTGTAATTGCAATTTAATTTATATAGCACTTACTACCTCTGATGAGGTGTTGAAGCGCTTTACAGCGAGCAGCACACTACTCTGGAACCCCGGAATAGGGGTTAATCCAGTGGTTATTGTTTGTTATTGCGATTATTCATGTGCTCTCAAGCCAAATTGAATTCATTTACTCCAGTCACTTTGTGATATATTAATACTAGGTAGGTGTAGTCATTAGTGGGGGCTATGTAGTTTCAGGTGAATGGTTGGTGAGCTAGATAGGCTGGTGGAGATTAGGTGATGTTAGATTACATACAGGGATAGCGTTTTAAAGAGGTTTAATAGAGTTTGTGATCTATGAAATGAGGCATCACCCAATTGCAGAATTTTCAACAGGAAGGATTGGGGCAGGCAGTCATGAAACTGACAGGAGCTAGTCTCAGAAATAGTAGGTATATAGAGAGAATGGAAGGTAAGAAGAGGGTAACTCTGAAGAAAGGAGAGGAATCAAGCGGGGTAAGTCAAGGTCAGTTCTCCATGCAGGATTTAGTAGTATATTGGGTGAAGGCTTTCTGAGCTAGCAAGCAGTTGGAGATTATAAGCTGTACAAAGAAACAGTGTTCTGCATAGTGCTGAACATCTGGGGAAGACAGTTTAAAGGTGATTCTGAGTTTGCACATCATTTGAACACTAGGAGCCCTAGCCTGTTGTGCCCCAAGCCTTGGACAGCCCTCTTAAACATAATACAACAGTTACAAATATACTGAGAAACATTTCATATGTATAGGAATGTATGGTTAATAAAATCCTGGCACAGCAGTATCTGTGGGTTCAGAGTTTGCCAATTTTAGTCACAGAGAAAAAGCAGTGGGTAGGAGCCCTATCCCCAAATTGTGGCTATCGGATGGCATTGATTGTGTGGGAATACCAGTGTTTGAGGTATGAGCTAATGTTTTAAATTTGTGTATGAACAATATGGGAGGCAGAGCATTCCAGTAATTAAGTGCCACTACAGCAAATTGGCACTTGTCACCTCTGCTCTTACTTTTGCTTTAGGGTGGTACCAGTTGGAAACTTCTTGTGGAGCATAGAAGGTGGGTGTTCGGTATATTTTTTTTAGACTTTTGGTTGAGGTAACTACCCTACTGTAGGGTGACTGCCCGTCTGTAATTTTTACTGACTGTCCGTGAATTAACCCTAATGTCCGTTGTGCATGATGGATATTTCAACAGATGGTATTTGTCTGTAATTTTAGCCTTTTTGCTAAAATACCTATGTTCCAGTTTAAATGCCTTGTCTGACGCGGAAGGTCTCCTGTGCTGTGATCCCGAGGGAGGGGCAGACACATGATCAAGATTCAAGCCTTCTCGCCAGTGTGCCAGCTACCTGAAAAGAAATGTAGATCTGTGCAGTTGGTTAATCTGTTAATGTAAAGGCTGCTTGGGAACCAATAGAGGTGGCGTTAATTGATGGAGACACTTTAAGCTTTCTAAAGGCAACGATTTATTATTTTTGAGAGGTATTGTAGGGGTATTCCACGCAGATTTGGGGAGTGCATGCTTTTAATGGACAGTTGTAAAATTGTTTGCATTAGGTACAATGTCCATATTACTGAAATCTACACTTTGAAAACACTCTCTTGTCTTTAACCTATATTTATGTCCACATTTTGGGGCAGCCTATCTTATAGTGTATTTCCCACTGTTTATGTTTCTTTTAAGGTGTGCATTATTTTATATGCAGTTACCTGATGGTGAAAAGTCAAAACATTGTCACAGAATATTTTGTTCTTTTTAGCTACTCCATTGATTCTACTCCATGCTCATTGACCACATCCCCATTGCACTCAGAATCACAGTATCCATATTTTTATTAATGCCCTTCGACCACTGTGCATGCCAGTGATGTTAGCACATGTTGTCTCACAGTCCCTCACCTTACTATTTACTTTTTTTGACATTGTGTCAAATTAACCAGTGATCTATATTTACTTAACATACTGTACTATTCATCTGACAAAATTGTACAGAAACACTGTCCTCTGGTGCTAAAGTGGATTGTGAAAAAAAGTGATCTAGTCAGTTGATTAATTGCAATATGTGTGACCAGGAAACCTGAGTTCAAATCCTGGCTTACCCATATGCCTAAATTGTGTGATTTAAGTCAAATCAAGTTACTTCATGCATCTAGTTTACTTGATAGTGACATTTGAGAGCACGTTCAAGTAATTCAGTTCAAGATGGTTCCTGTGTATGAACCTCACTTGTATTAATGTTCCTCTATCCATAAAAATAATTTTGGCCAGGTCATAAGGGACACATGGTAATTTGTACGCTTTGTTCTCTCATGGCTTTGTCTGGAGGGAGGGTTAATAAATGTTTTAAAGTTCATGTTTTGAATCATCCAATTCAATTAAGGGGCTGATTACGATGTTGGTCGGCAAGACTCCGACCGCTAGTCTGAAGTTTTCCGACCGCGGTCGGAGGCTTTCCGACCGACATGGTCGGTTTGCGGTCCGACCCCCGAATTACGATATCGGCGGTCGGAGTGTAAACGGCCGGTCATTCCGACGCAGTTACGACCGGCTCTCGGAGTCTTCCGGCCGGTCAGAACTTCACCAAAATCCCCTATGGACAGAGTTTCTGTCATTGGGATTATGATGCCCGTTTCCGACAGCCTTTCCATACTGGCCTTTCCGACCTGGAAAGGCTGTCGGAAAGCGACTTTGGGTTCCCCTAGCAGGGCCCCCTTGCCCAGCGGCCTACGGTTGGTGGCTGAGGAGGTACCTAGGGTGCCCCCCTGTAAATCCCTGCACTGTGTGGCAGACACCATGGGGTGCCTGCCACAAGGTGCAGGGTTTTACACACACCTATTTCTTTATGGGAGCCTGTATTACGGCTGGTTTACAGCCGCAGCACAAGCTCCCATAGAGAAATGGGAGCATGCGACCGAACAGTGTTCGGTCGCATCGTAATCAGGCCATCGGAACCGCCGACCAGAGGTCGGTCGGTCCCGAAACCACGACGGTGTCGGTCGGAGGCAACCCTAACTGACATTGTAATCGGCCTCTAAATGTCAATACAATGTTGTGATCTAATATACTAAATTGAAACAATTCCATGTGTTAAAGAAACACATTCTACATTTTAAAGCCTTTATCATGTTCTTATATTTTGTTTGTTGTGTAATTTGTATTCCAAATATTTTGAAGGTTCTGTATGCTCTTCGTACTTAGGGATGAGCCAGACCATTGGTTCAGGCTTGGCTCGACTGCAGAGCCATTTTAAGACATGGCCAGTGTGACCAATTGCCCAGGGCCCAACATTTTAAGGGTCCCGGCCCCTGCCTGCCCTCCACAAGCACTACCAATGGACTTTCACACCAGCAGTTTTTGCCAGGGTGGGAGGGTGTTGCTTATTCAACCACTTGCAGTGTATTTTCTATTTCTGGCCTCTCTGCTGAGACTACTCTCCAGGTACGTAAAACTTTCCTGTACTCTCTGGAGGGTCTTTCTGATTTTAGGAATTGCCCGGCTTGTTTTTCTCTTTCTTATTTGTCCAATTCTTAGCAATGACCCTTTCAATCAGTTGCTGCGGATGTCCCATCTGATCTTGACTTCATCCTGCTCTTTAATTCTCTGTCTGCAGGTCGTCTCCCAGTTCTGAGATAAATATAGAGTCCCTGACACACACTCTAATGCAGTAGTGAGGCTTTTTTGGTTCTTGGATACTACAGACAAGTTGTGGGTATCTCACATGCTGACATTTGGTATGAGACTGTCACCCACGCCATCTGATCTGTCTCATTCTTTCTTTTAGGTTTGACGTCTAGAGGAGAGTCAAGTGAGCCAGATGTGTTTGTTCAACTTGTTTAAGATAGCAGAAGGTGAAAAGGTCATTTGCCTTAATGTTTCCTAAGCTGTTTGCCACGTGTATTGAAATGTTTAGAAACATCATCAAAATGTTGATGTTGCTTTCTCTCCAGGTAAAAATAGGTATATATGGGTTGGAGTGATGCCCTTGACACCGCGCTCAAGGGCATCAATTTACTGTTGAAGAAGGACATAATGCACCATCTAAATGTAGCAAACCTAGAGGCAATCTTATTCACAGCACAGTGAATAAATAGTGCAATATAAAAAATAGTAAATATAGGCATTGATAAACCAATGGGGTATGGCCACTCCTACTTTTGTCCTGAATGTTTGTCCTACATTTTGACCCTCTGTCCTGAATTGTTTACAGCCCGTCCTGAATTTGCTTCCATGCCAGGTGGTCACCCTACCCTACTGCCATACATGTAAATGAAAGGCATATCTCTGGCATTCCCTTGGGATGAAAATATTGTTCTTGGTGTCTGTCAGGTTTGATCAAGATGTGCTGGCCTGCAGATGCTTCTAGTTCCATGATAGGCTGGTTGTTGAGTTATCCTAGATACAGGCCTCCAGCTGGGCCTTGCGTTTGTCCTCGAGATCAGTGCAGCACTTCTTGCCCGGCAGCTACTTATCATCAGACCAGCACAGTGCAGAAAGGCCTCCTCCTTTTTTCCTAAGCTTCAGTCGAGCCTTAAGGAGAGCGACAATACAGAGTGCAGTACTTGGTGTGTTATCCTGCAGCTGGTGCTCTGTAGAGCTTCAGAATGAAGTGAAGGGGAATACATCGGGCCAGCTCTGGAAATCTGGAAGATCACTGCATGTGAGGCAGGAAGCAAGATCACAGCACTGACGTGAAGCATGGGCTAGTCATAAAGTAGACTGTTTTCAGGTTCAAAGTCCCCTTCCAGCTAATGGAGGGGGGATATCAGTAGATATTTGGCCTGTCTTGGTACCCTGGAAGGAATGGGCAATAAAGAGGATGAACGAAATTTGCCATATTCCAGACAGGCTAAGATGAGTTGAACTGGTGCTGAGCAGGTAAGCGGATTGAAGTGTACAGGTAGCCAAACCAGCTGTAGCCGCATTCTGTTCCTGGGCAGGTGCCTGTTTTGAATGTGGATTGCTTCTGAGAAACTAGACAGACGTGAAGCTCTAGAAGTTGTCTGAGGCACGGGCCTCTGTTACTCTCTAAGGTAATAGAAACTGATACAGCCTTAAGCCTGTTACATGGATCCTCCATCTTTCGGGGAATGAGATGTGTCCACAAACAGGGCATCACCCATACAACCATTCGGCCTCACAGCACACACTCATGGGAATTGAAAGATCCCTGTAATGGGCCAGTGGAATCATTTTACTAAGAAAAACAACAGTCACCTCTCGCAGGTAAAAGGAACCTTCTCTCGTTGAAAGTCACCTGGACCCAGTGGTTAAGTAGTTTAAAAAAGGTACACTAGCCTAAAGTTCTATCGGCGCCTGCCACTACCAAATGCTGGGGTTGTCAATTACTAAGTTTGCCTAGTTTAGAAATTCCACTTCATGCTTCTTATTTCTGACATCCTACAATTCCTGTCTCTTTTTCTCATTCTGGCTGGTTTCTTTTTCATCCCTGATACAATCTGCCTATGTCTCTATTTTCCTAACTTTCTCTTCCACCTTCTATCTCTCTTTT
Source organism: Calotriton arnoldi (assembly GCA_963921515.1). Taxonomy (NCBI): domain Eukaryota; kingdom Metazoa; phylum Chordata; class Amphibia; order Caudata; family Salamandridae; genus Calotriton; species Calotriton arnoldi. Next base: position 420,280 of record CAWUFW010007280.1, read on the forward strand.
TTGTCCTCTCTACACCGCTTTCTGTGGGTCAAAGTCTGGTGGTGATGAAAAGTAAGTCCTGATCCCCAAAAACGAGTTCTACGGATACCTAATGCTCGACAGCGAACAACCTATAGGCCTTTGTTGGGCATCTAACGCGGTGTAATTTTGCCGTTAAATTGTTATATTAGACTATTAATGCCTACAAACTCGTGTCCCTGAAAAAGATACCTCATTAGTTTTGTGGTTTAGTTTATGTCTTTCATGCGACAGTAAAGTAAATCAGGGCAATCTGTCAAATAATTCTCTTAGCCACAAGAGGGCGCTGTAGTAATTTGCATGACATATTCGCAGGCGCTGAAGTTTATTATTTTTTCAATACTTGATGAAGCTAAAATGTTATTCCGTCTTTTGGCAGCACTTTATAATAGTCATTGGCACAGCTAGTCTAACCTACAGGAAGTTTTCCTGCAGATAAGGAGGATTCGTTTGGAAAAGAAACACCACAATGGAAATTTTAAAGCACAATTTGTCTAAAACAATGTTGAATGCCTTTACTGTGTATTTCTAAAAGAGTTTATTTCTCTCCATGTTAACATTTTTTACAATTTGAAAATGAGTTCATGGGTTACATTAAACCGGATAACATCAATTCCATGTAATTTACTTCGTTTTCAGCACTTGCTTTTTAACAGATGAGGTCGTGGAACAGTCAGATGGTAGGGGCGGACACGTCATTTTCACCCAGTTCAGTGTAAAGCTTCCTTTTCCGTGATAATCCGTTGCGCCCAAGTATTACTATTTTGTATAAATGCGTTTCAATCAGTGTCCCTAAAATGCTTTTGTCCACTCGTACCAACCAGTACGTAGGGCCGCACTGCAGTCCCGGCTTCAGGACTCTAGATCTGGGAGAGCCACGAGGAAGGATTGGTTGGTGGCGCTAAAAGATGCACTGGGAAGCAGACAAGAATCAACAAAGGGTTTAGGAAGATCTGCTATTTTAGAAACTCTCAAAAATAAGTTCAATTTTGACATGCCTCAGCAGGGAAGCTTATATATCCTTGTTAAAAATTGATCTAATGGATATGAACAACGCCATGCATAATGCCAGTGTTCAGTTTGTAATTCGACCAGGGGCACAGAGCATCAGCACAGACCATGTTGCACTGTAGTACTAATAAACAAGAGAGGGAGTGAAGAGGTGAAAACAGAAGGTGGACTTGTCCTCCTCTATACATCATGAAAAACCAAAAAGAATCCACCCTGAACACAACAAATGATAATATCCTTCCAAAGTATATTTACCACTGTTCATGAAATGTGTGTTCCCTACCAATGTATAGGGAAACACAATGGGGCATATTCTCAAGAACGTGCGATAATCATCGCCAAAAAAGGCTAACGCACGTTTTCATATCGCCGTCTAACGCGGGAAGATAACTCCGTGTCAACGTCGTATTCTCAACACGGCGGTAACATGCGATAGTCCCCCGAGAACGCGTCAAATCTCCGCGATACAACTACCGCGACGGCGATAAAAAAGGAAACCCGAACGTGAAAAAAGTTGCGATGGGCCCAACCGCGATAGAAAAATCGGCGACAAGCAGCGCCAGGCCTGCAATTCACACACGTCAGGCGGGAAAAATCACTACAAAAGCAGAAGAAAAAAAAACACAAACAAAAACAAAACAACTGCGAAGCACAATGGAGGTAGCCGGAGCAGGAACAGAGGATGAGCAGAACCGCACAAGCCCCCCGGAGGACCAGGCCGGGACCTCGGGGTCAGGGAAGGGCAAGGACAGAAAGAAGAGGAAGACGCGGTTCAGTCCGCAGGAAAACAGGATCCTGATAACGGAGGTGATGAAATACCATCAACAACTGTTTGTCACCTCCAATGTGTCATTGGCGACAAAAAATGGAATATGGCAGTCCATCGTGGACAAGGTGAATGCAATCAGAGTGCTGAGGAGGACAATGGAAGAGGTCAAGAGGCGCTGGAATGATGTGAAGCGCAAAACCAAGCAGAAACTCGCCAACAACCAGAAGGCAGCAATGCAGACTGGAGGTGGGAGTCCAGCGCCACAGGAGGAGCTGGCGAGATGGAGGAAATGGTCTCCACAGTCATCAGTGTGGAGACGGTGGCAGGAGTCGGGGGACCGGACACTGCTCGACTGGAGCCGACACAACAGCAAGAGGGTGAGTAACGACCAGGGACTGGGGGGACGGGGTGACATGGGCACAATGGCACACATGCACAATTAAGCATAGCACAGTGCACACCCACGATTACTCTGGAGCATGTCCCTGATCCCCTTGGCACACTGCAGCACACCGAGAAACTGCAAGTAGGCCCCCGTCGACTATGTGCCCAGAGGGGGCCCTCCCCACACATCACTAATCTCACAACAAACCCATGCACAAGTACAAACACACATCTATGATGTTGTCAACATGTCCACTGTCCCGCATCAAATAGGCAGCGCCTCCCAAACAGCCACAATGTACATTGTCATGCAGTTCGTATGTGAACCTGTACAATGCGTCAACATACATGTGAAAACAATGTTAAACTGCAACTCCCCCTTACATTGCAGAGGGTGAATCAACACCTCCTGCAGAGCAGACGGCACACCTCTTCATTGATGATGAAGAGGACCTCCCCTCCATCGACACCGACGCCCTCCAACGGCTCATGGACAGCTTCGGCACCCCACCTCCAGGAGCAGGGCAGCCCAGCTGCATCGAGGAAACCCCACCCCCTGCACAGACCACACAGCAGGAAGCACCCACCACCACGGCTGTCTCCCAGGACCACCACGAACAACACATGGCCTTCCAACGCCGTGTGTTAGGGTGCCAGGAGAAGATGGCTGATCAGGTGCGGGTGGGGTTCGACCTCATGGCAGCCAAACTAGATGACATACGTGGGTGTCTAAGTCCCATCAGGGACCACTTACAGTCCCTAACGGACACCCACAGTCCACTCCATGCTCTCCAACGATCCATGGATGACATCGCTGGAGTCCTGACTCAGAGACAAGGACAACTGACTAGTCAGAGTGGCTCCAGCGATGTCAGCCGGGAGTTGGGACACATGCGGAGGATCATGGAGAACAGAGAGCGGATGCAGTCGGAAAGAATGGCTGCCACGGCTGCACACCAGCGTGATGTAGCTGGGATCTACCATGCCCTGCAGATCCTCGTCATGGCATTGCTGCCACAAGGCCTGGCGCAGATGAATGCTGCTGCTGCTTCGACATCCACATCTCCGCCCCCTGATGTGTCAGTGCCTCACAGTGCGGCAGACAATCCACCTCCAGCCCCTGATGTGTCACTGCCACACAGTGCTGCAGAGAAAACACCACCACCCACATGTGAGGCACCTGACACATCAGAGGACGAAGATGCGGATGTATCTGCCTTACAGGTAGTGAGGAAGCGGTAGCATTCTTCTCCGCCATATGGCCCGTTTCTGCTTGGTTCTGCCCTCTGCATCATCACCTTCCACTGTCCCCCGATGCACTCGGCGACATTCACCTTGGACCTCGACATGGACTGCCATATACTGTTTGGTCACCAATGACACAGCTATCAGACTGCGGACTGAACTCTTCCTCTTCCGATGTACCTGTCATTCCCCGAAGGAACCTGGCTGGCCCTCCACGGGCCAACAATGTAAAGTGGGCTTTGCATGGCCCTGTACTGCTCCAGCTACAACACTCCACTGACTGTGCATTAAACAATCAAATTCACACAGATGTGTCATGTCTATGATCATTCAAGTATGGAAGTATGGATGAATGTAGGGTCAGTGATTCCCCCTTACGTCCATGTTGCACATGTTGTGGGACCTGAGTCAAAGGGTGCAACATTACCGATTGCGGACCGGGTGGCGCCTACACCACCTCAGAGACACACGCATCAGTCACCTCCTGGTAATAATAGTGTATGTTAAACTTGTTTTTCTACACTTTTACTTGTAGGGGCATCACGATCCATTTCACCCGCATTTTACGATCATGGCAGTGGTTGCCTGAAACTAGGATATGGACCAAAATACGGATTTTATAGTGTGTGTTTTATGTTGTGATGTTAAGTACTGGATTGTATGTCATTTTCATGGGCAGCACGGCACCCACTAAACATAGAAATTGCGGTGCACTAAGTGAAAAATATATCACCCCTGTAAAACCTTCCACTTATATGGTGATGTGGTCCAGTAATTATTAAAGTACTGCATTTAACATTTTTTTTATATCCTTCCAGATTAATTTAATCAACAATACCTATCAGGGTACAGTATTGAATGCATGTTATTTGTCTGCATTATTCCCGCTTGATTGATATAGCAGTACACATTATTGTTTTATTCTAAGAGTGGTGTAGGGATCATTACTTTGGTCCTGATGAGAAGCCAAGGGGATGGCTTCGAAACATGTAGACGAGAGAGGTGGTAGCTCATCTCAGCATACAACCTCCACTCCCCGTTTTTAACAATACCAGCTAGAAGGAGTATTAAATATTAGTTTTCCAAATAGTCAGGTATTTTTTATCTTCACTATTCTCACTCTGACCCTTCCACTCTCACATTACACATAGTATATTCACTCCTAAGTGCTCCCGCGTCTTCATTGGTCGTAGCACGCCCCGTCCCGCAGCGGGGCGGGAAGAACCCAATGATGAAGCATGCTACCAAGGGACCTTTTGGTGGGTGAGGGTTATTTTAACAACACATTGTGTTTCCCTATACATTAGTAGGGAACACACATTTCATGAACAGTGGTAAATATACTTTGGAAGGATATTATCATTTGTTGTGTTCATGTTGCACTGTACCCATTGTGAAACAAAGAAAACCCCCACTTGCTATTGATCAATTCAATACAAAGACACCAAATAGTACTTTATTCCTATGTGTCTATATTATATTATTAATTTCTCATTTTTATTTATCTTCTCTTTTTACACACAGTCACCTTATCTTTCATATACATGAATGAATAAAACAACTTATTAATACACAAAATCAACAAATCACAGTTCCCTATATGAGAGCCAGCAGCTCTTCGAATATTTCCAGCTGTTGTTCTCCCTCTTCCATATCTGGAATTAGGCTCGAAGTTTGCAGGGTCACCCATTTATGGCTAGAAGTGTAAATCTTTTTATCGCATTTGTCGTTGTTGTCGACAATATTCTTCCTGTTTGATTTCAGGGCAATATTTAGGCCGCTTGCATGTTTGTTTGAAATAGATACAGGGAGGGTCCGATTTGGATGCTCTATGATCAAGAGTAGTGGGTCATGATCGCTTTTAATCCTACCATTAACTCTCATGTCATCGACAAAGTGCCATGCTTCGATATTTATCGCCATATAATCAATGGTACTTTGCCTATGACCAGCTCTAAAAGTGGGTTTTGGATGGTTGTCTGATGGTGTACGACGGTTCAGTGGGCGCATGCCTCTCTCGACTAGAGCTTCCAAGATAAATTCTCCCTTCTTGGTGCTCGTGCATTGCTCTTTGGATGGTAAGAGGATGTTCCATGTGCTATCTTCGCCAATTATCCACTGATCCAGCATTAGAGGGTGCATTTTTGAGTTAAGGTCGCCACATACCAATATGCAATTGTTTTTAGTGCAAGTGAGTCCTGCGTGCATGCTTTCGGATTGCAACTTCGGCACCTCTTCCAATCTGTTCGCCAAGAGCTGGTCTTTGAAGAGCAGGACATCAGACTTGACCAGAGCCCATTCACCTGGATAAAAATAAACATTCAGAATCTCAAGTGACCACACCTTGCTTCTTAAGTCGATGATTTGTATATTCTTGTTTATTATGGGATGGGTTATTTTAGCATTTGCTACCAATGATGCTCTTATCCAAGTGGTCAAGCACCCTGTGGGTCTGCCCTTTTGTTGTTTGTTGACAGATAAATGATATGTTGAGTAACCGTCAGGATCTATGATGTCAGTAGACCATGGTTCTTGCAAGCAGCAAATGTCCTGCTGTTTTAAAAAAGAAAGCCAGTCTTTATTATCCATTTTTGACTTCAAGCCTGCTATATTCCAGCTCATGATTTTTAAGTATGCTTTAGGTCCAATCTCCGGATTGAAGATTCTGGGTTTATCCTATAGACAATTTCCTACTTGATCGGCCAGTGATGATGGTTTTAATAGTGGCAAGTGATCAAAGTTTTGGTTTAAAGGGACTATTTGTTGTTGCATTCCTTTAAATGCTTGCTGATTTCGTGATGCAATATTCGCTACACAGAACTCCCTTTTGGTTAGATTGGCTCGGTGAGAAAGGGATTGGTAAAAGCCAGCTGAAGCTTGCAAAATTGGATTAAAACTTTGACTGGACTTATACTAGTTTTTGGTATGTTTGAACTTGGTTGCTCCAAAAAAATAAAGAGGTAAAATTTAATATTTGGTGACTCTATTAGAATACCTCATGCTTTCAACGAATTCGCATAGTTGAGGATTTCATTTGTTATTTTCCTACTGGATCATACTGTGTGTTTAGATTCTCTACCACCATGCTTATTTGATTGAGCGAAGCTTACCACCAGCAGGTCATTTGATCTTATGTCTTGTAGGCCTGACAAGGAGTATGTAAGTCGCAGGATATTTCTTCTGTTGAGAATATCTTGACTCCTGCTCAAAATGTATTCTGGGGTGAATATGATCATCAACTGCTCTACTGCTTTTGCTACCCTTGATGGCTTCACATGGGGTGCTTATCTGCATGTGCTTAGTCAGGGTCCATTTATTGATTATCTCCAAGTACCCAGTGTTAGTGGTTGACCCCTATCATGCGTCAGGTTTGCTATTTTTGCCCACAGGGTTACAGGATCGACACTAACTAGCCGGTAAGTAGGGTTGTTGAATCACATGGGGTCAAATCTTAGGAGTTTCCGTGGATGGCTTTTTTAATGCTGAGATCTATTTGTTCCATCCTTCCTTCAATTAGTGGGCAAGCTCCTTCATTTGGAGGGTGTGGTCTTGAATAAGGATCACTGATCTGTAACTCTGGGCAGCAGGGGCTTTTGCTGCTTGTAGCTCCACAAGGAGGTTTTGGTTTGTTTAATTGGCCTATATAGCTTGTTTGCTTGGCTTGGTTAGGTGGGATTTCTTGAGTCTCCTGTGTTGGGTCAGTTTCATGATGTTCGCCCTCTGGACGTGGTGGCCTTGTTATGTCCTCTGCTATTGATGATTTTTCTCCATTACCAGTTTCTAGATTGGATAGGGGAATTAACCTAAAGCAGAGGTCTCAAACGTTTTGATCCTGATACCCCTTATCAATTTTTTTTAAGTGTAAGGACCCCCTCTTGGACAAAAAATTCTAGAACCCGGTACTCCTCATCATCGCCAACTATCGCCAACCACAAATGCCCCAAATTCCGACAGCAAATCATTTTTACTGTGGGTAAATAATATTAAACAGTGATTAGCAAACCAAAGGCCAGTCAGCATGGGGGCATGATCAAAGGTGTAGCTAAAAACAAAGTGCCTCCTTTATAAGGAATTGGCGTAGGGCAGTACTGCGCTGCCCTACGCTAATGTGAAAGGGCAGGAATGCACCGTATTTATGAAATACGGTGCATTCCTGTCCCTTTCCCTTGTGTTGGTGCACAAATTGCTACCTAGCACCAGCGTAGGCAGGAATGCTTTTGTGCAGGAAGGGGCACCTTCCTTCACAAAAACAATCCCAAGAGTTGTTTTCCTCTTTCTATGTGAGCTGCAGAATGCAGCACACATGGAAATAGGTAAAACGAGGAGAAATAAAAACATTTCTCCTCAATACGCCCCCGCTGGGGAGGCGTAACGTTTTGGCGCTGCCCCAGGTTTATGTGATTTTGTAAATCTGGGGCAGCATCAAAATTCATGGGTGTAGCATGGGAACACCCATGCAACGCCCATGGAACTCCTCCTTGATGCAGAGTAAGGCAACACAGTGACTTGCGCTGCTTTGTGTTACTCCATATCTATGAGGCCTTGCAAAGCCATGCAGGGTGACTTTGCTCCACCTCATAGGTATGGTTGAGACGCTTGCACCGTCGGAGCATCAAAAACAAGTGATGCTCTGGCGGTGCAAGCCTCTCATAAATAATCTCCAAAATATTTTGTACGTTTTTTTAGGTGTTTCACCATCAGGTAGCTATATATAAAATAATGGGCAGCTTAAATGAAAAATAAATTTAAAAAGTTGTTACTCTGGGAAATGTATTGTAGTACATTATAAAACCTCTATTAGATAATGCACTTCAGGGGTCTGTGTGTAATCAAAAAGCCACAGAATTAAATCTTGGCTGGTGCAGTGGAGAATAGTGACGTGTATTTTTAGTGCTACGAGATCACAGTCTGTGACAGAAAGCTCTGTGAATATGTAGATTTTAATAATACCAGAGCTATGTATTGCAATTTTGTTTTACATAACTGTCCCTTCAACACCTCCTTGGGGTACTAGGGCTGTTTAAATACAATTATGATTAAAAGCATGCACTTCACAGCCTAGTTGTTAACTCTTTGCACTACCACTTAAACTAAATCTTTGTCATCACAAAGCTTGGAGTGAATCAATCATTCAAAGCAAGAATTGGCTCCCAAGCACCCTTTACACTTGCAGATTAACTCACAAGCACATTTGCATTTCATTCAGGCAAGCAGGCACCCTGGCACAAAGGCTTTTCACAGCACAGGAGACTCAATTAATGAAACTTCAGCTGAAGCATTTTATCGATCGGAATTAACCGTTCCTGGTCGTTTGGCTTTTTTTCAAAACGAAGCACAAACGTTTTGGATTCCAGGCACAAGTGAGGCTGTGGAATGCGTGCCCTCCTTCCCAGGACTCCATGGCCCCCCTGGGGGTCGCGTCCCACAGATTGAAGACCTCAGACCTGTTGATACTCCATTATGTGAGAATGAAGAGTGCACACTTTGCTGCACAACAGTCCTGGAATTTGGTTTGCAAAATCTTCAATTTGATCACCTATCATTACTTTTCCAGATGTCTGCTTTGTTCTTCCCCAATTTCTTGGATTTTTAACTCTGCCGGAGGTGGTGTGAGGGTTTGAAGAGATTGCAATGTAGTTGGAAGAATGGAGAGGCGCGTTGATGTTTTTTTACTGTACCATTTTAAAATTTGTTTCCATGGGCTTTTGCTTTTAGCTTTAGCTTCTTCCTCTTCCTTTGTACCATTTTGTTAAGAGCAAGTGGTGTCTCCATGATGGACATGTAAGACTTTCTTGGTTCTTCTATTGTGTCTCCTGTGCAAATACGATAATTTGACTGAGCCACTGTCTTTTACGTAGAGGATTCTACCTTGAAGGTGGTTATTCGACATGCAGGAACTGGTTCCTGGCTGACGTAATGGGTGTTTGCCAGATTTTGCCGACAATCCTCTATGATGCCATTTATGACCTTTGGGACTTCCAGCAAGGGTGGGGGACAACTATGATTTTCTAGTATCCCTTGGATGGTGTGTGTTCTTAGATTTTTCTTTACAACATCTTAAACCTGTAGTCGATTTTCACTATGGAAGAAATAATTGCTTGGTGAGCTCCAATTGGATGTCAAGTTATGAGGACTGCGTCGTGATCGCATCTGTGATAATATCCAAAGTTTTGCACATGACCTTCATGATACTCAGTATAGGTTGGTCCATTGAGTACTCATTTGATCCATGGGTTGATCACCTGTCTCATAGATTGCCTGTAGTTTTTTGTTTTTGTCGCACAAATCATAATCGTCGGATGTTATTCTTCCCAGCTGGAAATCAACCCTGTGGCTACCTGGGTTTTCATGTGTGGGAGACTCTGCATTGAGTGGAATAGATTAATCCCGGCACTGTAAATCAGTGGTAAAGAATTCGTATTTGGCTGTGAGATTTGGGGAGAATAGAATTTACAATGGGGACGATTTCGTGGATGTTGAGTTTATGCATTATCCATAGCGTTTGAGTCAGAAGTCGAACCTGCGGGGTTAACTTGGCCAGATGGTAATGCAACAAAAGGCTCTGCGAAGGAGGAGGGCTATGGTAGGCAATGGGCTTCAGTCCTCTGAAATCGCCCCTGATATTTGGAATTCTGGGAACATTGGTAGCACTGATGCTCGCAGTGCTAATTATTTCTTTTCCAATTAGAGCAATTAACGCAGTACTCTTTTTTCTTTCCCAGTTGTCCTGTTTTCCCACCTATTTCCTATTTCCTGTTGTTGCCTGCTGTTCCAGTCAATCCTGTTTGCACCTAATAGTGCTTTTGAGACCTCAAAACAGCACAACCCCGATTCTTGGGGTCCCCTGGGCATGCGTGGCTGCTTCCTCTCTCACGTTAGCTTTAGTACAAGCTCTTCTTCGTGGGTTTCCTGGTTTCCTTTGTGAGAGAGGACAAGGAGAATAGAATGGATGGATTGGAGTGATGCGAGGATGGGGAGAGCCATGGTGTGCAAGCCCCACAAGTTCCTATGCAGGCCGCCTCTGCCCACCTCGGCCCTCAACCCTGCAGTGCTGCATCTAACGCGCAAGAGACACACAATTGATGGACGGAATGCAGAACAAATCAAAACATTCACCCCCAGTCAAGAGATCTGGGTTAAATCCATCATTCTTTTTCTCACCATGCCACCCCAGTTTAGACCTGGCCATATACAAATCAGTCTTGACCCTGTGCCTCATGGGAACAGTCCAGCCCGAACTGCCAAGCCAGGTCCTCCCTGTACCGGAAACAAGCATCCTAGGACCGGTTTAAGAAACACTAAAGCTAGGTAGCAATTATTGATCTAGTTTGTCCGGAAGCTGGAAATAACCATTTTCCCACACACATAATAGACTCCTGTAATAACAGTTTCTTTTACTGAAAGAAAATTGATTACCTGTAAATTAGAAACTTTTTAAACAATCACTTCAGCCCACCATTTACGGTCTCTGCACCTGCTCTTTCTGTCTCACTAAACACAAGTCTGCCTTCTTCTGTAAATCCAGATTAAGTTTTCAATGCATTGCCAATCTTATCATTTTCTCTTCCTTTTCACAATGCACTTTACTCAATTCTTTAGCCCCTCTCAGTCTCTGTCCATCTTTCATCCAATTCCTCCTTAAAATATTTTTCAGCCCTATTCCATTTACACAAGGTTTTAGAGTTAAGCAGGTTAGTTACATTAATTGGTGTGATAAGCTTTCAATTATGTTTCACCTTCTTCACAGACTTGGCTCCAGCATTCGGATTTAAAGATTTAAACTTAGGCACATCATCTAAAAGCAATTCAAAATTTGAAAAATAATGTTCAAATCAACCTTGTTGTTAAAACACACTCATAATTATACTACAGTACAGTAAATACTTAAGGGGTAAGTGATGGTATGTCACACCAGCTGCAGTTGATGCTGGTAAATATGTGCACACAAAGCAATTTCTTGCACTTATAACTTTGGAAGCCTCAACAGTCTAAAGACCACGCTGTCAGAGAAATTTCCCTTGGAACAATCCTTGTGTAATATCTTCATGTTAAATCTTTGTTGCTCCTCTAAATAGGCTATATCAAGTTTAGTTCCAGTTGAATCGTGTTCAACAGAAGAGTTAAGACTCACTAGTAAACCAATCATTAGTGTGACTATGGCAAATACCACTACTGCTATGAGAGCTCTACAACTTTTGGGTGTTCTTGACACAATGATTTCTTTCTAGTCAGATCTAAAAGAAAAAGAGCAATCCAAAAAACCTACTCACTTATTTTACTGTGCAACTCAGCAAAACATTCAGTTCGTTTTCAGTGCCACTCTGTTAGTTCAGTTGATTTTAGTATTAGAAACTTGCAATCTTCATCTGGATACTTTAAAAGGGACCAAAATCCTGCTCTTCTACTGGACCCTATGGGCTCCTAACATCTTCACTGGATACTCAGGATACAAAACATAAAACCTCAACCTCTGGACTTATGCTGCTAGTGTTCAGTGATCAAGGATATCAATAATTCGTCATTGTTGTAGGCCTCACTATACATGGGGGGAGGGGTTCACAAAACACTTTGATTATGCTCAGTTACGTGTGCTCTCAGATCAGGCTCGCTTTCAGCAATGTATGTCCATTCAGGAGCGGAGTATCTTTGATTGGGCGCCCTTTGTTGCTTTGCTCTTCTGACTTCTATCTGCTCAATATCACTGGCACTTTGTTCGGCTGGCTCTATTTCTTCTAAGTTTGTTTTCGGGTTGCATTCTTCTGACACAATAGCTCTCAGTTTCTTCCACCTTTCTCACCTTTGCTGTCCACCGGCCGAAATGCTTGCACTATCTTCCAGTTCGGGATGCACACTTGTTTTCAGCTGCTTGGTTTACTGTGGTTACTCTTGGTGCATTCTTGACATGCTATGCACTTGTCATGACTTGACTTTGTGACCCACATGTTCAGCCTTCTCCCTCTAAATGTTTATTCTGTGCTGGAGTTTTACTCTGTGAGTCAGTGGTTGTTGTCACCACTTCTTCACAAGCTTGTCTCACACTCTTCGTGTGGGAAGCATGAATCAAGTTAGCCACACCCTGCACTTCACAGCAGTGTTCATCACAAGAATGACCTGGGAAGGTCCTCCCTAACCCCCGGTGGGTAACTCCGCTCCACCAACGGAGTTTGCGGATTCCTGCCTACTTCGCGCTCCCTTCCAAACGCGGAGTTTAGGCAAAAAACCCCCTCCGTGGCGGAGCGGAGTTAGCCAGCCCCTCCACCCTCCCAAAAAGAAGGCACTTACCTGCGTGGCTGCCTCCTCCTCTGCCTGGCCGCTCTCCTTCCTGCTCCTCGCCATCCTTCTCCTATGAAAAAACACTACGTTGTGCGTCTTGCGCATACGCACGCGCAAGACGCACAACGTAGTGTTTTTTCATAGGAGAAGGCCAGGCAGAGGAGGAGGCAGACACAAAGGTAAGTGCCTTCTTTTTCAATTTTTTATTAATTTGGGAGGGGGAGCGAGCGTATTTCCACAGAGTTTTTTTCAAACTCCATGGAAATACGCGTAGAGGCACTACGCCTGCTACGCTCAGGCTTAGTCCTCGCCAGTAGGGCTCCAAGCACATTTTCTTATGTATTTCTTCACCAGGACCCAGTCTCCTGGACTTAAGTTAAAGCATTGTTCTGATCATGGAAGCATGTTCGCCAAATAAGCCTGGTGAGAGACAACACGCACCACATCAGCCAGTCCTTTGCACTAGTCCAGAATCATATTGTCTGTTATATTCACAAGCGTTGCTGCAGGTGCTGAAAGTAGTCTCATGGCTCTCCCCTTCAGGATTTCTTGGGGGCAGAGTCCACTCCTACAGCCTAAAGTAGTTTGGAGGCTCATCAGAGTCAGGGGAAGGGCATCTGGCCATTTCAGAAAAGTAGACGCACACACATTGGGCAATCGAGAATTTAGAGTGCTGTTGATCTGTTCCACAACTCCAGATGCTTCTGGCCTGTAACTACAGTGAAATTTCTGTTCTCTCAACAACTTCATTACATCTTTTTTAAAGTGTGTCCACCAATCTGACTCCAGAGAACCCGGTAGGCCTCTCCTGGGATTCAATTCCCTCAGTAATAATTTGGCTAAACTAAGGCCATCGCACTTCTGTTCGGGTATGCTTCAACATAGCAGGAGAATAAACAGACTAGTACCAGGATAAAACGGAGTCCATTGCAGATTGGCATCTCTAGGAAGTCCGTCTGCATTTGGTTAAAGGGACCACCTGATCTTCCTATGTGACTCATGGTCACAACTGTCCTCCTGCCTGCATTTAACTGCTGGCAAGGAACACATCTCTGACACAAACTCTCGGTAATGACACAGAGATGGGGATTATACCAGTAGTTCTTGAAGAGACTGATCATGGCATCTCTTCCAATGTGGATAGGACCATGGAAATGCCTGGCCATAGGTGGAAGCATAGCAGTGGGAAAAACAGGTCTCCCATCTGTTGAAACCCAACCCTCATGCTGATTCTTTACACATCCAGTCCTCACCCACTTATCCTTCTCAGTTTTTCAGTTCTTCCCAAGAGTTTATTATGCTCAATAACATGTTTGGAAAAGAGTCTTTTTCAGATTCACATGGGTCTTCTTGATTGAATATACAGGACTCAGAAGTTCTGTACATTCAATCAAGTGCAGTACCTTGCCATTTCATCCATATAGTGGTTTCCAGCAGTAAACAAAATCCCTTCTGATCCTGTGTACTGCGTTTTTGAGAACAGACACTTCTCCAGGCAATTCCAATGCTTCCAACAAATCCATGACATATTTCCCATTTCGTATTGGGGAACCATGGAAAGCCAAGAAACCCCTATTTGACCATAGCTGTCCGAAATTCCATATGGACTGTCCCTATTGACTACCGGTATAAATAGTAACATTTAGATTAATGGAAACACAACATGTCCTGGTAAGGATGATCAACTCCGGCACCTGTGCAGAAGTTGCATTGATCAAATAGGCGGCATCCATGACACCTTCTAAGGTGAACACAGCTTAAGATGGTCTCAGAATTCCTTGTCCATCTTCTTAAACAAGAGCCCTATACAAACAAGGTAAAATCAGGCTCTTCAAAGGGGAATCTCGAATGCCATGTCTTGGCACACAATTCTGTAGCATCTAGACAGACATGGTTGATCAGATCATTATCTGAGTCACTCTCCGGGAGTAGCAGGACTTAAAACATTGCACCTCTTTAAATACACATTTCCTGCTGCCAAAGTCACATCAATATTTCGAATGTTAGCTGTTTGTCATGTGCTGTGTTCGAGTACGAGCCAACAAGACCTCATCTGAATGTGGAACCATTATGATAAGCGAGTATCCCAAAACAATTCCCTCACACCTACTCCAGCCACTGTCTTTAGGCATCTAAGGGGTTCAGCAGCCACTGGATCAAGTGTGGTAAAGAAGTAAGCCACTGGCCCTTTTGATTCTCTGTGGGTCTATGCCAATGTAGAAAACACGCATCCTTCACGCTCATGACAGTACAATGCAAAGTCTTTTTCTTAATCGGGCATTCCTAGTGCTGGTGCAAGGCAGAGTTTCTCTCTGAGCTCTAGGAAGGCACTCATGCATTCATTGTCCCAGGGTAACAGATCAGACACATTGTTGTTTGTAAGTCTCTGTAGAAGGTTTGCCACTAGGAAAAACGTTGGAAATCTACTAACATCAGTAGCCAACCATTTCCAGAAACATCCTGACATCTCTCTCTGTTGTAGGGATGTTAATTTTCAGAATTGTAGAGATGCGTTCTTGGAACATTTTCCTAGCTCCTTTCTCAGTGTGATGTCCCAGATACAGAACCTCCCTCTGACAGTACTGCACTTTTGTAGGGGACATCTTTTGCCTGTTCTCTGCCAAGTGATTCAATAATGCAGTTGTGCCTTGTCTGCAAACTACTTGCATTATTGTCACCACTAGTAGGTTGTGAATGTACTGGACCAGAACCAAATTGCATTACAACTGTAGGGTCTCCATATTTTTCTTCTGTAAAGGGATTAAAGAGTGAAAGCGTCTCTGTATACATCTTGTGGGACTTAGCTGGTACCACACCTGAGTTTTCTCTAAAATGTGGAATGCAATAAGAAACAGACTATCCTCATGTAAGGGAATGGAAAAGAATGCTTGACACAGATCTATGACCGAGAACCACTCGGCATCACATGGATTTGGAAATGTATAACAGTAGTATTTAGTACCACAGGACAACATGGAACAACAATTTGATTCACCTTTCACAGGTCTTGGGTTATCCTCCACTTCTTGTTTGGTTTCTACAACCTCATCACAGGTTGGTTGCAGATACTCGCATACACTTCTTTTAAGATGCCCTGCCCTATTATAGATTCAGTGACATGGGTAATTCCAGCCACCGCCTCAGGAGTGAAGTTGTATTGGGGCGTTCTGGGATTCTCTGCATTAGGCTTCAAGTGATTCTCACTGGTTTGACATTTTTAATCATACCAATATCTATTCCTATAAAATTCCAGACTTCCTCTTTCACTGCGCATCTTAAGTCTAGAGGTAAGTCTTCTCTTGTTATGGCTGGAAACAACCCCACTGCAGCTTCTCCTGATGTTAATTTGAAGTCTGGATCCTCATTGTGCCACTGGATTCAAGCTAGCCTGGCTGAAGAAGGGTGACATACCCTGAAACCGGTCCCAGAATGCTTGTGTCCGGTCCAGGGAGGACCTGGCCTGGCAGTTCCGTCCATCATTTGTTTGCTGTAACACTTTTCGCCCTAAGTGGGATGGGTATGCCCAGACGTGGGTCCCTTGCTCATTGTGCCACTGTATTCAAGCTAGCCTGGCTGAAGAAGGGTGACATACCCTGAAACCGGTCCCAGAATGCTTGTTTCCGGTCCAGGGAGGACCTGGCCTGGCAGTTCGGTCTGGACTGTTCCCATGGGGCACAGGGTCAAGACTGATTTGCATATGGCTGGGTCCAAACTGGGGTGGCGTAGTGGGCAAAAGAACAATGGATTTTACCCAGATCTTTTGACTGGGGGAGAATGTTTGCATTGTCAGCATTCCGTCCATCATTTGTTTGCTGTAACACTTTTCGCCCTAAGTGGGATGGGTATGCCCAGACGTGGGTCCCTTGCTCACTGTGCCACTGGATTCAAGCTACCCTGGCTGAAGAAGGGTGACACCCTGAAACCGGTCCCAGAATGCTTGTTTCCGGTCCAGGGAGGACCTGGCCTGGCAGTTCGGTCTGGACTGTTCCCATGGGGCACAGGGTCAAGACTGATTTGCATATGGCTGGGTCCAAACTGGGGTGGCGTAGTGGGCAAAAGAAAGATGGATTTAACCCAGATCTTTTGACTGGGGGAGAATGTTTGCATTGTCAGCATTCCATCCATCATTTGTTTGCTGTAACAACAATTTGATTCACCTTTCACAGGTCTTGGGTTATCCTCCACTTCTTGTTTGGTTTCTACAACCTCATCACAGGTTGGTTGCAGATACTCTCATACACTTCTTTTAAGATGCCCTGCCCTATTATAGATTCAGTGACATGGGTAATTCCAGCCAACGCCTCAGGAGTGAAGTTGTATTGGGGCGTTCTGGGATTCTCTGCATTAGGCTTCAAGTGATTCTCACTGGTTTGACATTTTTAATCATACCAATATCTATTCCTATAAAATTCCAGACTTCCTCTTTCACTGCGCATCTTAAGTCTAGAGGTAAGTCTTCTCTTGTTAGGGCTGGAAACAACCCCACTGCAGCTTCTCCTAATGTTAATTTGAAGTCTGGATCCTCATTGTGTGTTTGAAGTTCCACACTATCCAGAGTGCAATAGATCATGCAATTTATTTGCAGAATAAATCCCTGCCCAACAGATTGACTGGACCTGTGTGACATATTACAAACATTGATTCTCTTCGAAAGTCCCTATTATTACAGGGACCTTAGCTGAAACTGGATTTGTACTTTGCTGGTTTGAAATGCCTACCACTTGTTTTCACAAGAGGGGTAGGTTTAGGACCTCTACCATGCTGACAATGGAGTGAGTAACTCTAGTATCCATCAAGAATGACACGGGATAGCCATTCATCTCTCAATCCACATATTGTCCACTCTGGTCTACCTCTAGAACTGTGCCAAATATGCAATCCTCTTCTCCTCTCAGGCACCATCATTGTGATTGATCAGGGTCAAGTCCAATGGGGATTATCGGCACTCATTAAAGGGTTCTCTTGAACCTTTGGTTTTGGATACATATTATACCTTTCTGTTGACCATGTTTTGCTGTGTCATAGGAGCTTGGGGCATGTTAGCATTATATGACCTTTAAGTTGAATATTCTGCATTGCCAGCACATTCATATTTGTCATTTGAACGTCATTTCGCATTTGATTTGAGTTCATTCTACATTCTCGTTTCCAGTGGCCCACCTTATTACAAATTTGACAAGAAGTAGTCTTCTTCAACATGTTTATTATGTCCATCCCTGCATTCTGATCAACAAACAATCTTCGGCCTCTGCCTCGCGGACCAAAATTCCCTGTCCGTGCCATCTGACCACCGCCTTGAAAACCAAATCCTTGCATTTCTGTACTTATACCAGGAGCAGAATTAAACCCTGAATCCTCCACATTCGGACCATTCTGACATCTTCTCTGCGCCAATTTAGCCTGTGCCAAATTGAACTTCTCCATAATCTTCTTCTGCTTCGCCTCCAAATTGTCAATACAATATTTCTCATAATGGAGGATCCCATCCAGGGGCTTTGATTGCCAACTAATCAGAATCTGCTGTATGTGGGGGCTACTCTCTGGACACAAACCAACCAACTGGCTTGGCAGTTCGGGCTGGACTGTTCCCATGAGGCACAGGGTCAGACTGATTTGCATATGGCCATGTCTGAACTGGGGTGGTGGAGTGAGCTAAAGAATGATGATGGATTAAACCCAGATCAGTTGACTGGGGGTGAGTGTTTGATTGGCTCAAACGTTCCGTCCATCATCCCCTTTGTATCGCTTTGTTCGCCCTAAGTTGGCGGGGGTATGCCCAGACGTGGGTCCCTTGCTCACTTTGCCACTGGATTCAAGCAAGCCTGGCTGATGACGGCTGGAATGCCAGAAACCGGTCCTAGGATGCTTGTTTCCGGTCCAGGGAAGACATGGCTTGGCAGTTCGGGCTGGACTGTTCCCATGAGGCACAGGGTCAGACTGATTTGCATATGGCCATGTCTGAACTGGGGTGGTGGAGTGAGCTAAAGAATGATGATGGATTAAACCCAGATCAGTTGACCGAAGGTGAGTGTTTGATTGGCTCAAACGTTCCGTCCATCATCCCCTTTTGTATCGCTTTGTTCGCCCTAAGTTGGCGGGGGTATGCCCAGACGTGGGTCCCTTGCTCACTTTGCCACTGGATTCAAGCAAGCCTGGCTGATGACGGCTGGAATGCCAGAAACCGGTCCTAGGATGCTTGTTTCCGGTCCAGGGAAGACATGGCTTGGCAGTTCGGGCTGGACTGTTCCCATGAGGCACAGGGTCAGACTGATTTGCATATGGCCATGTCTGAACTGGGGTGGTGGGAGTGAGCTAAAGAATGATGATGGATTAAACCCAGATCAGTTGACTGGGGGTGAGTGTTTGATTGGCTCAAACGTTCCGTCCATCATCCCCTTTTGTATCGCTTTGTTCGCCCTAAGTTGGCGGGGGTATGCCCAGACGTGGGTCCCTTGCTCACTTTGCCACTGGATTCAAGCAAGCCTGGCTGATGACGGCTGGAATGCCAGAAACTGGTCCTAGGATGCTTGTTTCCGGTCCAGGGAAGACATGGCTTGGCAGTTCGGGCTGGACTGTTCCCATGAGGCACAGGGTCAGACTGATTTGCATATGGCCATGTCTGAACTGGGGTGGTGGAGTGAGCTAAAGAATGATGATGGATTAAACCCAGATCAGTTGACTGGGGGTGAGTGTTTGATTGGCTCAAACGTTCCGTCCATCATCCCCTTTTGTATCGCTTTGTTCGCCCTAAGTTGGTGGGGGTATGCCCAGACGTGGGTCCCTTGCTCACTTTGCCACTGGATTCAAGCAAGCCTGGCTGATGACGGCTGGAATGCCAGAAACCGGTCCTAGGATGCTTGTTTCCGGTCCAGGGAAGACATGGCTTGGCAGTTCGGGCTGGACTGTTCCCATGAGGCACAGGGTCAGACTGATTTGCATATGGCCATGTCTGAACTGGGGTGGTGGAGTGAGCTAAAGAATGATGATGGATTAAACCCAGATCAGTTGACTGGGGGTGAGTGTTTGATTGGCTCAAACATTCTGTCCATCATCCCCTTTTGTATCGCTTTGTTCGCCCTAAGTTGGCGGGGGTATGCCCAGACGTGGGTCCCTTGCTCACTTTGCCACTGGATTCAAGCAAGCCTGGCTGATGACGGCTGGAATGCCAGAAACCGGTCCTAGGATGCTTGTTTCCGGTCCAGGGAAGACATGGCTTGGCAGTTCGGGCTGGACTGTTCCCATGAGGCACAGGGTCAGACTGATTTGCATATGGCCATGTCTGAACTGGGGTGGTGGAGTGAGCTAAAGAATGATGATGGATTAAACCCAGATCAGTTGACTGGGGGTGAGTGTTTGATTGGCTCAAACGTTCCGTCCATCATCCCCTTTGTATCGCTTTGTTCGCCCCTAAGTTGGCGGGGGTATGCCCAGACGTGGGTCCCTTGCTCACTTTGCCACTGGATTCAAGCAAGCCTGGCTGATGACGGCTGGAATGCCAGAAACCGGTCCTAGGATGCTTGTTTCCGGTCCAGGGAAGACATGGCTTGGCAGTTCGGGCTGGACTGTTCCCATGAGGCACAGGGTCAGACTGATTTGCATATGGCCATGTCTGAACTGGGGTGGTGGAGTGAGCTAAAGAATGATGATGGATTAAACCCAGATCAGTTGACTGGGGGTGAGTGTTTGATTGGCTCAAACGTTCCGTCCATCATCCCCTTTTGTATCACAAACCAAGAATAAACTGTGACAAAAACCCACTGACGTAAAGCCCACAAGGTCCGTTTCCATTTTGCGTAGGCCATGACACCATCTTAGGTAACAAGTGTCCCCATATTCCCACTTTTATGCAGAATCATTGTCATGTCTGCCACTGTTGCAGATGTCATCTTACTTCATCTTTCTAAGAACTGTGAAAGTGTCAAATCATTCAGCTGAATGGAACAGATGTAACACCTGATGTTGACATCAGTTCTGGGACAAGTGTCTACTTATCATCATGTCAAGGTCAAATAGGAACAAATACAGACATATAGCCAAAATAGTGTAGTCTGAATTGATGCCCTTTCACCTTATATGTTCATAAGGATACATCTGGGACGTAAACCTTGATGCACATAATTTATACCTGATAGCTATAGAGGAGAGGGGCTGTGGCCTTCCCCCTCGGCCGTCACCTACCCAGCCGGACTTTGGACAGACTCTCCCTCGTCTCTCCACCCTATTTCCCTCCTACCCCTTTACCCTACCCCCTCTCCCTTCTAAGCTCCATTTATCTCGTCTTTACGCTCTTGAAATGTTTTTCTAGTAACTGATGTAACTGGTAACTGATGTAATTTTGTAACTTTGTGGAACCCTATGTAAAGCGCTCTGATACCTCCGGGTCTAGCCAGCGCTATATAAAACTCAAATAAATAAATAAATAAATAAATGTCAGACATTCCTAAACTTATGCCAGAAATTCCAATCTCAGATACGATTTAGTATATAAAGACTGTCACTCAACCACTTGGGGGGGAGAGGTCCTCTGCCCAGCTTATCGCATGTGATTCTGCCAGAAACGGTTTAACCTACTGCCAGCACACTTGAAGATGCTGCATCTCGCCTGATGCTGATAATGCCAAGTCCTGGAGGAAGCCTGCTACCGCAGCATGTATTTGCCCTTATCAAGGAACACTGCCTTCACGCCTCCGCTAATAATGACAGCTCTTGCTGTCAACAAGGTATGCAGTGCATTGCTTCTCCTTAAGAAACTCTAGACTGCATGTTGTTCTACTGTCCATGCTCCTAGTGTAGCGCATAGAAGTTGGTTGTAGGATGTTAGGTTTTATATGACATTTTTAACCATGTTAGAAATGTTTGTTTTATTCTCGTTGTTCATAACTTGCCTTCTTTCTGTTTTTATGATATCCTGTGAAGTTATTTTAGATGTGCTGAGAAGCAGGTTCGCCCTGTTGTAATAAATGCTTTTAGTTAAAAGTGTCTGTTCTTTTTAGAGCAATGTGTGTGATATTGTGAGTAACAAAATAGATTTGTTTCTGTTACCACACTGCCCCATATCCTGTTGTGGGGATTGTTAGTAATCCAAAGGCAATAACTCTACTTTAACAATGTATTGGGTGGAGTTCTGTGGGACTACAGTAACCTGTCTTTCACATTCAGAGCTGGTGCATTGAGCCAAGTTCACCTGTGTCATCCGTGGGTGGGGAAGCAAACCTTGTAGAACTATGCTAAAGTTGTAGTTTACACAACAGTTGATGCCCAACGTGGAGCCCGTGTCTTACGGTTACACCTTAAGTAGTTCTTTCACTATTCACACACACGTTAACCATTATTACATCATTTCGGAGACATCTGTAGTAATCATGGTTACATCCAAATAGGGATTAGGAAACGCCTTTTTCTGTGGGTTTGTCAAGCTTGACTTTTAAAAGGTTATTCCCCATTCTGCTGTTTTTTAATTCTTTGATTCCAATTTCAATTGAATCTGTTCACTATGGCAGCACCTATTGTGATAGAGGCCTGTTACAACAAGCAGTCACCCAGCATCTCAAAGCTCGAGGTGTCCCTGATGAAGAGGGGGCAGTTATTTTTGTAATAGCTGCACATGTTGCGTATGCCTTTGAGACAGTTTACTCATGTGTGGATTTCGAGCCTATCGATGCTGCCTCAGGGCAGTTTCTTGCCTAAAACGTGGTAGACCCGCTGGCACACTATAAGGCTTACCAAGATTTGCAAATTCCCTTGACTTACCAGGAACACCCGAACTGATTTGCTGGCCAATGACCACATACACACACAAATGTTCATTTGGGTCCCTTGAGTAACGAATGGGCTACATGGCCATTCTTGGCTAGCTATACGTCCATTCCTTGCCTCGACAACCTAACACTCGCTGAGATTATTGGGGTTTTAAGGAGCCTAATACAGGAGACTTGTACAGTTCGTACAACATATTTTGAGCTCCAGACTTGCTCTCGCAGTGGGACCAGCTTATGCGGCACAAGTACAAACCACAGATTATTAAAGCTATCATGGGAAAGGCGCCCACGAAGTAGGACAAAATGGCCTTCTGGGTTACTTGCAAAACCAACCAGTTAGAAGCAGTGTATCCAGTGCTTAATTTGAGACAGTGGTTTCCGGTGCTCGGCCCTGGCACTTAATTGCCAACATCGGCACTTATGAGAGCTGCCACATGGTGGCTCTGTTTTTGTGCAATTTAAAGATGAGTAGAACAACAGTTGTTTATTAATTCAATATACATAAAAAAAACTTAAACCTGCCACCCAAGCCATTCTTATAGCTTTGGGGGCCTCAAACCATCTGAATTGCCGCACTTGTAGCAGTGTGATGGTTAGTAGTTGTGTAAGTACTGTCATTGGCAGTGCTGGCAGTGGCAATGTGTGGTGCAAGAGGCGGTGGCCTCCTGACGAGGGCCCCGGCACTTATTGTTTTTACAAATTAAGCACTGAGTGTATCCGTACACCAAACTCCAAGACAAGCATAGAATATTGACTATGCGTTTTCCTCTTTGGATGCTGCCTCCTGTAGAGGAGTGTAACATCTGGGGAAGCATCTTTGCATGCTTTTACACCCACAAACATGGCACGCCTTCATTGGCGGTTCTCCCTGATGTGCTTAAGCAGGTAGAGAATGAGCACAGAGAGGTACTAGATCTGGACTTAGGTTTGAAGCTAATGGGGAACTACGCTACATTTTCCTGTATCATCCTAAGCAAGTTAAGGGAAAATCTTCGGTTCTGGCTATGTGTCAGAGACTGAAAGGTGCTTCAGTTCAAGATCGAGAAGAGGTACTACCGAAAATATTTGTGGAAATTTATACCTCTGTGGTTCATGATACCTTAGGTCATCGAGCAGTTATGCCACATTTACAACCTAAAAGAGACGCTGAGGGTTCAGTTAAGGAGAAATCTGCAACGGAAGAGAAGAAGAAACAGAGGGAAAAAGAGAAAAGACAGATTGGATTGCCCACTTCTCAGGAATCCGGTAGGAGTGGTTACAACTCAAGGGACTGTGAAAAAATGTAAAAAACCTGAACGGTTTCAGTGTTCTGATAGCCGATCTTCATGTTCTTTTCAGGACACTGACAGTAAACGAACAGAGAGGGAGAGACGAAGGAGGAGTACAGTAGGAAAAATGAAGCAGGACGCGAGACTGGCGTCAGCGTAAAAAGAAAGGATAAAGGATTATACTCCTAAACTCCATTAATGAAAAAGAAAGTAGCAAGACTTTCTGATTAACATGCCAGTACAGCTATGAGTCCTCATGCAAAACAGGACTTGAGCAAGAGCACTTCTAGACACTAAAGTAGAAGTCACAATCAATCAATCAATCAGGCGTTTGTTAAGCGCGACTACTCACCCGTAAGGGTCTCAAGGCGCTGGGGGTGGGGGGGGGGTGCAGGTTCCAGTCCATCAAGGAGGGGGTCTGTCGAAGAGCCAGGTTTTGAGGTTTCTTGCGAAGATGGGAAGCGATGTTGTCTGTCGGAGGTGGAGCGGAAGGGCGTTCCAGGCTCTGGCCGCGCGGAAGGATAAGGAGCGGCCTCCCGATCTGGTCTTTCTGGTGCGGGGGACCACGGCATAGGAGAGCTGGGCTGATCGTAGGGTCCTTTGGGGTGCATGGAAATTGAGTCGGCTCTATTTACCTTGGATTTCCTTTGCCTCTTTGGCACTGGTCTCTGCCGCCACCGTCGCCGGAGTCATTTGGGGGAAAACGCCGGCCTCGTGAGAGGAGGCCGGTCTAGAACCACAACCCCCAGCAGCCCTTGCGGCACGCACGCCGCCCACGCCGGAAACAAGCACCAGGAGGCGCTTAAAAGGATCACAGGGCTCCCGCAGCGCGGGACACGCGCGTGCGAAGCCCGGGCGAAGGGCGGGCCCGTCCGAGGCCGAAGGAGGCTGGGCTGGGCCAGGTTATTAACATTTCTACATTGCCTTGATTCCAATTAGTGTGGACTTTAGAAGGTATTTGTGACATTAATACTGTTGGTACTGACATTGTATCAAGGAGGGGGGGATAAAATGAACAGGTTAAAATCCGGGAATGGGCAAGGGGTAGTGGGGACGTTGGACGCCTTTTTATTGAGGGCCGAATCGGCACTAATCCACGAAATTGAACTCACTGAGCATAGACTGTCCCTGGACCCACAAAACCCTCATAATCGACCTGCTCTAAGTGTCCCTACTTCACAAACGAGTTTGGAAGTCACCTCATCACAAATCAGTGTGTTACATTCCCAAGGCCTTGAAATTAATAACGCCTCTGATATAGCAGAAAAATCCGATATTTCGGTAAGACCAAATGTGGTCACACGGGGTCAAAAAGCTAAGATCAACCATGAGTAGCCTCGCTCCGCCGTCTAAGAAAAGTAAGGGGCAGGCGTCAAACAAAATAAACAAAGTTATCTTCTCCCTAAACCTTTAGGTCGTAGGAGTAAACCTGCTGACACAGAGCATAATCAGAGGGCTATTCAAGTGCTAGCTCCAGATGATGGGGTACCCTTGGCAGCATTACCTAGTCGGGAAAGGGAAGCTTTTCTGGAAAAACTGGAACTTGTGATTTCAGCTCATCTGAACCTGATACTGCACAAGCTAACTGAAATTGAGGCTAGGTTAGCGCATTTAGAAAGACCAGCTTCTAGCGCCTCCCTAACCCCTGTAGACTATGGACAAAACAGGGCTGAGGGTGCTGCTGCGAAAAGGGTTGTGCAGCAACCTGAACCCGCTGTAAGATCAGCGATTCGGGATGATCTGCCTCTCCTAAGGGTAGCATGTCCTCCTTCGAATGGCACTGAGACTCTACATCAGATAGAGGGTTTGTCTCATAGGAACGCCCAGACTGCATATGCCCCAAGAAGTGCCCGAGCTGATAAAGCAAGTAATAACCATGAGGAGAGACCCAGAGATGCAGGCACTACAGAGGGCCGGCCCTTCGTTCAAAGACCCCCCAGTGGTCCACACTCTAACCTGCACTTACCCCCAGAAGCAACCCCTTATATTGTAGTGTTGGCTAACGTTCCTTCATTACTGCCCGGTGACACTGAGCACTGGTCAACACTGAGGAGCAAATCTCTACACTTTTTGAATGCAAGGACAGGTATTAATAATAAATTGCTATTTTCTGAATTCAAGATGGCACGCAGGACTGGGTGGGTGGGGAAATCTAACAAGACACTCTCCGGAGATTGTATCACATTAACTTTTAGATCCCCAGGCTTGGTCAGAACAATATTAGAGAGGATGGATGATTACTCTGCAAATAAGAGGGGAATTTCCATTCTAC
Source organism: Calotriton arnoldi (assembly GCA_963921515.1). Lineage (NCBI taxonomy): Eukaryota > Metazoa > Chordata > Amphibia > Caudata > Salamandridae > Calotriton > Calotriton arnoldi. Next base: position 446,278 of record CAWUFW010007280.1, read on the forward strand.
CCTTGGGGTTTTACTATCAGCCACCTAGACCACGATGGCACACAATTGAAGACAACAGATGTGCATGGGCGAACCCGCATCCCCAGCCTCCCCCTTGGTTCCACCCAAATCGTTTTGAGGCTTTAAGCGGTCTTGCAGATATAGATTGACTAACATCAAATTTGAGAAAACCAGGGAAAAATGTTGTTTTAAATAATGCCCCAGAGATTGCCCCTAATAAAGTAGATAGTATAGTTGTTACCCCTTTTATATCAGACCATGAGAATTGCCTATATCCCCCCCCTGCACCGGCATAATGATAGTGCAGGAATTGTAGGGTTGGATTCAGATACTTCGCCCGCAGAGCTAGCCACGAGTAATACTGTTGGGGAGGTCCCAATGGTTGGGAATTCTAATACCCGCCCACTCAGGCTCATCTCATGGAACATTGCGGGCATTTCCTCAAAACTATCAGATGAGGCCTGGGTACAATATGTGAAGACGTTTGACATTATCTGTGCCCAGGAAACTTGGAGCAGGGATGATGTCACTATGGACGGATATTGCTCATTTAATGTCCAGGCAACTCCATCACCCGCTGGGAGGGCAAAGGGAGGCTTAGTGACTTTTATTTCCCTCCAATATGAGTCACTTAAGATAGAGAATATAACAGACTCTCCCTGGTACCAGCTTATTTTGATTTCTAACCTGATTGACGCCACACTATTATTGATCCATTGGTACTACAATATTTTTGACCCACAAAACTGTGGGGTTATTAACACCCTTAAAGAGGAAATTGATAAAGTTGCGGGGAGATTCTTCCCACTGTGCATAATTTGGGTGGGTGATTTTAACTGCACACTATGTCAGCACAGTATGCACAAAATGTGGGATTGTAGACACCGCAGATCAACCTTTGTCTCACTTTAAGCATACCCCACAGGGCGAAGCATTAAATACCATCATTGTAGTAAATGACTTATGTATGATGGATACTCTGGTCAGTATTCCTTCTGCCCAGCTTCCAACTTATCAGGGTGGTGGTAGAGCCAGCACAATTGATTTCATGTTGATATCTAATAAGTATGCATGTCTTGTAGATAGTTTTGTGGTTGAACCAAACCCTGCTAGCGACCATAATCCCCTTACTGCTTCCATGCATGTTATTGCACAGAAGGGTAGGGGTGATGATCTCCAATTAAAACATAATCGCAATCAGGGGGTTAGGATAAAGTGGAGCACAATAAATCCCTCAAAATTTGAGGAGGTCATTATCAAAGCAAATCTAAGTAAAATCATGACATGCCTAGCTTTTGACTCCCATCCAGATGCTATAATACAATGTTTTGAATCAATTTGTGAAGATGTGGCTAAAAACCTGATTAAATCAGTGAGGAGTTGGGATTCACCGGAAGTTAGATGGTTTAATGCTGAATGTTCTAAGGCGCAAAAAGATCTGAAGAAAGCTTTGCATGCAGTCCCCCGTGATAGGGTTTTGATCAAGACTGTTAGACAAACCTACAAAAGCGTGACTAAGCGTAGGAAGGATGAACTGAGAAGACTGGCCTGGGAAGATCTTGAAAGAGCTAGTGCCCTTAAGAACTCCAGGAGTTTTTGGGAAGTCATAAATCGTCCCCTTTTCTCCAATGACTCAAGGAGCATGGACTCGGTTATAATGGGTGAAGCTTGGGAGTCTCATTTTTTTAGTATATTTAACCCAAAGGGTGTCTCATCGCAAGGTCAAAGGGATGAGATAGTCATTAACACACAAACGGCATACCAACTAAGTTCATCCCTATCCTTAAGTGAGGTTGAGGACACCCTAGCAAAGGGCATTTCCTCGAAAGCCCCAGGTCCAGACGGGGTGCCCTTGGATTTATTCAAAAGCAATCCTCAACTATGGGGCCCTCTGGTGCTAAATGTTTTTAAAGCAGGGATAGTGGGTCGCATTCCATTATCATGGAGAAATGCAGTGGTAGTCCCGATTTTTAAAAAAGGTAACAGGGAGGGGCGTGTCCAAGATGGCGGCCGAGTAGGACGTGCCTACTTGCCGCTCCTGCCCGTTTCCCGGGCCTAACCTACATAGCTTCTACCAGCGCAACCCTTCTGGCAGTTTCGGACCCTGACTGGTCCTGAGACGGGTCCGGACATCTCCACGGTGCCTTTGGAGCGGAGCGACTGCCGGGCTCCCGGCTCCAGAGCCTGGACTGTGCTGCGCTGGTTATGCCCAGCGGTCATCCCGCTGAAGAGGGTTCGGCGGAGGCGGCGCTCGGCGCTGTGGATCGGGGGCGCTCCCGCTGCGACCTGCGGGCGTCCCCACTGAACACCGGCCGCTGATCGGGCACCTGTGGCTGGGTGCCCGGAGCACGACAGGCGCATCTCCCCCACAGAGACAAAATGGCGGCATGGACATAGGCCGGCTGGAGGAGTTGGACCACACCGGCTGAGGTGAGCCGCCGCCAAACGCGCTGCGCTGCCCTCCTGGGCACTGCCTGGCCCCCCCCATGGCCTCCTACCACCAGATCCCCGCGGCTGCATAAGGTCCGGAGCAATCCCCGAGAGACGCACCCCACCGAGTTCTGGAGTGGTGGCGGTGCTCTGACTGCTGCTTTCTGTTGGGCGGCGGCCCACTCTGCCGAGCCTCCGAGGTCTGTTGAGAGCGGCGCGAGCTCACTGCACCCGTCCGGGTGAACACACTGCGGCGCAATCACCTGCTGAGCGCACTCGGCCTGCTGGTCCTTCCCGCCCCGGCGCCCCGCACCCTTCACCTTTTGGGACCATCAGGAGACCCCCCCATCGCTTGCGCGGACGGCCCTCGCTGGGGTTTCCTGCGCTTGTGGACGAAGCCCACCCCTTGTGCTCTTGGGGGGGGGGGGGTGCTGGCCGCGGCGGCGGGGGTTTAGACTTCAAGAGGACGGTCCCGGCGAGACACCCGCCACAGGTTGATACACGGCCCGACGCCGTCACGCCCGAGAGGTACAGCGGGGGAGCACTGGCCACGTTGCGTGTGGGCCCCGGGGGAGACGGAGGCGGGCGCCTTGGACCTTCTTTCCCCCTCCTCTGGGCCCGAGATCCTCTCCTGGTCGCTGTTCCAGGAGGGAGGCGGCAACTGAGGAGCGCGTCTGGGACTTGGTGGCTCTGTTCCTGGATATTCCTTCGCTGTCCCCTGAGCGCCATCCCGAGGGGGCAATCCTGCGACACACCGGACACTGCAGCCCGGGCTGGCTGCGGGGCGCTCCCCGGCGCGTGACACGGCCCACACATCGCGTTCCCCAGGAAGGGGCACCCAGCGCGACTCCCTACAGTGCTGCTTAAGGGTCGGGGAGGCCCGCCTGCGGTGAAGGCCTGGAGGCCTCCGACGCGGCTCTCTCTACTACGTGCCAGCTTTCCGCGCGACCCCCTCATTGTGACCTGGGGACGGAGACCCCTGCAAATGGCGGGTGCCAGAGCTCGTAAGGACAGATCAGTTAAAGATTTGTTATTTAAAGTGGGGAGTAGCGGAACAGAGACGATGACCCATGCTGGAGGGGCTGCTGAACGGAGGGGGTCGGCGGAGCCTGACGGACCTGTCACTCGTAGTGTCCTGGAATCTCTCTTCGCGGCCCTCACCAGGGAATTTCATACTATGAAGAAGGACCTCACTACCGAAATTCGTGAGATGCGCAAAGACATTGACTCTGTGGGGGAGCGCGTGGACGACCTGGAGACCCAGACGACGGCCAGAGACGAAGAGGTTTCCCAGCTCCAACAAGAGGTACTCAGGCTGCATGATCAACATCTGGATCTCCAGTCCCACGCGGAGGACCTGGAGAACCGCTCTCGTCGAAATAATATACGGATCCGGGCGGTACCTCAGGGAGCAGAGGGGCAGGACATCGAGGCCTTCGTCGTGGACCTGTTCCGCCACATCCAGGGAGGCCCCCCAGAACAGGAGATCCGACTGGACCGGACCCATCGGGTAGGCCTCAAAAGAGCCCAGACGGCCCCTCCACCCGATATCCTGACGTGTGTCCACGACTTCAAGCTTAAGGAGTGTATTCTTCGTGAGGCACGGTCTAATCACCCCATCGAATTTCGCTCCTGTAGGCCTCTCCTCTTTCAAGACTTAGCGGCCTCCACTCTACAGAAAAGACGTGACTTCCGGCCCGTCACAACATTTCTTCGATCCAAAGACATCGCCTACTCCTGGGGGCATCCATTCAGGCTCATTTTCAAATGGGAAGGCAGGCTCCGCCAAATACGTTCTCTGGATGAAGCGACATCCCTTCTGCACCTGCCTGAGACCGACCATGCTGAACCGATGAGACCTGCTGCGGCCGCCCGCCGAGGGGACAGCGGCCGGTGGCAGAGAGTCGGCGGCTCGCCGCTTGGCTCTCGTCCCGACCCAGATGTGATCGCCAAAGAACGCTCAGCAGTCCTTCAATCCTTGTCCGAAGACTCCAACACTGCAGACTGACCTGTCAACCTTGAGGTGCCGATTTTTGTCTCATTGTAGGGTCACACTGGCTGTTATGGCCGGGTCCGGGGCGGGGGGGGGCGGCGGGAGCCCCTGCTATCCATCCCACGTCTCACCACAGGCGTACCGCCTGGGACATTTGTGAACTTTACTGGAATGTTTCTTCCATTATGTTTGTTGTATGGGGTTTTTCTTTTGGGTTACCTCCTCCTCCTCCAGTGTTCATCAGGGGCGATGTTCTCTTACTACATCTCAGTCACTCTTATTACAGAAATAGTACTGCTGGCTATAGCATATCTGCGTTCTTATTCCCATGACTCCTGACCTCCTCGTTGTGTCCCTCAATGTGAAGGGCCTAAACAACCCCACCAAACACCGAGCCCTCCTGTCCTATTTGGAGCGTTCAGATGCCCATATATGCCTCCTCCAGGAGACGCACCTGCTCCCTGCTGACACCCACCGACTGCGTTCAAAAGCATTCCCTCACCAGATGTTTTCATCAACCACCTCCAAAACCGCTGGGGTAGCCATTCTGGTGTCTTCTAAGTTCCCGGGGCGGGTCGGCAGCAAGCAGGCCGAAATTAAAGGGAGATTCCTGGCTTACACTTTCACCTTAGAAGCACACACGTTCTCCGTAGCCTCGGTATATGTCCCCAACACCGGACAGGAGGGCTTCATTAAGACAGTAACTCAGGAACTCACGAGCCTATCAGATAAAATGGTCCTGCTGGGCGGGGATTTGAACATCGTGATGGACAGTGACTTGGACCGCTCGGGGCAGAGGTGGGGCCAAACGGGGACTTTGTCTAACGTAGGGAAGCGACTGCTGCTGGACGCTTGTCTGACCGACATATGGAGACTCCGACATGCCAACACTAGGGCTTACACGTTCTATTCCCACCCTCATAAAACATACAACAGAATTGACTATCTATTTACCTCCGACCCCCTAACGCGGCAGGTCTGGGACGTGGAGATTCTTCCATGCCCCCTGTCTGACCACTCTGCACTGCGGCTCTCGCTGACCATGCTTCCGCGACGCCCTACTCGTCGGTTCTGGCGTCCTCGGGAAACGATGCTTCAACGCCCTTCCGTGGTGCAACAGATTGAAGCGAGCATGGCCGACTATTTATCCATAAACGACAGCCCAGACGTATCTTTAACGACCCCATGGGAGGCAATGAAGGCGGTGATCCGAGGGGTCTTCATTAGCATTGCGGCGGCCGACAATAGAGACAGGCGGGAGAAAAGAGACCGCTTGATGAGTGAGATCACTGAATTGGAACGTATCCATCAGCGGACAGGCGCTCCTAGAGTTTGGAAACTTCTAAAGGCGACCCGGGCACAGCTAGCGGGGTTAGATGTTGACCGAGTCGAATATGCAGCGCTCCGCCTTAAACATTCTTTTTATGTGGGTGGGGATCGATGTGGGTGGCTCCTCGCAAACCGCCTTCGAGCGCAAAGACAAGCTCATAGAGTAGCTGCGGTACTAGATCCCAGTGGGGGAGAGAGCAGCGAGGACACTGACATTGTGGAGACCTTCCGACATTTCTACGGAACGCTGTACTCGGCTCAAACCCTGCCCGTACTTGACCCGACCCGATACCTCCAGGATGTGGCTACAGCCAAACTGCTGCCAGTTCAAGCAGCTGACCTAGAGGCCCCCATCCGCTTGGAGGAGGTCATTTCGGCAATTGCCCGCTTGAAGCTTAACAAATCGCCTGGTCCTGACGGGTTCACTTCCGGGTTTTATAAAAAGTTCTGTGGGATGTTGGCCCCGCTTCTAGTGCGTGTTTTTAACTCTGCTGGGTCGTCCTCCGCTTCATCCTTTCCATCTTCCATGTTAGAGGCCTTAATTACCGTAATCCCCAAACCAGGGAAAGATATTCGTCTCTGCGGCTCCTACCGCCCAATATCCCTACTCAACGTAGACCTAAAGATCTTTACCGGTATTTTAGCCGCTAGACTCTCCCGTCACCTCCCCGGCGACAATGCTCCGATAATACCAAACGACTTTTTCACCTAATGGACCACTCGGAGAGTTTCCCTGCGGAACGCATGATCCTATCGGTCGACGCTGAAAAAGCGTTTGACAGGGTCCATTGGCCGTACCTCCGGGCGACCCTTGTCCACTTTGGCATTCCGGACTGCTTCATTGATTGGATCTTTCAGAGTTACACAACTTCTACAGCTACGGTGCGGGTGAATGGGGTGGCATCGGCGGCCTTCCCTATTCGTAGGGGAACCAGGCAGGGGTGCCCGCTGTCGCCGCTCCTTTTCGCCCTCTATATGGAACCCCTAGCTCAAAGAGTCCGTGATGACCCGGCCATTAGGGGGGTGCACTTCGGGAAGTCGGAGCACAAACTTTGTCTATATGCGGATGATGTGGTGGCGACTCTGGAACATCCCCGGGAGTCCCTGCCAGCTTTTTTAGATGAACTGGGTCGGTTTGCTCTCGCCTCGGGCTTCCAGATTAACATGCATAAGTCGCAGGCCCTGAATCTTTCTCTAGAGCCCGAAACGTTGGAATATCTACAACATACTTTTCAGATCCAATGGGTCAGTGACGCTGTCACCTACCTAGGGCTTCGGGTAGCTCCCACCATATCTGCCACTAGGCAGTTGAACTACACAATACTTCTGAAACGAGTACGAGACTCCCTCCGCAAATGGAAACCGCATTCCCTCTCGTGGCTAGGCCGGATTGCGGCAGTAAAGATGGTGCTGCTTCCCCAGATTCTTTACCTTTTTCATACTCTTCTGCTGACGCCCCCCTCCGGAGTGCTTCGTGCCTTGCAGCGGGACATAGAGCGCTTTATCTGGCGGGACCAGAGAGCGCGGATGAGTCGCGATCTTACATATAGAGACCCGATAGAGGGGGGGGGGGGCTAGGTGTTCCCGATTTCTTGGCGTACTGGCGGGCGGCTCAGCTGAGAGCACTGGTGGAGTGGTCACGTTCAGAATCCGAGAAACATTGGCTATTTATGGATAGATCCCTGGCAGCCCAACCGCTCTGGGGAGTCCCCTTTCTCTCCCGCAAGGGGCGGCCTCGCAATCTGTACCTCTCCGAAGTGAACCGACCCATAATGTTAGCCTGGGATAGAACTGCGACCGCTAGGGGATTCACGACTTTCCCATCACCCATTACGCCCATCGTACAGAACCCAGATTTTACACCAGGCCTCGATTATGGGGAATTTCACCATTGGACGACTGATGCTACTCGCTCTATAGGACATTTCTTCGACCTCACTGGACCGCGCCCTTTCGTCGAGTTCCATACAGACCACGGCCTTCCCGAGACGGAGCGCTTCCGATACCTACAGATTCGACATTGGGTGTTACATGGGGACGTGAGGGGAGGCGCGGGGAGATTGCTTACACAGTTTGAGAAATGGTTAATCACAAGACATAGCGACGCACGCTTAATGTCAGACCTGTATAAATTCACTCAAAACACCTCTGACACCGGGAAATCCCCTGGTCAATTGCGTTGGGAGGGTGAGCTGGGCAGAGACCTCTCGCCGAAAGAATGGAGGGACATTTTCTATCGAGCCCGACGCACGGCCCGCAATGTTTCATCTATTGAAACAGCCACTAAACTGGCCACTTATTGGTACTTAACCCCAGTGAGGCTTCATCGGGGTAATTCCTCACGTAGTCCATTATGCTGGCGGGCTTGCGGCTCCCCAGGCACTCTCACACACTTACTTTGGGACTGCCCTTCCCTAGGGACATACTGGCAACAGATCCTGGATGAGGTTGACTCCCACTTTGATACCCAGGTGCCGAGATTCCCGGTGTACATCCTCCTCGGCCTGCCTAATGCCATCACCTTTCCGCTTACTTCTAGGAGAGGCAAACAAATAGCGCTCACCCTAGGAGCGGCAGTACAGAATGTTTTAACACACTGGGGCTCCACAACGGTCCCTACACGACTAGGTTGGCTGCATAAGTATGGTCCATCCTAGGGATGGAAAAGATCTCTCTCTCTCTATCCAATCCCGGGGCTTCCTTTCACGATCTGTGGGCCCCTTTCCTGGCGCTCTTGACATCCGAATTTATGGAGCTCACCTGTCCCAAATATCTCAGATTGTTAAGATTGGCGGACCCGCCGCCGATGACGGTCTCTAACACACCCACTACTTAGTAACATACGGAGCTTAATCCCCAAACAGGAATATCTCCCTTTCTTACCTGACAGGTTAGCTTTTGGTTGTCTGAGGAGGGGGGTGGGGGGAGGGGGGTTTCGGTTCTTATTTTGCTGTTGTTCCTGCCTGACATGCAAGATATTGACGTGCCGGGTTGCAACCCGATGATTGTGGAGCATCAGGGCTCTTTTGTTCTACTTGTGGATAAAAACAATGAAAGAAATTTAAACCTAATAAAATGGTAACAGGAATGCCCCCACATGCTATAGGCCGATCTCTTTAATTGACACCAATTGCAAGGTTATGGGGAGGGTAATCCTTGCACGTTTGGAGTCATGGTCCAATGCCTCTGGACTCATATCGAATACTCAATATGGCTTCAGAAGGGGGATGGGAAACAATGAACAGTGCCTCAACTTGTCCATGATTATGGGCAAGTACATGAGGGCCAGGGGGGGGGGTCGATCCACCTGGCCTTCATGGACTTGTCCAGCGCCTTCGACACAGTGAGCCGGGGGAAGTTGTGGACACTGATGGAAAATATGGGTTTCGAAGAACCCCTCATTACCCTGTTACGTAGGTTACATGCGTCTACCACCGTAGCCATTCGCTTTGGTCCTGGAGGGGAGAAAACAAGGCCCATTGCTTCAACCGAGGGGGTACGCCAGGGTTGTATTCTGGCCCCTTTTTTATTCCTAATATATACAAATGGTTTAGAATCATTCTTGTTAGAACAGCAATTGGACTTCCCAAGTATAGAAGGCAAAAGGGTTCCATTGCTGTCCTATGCAGACGATACAATTTTGATGACCTTAACGGCCAATAGCCTCCAAAAATGTTTGAATGCGTTTACTGAATTTATGATGGCATTGGACCTAAAGGTAAATTTTAGCAAATCATTTATTATGGTATGTGGCGCCAATCAAACAAAAACAAGAAAATTAATAGTAAAGGAAAAAATCATTGATAAGGTGCCAAATGTTACCTATCTGGGGAATGTTTTTAATAATAAATTAAATTGGGAACATCTAATTGTGGCTAGGATTCAACACACCAGCAGAATAATAGAGGGGCTTTTTCGCTTCGCCTGCAAGCTGAGACACAAGCCGGTAGCAGAAATGATAACTTTATATAAATCTAAATGCCTGTCAGTAGCTACCTTTGGGGCAGGAGTATGGGGGTACCATAAAAGCTCCCAGATTCAGATTTTAGAGAACACATTTTTGAAAAGATTATTGATGATTCCTAGCAGTTCTTCAACACTTTTTTGTCACTCTGAAGTGGGTCTGGATTATGTGAAAGATAGGATAAATATTGCCCCATTGATTTTATGGGGGAAAATCTGGACTTCGGAGGACTTATTATTCTCGAGGAGCATCCTCAGAGATTGTATGAATCTTGATAACGCAATGTCACTCCCCTGGCTTCGTTATGTTAAAGATATTTTTTATAAAATAGGCTTGGAAAATTATTATGATAATCCCGATGGTATCCCATTGAACATGAAACAGGTTATAAAAAATGCATTTCGCACTGAATTAAGTATGTCTAACCAGGATTATGGAATACCAGATCGTGTGTCTCTAAATCAACAGCAATTTTATTTGTCTTTTACTATGCATGTTCAATCGCGTTTCCTTATGACTAGATTCCGTCTTTGCACATTGCACTTTCTTGTGGCTTTTCCTAAACAGGCAGGTTGGTGTGAGAGACTAACCCCCTGTCCCTGTAACAATTTAGCCCACCAGAGCACAATGCACTTTATGCGGTTTTGCACACTTTATAAAGACCCAAGGGAACGTTTTATCAAGCCCGTTTTAAAGGAAATTCGACCCTGTTCTTATCAAGAGGGCTTTAATTATTTGTGGTCATTATCTACTGCTGCTATTTGCAGCGTTGTGCTTAACTTCATCAGAATTGCATTTTTAATCAGGAAACGCTATGAATCTTAAAATGAATTCAAGTTTTTAAGTGATTTTAGGGGTTTTTAATATTTTGTATCTTGTATAAATGTGTTGCAGAACAATAGGAAGTTTTTTTATTTAATGTATGTATGCAAACTTTTATGATTCAATCGAATCGAATAAAGTTATTTGAACTGAACTGAGTCGGCTGTTCAGGTATGCTGGTCCGGTGTCGTGGAGGGCCTTGTGTGCGTGGGTGAGCATCTTGAAGGTGACTCTGGCCTCGATAGGGAGCCAGTGGAGTGTGCGCAGGTGCTGGGAGATGTGGCAGTGTCTTGGCAGGTTGAGGACCAGTCTTGCGGCGGCGTTCTGGATGTTCTGTAGCTTGCGGGTGAGATTTTTGTTTATTCCGGCATAGAGTGCGTTGCCGTAGTCGAGTCTACTGGTGACCAGGGCATGAGTGACGGTCTTTCTGTGTTCGAGGGGGATCCATTTGAAGGTCTTACATAGGAGGCGGAGGGTGTGGAAGCAGGAGGACGAGATGGAGTTGATCTGGCGGTCCATTTTGAGCTCGGAGTCCAGGATGATTCCCAGGTTGCGTGCGTGGTCCAGGGGTGGGCGGGTTTCCGAGGGCGGGGGGCCACCGGGTGTAGTTCCAGGCGTCGGGGTTTGGGCCCATGGTGAGTACTTCTGTCTTGTTGATGTTTAGTTGTAGGCAGCTGTTTTTCATCCATTTGGCGACGGCTTCCATGCCTTCTCAAAAGTTGTCTGGCGGTGTTGGGTTCGTTGGATAGGGAGAGGATGAGTTGGGTGTCGTCTGCGTATGACACGATGTTGAGTCCGTAGATTCTGACGATGGGGGCGAGTGGAGCCATGTAGACGTTGAAGAACGTAGGGCTGAGGGAGGACCCCTGAGGGACTCCGCAGGTGGTTGGTGTAGGGTCCGAGAGGAAAGGGGGGAGTCTGACCCGCTGCGTTCTGCCAGAGAGGAAGGAGCGGATCCATTCGAGGGCCTTGTCCTGGATCCCTGCGTCGAGGAGTCTGCGTATTAGGGTGCGGTGAGAGACTGTGTCGCACGCCGCTGAGAGGTCGAGGAGGATGAGGGCTACTGTTTCTCCTTTGTCCAGTAGGGTGCGGATGTCGTCTGTTGCGGCGAGGAGGGCGGTTTCTGTACTGTGGTTTTTTCTGAAGCCGGATTGGGAGGAGTCGAGGATGTTGTGCTCTTCGATGAATGTGGCGAGTTGGCTGTTGAAGGCTTTCTCGATGACTTTCGCTGGGAACAGGAGCAGGGAGATGTGTCTGTAGTTTTTGAGGTCGGTGGGGTCCGCCGAGGGTTTCTTCAGGAGGGGGTTGACCTCGGCGTGTTTCCAGTCATCGGGGAACGAGGCGGTCGCCAGGGAGCGGTTGATGGTGTGGCGGAGTATGGGTGCAATGGTGTTGGTGGCTCTGTTGAAGATGTGGTGGGGGCAGGGGTCCGTGGGGGCCCCGGAGTGGATTGAATTAATTGTCTTCAGTGTGTCTTCGGTGGTGAGGGCTGTCCAGTTGTCAATCGCTGGCTTCAGGGTGTCGGGGGTGGTTGGCGGGGTTCAGTGTGTTGGTTGTCTTCGTCGAAGTTGTCGTAGATGCTCTTGATTTTGTGGTGAAAGAAGGTGCTGAGTTTGTCGCAGAGGTCTTGTGAGGGAGGAATGTCCGTCGATTCGCTGGTGGGTTGGGCGAACTCCTTGATGATGTTGAAGAGTTCTTTGCTGTTGTGTGCGTGTGTGGAGATTCTGTCTTCAATCGCTTTTTTTCTTGTTTTTCTGATGAGTTGGTGGTGGGCGTTGGTAGCGACTCTGAAGTTGTTGTGTGTTTCTGTGGATTTGGTGTTCCTCCAGGCCTTTTCGAGGCGGCGGCAAGTGCGTCTGGACTCTCGAAGTTCGGTGGTAAACCATCTGGCTTTCTTGGCGTGGGTGTTGTTGTTTTTCTTGAGGGGGGCTATGGTGTTGGCGCTGTCGGAGATCCATCTGTGCACGGTTCGGGCTGCGGTGTTGGGGTCGTCGTTTCCCGCGATGGTTGGGGTGGAGTTGCTGAGTGAGGAGGTGAGCTGGTCGTCGGTGATTCTGGTCCAGTTTCTTCGTGGGAGCAGGTGCTGGTGTCTATGGATGGTGGGTGTTCTGAAGGTGAAGTGGACACATCGGTGGTCAGTCCATGGGAGTTCGGTGGTGTGGCTGATGGTGATGGAGTTTCCTGTTGTGAAAGGGCGGGTAGAGGGTGTGTCCTGCTGAGTGCGTTGGTTCGGTCACGATTTGGCAGAGTCCAATGTTGTGGAGGTTGTCCAGGAGGGATGTGGTGTTGGGGTCCAGTTGGTTGTCGAGGTGGAAGTTGAGGTCTCCCAGCACTCGGAGGGTGGTGGTAGGGCTGGTCAGTATCTTGAAGTGAAGGTGTTCCATCAGATCTGTGGTTTCGTCGGGGAGTGTGCTCAGGCGGATGGTGGATTTGTGGACGATGGCGATTCCTCCTCCCGGGCGGGTGGGGCGGTCCTTCCTGGAGATCTTGTATCCTTGGGGAATGGCAATGGCGATGTCTGGCCCCGAGGTGGTGTTGGTCCAGGTTTCGGTGAAGAACGCTACGTCCGGGGTGGTGCTGTCGAGGAGGTCCCATATTTCGGTGGCGTGTTTGTGGAGGGATCGGACGTTGAGGAGGATGCATTGCAAGGTCTTCGGTACGGGTGTGTTCTTGCGGTCGGGTTGTGCTGGGTCCGTGTTCCTAGCGGTGCTGTAGGTTTGTCGGCAAAAACCTTGCCTGTACTGATCCTTATTCCAAGTAGCAAATCATCTAGGTGACAGCAAACAAATTATTGTCGACCTTTTCAAGAATTATTCAAAAAATATATATTTTATTTTTCATTTTCAAAGATCATTTTGTTTTCCACATAAAATCATGATTCAACAATTTTGTACATTGCACCACAAGACCAAACAATTAAATGACTATAAATCTATACACAAATAATAAACAACATCAAAAAACGACTTGCTCACATACAAAACATAAAACACAAAACAAATACACTAAATCATTTTTTTGCAAGAATTCTTTACATTGGTTAATCTGGCTAGAGGAACCAACAAAAAACAGTGTGAATTATTCAACAGAGAAATTTCTGCACTGTGCCAATATATGGACATTTATTTCATAATTCATTAAACCAGGCAGAGAACATCTTATTATTAATCACACTTGTTTAAACAAAAACAACAAAAAAAGGTCGACGCGTTTCGAACCCCATGGTTTGTTAGCTGGGGGTTCTCCTCAGGACAGATCCGCTTCATTGAAGCCCCCAAGGAGTCCCTTTGACTAAGTAAGTAAGAGACTATGAGACTATGAGGTTTCCGCTTCTTGTGACATGACCGATCAACTGGTCCGTTAGACGGTTTTTCTTTTCTTTTTTCTTCTATGTAGTTGCAGTTACTCATGTTAGTCAACAATTGATTGAGTCTACAAAGCGAAATCGGCCGATTTCGCCAAATAGGTAAGCCAGCCGCCTGTAAACTGTTCTCTCAAGGACATTAAAAGTGTTTTGTTTGTATCAGCTCACACATAGAATGAGTTTGGTTCTTAATCTTATTCATTATTGTCTTGTAGTGATTGGTCCTGAGGAGAACCCCCAGCTAACAAACCATGGGGTTCGAAACGCGTCGACCTTTTTTTGTTGTTTTTGTTTAAACAAGTGTGATTAATAATAAGATGTTCTCTGCCTGGTTTAATGAATTATGAAATAAATGTCCATATATTGGCACAGTGCAGAAATTTCTCTGTTGAATAATTCACACTGTTTTTTGTTGGTTCCTCTAGCCTGATTAACCAATGTAAAGAATTCTTGCAAAAAAATGATTTAGTGTATTTGTTTTGTGTTTTATGTTTTGTATGTGAGCAAGTCGTTTTTTGATGTTGTTTATTATTTGTGTATAGATTTATAGTCATTTAATTGTTTGGTCTTGTGGTGCAATGTACAAAATTGTTGAATCATGATTTTATGTGGAAAACAAAATGATCTTTGAAAATGAAAAATAAAATATATATTTTTAGAATAATTCTTGAAAAGGTCGACAATAATTTGTTTGCTGTCACCTAGATGATTTGCTACTTGGAATAAGGATCAGTACAGGCAAGGTTTTTGTTGTATTCTGTTTATTGGCTCAGCCTTGCTGATTAGAGCCATACCCTGTTTTGTTTGACAGTAGGTTTGTCGGCAGCGGTGACAGCTGAAGGGTCCGTGGGTGTCGGCTGGTGAGGCTAGCATGCAGTTGTTGTTTCGGCCTGGGTTGAGTGCGTGGAGTGCTGCTGGGTCGTAGCGTTGGCGGTGTGGAGGTCCAGGGTTCCTGGCGCTGGTCGCGGACGGGCGCAGACGGGCTTGCCTTTGGCACGCCAGTGGCGCGGCCGCGCAGCGGTTGCCATTAAGTAGGGGTCGGGGAGGGCTGGGAGGCGGGAGCGGGTAGGGGAGCTGGATTGGGCTGGTCGTGCTGGGGGGGGGGGGGGGAGGGGCCGCGTGGGCAGGAGCGGCAGGGAAAGCAGGCAGGAAAGGAGGGAAAAGGAGGGGTAAGGGAAAAAGGAAATTGAGCAGAAAGTAGCAGAAATGCAGAAAAGTGCAGAAAGGAGAAGAAAAGAGGGTAGAAAAACAAGTGAAAAAACGAGTGAAAAATGAGTGAAAAAACGAGTGAAAAATGGAGCTAGAGAAAGGAGATAGAGGTCCACTGGACCATCAGGGATGAGGCGCAGGGAAACCTGCGGGTGGAGGAGGGCCTCGAGCACCAAACACTCGAGAGTGCAGGGGCAGGCCTCACTTAATGGTGGAGCTGCGAGGGAGGGGGAGCAATTTCACTGACAATAGTGCATCAGATGCTTCAGAGGTTTCTGGATGCGAATCCAACTGATGACTTTATACAAATTGAGACTCCAGATAAACATTTAAATCCTCCTGATAGGGTCTATAATTTAAACATACAAATTGAAGGGGATATACCAGGTACCTTAAAAGCATTCTTCTGGTCACAATTGTCCAATGATCATGACATCATCCTAGCTGAAGAGCACTGGCCTCCACTCTTTATTCGGGAAGCACCCAGAGGGAAAGAAATCATAAGGGTAGCTTTTTCTCGTGTAGTACCTGAAGACACCTGGGAAATTTACACCAGTGAATGGGCCTTATACAGAAATCAAGCGGGGTGGGACAAACACTCAAGTTTGTATGTCATTCCTTTATGCAGCAAACCTCATGCACAATATCCTTTAATACCAGAAGCAAAAAATGATATAAAAGCAATATTAGATCCATTGCAATACCAGGGCATCATAGTGCCTTATAACACACAAAACAAAGGGGAAAGAGGTACGTCTCCTAAACCAGCCTCCTGGAACACTGACCTTACACACAAAAAAAGGAAAAGGAGGACATAGAAATATCTAGTGCGAATGTTACACAGGCAAAACACAAAGCTTGTTAAAATTGCCCTCACCCACTAATAGTGGCATGCTTCATCATAGCGCTTGCTAACAACATCCCTACGCAGACCATTGCCTGGGATGGAGGCATGGAGCAAAGGGATAGGGAAGGCAATACATTCACATATGGTCATGGATCTTTTTGTGCAAAACTACAACAAAGCTGTGATTAAAACTAGCTCAGGGAAGTCCTTAAGTACCTTTATTCGTGGACTTCATGGCTAGGATAACAAAATTTAGGACAGTGATGATACAGGGGGACTATTACACCTTCATCCTTCCTGTCTGCAGATTGTCGACATGTTTTGGCCACCTCAAATTGCCCCACCGGGTCAATCGGCCTTCCTCAGGACCACAGATCCCACAATGATACTATCACCCTGCCTGGATCTTCAAGTCAGGGAGAGATAACCAATTCTGGTCTTTGTCAGTAATCATACTGCGGAAACTCCTGCAGTGGTACATAACACATAAATAGACAAAAATGTGTTTTCCCTCACTTCGCACGACACTCACCCTCATTTAAAACAATGAATACCCATTCATTCTTGGGTGACTACCAGATAGGATTTGTTAGATCGAAGCAGTATTTGAGGACTATAGTGTTGCAGCATATAGCCTAGCAGACTTGGACCGTTAGTACTATAAATTCTATGTGCTATACATAAGGCCATGAAATGTATACACTTCTTTATAGGTAGCCAACGCAACTTGCCTAAGGATCCTGATACCGACTTATGTCTGGGATTTTTTAACAAAAGACGAGCTGCGGCATTTTGCACCACCTGTAGTCTATTCAGCACCAATTGTGGGGCTTCTATTAGAGCACATTGTGAAAGGTCACCAAAGGATGTACTACGGTTCTTCAGGCAGAGTCTGGTAAAAATTCTAAATCTTTTTAACCGCTCTCATTGTACCTAAAAAAATCAGCTGCAAGTTTCTTTGCTTGTGTATGGAAAGAAAATTTGACATCTAGCCAAAATCCCAAGTTTTTGACCACCAACTTTGGCTGGGGCTGAGGGATTCAGGCCAACAACGCGGAGACCAGAGATTTACATTAATACCAGTTATCATCACTCCCGTCTTGTCTCCATTGAGTTTAGGCAGCAGGAGTCCATCCACGTGGCTACTGAAGTGAGACAAGATTTTAGCAAGCCTCCATTAGAAGGTGATTCTGGGACAAAGAAAAGATGATCTGGGTATCATCCACGTATGAGACCAAAGAGATGCTAAACGACTTCACAAAGTTGGCCAGCAGTCGAACATACATGTTAAACAATGTAGTACTCAAGGAGGAACCCTG
The DNA here is from genome assembly GCA_963921515.1 of Calotriton arnoldi. Classification (NCBI taxonomy): domain Eukaryota; kingdom Metazoa; phylum Chordata; class Amphibia; order Caudata; family Salamandridae; genus Calotriton; species Calotriton arnoldi. The sequence goes on from CAWUFW010007280.1 coordinate 463,555, forward strand.
GGGCACTCCACACACCAGTGGTAGTGGTGTGAGAAAAAATGTTTATGCCATACCATGGAAGTTTCAGTCTTCCAAAAAAGAGGCCAGACACTTCCAGGCCTGATGTGCCACTCCTGAGTTGGCCAGTCTCTCTAGGAGAGTTGCATGGGATACCGTATCGAATGCTGTGCTAAGATCCAACAGGATCAAAGCTGCACAGCCACCTCAGTGGAGGATCATTTTAAAATCCTGTACAACCACCAATAGTGCCATCTTAGTGCTATGACCAGGCCTAAACCCAGTGTGAGAGATGTGGAGGAAATCATTTTTTTCCAATAAGTCAGAAAGCTGCTTATTTACATGCCACTCCAAGGTTCTACCCAATAAAGGAAGCAAGGAGATTGGCCCATAGTTTTCAGTGAGTAAAGGATTCAGGGTGGGTTTCTTGAGAAGTGGTATCACTACCACATGCTTCCAAGAATTTGGGACCTGACTAATAACCAACGGGTGGTTTGAGATCCCCTCTCTGACAGGAAGAATGATCCCTGCTGTCTTTTGAAGAAAACAAGGAGGAAGAAGGTCCAGAGGGGATCTAGACTTTACCTTGCTCATTAATACAAGCAGATTCTCATCTTGTACGCCTGAGAAGGCAGAGAGTGGAGGTTTACAAATTAGATCCCTTTGTGGCAGGGATCTCCTCATGAGACCCAGGTTCGTGACGATGAAATGATGCATAGATGGTGGAGATTTCATGTGAAAAGAAGCTCACTAGGCCATTTGCATTTATTTCCCACACTGCTACCACAGGATTCAAGTCTGCGGGGTTCATCATAGCTTTTACTATAGAGAACACTTCCTTGGCCGAATTAGCTGCGCACTCAATTCTATGTGCAAAGTAGTCGGCCTGAGTAGGTTTTTATAATGTAATGATACTGATTAATAGCTTTCCTATAGACCCTTTTAGCACTCACTTCATACAATTTCCTCCAATTTCTTTCTAGTCTTTTACAATTTTTCTTTAATTCTCTTAACTGAGTGTTAAACCAAGATGCTTGCTTTTTATTTGTGTTAACTATTACTTTCCTTAAAGGTACTGTCTGGTTTAAACCTGAGGTAATCCAGGCCTTCAACTTGCTATTCAACTATATCATATTGACCTCAAGGTTAGGCCTGGTGTTTAAGAACTCACGCTCAAATTCTGCCCTATCCAATTTGGACCAAAGTCTTTCTACCTGTGTACTTTCATTGCTTTACTAGAACGGGGAATGACAGAAAGTGAGATAGGGATACCCAGGTGGTCAGACCAGATCACTAAAAATAGCTGGTTGACTATAATATTTGGAAGATTTGAGGATACTGGGTCCAAAAGGTGACCTTTCTCAGGTTTGTAGGACTTTACCAACTGAGTCAGCTGCAGATTCTCCAGATCATATAATAAAGTACATGTTTTAGTGCAATTTAAATTATCTAAATGAATGTTCAAGTCACCCAGGAGAATAAAATTGACTCTTTAAAGAGCTTGAATTCCAATCATCTCCGGTGACATTTCTAGAAATTGTACCGGGGATCCTAGGGGCTGATGAATAAAAGCACCAGAGAGTGTGAAAGACAGGATATTCAATGAAGAATCATACTATCACAATCAGGTACTTCTTATGTTGATAATAAACATTGTACCTAAGACTTAAAAACAATGGCAGTCCCACCACCTATTTTTCTCTCTTGGTCTCTTCTCACAATATTTTACCCTCAAGGAACCACCTGGACCACATCTGGCATCGAACTTTCATGCAGCCAGGTTTCTCTCAAAAATACCATGTCAGGTTGTTTTTACTCTATAAATGAAAAGAAGTGTGGGGCATATTAGCAAGACCCACGTTAAAATTATCGCCGTTTTAGCGGCAGGAAACTGCCGCTAAAACGGCGATAATGGGCTTGCTAATATGCGTTATAGAATTCCAATAGAAGCCCATGTTAGATGTGCAGGACATCTAACCTGGGCTTCTATTGGAATTCCATAACGCATATTAGCAAGCCCATTATCGCCGTTTTAGCGGCAGTTTCCTGCCGCTAAAACGGCGATAATTTTAACGTGGGTCTTGCTAATATGCCCCTGTATTTTATGCCATACTAAAGAATGGGGGGGGCGGGCTGAGCCACAGACCAAGATGGCCGCTCAACTCTGAAGCACCGGTGGACCTGCTGCGTTAACGCGGCCTGTCGACATGTGCTGGTGCCCTACTCGCCCCATACCTCAGTAACATTGCCGGTCTGAGTGGGGAGCTTCCACCACGCTTGCAAAATGACACTCAGATAGCCTGCTGGATCGATTGCCGCTCGCCTGGCAGTTGCAACCTGACGCGAGCCTCGGAGGCTCTGCGGCGATAGGGGCCGCAGGTGAGCCTGAGGGCGGGGTGACGCTTCTGCCTGGCAGGCCGGCTCAATACTGAGAGGAACTCCACTGGACGCTGCTGACCTTCGCTGCTGTGGGGCCTGGCTTTCTTTTTCTTCCTGCCTACTCCGGTGAGCTGCTCCAGCCCAGGAGAGAGACGCTGCGATCTCCAAGTGGGGTGAGCTGGGGCCTAGATTATAGCCTTTGCTCACCGGGGCGCGCTGCCCTGCAGCCCGGCTTGGCAGCCCCTCAGAGGCCAATGGGGAGCAACCCTGATGTACATCCTCCTGGCCCTCCCCGCTTTCTACCCAGGTGGGCTACATTTGGGCACTTGGCCCTATTATAGATACTACCCAAGTGGCTGGAGCCTGATGACTGGATTGAGGGCTTGTGTTGAATTGCCCTGTCTTCATCAGTCATTCCACGGCCCCAGCGTGCACTGATGCGGACCCTTTCAGTGCACGCATGATACCGCCTGAGGCGGCAGCCTCGTTCTCTTTCTGGTGGCTTGTCGCCCAGGATCCACTGCAAGTTGTACCGGCTGCCTGGACCCTGGTGGGGCTAATACCTGGCTGTGACTGTCGTTTGGGGCCCTTCCACGTGGGATCATTTGTGTGTGCCCAGTCTTCCTCACCATACCTATCCTCCATTCGCCCGGTTGGTCGTCGGCTCCTTTCTTTGCTCCCTATAACTGCACCCTTGATTCATTGCACGGCGCGCAATCCTGTGCATCGTAATCTGCCTTCTCCTGTGCCATTGTCAGAGCGGTGCAATGGGGCGAAGTGACCCTAAGCAACGTCAGATTAATTTTGACTCAACCAGGACCACCCTGCATCAGAGCTCAGAGGACCCTGCTGATGGAGACCCTGGTTCCTCCACACCCGGTGCTACTCCGCTTGAGGGGGCTGCTGCAATAATGGCTGAGCTGAAATCGGGTTTCAAGGCTATAGACTCTTGCTTTGACGCTCTCTCTATGCGGCTAGATTGTATGCATGAGCGCATGGAAAGTCATGAAACCAGATTAGACGCAGTCGAGCAGCAAATCTCCGACATTGAAGATGGCGGCACTGCAGTGAATAAATGTGTTCAGAAGATGGAGCGGACCCTCAAGTTGATGGTCGCCAAGACCGAAGATTTGGAGGCACGATCCCACCGGAATAACATTCGTATTGCGGGGTTGCTGAGACCACCAACACCGGACGCATGGATACTTTTGTTGAGACTCTTCTAGTGGAGCTCTTTAGCAGGGACTTCTTCACAGCTACATTTGCGGTTGAGAGGGCACATAGGTCTCTCGTACCCCGGCTGGTACTGGGGGATTCACCTTGTTAACCAGGCTCCTCCTCCACCGAGACCGTAATATTGCTCTTCGCCTTGCCCGTGAGAAAGGTCCATTACATTTTTAAGGTATGACTGTGTCTTTATACCTTGACTTTACACCACTTGTGCAGGAGGCGCGCCGTAAATAAACTGACGTCAAATGCATGCTTCAGAAATGCAATATACACTATGCAGTGTTGTACCCTGCTCGCCTGCGGATTCACCTTGATGGTCGACAACATATTTTTGATTCAGCAGCCTATGCCTCCCTTTTCTGCAAGCAACAGGGACTTGGGTCTAAGACAGCAGATGACCATCACTCTGCCCGCTCGCCGGAGCCGCAATCCAAGGTCCTGCATTCTACTTCATCGTCCTGAAAGCATGTAGACTTTATAAAATTGCAGGCTACAACTCTTTCTCCTCCCCCCCTCCCACTTGACATACAATGTATGGTAGGGAGGCACTATGTACAATCTTTTCATTTTAGGTACTTTCTTAATCTCCTGACAGGCTGATATATTTTTTGTTTGTTTCATATTATTATCATACCACGGCATTCCTCCTTATGAGCGTTGTCATCCTCCGTATTTGTATTGCTGTTCTCTTTCCTTTTTTTAATTTTTATCTGGGTAGTTATGGGTTCCACCGGGGTTTCTTGTTTGTCCCTTCAGTGTGGGTGGGGTGGTGGTGTGTTGTTTCGCTGTTGTGCAGTATCATTTTCTATTTTTTCTAACAGAGGCTATATTATTGTGTATGCCATGGCATGGGTTAACTTTTACAGATATATACAGTCCAGCGCACACTATACTATGTATGGGGCCGCTAATTAAGTGTATAGGGACTATGTCCCTTTGTGTATGACATGGAACATCAGGGGGTTGAATAATCCTCGGAATGGGATGCGGATACTTTCCTATTTGACTGACATGGAATTCAGCTGGCCTTTCTCCAGGAGATACACTGCACACCAAGTTCTACGAATACTTATGCGTCTGCTTGGGGAGCTAATCGTTTCTTTGCTAGCTACAGCTCCTATTCCAGGCGGGTTTGTATCTGAGTCCATAAAAGTGTCCGCTTTGTTGTGCGGGAGACAATTGCTCACCCCGAGCGCCGCTATCTCTTGGTATCCGGTATGCTTGCAGCTAGATCCTTTTTGTTGGTCAATGTTTATGCCCCACATGTGGACACTCCGGATTTCTTTCACAAACTTTCCACTCATATGACCCGTCTGCATGGTGAACATGTCCTTATGGGTGGTGATTTTAATCTGGTTCCTTTTCCTCTTCTTGACTCCACTGGCTCCTCTCATGTAGCCAAGCCACGGGCCCTGCATGCTCTTTGCAGGATTCCTTCCATTCAACAGATGCCTGGAGATCCCGACACCCGCACAGCAAAGACTATACCTTTTATTCTGCACACAATGTCTGGACACGCATAGATCATTGGTATTTAACCCCTGAGGTCCTCCTGTGACTTACAGTTGTTAAAACACTGAAAAAAGCCACGGGTCCGAAATATTTCAGGGAGGTCAAGAATTAGAGCTTAGTCCACTTACCCAGTATCTGGGGGAATCCCTTTTTAGGACAGTTCCCCTCACACACCAAAGGTGTCATGCTTCATCATGGGGGTACCTCCTCGCGTGAGGGACCTAGTCCCTATGTGGGCTACAACCCCCTCTCTACGAGGGAGGAGCACAGGGATGTTTTTATTTATGGTACAACGGGTGTACTAAAACCCTATGTGAGCTTGGTGTGGTAAAATAGTGCAGTGCTGGTGTGTGTGTGCTTTAAAACTGGCTACGGGGTTAGCTAAGTAGCAACTTTATTCCGCTACCCAGTGTCAGGATTAAAAACAAATCAAACAGCTTGTGACACAGATAACGCTATCAGGAGCGTCTGTGTCCATACATGACCAACATGTTTCGGCCTGGAGACCTATTGTAGTGTCGCGGCCTTCTTCAGGGTCAGTTGATCAGCTACTGCGATTTAAACTAAAGTGTGTGTTAGTGCTCACAAGTTTAAGAAAAACGTGCAATAATGAAAAAGGTGTTATACTGAACCAGTTAGGTATCTGTTCAGTATGTTCACTGTGTAACCTGTAGTAAGAAACGAGACAGCATATAATATGTACATACATATTCAATGTAAGTGTGTATAGTGGGCTATGGCTCAAATTGATCCCCTCATGCATAAAGACATTTAGAAAACATTGAAAACATTAAGTCAAAAATGTATTAGAGATGTAAGACTCACCACTGTTGGTTATCGAGTTCTCTACATCAGTCCTGGCATACTAGCCACTTGGTACATACGCCGTACCTATCGAAGAAGGTTCAATGTGTATTTAAAATGGAATCGAGAATCCAGAAAGGGGAAAATTGAGCAAATAAGGAGAACGCGATGGCAACACTAAAGGGTAGTGTTATGTCTATGAGTAAGAGGCCAGGTGGATAAACCGTCTCATTCAATCAGTGTGGCTCCCGACTCTCAACCAAGAAGCGAGGGGGGACAAAAAGAGGGGCACATACCAGAATGTAGATGGTAAAAAATGGGGGGCGGCAACTCCCAGTAGCAGGTGGTGATGCACAGAGCCACATTGGTTTAAAGGGCTCTGCAGCAGGCTATAAAGAATCGGGCTGTTGCCAGTATGGGTGTGGACCCAATATCAGGGGGACCAGCGTGGTGTGAGGCCGGGGGCCCGTGTGAGGGAACGGGCATGGCTAACGGTGCCTGAGTAGGCTGTGAGCCAGGCAGACCATGAGAGGGGCGTGAGGGGTCAGGGTGAGAAACAGCGTGTCTGTGCGGGAGCACGCTGGTTGACTGGAAAGCAGGGAGATCGCCAGCATTGAGACAACCGACTGGTAGGCGCTAAGTGGCGCCAGGGGCATGGCAATGGGATCGAGTGCGGTTAAGAAAGGGGGAGCAACCCAATGGGGAGCACCCAAGTATGGAAGTCACAGGCGCTGGGTCGCGCCAAGCGCGTATCGCTGGAAGGGCGCGGTGATCGGCGTAGACGGGTACTCACCGCGAAAGTGCGGCACCTGGTCCGGGGAGGCGCACGTCCTAGGACTGGAAGACATGGTGCTGCTGTGCGCCCGGTTAAATAGTACCGACTGTATTGGACACCGGTGTGTGACCGGAAATCCGCCAGAAGCGGAGTGAACATGGGAAATGTAGTCCAGGCGGCCTAGGGAGGTGAATGATTGGATCTGAGGCTCGCCAAGCGTGTAAAGTGCCGAAGCTAAGTAAACGAAGCTATGTTTACAGTGTCAGGATTAAAAACAAATCAAACAGCTTGTGACACAGATAACGCTATCAGGAGCGTCTGTGTCCATACATGACCAACATGTTTCGGCCTGGAGACCTATTGTAGTGTTGCGGCCTTCTTCAGGGTCGGTTGATCAGCTACTAAGATTTAAACTAAAGTGTGTGTTAGTGCTCACAAGTTTAAGAAAAACGAGCAATAATGAAAAAGGTGTTATACTGAACCAGTTAGGTATCTGTTCAGTATGTTCACTGTGTAACCTGTAGTAAGAAACAAGAGACAGCATATAATATGTACATACATATTCAATGTAAGTGTGTATAGTGGGCTATGGCTCAAATTGATCCTCATGCATAAAGACATTTAGAAAACATTGAAAACATTAAGTCAAAAATGTATTAGAGATGTAAGACTCACCACTGTTGGTTATTGAGTTCTCTACATCAGTCCTGGCATACTAGCCACTTGGTACATACGCCGAACCTATCGAAGAAGGTTCAATGTGTATTTAAAATGGAATCGAGAATCCAGAAAGGGGAAAATAGAGCAAATAAGGAGAACGCGATGGCAACAATAAAGAGGGGCACATACCAGAATGTAGCAGGGTGATCGGCGATCTCCCTGCTTTCCAGTCGACCAGCGTGCTCCCGCACAGACACGCTGTTTCTCACCCTGACCCCTCACGCCCCTCTCGTGGTCTGCCTGGCTCACAGCCTACTCAGGCACCATTAGCCATGCCCGTTCACTCACATGGGCCCCCGGCCTCACACCACACTGGTCCCCCTGATATTGGGTCCACACCCCTACTGGCAACGGCCCGATTCTTTATAGCCTGCTGCAGAGCCCTTTAAACCAATGTGGCTCTGCGCATCACCACCTGCTACTGGGAGTTGCCGCCCCCCATTTTTTTCCATCTACATTCTGGTATGTGCCCCTCTTTTTGTCCCCCCTCACTTCTTGGTTGAGAGTCGGGAGCCACACTGATTGAATGAGATGGTTTATCCACCTGGCCTCTTACTCGCAGACATAACACTACCCTTTAGTGTTGCCATCGCGTTCTCCTTATTTGCTCTATTTTCCCCTTTCTGGATTCCATTTTAAATACACATTGAACCTTCTTCGATAGGTTCGGCGTATGTACCAAGTGGCTAGTATGCCAGGACTGATGTTGAGAACTCGATAACAAACAGTGGTGAGTCTTACATCTCTAATACATTTTTGACTTAATGTTTTCTAAATGTCTGTATGCATGAGAGGATCAATTTGAGCCATAGCCCACTATACACACTTACACACACTTTAGTTTAAATCGCAGTAGCTGATCAACCGACCCTGAAGAAGGCCGCGACACTACAGTAGGTCTCCAGGCCGAAACATGTTGGTCATGTATGGACACAGACGCTCCTGATAGCGTTATCTGTGTCACAAGCTGTTCGATTTGTTTTTAATCCTGACACTGGGTAGCGGAATAAAGTTGCTACTTAGCTAACCCCGTAGCCAGTTTTAAAGCACACACACACACCAGCACTGCACTATTTTACCACACCAAGCTCACATAGGGTTTTAGTACACCCGCTGTACCATAAATAAAAACATCCCTGTGCTCCTCCCTCGTAGAGAGGGGGTTGTAGCCCGCGTAGGGACTAGGTCCCTCACGCGAGGAGGTACCCCCATGATGAAGCATGACACCTTTGGTGTGTGAGGGGAACTGTCCTAAAAAGGGATTCCCCCAGATACTGGGTAAGTGGGCTAAGCTCTAATTCTTGACCTCCCTGAAATATTTCGGACCCGTAGCTTTTTTCAGTGTTTTGATTTAAGAGTGGGGAGTTAGCTCACGCTGGTCCTTAAATCTCCCTAAGCCCCCTTGTGTGAATACACTTACAGTTGTTATCCATTATCCACCTACGCTGTCTGACCACTCCCCAGTGATGGCTTCTCTGCAAGTCCCCTGCTCTGTCCCACCTACTGCTTTGTGACGATTTCCAATTAACGCATTATATGATTGCGCATTCCGTGCTGAGATCCGCGATACAATTATTGAATATTTTGCCCTGGATGCAGGATCGGTTTCGAAACACTCAACATTATGGGAGGCCTTCAAGGCATATATCAGAGGAGTCTGCATAGCTAAACATGCGGGTGACCTCAGTTCCATCAGACGTGAGTTGGCTGGAGTTAAGGGAAAGCTGTGGGATATTGATTTGCATGCCATGTCGTCTGTGACCCCCGCGTCACTCCATACACGATCTCTCCTCCTGCAAGAATTTCGTGACTTGTCTGCCAGTGAAGTGTTGTATTTGGGTAAATATGCCAGGGGCGTGTTTATGGAGAGGAGGAGAGGCCGAGGCGCACAATGGCCAGACTGCTTCACCCCGTTTGTCAAGCCACATACATTACTTCTATACAACATGATGATGGCTCCATGGTCACCGATAATGCTACCATCCTCACTGAATTTTATTTCATGTTGCAAACGTTTTTACACATCTCGTGGTACTGCAACAGCCGATGCAATGGCAGAATATCTGTCGGAGGTGGCGATGGTTTGGCTAGAGAGGAGTCACCAGCAATTTTTGCTGCTCTCATTTCCTGTGAAGAAATATTACAGGCCATTGATGCCATTAGTGGAGCTCATGACTCTGGGTCAGACGGCTTACTGGGCGACTTTTATAAGCCTTACAAACCTATATTGGTCCCACATTTACTTGAGGTCTATGCTGAATCTCTTAAACAGGGTGTTCTTCTTCCCACGATGTGTGAAGCGATAATAACACTCCTGCTCATACCAGGCATGCCCCCACAGCATTGCGCCTCCTGTAGGCCCCTGTCATTACTTAATCATGCCAACAAAATCTTAGCAAAAGTTATTGCTACTCGCCTCTCCTTGTTAATGGGTAGCATAATATCTCCTTGGCAATCTGGCTTTGTCCTGAATCTGTCCACATTGGTGAATCTCAGCACGGTGTTTGCAGTTCTTAATCAGATTTCTCCTGCCGCTGTATTGCTGGACGCTGAGAAAGCGTTTGATTCTGTGGAGTGGCCCTTTCTACATGCTACCCTGCTGAAGCTAGGCATCCCCAAGGGTTTTCAGGACTTGGTCAAATTACCCTATACAACCCCACTAGCAAGTCTCAAACTAAATGGCGCTCTGACGGACCAATTCACATTGACTCGGGGGGGGGGGGACCTGGCATTGATGCCCCCTCTCACCTGTACTATTAGTTATCGCTATGGATCCCCCAGTTCGACACTTTAAGGAGCACCATTTGGAACGCGGATTGCGTTTTCAATGAGGCCCTTTAGTGGCATCTTTATATGCAGATGACATATTATTGTTCATCCGTGACCCTGAAACTGATCTCTCCCCATTGATTCACAAAGTGATTTGCTTTGGAGTTTTCTCTGGCCTCTCCACCAACTGGAGTAAATCTAAGATTTTCCCTATAACGGATGCTACTGCTCCTTGCACTATCGAATTCCCCCTGCAATGATGCTCGAGCTCTCCTAAATACCTTGGCATCTACCTACAATAAGACAGTTCAGAGGTTGTTTGCCTCAATTATGCCCCGGCAATCAATCAGCTCTCTACCCAAATCGAACGCTGGATTCGGCTCCCCCTGTCGGTAGCAGGGAGAATAGCCATAATCAAATTAGTAGTTCTCTGTTTTTATACTTCTTCCTCAACATCCCGATAGTGTTAATGAAAAGCTTCTTCGATACTTTGCATAGCATGCTCACGTGACTGATCTGGGCGGGCAAGCATCATAGAATTAGTTGGCATACACCGACTCTGCCCTATGATCATGGTGGCTTTAGACTTCCTGATTTCTATATCTATTATCTTGCAGCTCAGGCACACTTTGCATATTTCTGGTATTATCTGGATGCCCGACCGCAATATCTTAAACTGGAATGGACGCAGGCCCTCCCGTTATCCCTCTCTACCATACAGCTGAATGGGTTTGCCTAGGATCCCCGCGGAGAGACAGACACTTCCCACCACATACTGGGCTTGGACCAGGCTCAGGCGCTTGTTGCGCTTCGATATGTTATACTCCCTCATATTCCCCTTTTTTAAATTTTATTATTATTTTATAATATTCACTTTTATAGCCATACATTGTGCCAGGGCATATTGTATTGTTACATAAAAACATGGCTCATTATTGACAATTCAATAAACAATTAACATTTGGAAAAAGAGGTGGGGGAATAAGGCATCTTACAGAATAGTTAGCAGTATAATGCACATTGCAGAAAAGACAACACATTATTAGGCAAGTAAGCACAGCAGGATTTTCATGCACCTGTATGGTATGGTTTGATATTTCCATTTTCTAATAGGCTTCTGATCTATGCCGGCATTCTTGGAAAAGTTGCCAGCACCTCTAAGTAGGCGCAATTAACTGATGTGGGGGTGTCACTAGGTTTAAGGATACATCGGACGAGTCAGGTGTGTCTTCGTTCCGTGCGCTCACACATTGTGTGAAAGGAGCCCAAATGTCTTTGGGTATGGATGCTAGGGGCATTAACTCCCAAAAGACTGATAGTTGCTCTTGACAATAAGTAATATCATTATCATCACAAAACTTTATTCGATCTATCGAGATAGACCATAAAAGTACAAGAAAGATCAAAGAAGTTACAGTACAATGCAAAAAGATGTAGTGGTTACCAGTACAATATGAAAATAGTTAATAATTCTACAATTACAATTAAAATTGGGGAGAGGAGTTGGCCTAACGGCTAGGGCAGTCGACCTCGAATCTGGGGAACTGGGTTCGAGTCTCGGCAATGACGCTGAACATCCTGTGATTCTGGACAAATCACTTAATCTCCCCGTGCCGAACAAAAAATGAATGTGTCCTCATGTAACGCAACTGGTGCTATGTAAAGCGCTCGGATACCCGATTCATGTCAAGTTCGCGCTATATAAAACTCCGTAAAAAAAAAAAAAGCGAAGGTGAGAAAGGTGCTAACCTCAAGCTGCGATCCGCTGTACATTTCAGTCTACCAAGGTTTCTCTTAAAATCATCTGACTTTGTTTAAAACAATATATACAATGATTACGCTTATAAATAAAACTAAGGTATGTATAGTTAAAAACCGGGTAATGTACCTTTAACAGTTTGATTCAAGAACACCGGCCCGCTAGGTTACAAAAATAAAAGCGTACTGAAACATGGGCCGGAACAATTATGTCAATCGCAGTCACTCAATTTTCTTTAAGGGCACGGCCATGTCAATTAATCACAGCTCAATCTAAGCTTGACTGCGGACCTCAAGAAGCTAAGGACGTGTAACACAGAATTGCTGGTAAGCATTTGTAAAAAGATAAACGCTGGTCTGACCTGTCTGAAGTTGCCCTTCTTTAAAATGGAAATAAGATTTTCTAGGTACCTCGTAGAAACTGCAAAACATCAAAAAATGCATCATGTCCTGTGGAGACTTCCCGTCGCAACCACAGGCAGGTAGGCTCTGTCCCCTATGAGCCCCACCAGGGTGGGCCAGGAGGTAATGAAAAAGGTCAAAACGGAACCTAGTCAGTAGAAAACGATAATGGGAACTCTTTTTTTAAAGAAATTCTCCTTCACCCAGCCCTGGTCTCTTCTGCACATACTCTCAGGATTGGTAAATAAGTCAACCCTTCCCAGGTCAGAAAGACATTCCCTTACATACTTGAGCCAGGGAATACGATGATAGTAATCCAAGGAGAGGCAATCAGTTAAAATGTCCTTACTTAGGGCAATTCCCTCCCTTAACCACAAGTTCATCCACAATGATAGGGGGCGATAAGACAACAAGTCAGAGAGAAAAGCTGACCCCAGTTCTTCGTGGACTACGAAAGAGGGGGTACACTGCGGTAAAGATAAGAGACGTTTAAAAAAAGTATTTTCAATAGCTTGGAGTTCCTCATGCTCGGTATAGCCCCAGATCTCGCTCCTGTAAGCCAGCTTAGTGATGCACTTGGCCTTATAGATCTTCAAGAGGGCCCCAATGGGTCTACTGCCCAACCTAGATGAAAAATTGAAGATGGCAGTGTTGGCCCTGGCAAAGTCCCCTTTTTTCCTACTGATGAGGGGACGCCAGGTCATAGCGGCGTCAAACACTACTCCCAAATATGAGAAGACATCGGTCTTCGGGACCGGCGTTGATCCCACAGCAAAAGTATAGGGTTTATTGGGGCGTGAACCTACTTGCATTATGAAGGATTTGTTGTTATTCACCAGCAAGTCCAGGTCCTCCATGAAATGGGCAAATGAATTCAATAACGTTTGCAAACCCCAAGCTGTCCTAGCCATGAGAATGGCGTTGTCCGCATACAGTAGTACGGGAAGACTCCGCCGACCCACCTGTGGATCTGCTCCAAGTTGTTGATGTACAGATTAAAAAGAAAGGGGGCCAGGATACACCCCTGTCGAACCCCTCTCTCGAGTGAGAGCTGGCAGGTGACTCTCAGGTCCTTAGTGTATTGTACCACCACCTTGGTTTCTCTGTGTAAGTCCCTCAAAAAATGTACAATGTCTGGGCTAACTCCTAGGGACAACATGATGTGCCAGAGCTTTGATCTATTGACAAGGTCGAAAGCTGAGGACAGGTCCATGAAGGCTAAATATACTGTGCCGGGGCGTGCAACAGTGTACTTGTAAATACCATGTACAGGTTTAAGCTTTGGCCCACTGTGGATCGACCCGGGCAAAAACCATATTGGGCGTCAGACAGAATGTTACTGTCCTCTGCCCAGGTAAAGAGCCTATTAAGAACAATGCAGCATACCACCTTTACCGCTGAGTCCAGTAACGAGATAGGCCTATAACAGTGGGTACTATCCCGGTCTCCCTTTTTGAAGACTGGTACGATTGTAGATAGTGCCCAAGAGGCCAGACAGCTGGACACAGCTGCGGCATTAATAACCGCAGTAAGGGTCGGAACCCAGGTGTCCATGTTTGAAATGCACATGTACAGGTCCGGGGGTATCCCATCAGGGCCTGGGGCCTTCTTTTTTGTTGGCCCTGCTATACCCTCTCTAACTTCCTCCGCTGTAAAAACCACGTAAGGGGGCCCCTCACCTCGGCACAGATCTACATTTTGCAGTGGAAGGGGACAAAAACATGTCCTCAAAGTGCCTTACCCATTCATCTTCGGTAATATGCGAGTCCAAGAGATTGGTGTTGTCACCTGCCAGGAAGGGATTATTGACGATACTCCAAAACTTGGAACTGTTCGTCAGGGTACTGGCTTCTATTAGGTTTGCCCAGGCTTCGTCCTTCAAGGCAGATTTACGGTTAGTCAGAGCGGCCTTATAAAGTCTACGGCAGACCTTAACAGTGGAGGAGTCTCTTGGTTTCCTACCAAGGGCTACTCTCAGATTCCTAGAGGCTCGTGTACATTCTGGGTCAAACCATCTTGGGGCTACAACCGGGGCCTTTAGTAAGCAAGCAATTACGCCTGAGATCGCATTAAAAGCCTCTAAGATGTCTGATGGCTTAGCCTGACAAGCTATACAGGTTGCAAACTCTTTATGACACTGAGAGCGCAAGGACTCATAAAACTTATCTGGAGAAATCTGTACGAACTTCAATCTCTTCCCACCGTCCGTTGTTGACAGCAGCCCCCTGGGTTCTACTCTGTTGGTTTGGGCGGCTTGGGGCCAACAAGTAGACATACACACTGGGTTATGATCACTATGCTCACTCTCCTGAATGGAAAAGTCCAGAATATGTGCAAAAAAAGGAGTAGACACAAAAATAAAATCTATAAATGACTCACACCCTCTGCCAGTAAAAGTGGGGTTAATAGCTTTAGTCTCCGGGGAGCAACTTGTTCAGCGATAGCGTTAAATCGAACTCATTTACAATGGCATTAAGTAAGTTGCCCTGTAGCGTGTGCTACCTATGCAACCTTGACAGCCGTGCATATCCCATGTGGTTGATCCCTTCTCTCCTCAAATCTCCACATAAGTGAATATTAAAGTCTCCTGCAATCATAAGATTAGTGTGGCTCACAAAGTTCTCAAGAAGGAGCCCAACCGAGAGATGTTACAGCCTTCAATAAGAGGGGATACAGCGTTATAAACGTTCATAACGAACAACTTATTTGACCCCCTTGAAAACATCAGAGCCTGCATGGTAGGAAAGTCCATAGGCACTGTTACAAAGCTACTACAGACAACCAGGGAGAGAAAACTGACCAGACCCCCCTTGGCTCTGCCCACACTTGAGGGAGTAGCTGGTATGAAGAAAGTTTTAAAACCTTCCAAGAAGAAGTTGTTGGTAATGGCCCATGTTTCTTCAGGCACATTACATCGTACTGTTTTATAAAAAGTATCCAACTAGGATCCTGAAACTTGCTTGCCAGCCCTGCGATGTTCCAAGAGATGAATTTACATTCAGGAGAAACCTGGTTGGCCTGCCCCAAGGGCCCAGTTGTTGGCTGGATAGAAAAGGACTTAGGTTCAGATGAGGCTCTGGCAGGCAGTTAATCACAACAGTCAAGTGATACCAATGGTGCATACCTATTGTGTGCATCAATGCCAGGGGCGAATGCCTGCAGTGGCCCCCAGTCACAGGCATTTGGTCCACACAAGCTCCTAGCTCCGGGAAGGGGTGGGTAAATCGAAGGCCTGTAGAAGTAACCCAAGGGGAGGGCCTTGATGGCCGAAGTGGGTCCACTACTGGTAGGCTGCGAGATCGATGCAAGTATTCTGTCCTTGATGTGGCGATTGTTGAAATTGATAACAATGCAATCACCACTCCACACCTTCCTAACCCTTCCCACCCAGCTTGTTCTCCTTAACATGATGATTTGATTTTCCACTCTCGGTCCTAGGACAGCATAGGAATTCAGCAATGCACCACCTTGTTCTTTAGTTGGTCAAAATCTTCCTTTGCTCCTATTGGGAGAGCTGGGACGTTTGCAAGAACTACTACGAGGGGGGTAGATTCTGGTGGTAAATGGAGAGTACTCGTGCATCGAAGGAGTGGTGTTAGCTACCTCGTGACCAAGGTTATTTGCCTCTCCTCTGGGCGTCACAGCTTCTCCGGGATTACGCTTGCGGTAAGAGGGGACCACCTCTTTCGATGTTATGGACGAGATTGGTGGGTAAATAGGGGGTAAGGATAGACGTGACTGGATGAAGGTGCCATCCAATGCTGACCCCAGGGGGGGGGTTGGGGCTGGGCTGGTGGGTTTCTAATGTCATACGCCTGGGCACTGCAAGTTGCTGAGATCGACGGAGCGGGTGGAACCATGGGCTTTGCGCCCACTGCCCCAGAGTTGCCTTGAAGAGACAAATTCATGGAGGAAAAGCACCTTTCTAGGGCAGATAGGCGTTCAACAATAGGATCTAATTTAAGGTCCAGGACCGCTGTGATAGAGGCCATGAGGAACTCCAGCATGGCAGTCCGGTCCGATTTAGATATAGCCGGGGTATCAAGGGAACAGGGATTCACCCAGTTGCTCTTACGTCGTTTGGCATTACTCCTGATGGGGGGGCATTTCCTTTTGGTTCTCACTCCCTTCCCTGTTTCGGAGTGCTGTGCGGGTGTTGCGGAGGCTGACCCCCAGTCCGATGACTGGGAGATACCTTGGTCCAGATGAGAACCGATTCTGCTGCCCTCAACCAAATCGGCACGTGGTGAGTCACAGACCATGATGGAATCAGGATAAACTGAGGTTGTGGGGGGGGAGGCAATCAAGGGGCGGTTAAGTGCCTGGTTCACTGGGGAGCGAGAGAGACGTCAAGCTACTAGCTCTATCTCCTTGTTCAGGACGCCAACATCTCTTTGTAAAAAGGCGTCCATGGTGGACACTGTGTTCGTAGGCGTTTTAGACAAACCTCCTGCTTGTTTACGCCTCCCCATGACAATGTACCCAACCAGCCTCAAAGGGTTCAGGCTGTATGCTACCGCTGTATGCGATGCCTGTAAGGTTAATTAGGCTGGTATGCGGCTTACATTAAAAGGATCGCTCACAAGCTAGATTACAAACTGCAAGAGGAAGTCATAACGTGGACAACAACAGGCCAATGGAAAAGATCAATCAGTTTGAAGGCCCCCAGTAGACGTTGGAAAAGGTGCCTGTTGCAAGTGCAAACACCGCAAAAACACAGAGATAGAATAACATCAGAATTGGCCTGAGTTAAAGAAAAGGACATAGGGTCCCTACCTGTCTCCACTGGGGCTCCCAAAAGTCCAAGTTTCCTTCCTCCCGGTCCTGAGTCAGCTCCTAACAGCCGATGAAATTTCACCAGGACCGAAGACCAAGGGGGATGGCTCAGCCCAGCCTCCTCCGGGCTCGGACGGGCGCGGATGGGCCCGCTCTTGGCCCGGGCTTTGCCCGGGCATGACCGGCGCGCATCCCGCGCCACAGGAGAAGTAACGCACGTTTAAGTGTGCGGCGCGGTGCGGGAAAACAGCTATGGCAGAACAGGATTCTGGGACCGCGAGTCCCTCAGCAGCCTCTCCGGACCTTGCCAGCACTTCCGCCGCGGGAGAAGTAACGCACTTTTAAGTGCGTGGCGCGGGAAAACAGCGGTGGCAAAACAAGATTCTGGGCCAGGCATTCCCTCAGCAGCCTCTCCGGACCTTGCAAGCACCTCCTTCTAGGTAACAAAGACGTCCAATATCATGTATCCATGCATCTAATGAGGGAGCCGTGATAGTGCCCCAGTGCATGACGATTCTGCGTTTGGCCAATAAAAGCATCATGGAGGATAGGCGACGCGAGGCAGGTGGGGCGTTTTTGACGTATCATAGTAGGGCCACCAGTGGTGTGCGTTCCAAATTTGTCCCCGTGACCTTATGTAGTACATCATAGACCCTGTCCCAGAAAATGGCAATAGGGGGGCACTGCCACGCTAGGTGCAGAAATGTAGTATTCAATTGTTTGCATCTCCAACAATTTGCGTCTGGCCAGAGACCCATTCTAAACATCTATAGTGGGGTGTGGTAGATGCGATGGAGGAATTTAAAGTGGATTAATCTTAATTTGTAGTTGGGAGAAGGGAGCTCAAGCTGGGTGCAGTAAAAAGTCCACTGTTCATCAGTGAGGGGCGAGTCTAGTTTTGTGCGCCAGTGGGCTTGTGCCATGTCCGTAGTCACTGGAGAGAAGCGTTGTGTGGTATTATAGGGGTGTGTTAAGAGTTTCAGAGGTGAGGGATCAGTCAACAGGTGTTCGAGTGAAGGCAGAGCGAGGGGTGCAGCTGGGAAAGAGGAATGTATCTGCCGACAAGTAGCCCTAATTTGGTAATATAAGAGCAGGTCTGACATGGAGGGGGAAGGAGTACCTAGTTACCTCCGGAGGGGCCTAGTAAATGTTGTCAGGGTATAGATCTGCAAAGATGGTGAGACTGAGGTGAGGCGCTCCCACCGTGGCCCCACTGTTCTGCAAAGGGGGAGTAGGGGATTATATGCCAGCGGGATAGATGGAGCATAGAGCATCGGGAGGTTTTCCCATCTACGTAGTCCCTTCCATGCCCATCTCAGAGTTTCCACAGTGTTTATTTCTCCTCTGGGGCATTTATAGGCTTGATAGATAGCAACCTGCAGTGGGGTGGGATCAGTCCTGTCTTTTCCCACAGCAACGTGTGGTTGGAATGGTGTCGGGTAGAGGCAAAAACTGGGCTTGTGCACAATAAGCATATAATGTGAGGTCGGGTGTGCCTATGCCTCCCTGTTCGAGTGGCAGTGTCATTAGTTCCCATGATATACGAGGTTGTGTGCCCACCTCGCCAGGGCCACCATAAGGGAGCGAAGCCTCTTGAACAATGCGTGATTGAGTGGCAGGGGTAGGTTTACAAATAAATATAAGAACTTTGGCAGCACCATCATTTTTGCTATGACAATTCTGCCGGCTAATGACAATGGCAGCCTAGACCAGGTCGAGATCTTCCCTTCGAGCCAGTCTACAGCGCGGCCGTAATTTAAGCTCCAGAATTCATGCATATTGCGGCTGAGCCAAATTCCCAGGTATTTGATCGGGCCTGTAGCCCAGGTTAAGGGATTTTCTAGTACAAAGGGGAGTGTGGCGTCGGATAGAGGAAAAGGGATGGATTTGGACCAATTTAGGTTCACTCCGGATAGTCCTCCAAACTATGTGATTTCCCTCAACACAGTTTTGAGGTTATCCTCGGGCTTGTGTATGTAAAGGGTAATGTCGTCCACGTAAAGTGAGACGATCAGTCCTCTAGATGTGTATCCCAATCCTTTAGTTGTATGGTGATGGCGCGATCTTGCCACCAGAGGCTTTATAGCTATGGCGAAGAGGAGAGGAGAAAGAAGGCAGCCCTGTCGAGTGCCACGGGTAACTGGAAATGGATCAGAGATTAGGTTGTTCGTTTTCAGCCTTGCAGTGGGGTTTGTGTAGAGTAAGAGGATCAATTTGATAAATTTCGTGCTAAAGCCCATTCTGGATAGGATGGTGAACAAGTATGGCCATTCTAGTGAGTCGAATGCCTTCGTGGCATCTAGGAAGGCAGCGAGTGCAGGTACTTTAGGATCTAGGTGATGAAGTGTTGCAAAGATGGTGCGTAAGTTGTGTGCCGTGGAGCGTCCCGGAATGAACCCCGATTGGTCTAGTCTGGCGATGAGTGGGAGGAGAGGTTGAAGCCTAGTAGCAAGCAGTTTGCAAATATTTTATTATCAATGTTTATGAGGGACAGTGGGTGGTACGAGTCTCGAAGATGCACAGACTTGCCCAGCTTTAGAAGTGATATTATTACAGCCTCGCGCATGGATGGGGGTAAAGTCCCCATATCCAGTGATTCTTGGTATACTGCGAGAAGGTAGCGCTGATCCATATGTTTTGTAGAAGGAAACTGTCAGCCAGTCCAGTCCCTTTGCAGGGTCTGAATAATGTCTTCAGTGGTAAATGGTTCGTCAAGGTAAGTGCGATGTGCCTCATCCAGCCACAACAGCTCTATCGAGTCCAAATATTCAAGCAGACCCGCTTTCGAGTTGTAGTTGGTGGAGGTATAAAGAGTGGCATAAAAGTCTGCAAGGAGATCAAGTGTGACTCGTTGTCCTCTTACAGGACTAGAATTTTCATCCAGGAGCTCAGTGATATATAATTAAGCCCGTGGGTGTCTAAGTATTGTGGCAGGGTTCTACCAGGGTGATCTCCCTTGCCATAGCGTCTAGCTCTGGCATATTTGCCTAAAAAACAAGTTTCCCTGTGAGCTTCCTCCTCATACTCTGTGATTTTCCCTCGGAGGGTGGCTAAGTGTTCGGACCCACCAGTGCGATAGTATATCAGTTCGGTGTCTCGGATGTCTTATTCTAACTATGATAAGGTCTGTCTAATCCACTTCAGCACCCCTGCCTGCTTGGCTATGCATGCTCCTCTGAACACAGCCTTAAAGGCTTCCCAGAGCACCAAGGGGGATGATACCGAACCCTCGTTAAGTGAGAAAACTGCAGTATCTCGTCGCGGATCTCTTCCCTAAAGGACGCGTCTAGTAGGGCATTTGGAGGTGGTCGCCATAAACGTATTAATGAAATGTATTTACTGTAGAAACTAGAATTTTATAAACGTGCGCTAATGTTCAGTTTAACATGAAGACATGTATTCTGTATTCACGTTTGCATTTATACTTTCAGTCACAGTTGCATATATTCTCAAATTCATATTTGAAAGTGTAATCATGTATGCTTTTATTCACGTTTACATTTGTTCTTGAGTTACATGTGCACAAGTATAACCATGTATTTCAAATGCACATTAAATGTTTAGTTAAAGTTAGCCTGACTAAAGGCCTTGGGCCTGATTCACAGAACTAACTTACGTCAAAATCCTAAACTTACAACAATTTTGGTATTCACAGAATGAATTTACACATTTGGGTATTCACAGATTGAACTTACACATATGGGTATTCACAGAATGAACTTACACATATGGGTATTCACAGAATGAACTTACACATATGGGTATTCACAGAATGAACTTACACATATGGGTATTCACAGAATGAACTTACACATCCTAACTTTATGTCCGCACTCGGGCCGGAATTTCCGGCCCAGTGACGGAGATTCCGGCACAATGGCGGAATCTCCGCCTCCGGCCCGGAATCTCCGCCTCCGGCCCGGAATTTCCGCTCCCGGGCCGGAATATCCGCATATCGGCCGTTTGAGCATTACCTCAATGCCATACACCTGTCCAACTGCCTACCATCCCCCATGATGAATCATCTGACACACTGCAGCCAATCCCAGCCCTGCTGCACATATGAAAGCAGAGCAGACACAGAGAAACACTTTCAACATGTCGCTGAATGTATATGTTGCTCTGCCCCTTGCCATGCAGCAAGAAGACTTGAGGAGGAGGAGGAGGAGAGAGAGGATCTTCAGACAGAGGATCAACATATTTGGGATGTCCACTCAAGAAGTAAGGGCCAGATACCGCTTCCCTCCAGAAGTCATCTTGGATATGGTATGTGATTGGGAGGAGGAACTTGACTCGCCTACATGCTGCTCCCATGCCATCCCAGCCTATCTGAAGGTCCTTTCTGCCCTCCATTTTTTCGCTACGGGGTCATTCCAAAGGGTCACCAGTGATGTTGTGGGCATCTCCCAGGCTAGCCAGTCCCGGTGCCTGCATCAGGTACTGCGCTGCATCAATTCTAGAGCCCACCTTCACATACGAATGTCCCATACACTGGCCAGCAGACAAAGGGCAGCTAGGGAATTCTTTGGCATCTCCGGCTTCCCACGTGTGCTGGGTGCAATTGACTGTACCCATGTGGCCCTTCAGCCACCCAGCCACATTGCACACATATACTGCAACAGACACCGATGGTATTACATCAATGTGCAGGCTGTCTGTGATGCCAGTGGGAGATTCTCAGATGTGCATGCAGCGTTTCCAGGCAGTACCCATGACAGCTTCGTATTCCCTATGTCACCTCTTGCCCGGCGGTTGGCTGCGGGAGAATATGGCAACATGTGGTTACTGGGTAAGTACCAAGTACTAAAAAAGAGTGATGTGTGCTTATGAAAGGGCTCAGTTACAATACCCTTGCGCTGCCAGTACGTCACTGTATCACATATGAAAAGTGACGTACTGGTGGCACAAGGGGCCTGTCAAGAAGCCCAGTAATGAATGAATGCCACCTTATATCAACAACCATTCTACAATAAGAATCACCAAGCCACATACACGGTCACAACAGACACTGCATTTTTTAAGTAAAGATCATGTTCTGTTCAAATTTCATTTGGAAATGTAACCTATTGCCCTATCTTCCCTCCTTAGGCGATGCTGGCTATGCACTCTCCCCTCAACTCCTCACACCGTACAGACATCCAACCACTGTACCTCAGCGTAGGTACAATCGGGCACACATACGAACTCGAGCCATCATAGAGCGCACTTTTGGTCTGTTGAAGTCGCGTTTCAGATGTCTCAGCCGTACAGGGGGTGTGCTGACGTACTCCCCTGAAGTTGTGTGCAAGATCATTATGGCCTGTTGTGTGTTGCACAATATTGCTTTAACACATGGCTTACAGATACCTCTTGAACCTCGGCTAGCTCTGAATCTGGGCAACCGGGCCATTGCACATAACCGAGGTCAGGGTATGCAAGTCCGTGATCAGCTGGTTGCCAAGTTTTTCACATGAGCAACCTTATGTGTCATGGACAAAATGTGGTTTGCTGTCTGTTGTCAATGATGAAAAATTGATATTTACCACTCTGTCCAAAAAATCCATCCTGAGACAACTTTGCAAACCACACTAACTGTATGTCAGCCACAACTGTTGACATGAGTCAAAAGATTGACCGTGCTTCAGGTCATGTGCCAATGTCAGCAATCAGTGTAGTGGATTTCCCAAGGAGTCTATTGACTCTGAGGATGAGATGTACATGTTCTGAGAGACCCTCCTGTACCTTTTGACAATGGGAGTCTGTATGTAAAAAGTGCATGACTATAGGATTTCTGATAGTTGTCCCCCAAATGATTAGCATACACCAATTATGTTTGTCCCACAACGTGATTGATGATATTGTAGCTGAATATGCCACTATGTGTCTGGGTAGTACAGCACTGCTACCCCTAATACACTGTAACACAACAGACAACTCTTGTGTTGATCACTAAATATGGACTACATGTACCATAATGCAAAGCATTTGAGAAGTAAACTGGGGTGTGATGTTGTGCCAGCCCCCCTCCCCCCTTGTCCCAGCCCAAGTCTCATTACATGGTCTGTTCTCCCTTTTGTTTCATGTGTAAGAATTAATCTTACACAGTAATCAAATTTTTATCTGCGACAGAATAATAGGATGGCAGTGGATTTGTTCTGTGGTTGTGGATGCCTCAGAATGAACACAAAATGGCTGACAACTACTTCCTGTGATGTATTTCCTGTCTCCCACTTCCTGTATGTGATTTCCTAAATTAAAATTTGGGTTCTGGGTAGTTTTCGGAGTTTACGACCCGAAAGCGCAATTTCCGCATGCGCAGCGTACGCTGCGCATGCGCAGCGTAATCTGCGATAGCGTAGCGTACTTTGCGCATGCGCAGAGTACTTTGCGATTGCGTTGCGTACTCTGCGCATGCGGAAAGTCCGTTTTCGGGCCGTAAACTCCGAAATTTGACCAAAAGCCTAATTTTCATATAGGAAATCACATACAGGAAGTGGGGGACAGGAAATACATCACAGGAAGTTGATGACAGACATTTAGTGTTCATTCTGGGTCATCCTCTCTCACCGATAAGATCCTGTGACATCCTGCTGCTCTCATCAACCTCATTTCCCCCAAAATGGCTGAGGGTTATGAAGAGAAAGCACCCCCTTTCAGTGAAAGGGAATTGGACATGCTATCTGAGGGGGTGATAGAGAAATATCCTCAGCTATATGGGGGGCCAGAGGAACAGCTGAGCAATGCAGCGCGGACCAGATTGTGGGCCAGAATTGGTGAGCGCTGCAGTACAGTGGGTGTGCACACCAGGAACGCGAGGGCATGCCGCAAGCGCTGGGAGGACCTGAAACGCTGGGCCCGGATCAAGGCTGAAGAGCTACTGGGCCAGTCTTCCCAGCACCATGTGCATCGTCCTCGCCTCTGTACAGGAGGGTCCTGCGTGCAGCTCTTCCGACCCTCCATGCTCAGCTGGAGGAGCAAGAGCAGCAGAGACATGGTAAGTGCATTATAGGCTAAATATGTCTGGAAGTATGATGCAAGTGCAGACAGAGCTGTACCATTCTGAGTCCCATGCCTCCAGTCTCCTAATCTGTGTGTATGCAGCACTCATCATGCAGCAAAAAGCTCAATGTAACCCATTTGCTGGACTTGGCTGAGTGCATCCTGGGACTTGTGGTGTCATCATGACAATTGGGGATTTGAGACACACATTTGGATTACTGATGAAAGTTCCACTGCCAGCACCACTAACTGTGAAACAAGGGAATCATGACTGATGTGTGCATTGGATGATGTATGTTACAGACACTGTCCAGTGTGTGTTTGTGAGGCCAATGGGAATTGTATGCTGTGACTTACATTGCTTTTGCTGAGTTTGGGTCCTGATAGAGACAGATCATCATGTGCCATTGAGTCAAGACAGACTTTGAGAGCCTTGCCACACTCATAAGTGTTGCAAATCTAGACAAGTGTGTCCACAGACACACGTCGTACCCCCAGGAGCTTGAATGCCATTTCCCATGTACAGGTCGCTGTAACAACGAGCCACTACTGTTCATCAGTGCACAGCACTACCTGCTCAACCTCCAAAGGCAATATGTGGCAGTGGATTGTCAGCTTGTGAGAGAGGATATCATAAGCTCAGACTCACAACTTAACAAACATATTTGCCCAGACACTAAATGGATGTGTTACCCCCAATCGGCCTTAGTGTTGTCCCATCCAATACTACACAGCAGATAACATATGTCCAGACGTGACGTGAAAGTGCAGACACTCCATATCACAGGCTTTTTCCAATTTCATCTGGCCTCTCTCTGAGCTCCTTTAGTGGACAGTGTTGTAGAACCTGCACATGTCGCAGTGACAGGACACACAGGTCACAACAATGCCATAACTGAGGGTTGGCAGTACAGACGAGCTAACCACCAATGATCTTGTGAGGTGTCCATGTCAGACTCAAATCAGGAGATGACAGTGAACATGCACGTAATTTAAGTTTGTAAACACACACAACTCGATAGTGTGATCAGAGGAGAACAAAGTCTGACCTTGGCTCATCTTGATATGTGTTTGAAGTTGAAGTTGATTATATTGCACAGGTAATTAACACCTTTACAATCATGCATTACATTATTTGGCATTTTCTATGACTTAAAACAGATCAGTATTAAAACAACATAAAATGTCAATAATATGTGGCCCACAAGTGATGTAAAACAGCTGAAAAAGAAAATTAGAAAGTGAAGTGCAGAGTGCAAGGCAGCAGTTGTTGCCTCTGCTTGATTCTTGTTAAAGTCAATAGTGTTCTACTTGTCTAACGGCAAAAAATGAATACTGGTCACTTGCTTGCTGAGGTTTTACTGTGTAGTAAAGCGATGTACACGTAGGGCCATGGGGTGCTTGGGGGAGCTGAGAGCTGGGCGGCTATGGCTGTGAACTTGCTATGGAGAGAGACAAGGGAGCAGTGCATGCTTTAAAAGGCAGCGTAGGTTGCCTGGCTACGTTGGTCTAGTGCCAGGCAGCGAGTTAGAGTGGAGGGGCGGAGATGGATAAGTTGCTTCATGCAGATAGAAAGTGGAAAGTGCTAGGCATCTGCAATGTGTTGTTGAGGGACGTCAGTTTTCAGCCTAACTAGCAGCAGAGTAAAGTGCTGAGTGCTGGATCAGTGCTGAGAATACTGTATTCCAGATATGTCACAGTAGGGTAGGAAACAGTGCGTTAATTGGAGATTGTTGGATAATAAATGCTATGATATATACAAGGACTTACAGTAGGATAATGGGACTTTGGGTGTTGGAGGAGGGTGATTTGAGCATCATAAAAGGGAGTTGAAGAGGGCTTTCTGCCTGGTGCAAAACCCTGAAAGTGCATGGTGTGCCAGTCTTTGACATTAATCAAGGTTCCCATTTGCTGCGCCTGCTCAGTTCTTTAAGATGCGTGAAGTACCAATCTTGACATGCTAATATTCCCGTATAGGGCAGCAGCACAGGCAGTGACTAATAAGAATTCCTTCAAAGAACCATAGTCCGTTCAGCTGTAGTGCAGTCTGCTAACTGGATGGCCTGCCTTTTTATGGTAGTTACTGCATCGGATAGGTATCTTACCAGCCGGCAGGTTAGTTGAACATCCTCGCCAGAAAAGGATGCTAACACTGCTTGTCTGCAAGTTCTAATGGATGTCGTATTGAAGAGGGGTCTTAGCAAGATCCGTCATTCCCCTTTTAGGGCCTTGCAAATAGTCAGCAGGTGCACTATATCCTCCTTCCCCTCCCCGCAGAGTCTGCAGATTGCTGGAATCTGTGGGCGTAGCCAGGGCGGCATATGATATGCAGATGGTAGTATGACTAGGCGGAATCCCAGGAATTTCTCATTTGTTGCACTGGAAAAGCTGGTAAGAAGATAGGCTTGCGGTGCTGCCTTGCTGTTAGTCTGCAAGGTGACCCAGCCATGAGCGCGCTCTGTCAGGGCAGCTTTGTCCTGTATGAGTGATTCTTTTGTGATCACATCATTTACTTTTTTTTTAAGCTGAGGATGGTCGCTGGTAGCTACCAAAGTTCCTGCAGTCCCAGTTGATTAAGTGAGTTGTCCAAGTAGCGTTGGGCTGGACATGCCACCTTACTGTTCAGGTCTTCACACAGATGCATGTTTAGTGTGTCAGGTGGACCCCTTTTGAATTTGATCCAACTTTTGATGAACGGCCCTTTGCTGGCAAGCTCTTGCCTTTGTATCCCGAGCTCCAGACTACATTGTGTGGGGGATGTGTATCCTGGTAGGCCAAAATTGCATTTGAATTGCTCTTGTTATTGTACGATCCAGATTTTCAGTTTCTCTCCCTCGCATAGCTTCGCTTACATAACTGATTAGTGGTATAAGTTTTGCCTGATTCACTTTGCTTAAGGGGAGAAGATTTGGACCAGAGATATTAATCTTGAGGTATCTTAGTGCCACAGCGGTCGTTACGCTTGATATGTGTCTTAACCTGATGTGTACACCAACTACATAATGATTTGTCTCACATTTCAGTGGACTCAGCTGGCCAAGAGGACCGGGTTCGGAGCAGGACATCTGTGGTGCGCCGGCGGCTACGACCTCTTTCCAGTACTGAGGAAGAGGACGATGAGGCGGGACCCTCAACATCAGCAGGCATGGGGATTGCGCCCACCCGGACTGACCATGAGGACAACTCTGGTGCCACAGACCGGGTGGAGGCTGAGGACAGTGAAGGGGGGGGTGATGAACTGGACACCTCTGGCCAGGCTGGGGTGGAGAGCCACTCACCCACGGACCATGCCGAACATATTTATTCCGAGGTGTCCACAGGGCTGGCCACTATGCAACCTGGTCCTGCCTTCAGCCCCTCCATAACTCCTGAGGCCCCCATTCGATGGGGGCCTCCAGCTGCATCCTCTGCAATCTGTCCCCCTCATCATAGCTGCCAGGTCAACACCCACATTGACTCCGAACCTGAGGCACCACACCCCCCACGTGCGACCCAAAACCCTACCTCTGTTGTTCCGTCTGCGGCTGTACCAGAGGACTTGATATGGGCATGTGAGGGTCAGCCAGACATGTCCTCTCGCATCTTGCTGCAACTGTGTCTAGAGGTGCGCATGATGCGAGAGGAAATTGTACGCGCTCTGGCCACCCTCACTGCCGGTTTCACTTCCCTGAGTGCAGTCATGTCTTCTGTTGTGTCCCAACTCCCCTCCCACACCACCGTCAATGTCTCCCCCTGTCCGTTGCCCCACACTCTTTCCCCCAAACTCCTCATGTATCCCGACCCCGTGTGGTGCCTGTCCATGCACCGGCCAGCCAGGAGCAGGCATGTGATTCACAGGATCTGGACATTGTGGTCCTAGAGGATGACCAGAAGGACAATTGAACAGTTTGACAGACACTCTGTTTTTGGACAATGATTTACTTTTCCCCTTGTAAATAGACTGGTTTCCCTGACGCTCCCTGACGTGTTATATTTATGTTGCTCCACCCCAATCCAAGTTCCCTTCTCCTTCTGCAGTAAGGACATCATTTGTTTTCCTTTCTCCCTTCCAGACGGACTGTTGTTTTATTTCTATCCTTACATATTTGTCCTTTAAACACTTATTTTTATTCATACATTGTCTATCTTGTTTTGCTTCATCGTGAATGTCTTGTACAAAAAATGCCAAGGTATTTGGGTACTCATCTGCTCTGCACATGAGGGCTTGCTGCAATGATAGGGTTCAACTTGCAGATGTGTCACACACACACACATACATCCTCTCATCTCTACGCCAACTCACTTGGTGAACATTAGTCTATCAGGACATGATACACAACAGAGATTTTACTTGGGATCTGATATTTTTTTATTTAAACATATTCACACTGGACAACAAGTTCCTGGGATGTGGTCACTGGGGATTGTGCTTTTGACTTCGCAATTTCCGGGGTGATGATCGCTGTGAGGGATTAAGTCTGGGTTGACGCCGAGGTGCAGGTTGGTCTCCGGCATGTGCCTGTACAGGGTGAAGTCCATGTGCAGGGGCGGATTGTGTCTGTACACTTGGTGTATGTGCATGGACAGGGTGTTGTTGTGCAGGTGGTGGTAGTGCCTGTTCAGGGGGTGGTGGTGGATTTGCATGTGGGGGGCTGGATGGGGGGCGGTGGTGGATGTGTACCCATGCTGTGGTCCTGTGCAGTTTGTGGAACAGGTGTGTGGGTGTGATGTGCTGTAGGCATATGTGATGGCTCCCCTCCCTGCATTGCCCGTGAAGGTAGACTTTGGAACACTGCCATCATGCCGTCCATCTTCTTCATGGCCAAGGAATGGTGTCTTACACTCTCTTCCCTTTGGAAAGATATCATGTCTCTGATATTCCTGGACATGTCTTGCAAGGTTCTATCCAACCTATCCAAAACATGGGTCTGTCGGTCCACCACCTGAGGGAATTGGCGCAGGGCCTCAGACATGTCTGACAGGGTGGCCCCTATGGCACGTATGTCCTGCCTCACATCTGCCTGCTGTTGGAAGAAGTCCTGCTGCCACTGGCCACCACGGACATGTGCAGGCCCTCCATGCAGGGCCCGGCCATGGATGAGTCCACCAGGTCCAAGAGCAGGGGGATGTTGGCATGTGGAAGCCTGTGGACAGGTGAATGGTGCCCAGGGGATGCCTGCACCACAGCAGGGTTGGTACGTCCCTCAGATGGTGAGGATAATGCCTGGGATACACTGTCTGGGGAGGAGTGTGTAGGGTAACCACCATGTCTGTCCCGGATGTGAGGGCTGTGAGGGAGTGAGGTCTGTGTTGGGGTGGGGCTGAACTGTGGCTGGTTATCTCTATGCTGGGGACAGGCAACCTTTTTCATTGCACGAGGCTGACACACTTTGCTGGGGGAGGGTGTGAGACCTTGCTAAATGTGGGCAATCGGTGCAAATTTCTGTCCATGGCATCAGATTCTCCATCCCCTGAGTGGATGCGCAGACACTCACTATCGTCCGATACTTCATCCTCCTCAGGTAGTTCCTCCTCCTCCTCTTGCCCATGACTTGCAGCTGACATCACTGCCTGGAGGAGCAGTGGATTCTCACCTCTAATTGCCCGTCGCCCAACACTGGTGGAAGGTCCTTCCTCCTCATCGTCATCATCACCTGGAACACAGAGGTAGCAACAGGATAAGTAATTGACCGAGTATGAGATATCGTGAAACACAAGGGTTGGTTCTACTGTACTTTGCATCGACAGATGATGCACATGTGACCTGGTTTTGGTACCCCTACAAGTGACAGCTCACACAATGGCACTGAGGTGTGAAACGTAGATGTACACTCAAAAAGCACACTTACCAGCTCCATCCACAACTTTGTGTCCTTTTCTGCTCCCTCCTGTTGTAGGTTTTGTTGACAAAGTGGTCCCCGATCCAGCAGCTGTAGTGGGAAGTGACACCAATGTCAATCATCTGCATTACCAATTTACAAAGAGGCACATGTGACACTTATGATATGGATGGAACTTTGTTAACAACAACTGCAGGTTATCTGCAGAAGGGGATTTTCATCTTTGTCATGGTTTACATAGGGTAACACTTAACACCACATTTACCTGATGTACATGTGCGAGCGGGTTTCACTGCTGCAGCCAGGATGTCATGCATTCCCCGGGATGATGTTGTACGCTGCACTGGCGTCATTCTCTCCAAAGCTGTGTTGAGACATACATATCCATATTTCAGTACACCAGATAATAGCTATGAGCTAACATGTATATGTCATTGTCAATGACCACTGATGGATATTCCTGGACAATGTGCAGCATGTTTACCTCATGGACTTTACATGTGTGCCCCTGCTGACATGCAGCAGTTGCCAGCTGTTACATGCACACAGCACTGACATCAATGAGATGACACATCAACAGACAAACGTATATGAGAAGGTTACTGATATAGGAAGGGAGGGGAAAAATGATCGGGACGCCAGCATATTGCAATGCTTACACCTTCACCGTTAAGACTAATATGTCTCATGAGTATGATGTTGTGTGTTGACAAGTTGAAAGGAGTGTACATCCACAGGCTGAGCAGTTTCACATTTGCACATCAGTTCAAACATTGCATAGCAGAGTTCATATGTGAGATGTGCAATAATCACGTACATTTTGTGTGTCATTTGTGCTTCCCTACCAATGGATTCACAAAGCTCATTTTGGCTTGAGAGATTACACATTTGTTATGTCCAGCATTTGAGTGTCATCTGTTCCCATTATCCATTTCCTACATCATGGTTGAACTAAGCTGACAACGGATGATGTTTTGTACAGCAGACATCCTTACCTCACATAGCATACACTCAATTATATAGGTGGACACAGTAGAAGAGGAGGCAAGCAGAGTGCAACAATTGATTAGGATAACACATTGTGGTTAAGTTGTGAATCTTTCATGGTTGACGCCTACACTGGATTTGGTTTTGGCCTTTCAGCCACGAGATCTTGGACTGTGACTTCCTGATGATTCACCTTGGCAGCCCATACATCCATCACAAATGTACAGGACTGGCATCATTGCAAGCATCATCCACACCAATTTCAAAATGTTTTTGTCCTTTGGAATTCTGCTACGGAGTTATCATATCATTGATTTACAATCCAGTTGTGTCTAGTACACTTCATGTGACACTATATACTATTTTTATGTCCATTCTACACTCACTTGTCATATGTTTTGTGACATCCTTTCACTAGCCACCATGGTGTGACCTGGTATATGTTTCAATGCCATATGGAGGCATATTGTGATGCAGGAAAACAGTTATGTGATACACATACAACATACAGCAGATATTAGAGGCACATTCATGGGCATGGGCATTCAGGTTCATTGTTCCTGAGTTTCCTTACCATGGCCCCGCACCTGCCTAGTGTGTGGTCCCCGACCAGATGTCACAGGCAACCTTGTAGCAGAAGTCAATGTGTGTCTTGGACTCTGGGAGGACATCATTGGACCTACAATGCTAAGTGTGTTTGCAACTTTACATACCGGCTGCCACATGTGAAGCACTCAATTTGAGGCACAAAGGATGAGCACAAGCAGTGTGGGCACTACCGTTGCAGACGTGTCTACCACAAATTATGATGAGTGATCCCATATTCAACTTATTATGGCCCCACTGCCTAGTAGCAACGTCTATCAAATTGACACAACAGTTCCTGGCGTAAGGTCCACAATCATGTTTTGTTAATGGACCAGAAGACATACCCTACAATTATGACATCTATGACCAGCTGGTTGGACTTGACAGATTCATGTATGGAAAAGGAACTTTGTAAGTTGGACAGAGGACGCATACTCTATTACTGGTTTATGAATCTCACTTCTTGTTCATCATTGTCATATTTGTTCTCATTGGATTTGTTGAAATTTGGTCTACTAATATTTTTGCAATTTAGAGGTGGATACATTCGGAGTTGGTCTGGCACTCAATTCCACAATCGAGTTCCCAGTCCTGGAGCAGTTGGTGGAATACATGTAATGTTCATAACACACAATGACATAAAGAGCCTAGATATGTTATAATTTTTATTTTGCTATTCCCAGATCTATTTCACTGAAGGTAAATGTCCTTTGAGGATTCCTATAGTTGTAAGGCTAGTTTTACCTCTCCAGTTGCCTTTGAGATGCAGACCACCATGGTCACTCCTAGGAGACTCATCCCTCCTGGCTGGCCCCTGACCCACTGGTTCTTCCACTGGGGACTCTCTCCCCCTCTCACCCCTCAATCTGGACTTCTGCACCCTCCACTTAGGAGTGGCACTGCCAGACACCAGAACTGATGGAGGCCTGATTACAGACACTCCACGTTCTCCTGACACTAGGAGATCCCCCTCAAATGGACTACTAGTACAGCTTAGGCTCCCTACCTGGTGTTCCCTTAAGGAACCATCCAGGCCCTGAGACTGAGGTTGGGCACTATGGGGACGCATCCCAGTCTCACTCCCTCTCCTCGAAGACAGGACGTGAGGCCCTACAACCCTCCCACTACAACGGGACCTAGCTGGGCTACTCTGAACCTCTTCCACCACTCTGGGCTGGAAGATACCTGAGCCACTCCTCTTAGGGTCACTCCCCAATGCCTCTTCAGAACCTCTAGTAACCACCCAGAGGTCTGCCTCCTGTGCAAGCTCCCTGGGATCAGAGAACTCACACTCCAACAGGTGTTGGCTCAACCCCAGAAAACAATTACTGAACATGTGCTCTCTGACAACCAGATTGAACAGCCCTTCACAATCATTTGCCGTGCTACCCATCACCCAATCCTCCAGTGCATCACAACACACATCCACAAACTCCCCCAAGACTGGTGAGACAGTTTTCTACTGCCCCTGAACCTCAACCTGTACCCCTCTTCCTGGGAACTAGGCACCATACTCTGGGATCTCGGAGTGGGACTTCCTGCACTGGACTCCATATTGCTGCCACCACTGGACCCCACCCTCACTGGTGAATCCAGACAACTAAAATTGTACTCAGGGGATAATCTACCCTCCAGAGCTAGTTTCTCCCTGACGAAGGCCCTCTCTGCCTCCGCCATCCTCTCCTGCGCTAAGACCCTCTCAGTGTCTAGCTTTTTCTCTTCAAGGCCCAACGCCTTGAGACTCAACTCCTGGGCCAACAAGGCCTTTTCCTCCTCTAAGGCTAACTTCCTATTCTCCAACTCCAATTTCTGAGCCTCCATGTTCTCATGGCTCTCCTTCTGGAGCTTCTCTAAAGCCAGCTGATGCTCCCCTTCTTCCCTCCTATCCACCCACTCCTCTGGGGACAGAGGAAGGGATGTGGCACTCCCCTGGCACCGGACCCAGCAAGGGACTCCCTATCTATGGGGTCCTCACTCTCTACTGGCGTCCCTGCCCTGTCATTTTCTTCCTCCTCTTCAGACTCTTCAGGCCCTATCTCAAAACCACCACTTTGGTATGCAGAGGGATAATCAGACAGGTCCCCGCCACACGCTAAGGGTTCTCCCCTAAGGAGTGCTTCATAAAGGAAAAGCTTTCTGAGGATGTTACCCACTATTGGTATCCCCCTCTCTCTGCAGAATTCCTCTAACTCCTCCCGGGTGTACTCCCAAAGGTCATCCTCATTATAGATTACTCCCATCTTGGCAGAATACACAACCACAGTGCAACACAAGAGACCTAGGCGTCTGAGCTGAAGCAGGAATACACAATTCAAAAATGACACTTTTAAGAAGAAATAAAACTCAGGATAAATAATCCCTATACATGTGATTTCTCTAAATGCAGAGTTTGTAGTGCAACCAGTTGTCGCTGTGGTACTGCGTACACGCAAGTCCTATCCTCACCGCTCACAACTAATGTTAGAAATGGGATTTCTGGTTGGCTAGAGCTTGCGCCTAAGCCAGGCAGAAACCACCACTCTAGTCTGGGCAAGGGAGTTACACACTGAAGATAACCCCTGCTGACTCCCTTAGTAGCTTGGCACGAGCAGTCAGGCTTATCCCAGAGGCAATGTGTAAATCGTTTGCGCAACACACACATACAGCAGCAACACACTAGGCACACCACCAAAGAAACTCCACACAAGGTTATATGAAAATAGCCTTTGTATTATCCAAAACACATTAGAGTCATAGTCACACATATACACTGTGCCAACTGGCACTAGGCAATATTTACAGGGGATTATATACAGGACAGGGCCAATCGGGCCACTGTCAGAACCTTTAGAAAGCACTAGTAGCACACATCAAACACTGTAAAATACTGTACTTGGCAATATCTCTAGCAACATAAACGCATTATGTCTGCATCACATTAGGCATCAAACTCATATGCATAATCACATTACGCAACCTCTGAAGGCATAAACACACTATGCAATAGGCATCATAAGCATAAACATATTATGCAATAACTCACAATTAGGAGGGCACCTTAGTGACACTCCCCAGGTGCATACATCTCCTTAGGGCCTTGCGCCCTATCACCACCATAAAGCTGAACCCAGGCCAACTGCCCTTTCTAGGGGGCCCAATGCCCTTTGTCCATAATGTCAGGGCTTGTACTGGGGCCTTCCACTGGCCCTTTTGCTGTCAATGCAGCCAAAACCACGGTGGGCAATGCACTGGGGCAGGGGGTATGTATCTCACTCCCTCCTTGTTCCTCCAGAAAGGCTAGTTTTTCCTCTCCAGTTGCCTTTGAGATGCAGACACTATGTTTCGCCCTCTGTTCTCTGCTGCCTATATATGCATTTTGACCCTCTCCTGCCACGTTTGATTTACCAGTTAGTGAGGGTGGTCTGCATTGCTCTGGATGAGGTCTCCTCCCAGAAGATGCTGGGACCTCTGCTACTGTGGCTGTCTGTACTCTGGCTGAATGTGTAAATGGGTGAGAAGAGATACACATCAACACATGGAAAATGTACATGTAGCACTTGTCAGACATTTCCTCGTATCTTCTGCATGCTAACAGTATTGTGAAGTACTGCCACGGCCGGTGCAGGTAGGAGCGGTGGGGTGTTGGTGATGTAATGGCATGGCAGGGTGGGAATTAAACAATGGATTCTGGGACTGACATTTTTAAATAAGGATTCTCTCACCTTCTGTTTTGTGATTTTGGAAGGGCCAGGGTGAGTTGTTTTTATGTTTATTTGGACTTATTTTCTCCATTCCGTTGTGTGTTGATTTGCCTCTGCACTGCACCCCCACCCCCTTACGTTCTTGACTGACCCAGCCGTGTCTGGATTAGTGGAAGGGGCACTTTGACAATTGCTACTTAGCACTGTTCGGTATATACGGCTTCAGGCCTGGGCCTTTGTATTTCATAGTGTGAAAGGTATTTGCCATTTCTAATACAAAGGATTCTGGGACTTGTGGTGCAACATACTGAGAGAAACACATGAGCCTCTGACTGACTATATTTGTATATGGAATTTGGACAACTTCCTTACTCACAATGGCAGTGCGACACAGACATACATTTTGTATACTTGTTCTTGTCATCCCACTTACCTGGTGCCACATTGCGGACATCACTCACAGGCAGCCCATGGAGCATGTGGGGATGGATTGTAGTGAGGATATCCTCCTCTTGTGGGGTGAGACGGAGGTGGGATCGAGAGTGTGAGGCAGGGAGAACTCTGTTCAGCTGGATCCTGGAGTACTTCTCCTTTGCAC
The DNA here is from genome assembly GCA_963921515.1 of Calotriton arnoldi. Lineage (NCBI taxonomy): Eukaryota > Metazoa > Chordata > Amphibia > Caudata > Salamandridae > Calotriton > Calotriton arnoldi. Next base: position 499,327 of record CAWUFW010007280.1, read on the forward strand.
TCATCTTTTCATCCTGCCACTTCCTCTTTATGTCACGGACTGTGCGCACATCCTCCCCCAATGCTGTGACAGCGGTGGCTAACTGCTGCCAGAGAGCTGCTTTCTGTGTGCCACTGGTGCAGTAAGGTGGGAGACCATATAGGCGTTTGTGGTGCCTCACAACAAACTCCACAATCATGGTGGTCTCCTCAGTTGTGAAGTTCTTCTTCCTCCTCTGAATGTACATTTTGCAGTGGCGATGAACAGCAAAGCAAACAGGAACTCTCTGTGGCCAAAGCTGGGCCCTGAATGTGTGCTGCTTTTATGTGGTACTGGTTTTGCAGTTGGTCTTAATTGACTTCAGCTGGAGCATGGTGGGGGATGGTAGGCACTTGAAATGCTCAAAAGGGAGAAATGGCTGGCTTTCCGGCCCGGAGGCGGAGTTTCCGGCCTGGAGGCGGAGATTCCGAGCCGGAGGCGGAAATTCCGCCATGGTGCCGGAATCTCCGCCACTGGGCCGGACATTCCGGCCCGAGTGCGGACATAAAGTTAGGATGTGTAAGTTCATTCTATGAATACCCATATGTGTAAGTTCATTCTGTGAATACCCATATGTGTAAGTTCATTCTGTGAATACCCATATGTGTAAGTTCATTCTGTGAATACCCATATGTGTAAGTTCAATCTGTGAATACCCAAATGTGTAAGTTCATTGTGTGAATACCAAAATTGTTGTAAGTTTAGGATTTTGACGTAAGTTAGTTCTGTGAATCAGGCCCCTTGTGATTTTGAAATGTACTTTGCTTGGTCAGCGTGTTCTTTCTTTTGCAGGTGTATTCTCAAGGTTTCATTATCTAGAGAAAGAAGTATTGTTGTCTATATTAGTTTCTTGATACTAAGGTCTGAGAAGAGAAATCTTGGCAAGAAACGTGAAGACCTAATGAGCAGGTGAAGCCTCCTATTCATCACGTATCAGGAACGAGGAATGCTTAAGGTTGCAGTAACTGTCCAAGTTCTGTGGGATGGAAAAGTCTGGTAATGTTGCAAATGCACAACACCAGTAGTGAAATGATAGGTACCTGGTGGTGTGGGAAGACATATGATTTTTGTTGAAGTTCTATTGGTTTTAATTAGTATTCACACTGTTAGAAGAGAGCAGATTCCCTTAGACTTTGAGGGGTACAGACCTCTCTGCTTCCTTTATTCTTGGATGTCAAGCCTCATGCTAAACACTTATTCCAATTCTGGAAGACTTCTACTGGAGTCTTCACTATGCTGACACTTTTTTGCACTACCGAATTTCCTTGAGACCCTATTCTACGAACCATCCTTATTATAAACTTAGAGTCTTGATTAGATGAACTTTAGAACTAATTCATGTTTAGGAGAGAGAATCACAGTTTCTTCAAGTAACACCTATTTCTAATTCTCAGTTTCTGTATTGCTGTGACTGTGATTAATGTGTATCTTATCCTGTTGAGACTGAACCGATTTTGATGTTTTAACTTGCCAGCTGTAATCCTGTGTCTTTTTAATATTCTTCTGACATGCATATATATTGGATTAACTATTAATTGGAAATAAAATTCCTCAACTTCAATCACCGATCCTTGGTCCATATTGTGTGGCTAAATGGACTTCATGAAGATTGAATTGTTTTATTATTGCTAACTCCTTTGGCGTCTCAGTCAATTTAAAAATCTATCAGATGAGAGGTTGTAAATCATGCACCTGCACACTCTCAGATGGTAACTTGTCGGATGGTTATTATTGAGACAGAGGGAGTTACTGTATTCATGTGAGAGCACTAGATTTGCCCAAGACCAGTCTTGATCCCAAAGCCCATGTCCCGATTTGGAGGAGCAGAGGTATTCCAGCAATTCCAGGAATTAAGTTGTAACAGCGGAGGAGTGAGTATTAATAGGGTTGCGCATTGCAATTGCTTATGTCTAGCTTGCGGTGTTTTGCTGATATTGTGTGGTGTGATGCAGTGTTTTTTTAAGTTGTGCAGATGTGGAAGCACTTAATGCAAAGGGGTTGAAGTGGTTATTGGGCTCGACGTAGCCTAATATCCCGGGATAGTAAGAAGTTATCACTGTAGAAAGCACAGTGTTGTAATTGTCTGCTAAAGTTAGTGGTGCTAGTCATGAGACGTCGTCGGCTGCACAATTGAGATAGGGACATATACCTTTGTTCAAAAGTAAGGTATGGTTGATGTGGTGGATCCTTTTGCACAGGGGTAAAGCTACACTAATCTGGGTGATTTCCCGCTGGTCAAGGTTTCACTCGAGTGTGAATCAGAGTAGGACGGAAAATGTCGCTCCGGACTATTTCTTGTGTGATTAAATACTATTGATTATTTAGTGGAGCAGACAAAGTTGTTGAATTTGCTTTGCATTTTTACTCTGCTTGTATTGCAACGCTCGAGAAAAATTGTAAATGAGGGTGAGCCACTGTGAGGAGCGAGAAAAATGTCACAATGTGCAGCGCTGAGATTGAACCGTTGGCGTTAGTGCTGCATTGTTATTGGTTGATACTTCATAGAGTGCCATGCTGTTATTGATTGTTAACATCGGACGAGAATTGTGGGCAAAAGTAAATTCTTTTCTATTTGATACAAAATTCTATTTGTGATTGTAGACATTGTTGGGAAATGAAATTCTATGAGGCTCTAAGAAATCTGATTAAGGGATATGTGAGAATACCTGTTCGAAAGTGGGAAAAGGCACCACCAAAGACACACCAGGTCATTATATGGCCATAAATGTGGGCCTTCAGACATGTATTTGGCTGAGTCAATGGCATACGGTCACTGAAAAAGAAGGAGCATTGATGTTTCCACGCTAAGGCACATTTCATTTGAGAATCATTAAAAATTTGAGACGGGTATTGTACGAAATGAAGCTGCCTTCTAGGCTCGCACAGCTCGAAGCACCTAATGATTGGGAGCGTGCAGCTCATGTTATGCAAAGGGAAAAATATCAGGGAAAAGTCCGAAAGGCAGTGTGTAGCTGTGCCGATACTAGATGGGATGCAGAACAACAACGATGGAGAACTGATATAATAGAGGTAACTAGACTATACCCAGCATTGACAAGTGAAGAACCCCAGAAAAAGAAAGAAAAGAAGGGGAAGAAGAAGGAGGATAAGACAGGTAAACATAGTGATAGTGATTCTAGTGATGATTTCCTAGATATGTTGTTATCAAAACATCCACCTCCATATAATGTGTCCCAACCTGAAGAAATGAATGATGCAGTTAAAGGTGGATAGTCTGGAGTAGCTACCGCATCAGTAAATACAGGAGTGAATACGAGTTAGAGCCTGATGGGAGCGAGTTCGGAAATCAGTGCCCCTGTTAACTCCACCAATCCCATACCCCAGATGCAATAGCTGTTCTGGTCACTATTGGTCCAGTAGTTCCTTTGTATAAACCAGAGTCTATAGTAGTAACCATGACACATACTTTGACAGTCCCTACTGAAGTAGATACATCAGCTAATGCTCCTTTGGTCCCAGGAATAGGAAGTACTTCTTTGGTCCCAACTCAGATAAATACCCCTTATGTTGCCACTACAGCATCAACCATGAATCAGACAGGATTAGAGAGTTCTCACAAAGATCGCAAACTTCTGAGTTGTCTATTTGGAATTCACCTCAGAGTGTTAACAATAGTAATCCCAGAGAAAGGATAGCATCTAATACCTCTGTAGTACGGAATGGTAATAACTCCTGAGAACTAGATGGTTTTATTAAGTTCCTAATTGAGTCCCCAAGAGAAAGTGAAGATTTAGGATTAGGCAAAGGTATAATTCAGACCCAGATGAGGGAAAATGCAGTGGATGTGGTCAAACTAAAGATAGAACTGGATGAAATGATATTAGGAACCCTTGTTCTTTCCCGATTAGATACCTACCAAGAGAACAAACTTGTATATATGTGTAAAGATGTCACTAAATGAACAGGACAAGCTCATGATAAATTGTCTGAATTGGCACAAACTTGATGATTTAGATTTAAGCCGAACCTAGAAATTGCAGAAAAGTTAATTGTGTATATTTTGATGAGATTGACATTTACCGTATGTGTACACCAGGAATGAAAACGCAAATTAAGGAATTAATTAGTTGCATCCAAAACTGGAATGAGCTAGATAAGTGGGAAGGCAGATGGGTGAAGAAAAGAAATCAAAAGAAAACAAAAGGAGAGCTATCTCTGTCTTTAGTGGATGGAGAAGGCACTTCAAATTTTCCATTGAGGGAAATGCCTGGTGGAGGTTATGTCCATGTGCCTTGGAGTAGGAGTGATCTTGCGTCATTCACCAATGATTTCCCCAAGTTGAGAGAAAAGCCAGTGGAATGGTATACACTGGTTGAGCGATTTGTGAAGATTTCACAAGTCTTTTGGATGGATTTGAATAACTTCTTCTACACTCTGGTACCGAATGATTTTGAGGGCAGAATGTAAAGTGGCTATAGAGTGGCTGGAGAAGGAATCCCAGAGAAACCCGATTTCACATGCCCTATCACTGCTGGTGATGAAAAAGTATCAACAGGTGATGACCTTTTTGAAATGAAAAATACCAGCTAAAGACATTGATTGGGTCAAAATTGACAGGACGACTCAAGAGCCCAAAGAATCAGTGCATGCCTATTATGAGAGATTGTTGCAGGTATTTAAGCAACACAGTGGAATGGAGACTCTCAAAGCTAAAGACATGGGAAATTTTGTGTCTTGGTTTGTCACGGGATCGAGACCTGAGATTAGCTTGATAATTCAGCAGCATTTAATTTGTTGGTAGAATAAATCAGATGATGAGATTTTAAGATATGCATAATATTCTAGAGATGAATTGGAAATGAAGCAGAAGTGATTGAAGGAGAAATAGATGGTGGCACAGATGAAAGCAGCACAGAGAGGAAGTCAGAGTCAACCCTTTGTAGGGAATGTTGGTTCTATGCAAGGAGTGTATCAGCAGGAGACTCCTATGATGCAAAGTGGAAATGGATTCCCGCAGCAAGGTAGAGTTAGTGGTGTGCCAATTGATCCGAGTACTGGGATCGATGTGGCAACTTTGAAGAGATCGAATCCTTGTCACTATTGCAATAAGTTAGGGCATTGGAAGTGGGAATGTCGTCTTAATACCAAGAGAGTGATGAATGAGAACAAGGTTCAGAATTCAGGGTTTACACAGCCCCAGAGTAATAACCCTGTACCGTCAAAGAATGTACAGAGACCGAGAATGCAAAATTCTAATGTGTGCCAAGCTCCAGTGATGCAGATTCGACAAGCCCTGCAAATGGTCCCCGATTTAATCCAAATCAAGTCCCAAATTTTAATCAGAATTCCGTCCAAAATCCGAATGTGTTTCAGCAATTTCCTATGTTTGAGATGCTTGAGGGCTATGGCTCTGATCAGTCACAATGACGGTGCCTGTGGGGGAAGGAAGATTGCGTACTTGGCGTAGTCTTGGAGATAGACCAGAGTGGTCCATTTGTAGAAGGTGAGGTGAATGGCCACCCCAGATCATTCTTTTTTTTTGTCAAATATCGTTTGTTATTTTTAGTTTATATACCAAACACACTGTTATCACAACAGTAACAATCGTCGCAGAGAGGACATTCTCAAAATACACTGTTATAGCGGCACCAGTGATTCCATAGTCAGTAAGACAATTAAAAGGCACAGTGCTTCCCATTTCAATACACCATCATAAGTACATCGACAATGCTCCATACTAATCTTGATTGACCATTATGTCCCGAGGATATGGTTGTGCCCACACCTGCATCTATAGGGGGTTCTTGAGTATCTTCCAGTAGGTCAAACCCATAATAGCTCATCCAACAACCCCAAACCTTTTGGAATTTCCAAGGGCAGCCCCTGCTTTTATAAGTAACCTTCTCTGCAGCCATATAGAGTTCCATGCCCTTTCTCCATTCCTGGATTGTGGGAACCTTGGTTGCCCCCCATCTTCTGGCCACGTCACGCTTAGCCACAACTAGGCCCAGAGCACTAAAGAGTAGTTTGGATCTAGTAGCATCTGCATCATTTGGGACACCCAGAAGGACAAACTTGGGGTCTGCCGGGAGAGACACCTCTAGGATCGCACTAAGCTCCTCAATGATTACCTTTCAGTAGGCATGTATGACAGGGCATCCCCACAATGTATGCAGAAAGTCTCCACTGGCATTCCGACATTAAAGACATGTCAGAGTCTCTGCCCTCCCCATCATGTGCAGTTTATCCCTATCCTAATACCCTAAGCAAGATTTTATATTGAATGAGGCGTAGTCGAGCTTTAATAGCTATCTCCCTGGGGTACATTTGGGCCGCCTTCCAATCAATATCTTCCATGTCCCCTGTATCACTCTCCCACTTCTCCCAAACTCTACCAAGATTATCGGGCATATTATTATTCAGTGTCTTATATGTGAGGGACACGGCTTTGCTCGTTAGCTCCTCCTGCAATAATCTCCCCTCAAACGGTGCATATTCTGGTAGCTCAGCACACGCTTTTCCTTCTGCTAACCACACATGGCGCAATTGCGCATACTTGATGAATTGGGACCTGTTGAGCCTGTATTCAGCACAAATTCTCTGAGCCACGTCCCTTTCCATAGTGGCATTGCTTTAGTGACTCTGCGGGCCCATCCTATTGGTTTTGTCACCTGTTCCCATACTTCCAGGGTGACCTGCGTCATTGGAAGTCGACCCGAGTACCTTTACACTCATAAAGATAATGCATGTGAGTGTGGGGTTCCAGTGTCGTCCTCTCTAACCTTTATGTGGAATAGTCTCTCGCTGCATGTACCCTTTCGTTCATAGGATTTAAATGTGGGGCCCAGTGATAAGCCTTAATGTCAGGCAATGGTATCCCTCATTGTAGGGATTGCACTGTAGTGTCTTTAGCGCTATCCTGGGGGGTCCACACTCCCATATCAATGAATCTCAATTCTCCAACAATGTCATTGAACACTCTCCTAAGGAGTGGGTGGTATGTGTTTTGGAGATTGTACAGGAGCTGGGGCAGAGTAATCATTTTTGAAAATCGCTGCCCGTCCCAAGACGGAGAGGGGGAGGTCTTTCCATCTCTCTGCATCTTCTTCAAAGTTAGATATTACCTTTCTAATATTGCAGTGCCGACACACCTCCTTAGAAAGGTACAAGATAGTCAAAACCCTCAGTAGCCCTCTTTAAATCCCCAGGTAGGGGAGGCCAGTTTTGCATCAATCCAGGGCAACATCGTGGGCTTCTTCCAATTAATCTTATATCCTGAGTGCCTCCCGTATTCCTCTAGGGTGTGCAAGAGTATAGTTGTCATAGGTTCCGTCACATACAAGAGAATATTTGCTGCATAGAGAGAAATCTTCTCCTCCATGTCATCATTGTGAGTAATTCTAAAACCCTGGATGCCCTGAATGCTTTCGAATAGCACATGCCAACGTTTCCACAGTGAGCGCGAAAAGAAAGGGGGATAGGAGGCACCCCTGCCTAGTCCCACATCCAATGGGAAAGCCGAAAACATTGTGCCGTTCGCCTTTACCACTACTATCGGTGTATTATATAATAGCGCTACCCATTTCCGAAATTTCGGCCCAAATCCAAATGTAACTAGTGTACAGTCCAGGAATGGCCAATGCACTACGTCAAATGCTTTTTCTGCATCTAACGTCAGGAAAACATGTGGGGCTACACGGTCTTTAACCTCCATTAGCCAGTTATGTGTTCTGCGGAGATTCAACCGGGTAGCACGACCCAGCATGAACCCGGACTGGTCACTGTGGATAAGGGATGTGATTCACTTTGATAGGCATGTCGCTAGAATTGTAGCTAATATTTTAACTTCTGTGTTTTTATAAGGAAATTGGACGATAGAAGTCACATCTGTCTTTGGGTTTGCCGTCTTTATGTATAACCGTGATCGTGGCTGTCCGGAGGTCTAGAGGGAGGGTACCATCCTTGTATGTATCTTGGTAAAGGCTTAATAAGTGGATCTATACAGCGTTTATATAATTTGGCAGGTATGCCAGTCGGGCCCGGGGGTTTACCCTGTCGTAGCTTAGCGAGTGCTTCCTGCAGTTCTGTTAATGTTAGGTCTTCTTCTAACCCCTATACCACCTCTTCCCCAAGCACTGGGGTCTGAATGACTGCCAGATAATGGTCTATATCTGAGAAGCTGCTAAGTGTACGTGCCTCGTAAAAGCTCTGTAGTAATCCTCAAACACCTTGGTAATTTGTCCCTTTGTGTTGTAAGTCATTCCGTTGTCATCAGTAAGACCCCGCACCCATCTAGCCTCCATCTCTTTCTTGCTAAGCCAGGCAAGTTTCCCAGCCTTGTCTCCGACTTCATATAGTCAGTGTAGAGTCGCCAGTCTCTGCTTTCTGGTGTTGTCCTGTGCCAGGCCGCTATAGTCTAGTTGCAGGGCTTCTAACTGTCGGGTGACCAAGGGGTCCCACATGTCAATGGACTGCCCCTCAAGTGAAGGATTTGATGTTCTAATCGTTCCAATTTCTCAACCCCCTTTTTTTCTGGGCTATTACATTTTGAGCCTTGTCGTGGAACAATGTTTTATAGGCCTCCCACAATGTAACCCCAGAGGAGACTGTGTCTTTATTTTCCACGAAGAAAATTTTTGTGATGTCCCGAAGACCCCTTAGAACCTCTGCATCCCTCAAGTGCCAGGCATTAAGCTGCCACCCCGTATTTGGACCACTGGGCCTTGTTCCCAATCGCACCAGGAGGGGGGAGTGATCCGAGAAGCCCCTTGCTGAGGAGTCGGCCTGTCCTATCTCGCCCATCTCAACCGTGGGCACAAATACATTGTCCAGTCTGGAGTACACTTTATGGGCCCCTGAATACTATAAATATTGTCTATCATGTGGATGTTGGTAGCGTCATAGATCAGTTAGTCCTAGTGTGCTAGCAAAACGTGCCAACAGGGTAGTGTGCGTAGGCCCTCCATGAGTCTCAGAATGATCAAGTGACATGTGCATTTTATCATTAAAGTCTCCCCATCACATGGAGAGATGAGGGTGTGTCTAGGAGAATGTCCACCACCTTAGCCAAGGTAAAGGACTGCATTCGAGGTGGCGCATATATGCTTATCAAAGTGACCTCACATCTGTCCCACACCCCAGTAACACCCTGTATCATTCTTGATCGATACTGCTGCTACCCACTCCACTGTTAGAACAGTGGAAGTTCCCAACCTACCCCTCTCAGGAAAAAGAATCTAAGTTGTAGGAGTCACAAATAAGCAAATTGCAAACCCCGTAACAGAAGAAGTACCTGTTAAAATATTGTCCTTTGACCAGTTTGTGGTGTGTGATTCAAGTCCTGTGAGCTTACTAGGACGTGACTTATTGTGCAAATTAAACTGCACTATCTATTGTACTTTGAAAGGAGAAGAATTTCTGACCCATGATAAAAATGTAGGCTTTAAACTGATGAGTTAATGGCCAGAAGTTGGGTTGTATCCCGTAATGACAAATGAGGACTTATCACCGTACCTTAAGGATATGGTGAAACCTGAGGTATGGGACTGTTCAGGAAAAGATATTGGTCTCATAAAGGGAGTTGAGCCTGTTCGAATAAAAGTAAAACCCAATGTTGACTACCCAAGACCCCACAGTATAGTCTGACCCCTGAAATAATTGCTAGGATTACTCTGGTGATTGAGTTAATGATACAGCAAGGCATTTTGAAAAAGATAATGGGGAGTCCATGTAATTCATTCATTATGAGCTTGCAGAAACCTAGCAGTAAGTTCTGCATTGGGCAGGACCTTAGAAGGATTAACAGCATTGTCGTTCCCTGTTGTCCCATGGTACTGAATCCAGCTCTGATTTTGTTTCAAATTCCATGTGAGGCTGAGTGGTTCATTGCTATCAATTTGTATCAGGCCTTCTTCTCTATACCTTTGCATGAGGACAGCCAGTACCTCTTTGCTTTCCGGTTCCAGAACCTGTGTTTTGGTATGGTGCCGAGTCCGACAAGGGTATACAGACAGCCCCTCAATTTTTAATCAGATCATCAAAAAGAATCTTGAGGCTGTGATCATGCCCTGTAATTCTGTCCTAATTCATTATATTGACAACATGTTAGTGGCGTCAAATAATGAAGAAGCTTGCAAATGAGACATCATTGCATTGCTGAACCATTTAACTGAGAATGGACATAAAGTGTCCCCGAGTAAGTTGCAGTATTGTCAGAAAGAAGTCTTGAATCTAGGACATCGCATTGAGAAAGGAGCGAGGAAGGTGTTGCAAGAAAGAATCTTGGGGATTCTTAAAATGAATCTGCCAACCACGCAGATTGAAGTCAGGATGTTTTTGGGAATGGTGGGCTACTGTCGCCAATGGATACCAGCCATTTTCCTAGAGGCCAACCCTTTAAAAAGGCTGACTCACAAGGATGTGCCTGATCCGATAGCATGGGATAATAAATGCTTGATTCCCTTCCTAGAGCTGCGAGACAGTCTGTTGTACCCCGGCACTGGGAATGCCTGATTACAATAAAGCTTCAACTCTTTTCTGAAGTGAGAGGGAGGGCTGCCCTCTCAGTGCTTACACAAATGCACGGAAATGCGAGACGACCGGAGGCTTACTTTTCTTCTACTCTTGACCCTGTAGCCACAGGACTGCCTGGGTGCCTTAAAGCCGTGGCAGCAGTTGGTGTCAGCATAGATCGGTGTGAAAGTATTGTAATGGGACATACCCTAACTGTTCTTGTGCCCCACTCAGTTGAAATTTTGTTGACACATACCAGCACACAGCACTTAACCAACAGTTGCTTGACAAAATATTAACAAATTATGCTTTCTGAGGCAAATGTTACCCTTAGGAGATGTGCTACCTTGAATCCTGCCACCTTAGTGCCTCTCCCGGAGAATAAAAATGATGAGGGTGAGGTTGAGCATGATTGTCTCGATGTCACTGAACTATGCAACAAGCCAAGAACAGCTATACGAGATGAACCACTGGTGGAGTCTGATCACATACTGTTTGTGGATGGGTCATGTTTATGAGACAACGAATGAAATAAATTTGAGAGCTGCATATGCAGTCTGCATAGTCTCAGGGGTAGTCGAAGCCTCCAGGTTTTGAGGGGTGTTCTATTGTACAAGTGGCTGAATTGATAGCTCTTACTAGGTCTTGCTGTGTCTTTGAACAGCTGAGAGTGACTATAGTTACAGATAGTCAGTATGGTTTTGGTGTCGTTCATGACTTCAGACAGTTATGGTTGCAAAGAGGATTTATGACACCATCTGGATCCCCGATCCGCAATGGGGAACATGTCATGAGATTGCGTGAAGCTCTACAGCTGCCTGATAAATGTGCAGTTGTGAAGTTTCCCGCTCACCGCAGTGGTGATGATTATGTGACAGTAGGTAACCGTTACGCTGATGAGGTTGCTGGATACTGTGCTCATGAGTCACGAACATTCAATGGTGAATACATGAATGAGTCCGAAGGTGAGACCAACTGTCAACAACTGATACTTGGGAGGAAGTGAAGAGATTGCAGGAGGAAGTGTCAGAGGCAGAACAGCAGGGTTGGATCCGAGCAGGATGTGTGAAGAGAGATAATTATATATGGGTTTATGTGGATGGCAGACCAGTGTAGCCAGACAGAGTGTTGTCCCCAATGGCAAGACATTTCCATTGACCCGCTCATATTGGGAGGGATGCCATGGTCAGGTTGTTTAGACAGCATTTGTTTAATCCCAGATTTAGATTGGTGACTGAAGAATTGTGCCACAGATGTGTTGTGTGCCAACAGATGAATGTGGGGGAAAGTACTCCAGTGACATTGAGTCATATAGGAAGATCAGGAGGGCCATTCAACAGAATGGAGATGTACTTCATTGAAATGTCTGTGTGCTACTGGCTGAGATTTGTCCCGGTGATTGTGTGCATCTTCTCGTATTGGGTTGAAGCCTACCTGACCAGAAAAAATGACAGTCTCACTCTAGGTAAATTGTTGTTGAGGGAGCTCAAATCAACCTTCGGTTTCCCTACTTCGCTAGAGTCAAACCCGGGGACTCATTTCAATAATGAGGACCTGATAATGTTCTGTGCAGCGTTGCAAGTGGAGCAGAGATTGCATTGCAGTTATCGGCCAGAGGCAACTGGCATTGTGGAACAGGTGAATGGGAAAATAAAAGCCAGATTGACCAAAGTGTGTGCATCAACATTTCTCAAATGGCCAGACACTTTGGGGCTGATTACGATGCATTATGAAACGTCTCCGACCTTTCCGACCGACCCATTTTGATGGTGTCCGTCAGAAAAGGATTCCGAACGGTGATTCCGACTGCCCTCCGACGGGCTCAGAGAGCCCGTCCGCCAGTCGGAATGACCTCAGTAATCCCAAGGGTGGCACTTTCCGCCCGAGGGATTACAATGTTGGATTCCGACAGCCTTTCTGTGCCGGCCTTTCCGACACAGAAAGGCTGTCGAAGTCGACTTTGGGGGCCCCCAGCAGGGCCCCCATGGGTGCACAGCCTCCGGTTGGTGGCCGAGGGGACACCCATAGTGCCCCACTGTTGATCCCTGCACCCCTTGGCAGGCACAATGAGAGCATGCATTCCAGTCAGAATGCAAGCTCCCATTGTAAAGAATAGGAGTGCGACCGAACACTGTTCGGTTGCATCCCAATTGGTCGGTCGGGACTGCTGACAGGAGGTCGGGCGGTCCCACGACCGAAACGATGTCGGGCGGTCTTAAGTCCACCCGAGATCGTAATTAGGCCCTCTGCCTCTTGTGCTGATGAGTCTTCGCAGTGTTCCTGATCGAAAATCAGGATTTTTACAGCACAAGATAATCATGGGAAAAGCAGTGAGACTGCCTTCAGTGCCCGCAAATGCGCTTGTGAATATTACAGATCTCATGGTTCTTGACTATTGTAAGGGACTGACTTACATGGTCCATTCTATGTTCCACCAGGTTGAAGCTGTTACCCCCTCTCCATGTTTGGAGCAGTGCAATAACCTCAGTCCTGGCGCCTTGGTGAAGAAACACGCTCGGAAAACATGTCTGGACCTAGATGGTGTCGACCGTACCAGGTTATCCTAGTGACAAATACTCCGGTAAAGTGTGGGGGTCTTCCGAGCTGGATCCATGCAGCCCATACTCATAGAGTGGAGTGTCCTCTTGAAGATATGGTGTTACCTCTCCCTGAAGTGCAAACCACAACTAAGAGACAGCAAGAGGAGGGTGCACAGAGTACTGAAACTTTGGAAGAGCCTGTGACAACACATCTTCTACCTGAGGGAGGTCTTGATGAACTGACAGCTAAGACGTCTTGGCCTGAACTGCTACCTGAGCCAGACTCAGACCCTGACAAAAGGCCTAGTGCTGTGTCACGCCGAGTAGAAACTGAGGACTGTTGGTCGAGCAGGCACGAAGGAGAGAGCTTACGATTGCCTACAAAATAAGAACTGAGTACTGTCCTGGAGGGTACTGAGGATTCTGGCCTTAGTAAAAGTGAACAACCTGTACTCAGGAGATCAAAAAGCGCTAGAGTGCCATGTCAGAGGTACTTATCCCCTGAATGGTCATATTTTGCTGCAAATTAAAGAGAGAGAGAACTTTGGGACTTGGAGAATAAAAGTGAAATTCCAGTTGAACCTCCGTGAATTTAGACGTGGCTGAGCTGCGTTTTGACTTTACCTTGCCACAGAACAGATTGACATGAATTATCATTAGTTTGATTTCTAGACTGAACTCTGAGATGAATTTTTGAATAGAGACAACTGAATAGACTTTGTTAAAAAGAATTAATAAGATTACCTAAGCCCGAGGCTGCTGAAGGACATAAGGTTGTCATTTTAGAAGAAGACGGAGTTAGCCTAAGGAAGACTCATGAAGACTTTGTAAACAATTTCATCAACGTGCTTTATGGACTTTGTCATCTGCATAATTAGAAGCACACAGAAGAAATTAACTTGCTGCTAAATTATGCTAAAGGGTCTGATTCCAGAGAAGTAATTGAAACTAATAACACAAATAGATGTAGATACATGTTAGTAGGGGTGTTTTTTGTCATTGTTGTAGTACTAATTGTTCTTTTTGTAGGATTATCTTCAACTACATTTTCCAAAGTAGCCAAGCTAAAGCCTAGTGTTACACCTAAGACCCCCATTCCTGCACACACTAGATTATAAAGATTTGCATGTAGATGCATCTAGGGGAGATTATCATTTAAATGCCTATTTTAAGTTGCTTTATGAATATGTTGACACTACGGATTCAGGGGACTGTTATGTCTGTACGCAGTTACCTGCGTCAGCGGCAGAGGGAATTACCTATCACCATATTCCTCTTACATATAGTGTTACGTGTAGCCTTCTGATAAATCTGTTTTATGGAAAGGGACATTTCGAATATTATTACTCAAATTATGATTTGGTACTTTCTGAAGTTCCTTGGCTCAAGTATTTGAATAGACATTATCATGCTAGGACAATGGATACAGTTAACAGTTTCCTTAGACCAAAAACGACACTGGACATGGCTTCTGCTCATAGAAACAATTTGACCTGTTCTTCAACTGAAGTTGAGAAGAAATTTTTGGATTTGACAGAAGACAGGAATAGAGCAATGGATGAAAAGGGGGGAACAGGATAGGATCAGAGAGATAAAGGACAGTGGGATATGGAAGAAGCGAAGCATCGAGACTTAGGAGTTATGCCTGCACTACTTCTAGATTGGCAACACAAAGGAAAATTGTGTGTGAGTAGACATAAATTGACTCTTAACACTAAGTTGATGGGTAAAAGTGATTGTAATCATATTTTTGAGCATGTAGGAGTTTGGCTTCTGTACTTGGGAGGACAAGATCCTGTTATTCCTGGAGTTTATTTTGTTTGTGGGGAGCATGCATACTGAAAATGCCCAAGGGATGGTATGGTACATGTTATTTAGGTGTAGTTTTCCCAAAGATTTATCATGTGGAACATTTGAATGATCCTTTGTGTGGGAAACAAAAACTAGTACTAAACGAGGTAGTAGTGGTGCTGAAGTTGTGGGTGACATTTTTGGTGCAACAATTCCATCTGTAGGTGTAATCTTGAATGATTTCAAGATTAGAAAGTTGTCCACCATAATGGATAGATTGGCCACAAGTACTACAAGTTCTTTTTTGGCTGTAGATACTGAAATGATAGCTATGAGATCCATGGTTTTGCAGAACCGTCTTGCATTAGACATCCTTCTTGCGAAAGAAGCCAGATCTGCAAGATGTTAAAAGTCCAGCAAAGCTGTACCTATATTCCTGACAAGAGTGAGAACTTAAATAAATACATTAAGAATATTTCAGATCTGAAAGTCAATTTAAAGGAGTTAGAAGCTAGAGGTGCTTGGGAAGCAATTGTCAATGGATTTGCTGCAGTAAGCAAATGGTTTGGAAACCTTGGAAGTGGAATACTTGGTTCCATTTTGTGACCCCTTGTGATAATTGCCTTTTCTGCAATATCTCTGAAATCTTTAAGAGATACAAGTACATGAAAGCAAAAAGATAAGTACAAGAGAGGAGGGGAATAAAGAAAAAGAGAAAGGATGTGGAAATGGAGGAGAGTCAGTTTAGATTTTATGATGACATGAAACATCTGGAAAATACTAGACGGAAGTTGATCAAAACTTCAAGGTTTTGAGATGATTTCACTTCAATTCAATTCAAAACTTAATTTGGCAACATTCTGGCAGCCATAAAAGTTATTCACGAACAGAACATGATAAAATGATAAAAACATTATACATCATAGCATTTTAAATTAAGATTTGACCAATATATAAAATGCCTCAGCTAGAAGGATAGAGTATCTCATACAGTACCAAATTGCAACAACATATCTCATCAGTGCATCAAAGTTCGTGACTGCGTGGCAGCCTTTAAAAATGCGCCCACATTAAAAGACACTTCATCATTATGTAAAAGAAATAAGAATCTGAGAGCGGGTCTGCGTGTGACTTAGGCTGTAACAGTACTTCTTTAAAATGGGAATTAAAACAACTTGGAATATTATGAGTAAAATTTTCAGAAAAAGATAAAATGGAGCTTAGTCACACGGGCAAGATATAGAATCAAGATGCTGTGTATAGCCCAGGGGAAAGCATAACAGGGACTTAACAGTGCCTGATCTAAAAAGAAGTAAAAGTGAACATTCCCATCTGCTGCGAGCAGTCCATAAATAATTAGTGATATTATCGGTGTCGTGTAAGTCCGAATATCTTATGACGGTTGGACATGTCTGGAGACTCCTGTGCTGCTGTGACTCCTCGAGCAGGAAAAAAGCCTCTGTCACACTCCTTTTGCTTAGTGAAACACAGGTCGAGGGAGCCTGGAAAAAAGATCCCATCCCTAATGCTCCTAATATAACTAATCCAGGTGATTTGCAAACCTTTATTCAGGGAGAGGCAGTTCAGTATCATGCCTCTTCTTAGGGCGGACTCAGGGTTTTTCCATATTGATAACCAGAGCAGGGCCGGCCAAACTTGAAAAGGGTTCATATGTGTGTTATTGTGATGGCTAACATTGCCATCAGAAGAGGAATTAGTTAAGTTGCCATTAACCAACATTTTTGCTGTGGGGTTTTGATAGATCAACTTGGATGGCTCTGCGGAAATTCGTACCGACGTTGTCTTTTTCCAGCACAGCCGTCAGATACACCCAGTTGACTCTATCAAAAGCCTTTGTGGCGTCCAGAGTCATCACTGCCAGAGGAAGCGAGTACGTTGAGGCTAGGTCTATCGCCCCAATGAGATCGTATGTGAGTTCATACAAGCTTCTACCTTTAACAAAACCCTACTGGTCAGAGTGTAGCATATCCCCTGCTACTCTGCCCAACCTGTTCGCTAAGATTTTAGTGAAGATTTTATAGTCTGCGTTGAGCAGAGATATAGGTCTGTATCACTCGCATTTGGCTGGGTTTTTCCCTGGCTTTAATATTAAGATAATCGGAGCCTCGCCCCCGGAGTCCGGTATTTTTACCCCTTTACTTAAGATCTCATTGAAGAGCAAAGTCATAGCTGGATATAGAACCTTGCCCAGGTTTTTATACAACTCGTTTGGCAGTCCATCTGGACCTGCCGCCTTCCCTCCCTTGTTTGAAAGTATAGCTCCCTTAACCTCTTCCTGTGATATTTACTGCTCCAAGATGTACTGTTGCGATGCTTCCAGAGGTTTAATCATATTCGGGCACAGCCATTCCTTGACTTCATGTTTATTCACCATACTATCTTCCGAGTATAATTTCTGGAAGAAATCATAGAAGACACCCTCTGTTTCTACGTCAGTAGTCAATTTGACCTTACTCACTTCATCTTCAATTTCTCTGATCACATTACGTGTCTTATCTGATTTAGCTTTCCAGGCTAGTAATCTCCCTGCCCCTTCCCCATACTCAAAATGGGCCAGCTTGCTCGCTTCCCATGTCTTGGCTAGTCTCGTTTGTAAGATGGAGATGAGCTGTTCTTTCAATTCCTTCAATTTATCCCTCTTCTCCTCTTCCTTAGTATGCCACATATCCGCCTCGACGATCTTCATATTAGTTTCTATTTTGGCAACCTCCTCTCTGTACCTCCTATTTCTGAAGCATAATCTGCCAGAGATTTTCCCCCTCAGACACGCCTTCAAGGTATCCCAGACTACTGGGGTAGTGGCGGTCCCAACGTTAAGGCTTAGGAATTCTTTTAGCTCAAGAGATAGGTAATTCATTTTTTCAGCATCCTGAAGAAGTGTCCGGTCAAGAGTCCAAACTCTTTCAACCCTCCTACTTTTTAAGTCTAGGTCTAGGTACACCCCTGAGTGGTCTGACAGATGAGCCGTCAGGTACCCAATATCCTGGTTTTTTTCCCTAAGACTCAAGCTAACTAGGACGTAGTCTATTCTAGATTTATGACGGTATTTCCCGTTATAGTAGGATGCTTCCATCTGAAGGCCAGATCTGTCTCTCCATATATCACTCAACCCCATCTGCTTCATCATTAAATGTAGAAATGCGTGTGAGTTAGATGTCACCGCTGCTCTGCTATTTGGAGATTTATCTAACTTGGGATTCAGTACAATATTAAAATCACCTGCCATTATTACAGGCTCTGGATAATCTAGTAAGTTCGAAAAAACTGATTTTAAAGGTGCCGGATCGTCACAGTTTTGTCCATAATATCCCACTAGGGTAATGATATTGCCCGAGAGTAATATTTTAGCAATAACCCATCTTCCACAGGTGTCAGCTATTGAATCAATTATATGTGCCCTAGCTTGCTTCTTTACTAATATCGCCACTCCCCTAATATTAGCGCTATGGTCAGTGCAGATCATATCGTCAACCCAGTTAACATTTTTAAAGATTGCTTTACATTCGTTTTTTATCAGATGGGTCTCTTGCAAGATAGTTATTTGTGCTGGGGAGTCCTTAAGATACTGCAAGATCTTAGCTCTACAACGTCGGTACGATTTTCCGCAGAGCCATCCAGTTGATCTATCAAAACCCCATAGCAAAAATGTTGGTTAATGGCAACTTAACTAAATCTTCCAAAATTACCCGGGGTACTAGACAGGGTTGTCCCCGATCCCCCCTTCTCTTTAACCTCTACATTGAGCCGTTCGCTCAGAAGCTCAGAGCGGAGGCTAACATTCCATCACGAAGGGTGGGAGAGAAAAATAGTCCTATATGCTGACGATTTATTGGTTTTCTCAAAACCAATATACCAGCCTCCCAGCTGTTTTAAAACAAGCAGGAGAGTTTCGGAAGGTGTCAGGGTATGAGGCCAACGCAGGGAAGACGGAGGTTATGACATGTAATTAAGAGGCAACTCAACACCAAACCACAAAAGAGATGAGATATTTGGAGGTGAAAATAGTACAGGAGATAGACAAAATCGTTGAAGTTAACATGTCTAATGTCACAAAAGAGTGCTTGTGGCTTATGAAGAGCTGGGTTCACCTTCCCCTGTCAATGTTCGGGAGGGTAAACCTGATTAAAATGACAATACTACCAAAAATCACCTTCTTTTTCAAGGTATCCCTCCACATATTGATAAGCACCTTATCGATAAACTCCAGCAGGCCATAAATTTCTTTATCTGGGCCTATAAAGGAACCAGAATTGCTTGGAAGCAGTTGAGACGCATGAGGGAGAAGGGAGGGCTATCCCTTCCGGACCTACAGTATTACGCATGGGCATTCCAACTGACTCACTCCAGAATGCTGTTAAAATCACCTGATGCTTCTGGGTCAATGTTTTCAGCTATGTTGAAGGGGGCTAAATTGGGCAAAGAGGGCTTCATGTTTAAATATGGAGACCCTAAGTTTAAAAAAAAAAAAGTAAGATTAAAGGTGGTACAGGCTGCTGCCAGAATATGGGCAAGTATCAGAAGAGTGACGGGACTTAGCTACTATTCCAGTCTCGACCCCCTCTGGGACTCCCTCCGGAACACCGGATTGTCTGAAAGACAAACTAGCGCAGCCAATAAGGGATGCTGGGCTCAGCATATGGGGAGACCTTGCTCAGGAGGGCACGATCCAACCTTGGTCAACATTACAGGCCACTCTGGAGGGAGAGATTTCGAGGTTCAAATATATCCAGCTGAAAAGCTGGGCCCAGAAGAAGCTTCCATTAGGTGCAGGTAACTCTTTAGAACAGAGGTCTTCAATCTGTGGGGCGCGACCCCCAGGGGGGCCCCGGAGTCCTGGGAAGGGGGTCGCGCATTTCCAGGCCTCACTTCTGCCTGGAATCTAAAACATGTGCTCTTCGTTTTGGACAAAGACAACCGCATTAGTTAAAATACTTAAGCTGAAGTAAATTGAGTAAAACGAAGAGGCCCAGAAGACAGGTAAAACAATCCTTCAAACAAGCCTTCTTTCCAGGGTGCCTGCTTGCCTGAATGAAAATTGCAAATGTGTGAATTGTTTATCAATCTGCAAATGTAAAGGATGCTTGGGAGAGGTTCTGGCTTTAATTGCTCGAATCACTCCAAGCATTGTAATGGCAAAGATGTGGGTTTTTTTTTGCATGGTGGTTAACAACTGGGATGTGAAGTGTGTGCTTTTAATCATAACTGTATTTACACAATGCTTCTTAACCCTGAGGAGGAGTTGAGGGACAGTTATGCAAAATAAAAAGTATTACTTATGGTCTGATATTACTCAAATCTACATTTTGGAAGCTCCATTTTATCCTAAAACTATTTGCACAGTTTGTAGCAGTGTATCTTATAATGTGTAATGCAAGTATAAAATAATGACTTACACATTCACAGTGCTTTCTGTCACAGGCTGTGACCTCATAGCACTAAAAATACACAAGTCACTATTCTCCAATGCACCAACCAAATTTAATTCAGTGGCTCTCTGGTTACACACAGACCTCTGCAGTGCATTAAATAAAAGAGGTCTCATAATGTACTATATAGTGCATTTACCACTGAGTAGCAACTTTTTAAATTTCTTTTTCATTTAAGCTACCCATTATTTTATATGTAGCTACCTGATGGTGAAAGACCTAAAAAACAAACAAAATATTTTGGGGCTGATTTATGAGAGGCTTGTGCCGCTGTAGCGTCACTTTTTTTGAAGCTTCGGTGGCACAAGCATCTCAATCATATCTATGAGGCGAGGCAAAGTCACCCAGCGTGGCTTTGCACGGCCTCATAGATATGGAGTAAGACACGGCAGCGCAAGTCGCTGCGTTGCCTTAATCTATGTCAAGTTGGCGTTCCATAGACATTGTGGTGGGTGTTCCCACGCAACGCCCATGGATTTTGACGCTGCCCCAGATTTCCATACCATGTAAACCTGGAGGAGCGCCAAAACCTTAAACCTCCCCACAGCAGGCGTAACGAGGAGAAATGTTTTCATTTCTCCTCGTTTTTCCTCTTTAAATGTGTGTTGCATTCTGCAGCACACATAGAAAGAGGAAACCCTCTCTCAGTATTGTTTTTGTGCAGGAAGGTGCCCCTTCCTGCACAAAAACAATACTGCCTATGTTGGTACTAGGCAGCAATTTGTGCGCCAACACAGAGGGAAAGGACAGGAATGCACCATATTTCACAAATAAGGTGCATTCCTGCTCTTTCACATTGGCGTAGGCCAGCGCAGCAAGAAGGCTTGCAGTGCTGCCCTACGCGAATGCCTCATAAATGAGGCATGTTGTTTTTAGCCACACGTTTGACCATGTCATTACGCTCACTGACGTTTGGTTTGCTAAACATTGTTCAATTTATTTCCCCAGTGTAAAAATGATTTGCTGTGGGAATTAGGGGCATTTATGGTTGTCGATAGTTGCAGCGGCGGCTGGCTCAGGTAAGCGCGGTGAGGCGGGCGGGAAGTCGACAGACGACAGAATAGGTATAATTAAATAAATAAATAATACCTATTCCGTCGTCTGCCCCTGCCGCGCCCTGCCCCGCCCTGCCCCACCGCGCTTACCTGAGCCGGCCGCCGCTGGATAGTTGGCAATGGTGAGGAGGACCAAGTTCTATAATTTTTTGTCAGGAGGGGGTCCTTACGCCTAAAAATTTTTGACAGGGGGGTCTCGGCATCAAAAAGTTTGAAGAACTCTGCTTTAGAAGAACACTTGGTGGCAAAACCTCCAGGGAAAAAAGAAGTTTCCAGGTGGTATTGGGAAATTGAAGAAACAATCACGGAGACTTCAAACTGGCTGAAGAACTATGGGGTGCCTGCCTGCCGGGAGTATCCTGGGAAGACCTCTGGCAAGTATCACTGAATACGCTGTTCCTCACTGTTAAGCCAGCTTGGTTAAGGAGGAATCACTTGGTTTCCGTCCACAGGGCCTACCTAACTCCTCAAAAGCTGTCGAAGATAACAGCTGGGCCTCCCGTAAAATGTAAGAAGTGTGGACTGGAGAGAGCTTCCGACATCCACATGTTCCAGGAGTGTCCGGCAATTCTTGACTTCTGGACAAAGGTCGGCAATACTATCTCTGCTATTCTCAGGGCCCAAGTCAAGGTAAGCCTCTCTATGATTATCTTCAGAATTTCCAATCAAGTTATAGGCCCTACGAGAGCTTTTCTCTTTTACGCGATATTTCTAGCGAGAAGGGAAATCTGTCGCAGATGGGTGGAATGCTCTCCTCCCAGCACTCGGACTGGTTAGAATCAGTAATCTCAACATCAAAGATTGAGTTGAGGGGGACCCAATCTAAGAGAAAGAATGCCCTTTGGAACCCCCTAATAAGATGGCTGGACTCGGATGCTAAGTAAACCAAATAGGGCTCCTCCTCCACGCATGGACAAATCTTTGCCCAATGATTATACCTCTCTGGATCTCGCTAGACTGTGATGGGCCCCTCCCCGTTTCTCCATTTTGGGACATCTAAACAGTCACCGGTTTATATCGGACGAAATTTGGAGAGTGACCTTTTCCCGTTATCGGGGCAATGCCTTCCAATTCGCAGGTGTACCCGCAGGGGGGAAGACTCTATATCTTTTCCACACCTGGTTCCAGGGCGCGATGGGGACCGATGTTTGGAGCGGTTATTGCGGTCAGAGGTGAATGAGGACAAAAATAAAAGAAGGGGAATTAGAGTAGAGCAATTTAGATTTCATCCCTTACATGTCATCATTGCGCAATTTGCATTTATATTTTTACATCATATCTACTGTGTGCCTTAATAAAATTAACGTGTGTGAAAATTTAAATGTATTAATGAAATGTATTTACTGTAGAAACTAGATTTTATAAATGTTCAGTTTGACATGAAGGCATGTATTCTGTATTCACGTTTGCATTTATACTTTCAGTCACAGTTGCATATGTTCTGCAAGTCATATTCGAAAGTGTAATCATATATGCTTTTATTCACATTTGCATTTGTTCTTGAGTTACATGTGCACAAGTATAACCATGTATTTGAAATGAACATTAAATGTTTAGTTAAAGTTAACCTGACTAAAGGCCTTGTGATTTTGAAATGTACTATGCTTGGCCAGCATGTTCTTTCTTTTGCAGGTATGTTTTCAAGGTTTCAATAACTAGAGAAAGGAGTATTGTTTTCTGTATTAGTGATAGTAAGGTCTGAAAAGAGAAATCTTGGCAAGAAAGGTGAAGACCTAAGGAGCCAATAAAGCCTCCTAGTTTTCACGGTTCAGGAACGAGGAATGCTCAAGGTAGCAGTAACTGTGCAAGTTCTGTGGGATGGGAAAGTCTGGTAATGTTGCAAATGCACAACATGAGAAGTGAAATGATTGGTCCCTGGTGGTGTGGGAAGAGATATGATTGTTGTTGAAGTTCTGTTGGTTTTAAATAGAGTTCACACTGTTAGAAGAGAGGAGATTCCCTTAGACTTTGATGGGTACAGACCTCTATGCTTCCTTTATTCTTGCAAGTGTGAAGCTTCATGCAAAACACGTATTCCAATTCTGGCAGACATCTACTGGAGTCTTCACTATGTTGACACCTTCTCGCACTTCTGAATTTCCTTGAGACCCTATTCTACTAACCATCCTTGTTCTAAACTTCAAATCTTGATTAGATGAACTTTAGAACGTATTCATGTTTAGGAGAGAGAATCTGAGTTTCTTAAAGGAACACCTATTTCTAATTCTCACTTTCTGTATTGCTGTGGCTGTGATTAATTTGTATATTATCCTATTGAGACTGAACCGATTTCGATATTTCAGCTTGCCAGCTGTTATCCTGTATCTTTTTAATATTTTTCTGACATGAATATATTTTGTATTGACTATTAATTGGAAATAACATTTCTTAACTTCGATCACCGATTCTTGGTCCTTATTGTATGCCCAAATGGGCTTCATGAAGATTGAATTGTTTTATTAATGCTAACTCCCTTGCCGTCTCAGTCAACTTAAAAAGATCCATCAGAAGAGAGATTGTAAATCACGCTCCTGCGTGCGCTCAGACATTTTGGCTTTGCCAATGCTTGTTTAAAGGTGCTGTTCTAAAGTGTTTAAGTGATGTTGTGACATTGTAGCTGCCAACAATTTAAGTGCTTCACTGGGTGAAGATTTCTTCTTGTCACTTTCATAAAAAGTAATGGTCAAATACCTGGCACACCTGAAAGGCTTACTTAAAAACACACAAGGAAAACAGCAACATGTGAATAGTGGGGTTTAAAATATGTTCTAGCGCATTCAGGATTCCGGCTCTTACCCACTTGTTGATCTTAGCCGGTCTCCTGGTAACTCAGTATTAACATGGTGCTTATCTCAGGCCTTCACCAAAGTCGACGGGTTAGTCGTGTACACTTCTCTGCTTAACACTGACATTTACTTACATATATCTTTCCGGGGTGTCTCTTGTCTGTACCAGTCATCTCTAAAAACGTACCCCTAAAAATAGGCTGTTTGAATGAAACATCTGTTATTCCGTTCATTCTGATTCTGGCAACGCTCTAAAAGTAGTGAAAAGATGGCACGTTGTGAACGCACGACCCAAGCGCACTATTTAATAGCGTGAATCACCTTTCCTCCAGAGTGGCGGTAGCTTACGAAATGGTTCTTTCTCTGCATAGTTCCCAGGTACTTGGTTTCACTTATGACGGCATGGCAAGCTGGCTGGCTCTCCAGGGAGCAGAAGGAGTTTATTTATATCTCATTATGAAATGACCTTGGAACTCTAAGCACAGATGGTTTACAGTGATTGGATGACGGTGACATAGGCTTGTAAATAATATGCCACGGGTTCCTCTTTGAATTCACTGCAGCGACAATTTTTTTTGCATTTAATAGGCCTGGAATAAAGAGGCCTTACGCCCCTGCCGAGATGTAAACACATATTAGGGAGATAAAAATCCTGTTTAGCTCGGAAATTACAAATTCTCTTAAGCATGGAAGGCGATCAAATCGGTATGTATGAAATAGCTTGCTTTGGACTGTCAGCTATAAAAGAACGCTAAGAGAGAGCAAGTGTGGTTATGGAATCCCAGACTTTAAATGCCATAGGCTAGGACTCTTAAGATCTAATGGTAATTGAGATCTCTGCTTGATCTATTTCTGAAGACGGTCATCACAGATTGCTCAACCCCCACTGAAAATGATATGTCAGATTTCTAATTTTGAAACATTGCTCATATCAGAAGCAATCGTGGTACCTTACCCAGTTTACCTTAAGAAACATGGGACCTGACAAGGGAAAGCAGATGAGAAAAGGAGCAGCAGTAAAATGCAATACTCAATGGAACTCGCTGGTCGCACTTAGATTAATGGCCTCGTTAGTGCCAATTTTAATTTTGAATAATATGTGCTTTGTAACATGAACATTTTGCAATTACAACTATAATGCTGTGATCATGATGTATAGAACTGTGGGGCATATTAGCAAGACCCACGTTAAAATTATCGCCGTTTTAGCGGCAGGAAACTGCCGCTAAAACGGCGATAATGGGCTTGCTAATATGCGTTATAGAATTCCAATAGAAGCCCAGGTTAGATGTCCTGCACATCTAACCTGGGCTTCTATTGGAATTCTATAACGCATATTAGCAAGCCCATTATCGCCGTTTTAGCGGCAGTTTCCTGCCGCTAAAACGGCGATAATTTTAACGTGGGTCTTGCTAATATGCCCCTGTGTTTTCTTGGTATAGGCCGAACTAGGCCTCAAGAAGGCCTCAAATACATTTTGCAGTTAGAAATAAACCATGTTGTTTTCCCTTTTCATTGATATGTCACTTCGTATAATTTGCCTTTGTGCTTTGTGTGAACATGCTGTTCCTGAAGAGCCTCGAAGGAAGTCCTTTAGTGAGAAGGTTGCTTTTCATGGTCTCTTTCTGCTCACCCACTGTAGGTTTATCCACTCATAAGGCTGCTATTGTTTATCTAACTAGGTTTGTTCTAACACGTCCAATGTCATCAGGTCAGGAGGGGACTCATTATCATTCAGTTAGTGGATAGTGAAAGGAGGGTGGTATTATTATATGATGCTTTATAATGCTGTGATATGATTTGTTGATGTGTTGCTACATTTGTTCACCTTATGCTGACTGTGTGGTTTCCATTGCTTTTTATGGTGAAATTTCCTATCAAACTCATGATTTTGGGTGTGTGGCACCCTAATGCCTTTTCTCTAGGGATGCTGTTTGATTTGCTGCATATTCCGGACTTAGACTATTTTGCTGATTGTGAATTTATTCTGATTGACCTCTGAGCTATACCCTTATGACTGAAATATTATGCATTTTGATTGCTTTTGATATATTTTTGCCACCTGTATTGCACTTTAGTTTTTTTGTGGACAATACCAATACGTACAGTGGGCTTTGGGCCAGCCCATTCTTTACCATTCAATAGCTTTCTTGTCGGCTTGTTTGCTTGCTGCTTATTCCATAGCTTTCAATCCTCTTTGTGTGTTTGCCTTGGGGCATCTGCTTCTTTTGTGTTCATACTTTGTCTCAGCAGCCCATGATGTAATATAGCATTATATATGCACTGGTTGGCTTTGTGTTCTCATGTGGAATGCTACTGTATTATTGTTCAACTTGTTAGCAGTTAAAAGGACTTTCCTGGGTCCTGTGCAGCAGCAACTTGTTTTTCTTCTATTACAATGAATCAGTGCTATTTATGCTATACTACAAATAAAAGTGTCTTCTCTACAGTCCCTCACCTAGTGCAGAACCTCTTTACTGTCCATTTGATTGGATGGCTTATATCCTTCCAATTATCACAGTCAGAAAACTACTTTTTTCTTTCAACACTTCACTGAAGTCAATATGCTTTCCTGCTCTCTCCACCTTGTGCTGCTTCCTGCTAAAATGCGCCCCCACATCCTCTATGACGCTCCCTCTAGCCCCTCTCATCTCACCCATTGATCCCCCCCGCCTCTCCCCTCCTGGCTTTTTTTGTTCTTTTATTTGTAATCTCCTCACCACAAACATCTCCAATGCTTGACATGCACCCTCACTTGCCTTTGCCCCCGGTATTCAGACAAAATATCGAAACTAAAATATTGTCCTACCAAAATATTGTGTACAAAATATTGTGATATGGAAATATCATCTGCAAGAATATCGTTGTCAAGAATATTGATTTTAAGGTAAGTAATATCGATTTTGAAAATGTCAAAGTCATTAATATCGTTTAGAAAAATATAGTTAACAATATCGTTATTTAGTTAATGTTATGTATATTAGTATATATTTAAATGTATATGATGTACATTTTTTGTATAATTATTGTTTATGTTTTTTAATGTAGTTGTTACATTTTTAGTAGTTATTAAATGTATTTTAATTATTTTTTGTGAATTTTAGTAACATAGCGGGTTGTGGGTTTATAAGGGTACAGGGTGGGAAGTAATTTAATTAGAATTAATTAATAATTCGTTTTTAATTAATATTAATTTATAATTAGTTATGTTAATTGTTGAATTATTTTTTAAATTAAAATTTTAGGTGCAGGTTGTGGGGTTTATAGGGGTACGGGGTGCGAAGTAAATGAATTATAATTAATTAATATTTGCTTGTTAATTAATACAAATTATTTAATTGATAATTAACTATGCAAATTGTTTAATTAATATTTTTACAATTTTAATTTTAGGTGCGGGTTGTGGGGTTTATATGGGTACAGGATGAACGTAAATTAGTAATTAATATTTCGTTTTTATTTAATATTAAGTATTTAATTGATAATTATGTTAACTGTGAAATGACATTTTTTTGTTTACTTACATTTTAGGTGTGGGTTGTGTGTTTTGTAGGGGTATAGGGTGGGAAGTAAATTAATTTAAATTAAATAATAATTAATTCGTAATTGATATTAAGTTGTTAATTAATTATGTTAATTGTGTAATTAATTTTTGTTAATTTATATTGTAAGAGCATGTGAATTTATAATAATTATAGAAATGAAAAATATTTGTGTAAAATATGTACATAAAATATCTTTCATTTTATACATTAGGTGTGAGTTGTTGATGTTGTAGGAGTAAATGATGAGAAGTTAATTAAATATTAATTTATGATTATTTATTTGTTAATAAATGCCTAATTAAAATTTAATTATTAAAATGTTGAAAATAATAATTGTTTTTTAATTTAGATGTTTGGTGTATGTTGTTTTTGTACGGATAAATGGTGGGTTGGTAATTAACTATAATTATTTTAGGAATACATTTATATTATTATTATTTTAAGTAATAATTAAATATGTAACATGTGTAAATAAGAATATTTAAAATAACATTTTCCGAT
This sequence comes from Calotriton arnoldi, assembly GCA_963921515.1. Classification (NCBI taxonomy): domain Eukaryota; kingdom Metazoa; phylum Chordata; class Amphibia; order Caudata; family Salamandridae; genus Calotriton; species Calotriton arnoldi. The sequence continues at coordinate 527,483 of CAWUFW010007280.1, forward strand.
ATGTGTTGTAATCTTTGTTGACGTTTAGGGTAGCTTAGGTTATAACAAATTTAAATGTAAATACATTTTTTTTAAATTATGTTATTTATTATTGTATGTGTTAATTGTGCTGTGTTTTTTAAATGTAAATAATATTTTACTGATTTGTTGAAAAGATATTTTTATATTTTAATTATAATAATATTTGTAGTTATTTATATGTATTTAATATTGTGATATGTTTTTTTAAATTTATTTTTTAATAGAAAATATATTTGTATTTCTTTTTTACACATTTATATTTGTATTTGTTTATTATGTTTTTGAAATTATTTTATTATGTTGAAGAGAATTTGTTTGCTTCTAATGTTGCACTGACTGGAGTGGGAATAGTAAATTTCACCCCTCCGCAATCCAACACTTTCCCTACTGCTGCATTGACTGGAGTGGGAATAGTAAGTAAATTATACCCCTCAGCAATCCAACACTTTCTCTAGTGTTGCACTGACTGGAGTGGGAATAGTGAGTTTTACCCCTTCGCAATCCAAAAGTTTCCCTACTGCTGCAGTAAATGGTGTAGGAATAGTTAATTTTACCAGTCCGCTATTTTACCCCTGTGTGATGTAACAGTTTTCCTACTGTTGCGTTGTGTGAAGTGGGAGGAGTGAATTTTATACATCCAACACTTTGACTACTTTTGTATAAATTGTAGTGGGAATAGTATATGTAGTAAATGTAAAATTTTATAATTTATTTTATATTGTTATAATTTATATTATTATGTTTTTTTTATTTAAAATGATAATATTTATAATTAATAATGTTTTAATGTGTAAAATATTTTTAATGAATTGTAAGATATTTATGTTGTTTACTTTTTTATTTAAATTAAAATGGCTTGTTTTTTAAATATTTTAAGTTTTAGGTATATATATGTATATATATATATATATATATACACACATATATATATATATACTCACACACACACACATATATATATATTTGTTATATTAATACATCATTTTCAAAATTCTGAAATTATAATATAAATTAAAGTTATTAGTTTAATAATAGTTTTTTAACTAGATGTAATATGTAATATATATATAACATATATGTGTTTAACTTTTAAAAAGTTTAATTATATTTTATTTAAATATACATTAAATCTATTTTATTTGTATTAAATGAATGTTACTATTTAATATATGTAATATTTAATTTTATATATATTTAAAAAAATTATATTAATACAATGATATTGACAACAATATTTTTGTTCTCGATATTTTTGTACTTACCATTATAAGTATAGGATGGCGATATTTTTGACAACAATATTTTGGTCACAATATTTTAGTAGGGCGATATTTTGAGAGGGGATATTTTGTCAGTGAACCGTTGCCCCCCACTGTTGACTTGTCCCTCCACCCACACTCACTGCTCCCACACTCCCCATTTGCAGACTTTTTATTAAAAAAAAGTTTTCTAAACAGTTTTTAGAAGCCCAGCAGGCATAATTTGCTGCCAGGGCACTCTTTAACAAAATGCACCTTTGCGCTGGTTTATATTATAATTTTTTTAACTGGTCCAAGACTGATGTCTGCCATTGTGGAACAGTAAATTAAAAATAAACGAAATGTCATCAGTGTCATTCCTTTTGCACGCACATGGGCGATGAGGTATGCGGTCACTATCGTTTGCATACATGATTATGCATGCACACATACACATCTTTTTTTGCTGATAGTGTGCAGCATCAGCAAAAAGTGTTTCTTTTTGTCTTGCTGAAAAGCATTGGCAAAGCCAATGGGTTTGCATTGACAGCAACAAGGTGAGATCCATTGGCTTTGTCATTGCTTGTTTCACATTTCCATTTGAACAAGTGCACTTAATCCCACGAGTACAATGTCCTTTTGAGTAGGTTGCTAGGCATGCAGTGTAATACCGGTATCATGACCTCATGTCTTGTCATTTGCAGTGCCTGAGAGGGTATATTCTTTACATGACTCTATTGTAGAATAGGCTCCCTATATCTTCACAGTAAATTAAGTCAATATTAAAAGTACAAAACTAAACACTGCACCTAAAAGGAAGATGTTGGGATGAAAAGTCTCCTACATGGCATTGGTGAGTTTGTTCTAGTGCATTATGTTGTTTCCCCTGATTGTGCAGTCCTGTATTTCTTATTTTTCTGCCATTGAGCATTATAATTAGGCTTTCCTGTTTTCAGTTTCTATTTTTGGTCAAATCTGGTGGGGGGTTTTCAGTGTTTTCAGGTGATTTCAATACCTTAAAAAAAAGGTTATCAGTGGTTACACATTTTCGTGCCATTAAAAACAACAGAAAAAGTGTTTTTCCGGTGTTTATGGAATGTTTTGCTTTTATTATTGCTTGCTTTCTGCACTGATAGCGCATGGTATATAGACAGTGTATGTATAGTGTTTGTGAGGTCCAAATACATTTTTGCAAATTTAACTTATTGTAGTACACCATGCAATACTTCTTCAGTGAGTCTTTGGTCATGTGCGCTCGCTCTTTCCTTCCCATATAAACTTTTTTGTGTGAAAAGGCCCTCTCAACATTGGCACTTGAGACGGGCAACGCCAAAACAGCCAATTCACAAATTGTTAACTCTGGCCATTGACATAGCTTTCCATGCCAATACTGGTGCACTTGAAGATTGCGATTCTCAGGGCAGGTTCTGCCACATTTGTGTTGAACTGGGCGCTTATGCCCTCAGAGTTATTGAAGCGGTCAAAAATGATGCAGCACTTTTGAAACTACGGAGGAAATTCCCCTTTACGTAAGGGATCTAGAACTTGTACAGAGTACCACAGTGAGGTTTTATTGACTTCAAATGCCATGGTTGGTGAAGGGACATTTCTATGCATCATTGCAAGCCATTTCTCATACATTGTAAAATAAAAGTTCCTGAATTGCTCTTCAACATTGCTTTGCTTACCAAGTGGCAAGCACTCTAACATGGAACATGTTGAGGTGCCAAAATCACTAAAGGTGTCGCCCAGCCTACTCTCAAGGTGATGTTTCACATCTACACCAATTATGCTGAACACTTGGCAGACAAGGGTGTTTTCAAACTCTGTTTTTTTTATTATGTCCACTGCAGCAGTTATGTTTTCCTGTACAAATCTAAGAATGCAGTAGAGTGTACTTTTTTCACATCACTATCAATATGCGACCAAAGATCCTCACATTTCTTGCCTTTGGCATCATCACTCAGCAAAAATTCTGTAAACGGTTGCCACATGGATCATATAGCATTCATAGCTCCTTGGACTGAGAACCATCATCTAAGTGACACAGTTGGGATGACTCTTTCTTTGATGCCACACAAAGCACGAAATGAGAAATATTTGTGTTTTAGTTCCTGTGCATAACAAAACAGTGCACCAGAATGGACTAAAAAGTCAATAGCATTCTTCATTAACTCTGAAGATTGTAAAGATATTTTCAGCATACCATCTAACAAGTGACAAGGATCTCTTACAAGGAAGAACTTCAGCTCAGGTATCGATTTTGACAGGTCATCACACAACTTTTTCATATACTTAGCTGAATCACTGCAAATACAAACAATATCACTCCAATCTTTGTTGAACTTGGAAAGAACCTTTTTGCAGAGCATTCCAAGTGACACTGCGTTCCATGTTTTCCAAAAGTCTGGTCATGTTTTCACCACTATCCCAGATGCTTGGTGATAGCACTCTTTTCACATATACTTGTCACTATACCTTGCATTGAATGTTTAAAGCCTGAGGTGTAGGCAATTCACCTACTATCAATACTGACTCACTAGAAACTGGGGGCTGATGTATCAAGGGTTTTTACCCATTCTCTGTGGGTAAATGTGATGACACATATTGGGAAAGATTCCCAGCCGTTTTTACCTATCAGTGAAAGAATCAAACGCAGCCAAAATATCAAATATGATTTTAATATTTCCTGATTCTCTACAGTTTATAAAATAATTAAACAAGACCTAAAACATGCTTCTGAACCCTGTATCTTTAGACCAAAGACCACAAAACTGAAAAAAAGCAAAAGGAAGAAGAAAAAATATTTTAGTGGCATCCCTAAACAACAAAACTCAAGCAGAATAATGTTAGCCCAGTCTTTCTTGCTGCTAGCTTGTATAACAAAGTTACATTGTATTGGCCCCTTCAGGAAGAAAAAAATGACTCTTTCACTCTCTTTTCTTTCTCTGAATGACATTTAGTTTGTGGTTGTGCAGGTGTTTTTTCAGTGTTTATATGTTTTCACTGGTGAGGGTTATTTCTCTTTCAGTGGTGTTTTATCAGTTATTTTAGGTTTAAACCTAAAACCGGACAGCCTAATTATAATTCTTTTCAATCAGCCTAATTGTTCACTCCCATGCAATCGAGATTTCTATTGCCCTCCTCCTTTACCTAGTAATGTGTTCAACAACATCTCCATTAAGGGCCCAGCCCCTTTTCGCTCTTGGTTCCTATACATTCAAGATCAACAATATTCAAATGCTAGAAATGACTATATCATTTCAATGGAAAACAGTAATCACTGCTACCCTTCACAAACCTTGCAACCTGTGCTAGAGTATAATATAACTTAAATATGATAGCATAATTCAACACACTAGCAGAATCCCAAAATGTGCACATTATTTGTAGGGATTCTTCCATTGTATCTTTCCCCCATCAGTTTTCTGCCATATAAAGATTATTTTTTCATTTCCTTGTTGCCCATACCCTGTTAACTTGTTATAAAACTCCCCTTTTTTTTGTTCCCTCTTGAGTGCCTAATAAACCCTCAAATCTCTCTTTATGAGAATTCCAAATTATTCCAATAATTCCAGCAGACTCCTGTCTCTTAGTTTGCGTGGATGTACAGATTAGGTACCTTAGAACAAGAGTCTTCAAACTAGGGGGCGGGCCCCCCAGGGGGCTTCAAGTGATCATGGGGGGTCAGACTCTGGCCAAAAGAAGCATTATGATGATAACAGTGCTTTGTTTTAAGCTGAAAAAACATGAGTGGCAGTAATCCGCTCTGTAACGGGCCATCTATCTCTAACATGTTTTGTCATTTATATCCTACCTGGGAGTATGTGTCAAAAGGAAAGGGACTCCAAGTATATTTTTTTTTAAAAACACCCCACTTCTAATAATCACACTGTGGATACTTGTACACGTTAGTAAGGCCTGCCTAACCAGAACAGTATGTTTGGCAATCATGCATTTGATTTCATTTTTAAAACAGTAACAGAACTTAACTGCAATGTTTAAATAAGTCTAGACATAATTAAACATTGCCAATTGAATAGAATACTTGTAAAAATTCTGATGGGGGCCCGATTATTTTTTTTCACGGGGCGGGGGCGGCATTAAAAAGTTTGAAGACAACTGCCTTAGAAGAACCCCTAAAAATAATGTAAAATGTTTGGCTTCCGATAGTGTATTGAAATCTCTTTATATTATTATATTTAGATAACATTATACTCCAGCACTGATAGCAAGGTTTTATGTAAATCAGTGGTTTATATGAATAGCAAAAGGTACTTTTGAACATGTGGCCTTGTTCATGATTACAGTGACGGCCTATTTCTAAGTATATCTAAAATTATAAAAGAATGTAAAAATATATTCACTTTTGAATATTGTTGGGCATGAACATAAATAAAAAGTAGAGTGGATAGGGGAGACATTCTTAATGGCAGTGTCATTTACAAGGGATTGATTCCTAGAAGATAGAGAACAATGGAAATCCCAGTTGCATGGGAAGGTAATAAACAGTCTAATTTATAATAATTTGTTAGCAGGCAAGAGGGGCAGAAAGATTCCAGGATTTGTAGTTCCGAGTGGAAGACGTTTTATTTAAGTTATACCACGTGCTTGTTGTGAAACCGTTCGGTAGTGGCAGCATAATGGTTTGAAAGGGAGGAAAAAGATGGTAACAATCTCATACAGATAGGATTGTCAGCCTAATTAGGATGAGAAATGCGAGGTAGAGTGTTAGGATAAAGATGTTAACATTTTTTATTTCCAATTATTTTATTGATTTGGAAAGCAATGCTTACTATAAAGAAATAATGAAGAGAGTTGACACCTCAAACCCGTTATGAGAAATGTACAAGCATCATCAAACAATCCAGTGCTTTTAAGACAGTATTAGTGGTGAACTAATAGAAATCACGCATTGCTTAATGCAATGTTTAGGAACTGTCAATTGTGATGGCCAACTCCACAGACAATTCACACTGCAATGATACATGATTATTTGGACTATAATAACACATCACATATCGTATTGACTTGAAAACTCATTTATAACTTAGGTGAAACAGGAGATAAATAGAAAAAATTGAACTATCGGAAAGGAGGAGAAATTTGGACATGCTAGTTTTGAGGTAATAGAGAATGGGCAAAAGCAAAATGTGAATGTTTAGATTTCTAAGATTTGAAAGGTTCCCTTTTGGACTGAAGTGTTTTTTATTTTAAACAAGCTTTTGCATAGCCGGTAAGTCTTACTTCAATGTGCTAATACATGCAAACACAGACATGCACACATGTTGTTTGTGCATGTTAGCACATTAAAACCAAAAAGCAACAGATCTGACCAAGCTAGTGGCATTGACATGTGACAACTGATCTCTGTTAAGTCACAACTTCATCTAACAAGCATTGGCAAAACCAATAGGTCTCGCCTTTCTGACTGACTGAAGGTATTTGTAAAGCGCACTAATGCCGAGGCGTCTTGGCGCTGAGTGATATGTAATGCCCATGGCCGACACATTCAGGGTTGTGAGAAGAGCCATGTTTTAACTTTCCTTCTGAAGACCGATCTGTTAGGCAAAGACCTCAGGTGTGTGGGCAAAGAATTCCAAAGTTTGGATGCCAGAAAAGAGAAGCGTTTACCTCCACACCTTACTCTCTTTATCTTTGGAAGATGTAAAAGATCAAGTGATGCTGATCTTAAAGCTCGTGTAGGAACGTATCGAGAAAACAAGGTTTGCACATCCTTGGATCCTCCACCAAACAAGGCTTTATGCACCATGCATAGGGACTTAAAGTCAACCCGTCACCGTACTGGGAGCCAGTGAAGTTGTTTTATGACGGTCGATGTAGGATGGTGTTTAGGTAGATTGAGCAATACTCTTGCTGCCGCGTTCTGAATTGACTGCAATTTAGAGAATTGCGCAGCATTTGCTCCTAAATAGAGAGCGTTGCAGTAATCAATTCTAGATAGAATCGTAGCTACTACCACTGTTTTCCTCAGGGAGAACGGTATAAAAGGAAGAATCTTCCTCAGACCTTTCAGCATAAAGAAGCAGGCTGATGAGACTTGGTTGATCTGGGGAGCCCAGAAAAGATCATTATCTACCAAAAGACCTAGATTCCTGACTTTTTTGACAGGGGCCGGACATGTACCTGCTACATGTGGCCACCATAGTTGGTTCCATACCTTTCTTGACCTATTGGCTTTGCCAATGCTGTGTAGCATTGGAAACAACAAATTGGAGGTTCTGGGTCCTCCTAACAAGAGATTTTAAAAAACAGCAGGGGGAGTGCAACGGTGTAGCTTGGGTGGGTACAACATGGAGAATGTGGGCTGGTGATGTGAGTTGGATGCAGCACATGTGGGAGAGTGCAAGAGTACACAAACTCCCATGGAGTGGGGGAAACAAAAGAAAAAAGTTGTTGCCTTGTGATAAGTTGTGGAAGGATGCAAGCCATCTAACAAAAAAGAAGCCATAATCCGAGGGAAGGACAGACACAAGAATAGGAAACAAAGCCATCAAATAAGATGTAAGCAAATGAAACTAACAAGAAATCCAACTGATGGAAGGCAATAGGCTAACCTAAAGCCCACTGTAAGTACTGAAACTGGCCGCCATAGGTCTTCGACAGCAGCTGTCCGCAGGTGAAACCTAAAAAGGACACCCTTGGGTCACCAGTAAATATCAGCTGTAATTGGGGTAAGTGGTCCTGTCACCCCCTCGGGCACCCATGCCACTGCACCTGCCACACTATTGATAGTTATTCCTTTGTATCTAATCAAACTTGCATGATAGTTTTGTAACTACATTTCAATATGAAGGGACAGTTCACCTGAAATGTGAACTTTTGGACCAACCAGCCATACCCATGCCTATACACCTAGGACCTCACCACTACCTGCCTTTAAATAAAGGCCCTGGGAAACAAGCAGCTTTAACCCTATGTATGTCTATAGAGACCCAACGTCATCTGATTGACTTAGCAGAATCCTATATTTTCAAAAGCACATGGTCAAAGACAGGCTGGGAATCAGTAGCGACTGCTACCGAACCCGGGTGGTGGGGCGGGGGCGGATGGGGGGGACGAAAAAAGAAATCATACATAAAAGAAAACCACTTACCTGAAACTGCTGCTTCCTCTCCTTCGTCCTCCGTCCCTCTGACATCTTCCTACACTCTCGACCAGCAGCAGGAAGCACCCACTCTCCCAGCCTCCCCATAGCCAATCACAATGGAATGCAGCGTTGTGATTGGTCTGAGAGACGTGGATCACCGCTCAGACGGGCACAGGGAGGGTTTGCATGTACCTCACCAGGCTGTGTAATGCAGCCTGGTGGGGGACATGCAAAGTGTGCAGGAGGGCTTGGGCCGGCCAAGCAGCCCTGCACACTCCAGGAGTGAAAACCACTCCTCTCCCTACTCCGCCCAAGAGCAACTGAAGTATATAGGATAAATAAAAAGATAATACCAATAGTTATTATCATTTTATTTTTCCTTTTGTTCAGTGGGGGGACGCTCCTCCCCCTTAGCGGAGGAGCCGCCACTGGCTGGCATTCCATTATGCGGACTTGAAAGTCAATAAAAGCAGGCACGGCCACTGCAGGTAAGAGCGGTGGGTCTGGCTGGGGGGGATTTCGAAAGACGACCATGAGGGCAAATTAATTATTTATTTAATTTTCCTTTCTGGTCATCTCTCGAAATCCCCCCCAGCCGGCCCACCGCCCCACTGCTCTTACCTGCAGCGGCCGCAGCTGATTAAAAGGAGCTTCTAAGTGTGATCAGTATGCCAAAACATATCTAGCGTGTATTGGTGTCTTCGTAAAGTTCTGTTAGTGTTAGAATTAGTAGCACTGGCATGGTTGCCAGACAGTTCTGCCGACTTGTTTGCATTAATGCAATTTTCATGTAACATAATATCAATTTGTGCAATGCAAATTGGCTATGTAATGCCAATTATGCGCAGTACATAATTGGCACCTCATAGCTGTGCAGGTTGGGAGGATTACTTGACAAATATTATGGTACTATAATGCTCTTTGAGGTTTTGGAGACATGAATGTTGTCAATCTCACTAAGCTCCCTATATGTATTGTTTGACCATATTACATATTTTTTACTTGCATGAGCAAATGTTTTTCTAGTCATTCCATTGATTCGAATGTGTCTTTTGCAGGAATTATATAATCTTGTATCCACGTTGACATATTGCCCTTGAAATGTGGCTTTTCAACAGCTATTCTGACCACAACAAAAGGCAGTTTTAGTGTGTGCTTGTGTGTATTTTTGAGTGTGTGCTCATTATTCTGGTTTACACTGGTCTCAAAACCTATATTTCATTGAAATGATGTTGCTCCATTGAATTACGGATTTCAACCAGTGGGAAGCTTAGAAGTTCGCAGAGTTTATCAAAGTGTGCTGCCTTTTTGCTTCCAAAACACATTGTTTTATTATGGTTAGTAATGCTTATGTTCATTTACAGATACATTCAAAACACGTGCAATGTACAAAAACAGTAAAATGCACCCATTCAAGTGTGGCTACTTGTATATGATCATGACTTTATTTTTCCATTACACTAAGGAACTCATTATGATGTCGGGTGGAAAGCCTCCGCCCGACAGTCGGAATCTTCCCGACCGCGTCGGAGCCCTTCCTACCGACTCGGTCAGTTTACAGTCCGACTGCCTGATTACGATGTTCGCGGTCGGAACGTAAACCGCCCGGTCATTCCGATTCAGTTCCGACCGACTAGCGGATTATTTCTGTTGGTCATAGCCGCACCGTAACCCACTATTGACGGCGTTTCCACCGTCGTGATTACGATGTTGCTTTCCAACAGCCTTTCCACGTAGGCCTGTCTGACACTGAAAGGCTGTCGGAAAGTGACTTTGGGGCCCCTGGCAGGTCCCCTAGCACCCGTGGCCTACGGTTGGTGTCCGAGGTGGTACCTAAGGTACCCCCCATGTGAAACCCTGCACTGGGTGACATGCACCATGGGGTGCCTGCGACATTGTGCCGGGTTTTCCACACACACCCCATTTCCCCATAGGAGCCTGTGTTACGGCCGGTTCTCGGGCGTGATACGAGCTTCCGAAGGTAGCAATGGGAATCCGACCGAACAGTGTTTGTTCGCATCGTAATCCGGCGGTCGGAACCGTTGATCGCAAGTCCATCTGTCCTGAATCCGAGATGTTGTACGGCGGAGAATTTACGCCCGACATCGTAATGAGCCCCTAAGTATATACAGAACTATGCATGCTATAGTTTTAAGTTCCGTAAAAAACAGGTTTTGCGTTTGTTCTTTTTAACACTATTCAATATATTGAGAAGGAAGAAAGGCTAGGTTCACCCTACCAGATTTCATACTCCAGCTTTCAAGATCAGAACTGATGCAGGAACGACTATAACTGGTTGAGCCAACTTGCCAGCAATTATACACAGCTCACTATACATGCATAATCTTAGATAAATATTACGTATACGTCATCAATGTCAATCTGATTTTGTAGAAAATATCTGTTTTTGAATTATACATTTAAGTGTGATACTATGTTAATGAATATCCTTCCTGTGCCTCTGCAGTTGTGTGACAGTCTCCATTTAAGAGAAGTGATAGTAGCTCTTTCACGCCTGTCATAGGTCAGCGCCTCCTTACAGTAATGCCAAGCAGGTCACTCACTTCGCCATCAAATAAGTCAGATGGAGCAATATTTACCATCTATTTCCTAATAGAAAGGCCCGCCCTTGAGATAAACCTGCCCCATTCCGATTGGTGGATGGGCTCACCGAGCCCGTCGGGAGCCAGCCGGAATGACCGGTCGGATTCCTTTCAGACCGCCTCCATCAAAATGAGGCAGTCGGAAAGGAATCCGACCGGCCCATTACGATGCGGCTCAGAAGGCTCCAACCAATGGTCGGAGCCTTCCGAGCCGCATCGTAATCAGCCCCGAAGTCTCTGAGACTTATGACGTCCATGTGTTTGAATGTAAGATTCAGACAACTTAATAAAGTAATTAGCAAAATGCACGTTAATGCCTGAATATAAATATAGTGTGAGGAACACTCGCAGTTACTTGGAAGAGCACAGCAGGAAATATATTATAATGCTCATTGTTTTTTGATTCAACATATATTTTAAAATAACTCCATTGGTGATGAAACTTAAATACTGTATAGTAATTTAGTGATAAATTACTTTATGTGCCAACCCTTTTGTATCTAGGTATACCTTTTGATCAGAAAGGAACACGGAGTCACCATGTGAATGTTAGGAAAATCTCCTTTGAACGTAACGTGGAGGCACTGTTTACGTTTGCAAGGAAGTTGGGCCACAAGCAGTTAGACTCCTTAATCACCATCTATAAAGCCTGCTGCAGTGCTGTCATTTTATATGGGGCGGGAGTGTGGGGCTTTGGTAACTTAATGTGCCTCCAGACAGCAGAAAATCATTTTCTCAGATGTCTCTTGGCAGTTCCTAGCAGCCTGCCATCTATTTTATGTTACAGGGAGCTAGGTTTAATCCCGCTAACGCATTGTGCAAAGATAGCCCCGATAATGTTGTGGCACTCGATGTAGGTTAAAGAAGAGCCCGAGCTTAATCGCACAATAATATTAGATTGTCTTAGCCTAGAACGTACACAGGAGATTCCTTGGTTTCAGCACATCAAGAAAATGCTAGTATTAGTGGGCACAGGGGAATGTTTTAGCACTCCGGAAACAATGGTAAATTTGTCCAAACAGCAGCTGAAAAAGGATTTGTTATCCATGTTAAAACCAGATAATGAGCGCATAGAGCTGGGTAAGAAGAAAGTCCAGGAGTATTTGCCATTGGTCTGTACAGACAACATAGAACCGTATTTATTGTTCCCCTAAGTCATATGGCAAGATTTCATTTGGTCAGATTTGGGATCAGTATAGCCCACCTTTTGGTTTCCTATCCCCGCAAGGCGTATTGTGATGCTGAGCTCCAATCATTCCCGTGCGATTCAGAGTCAAAACAAAATATGGTGCATTTTTTATTCTTCTGTCAGCTTTATTCAGGCCCACGGAGAAATGTTATCTTCCCACTTTTAAAAACTTTGAATATAAGGAAATGTAGACCAGCTCTGTATTACTTACAGCTCCTGCAAACAGAAGAAATTTGCCAGATGATTCATAATTTTATTTCCTCAGCGGTACATTTGTGTGATTTAGTGGGAAAATGATCAACATGTTGCTTTTTGCACAGTTAATGAATTATATCTTTTTATGCATAATTCATTACCCTACCTTGGTTTTTTAACTGTGTAATAATGAGTCTATAAGGTGTCTATTGACTTATGGCGACTATTTGATAAATTCAACAAGACTGATACAAGTTGAAAGTTACCTATTTTAATAAGCTTTTAGTTAATTGATTTGTATGCACTCTGGCACTCGAGCACTTTGCCCCCAGCGCCTTGAGACCCGTAAGGGTGAGTAGCTGCGCTATATAAAAACGGACTTACTGATTCTGTTTTGTAAAATTATTATGAATTGTCTTTTTTGCTTGTTTTAACCACACATAGTGATGATTAATGCTCCTAGTTGTATTTTAATTGTATGTTTGATGTATAACCGAATAAAGAATATTTTGACTTTGACTAAATACTGTATCCCTCGATAATCAAGACGACCAACTGCCTTACCTAAGAAAGAAATACGAAATCTGTCAGTTGGACAGCACAATTTACACAAGATTGGCTTTCTTTTTTCAAATATTTTGAACAGAAAGCATACCACAGTCACTACAGGCACATAGCACAAGATAGAAAATATCAGTTGAACTAGTCAAATGGACAACATTAATCACAATTTAGTGAGTTGAATCTCTAACGAGTATGTTGTAACTTCTTCATGCCAATCGTTTTTTTCATTGTTGATTTGTCTACTGAGAAATCAGCCAGTCATATTGTGACTGCAGACATTGCTCTGTGTGGCTGTAAAATGCTCAATGGTATGCGGGGAGCTTGCCCTGCAGTCGAGGGTCAGTTCAAACGTGAGAAGCGGCAGAGTGTTTTGCTGGCAGACAGCCTCCATAAAAATGTGTAAAACTAGTCAAATGGGGATCCATAATTGTATAATTGGATTCCAGCATTAAAAGGGTAAACGTGGGATCTGGAAATGACGCTCACCTGGTAGTCAACACTGTATTCTCAGTCACTAGTATCAGAAGTGGTGCACACAAGGGAGGAATGTTTACCCTGCATTCATATTCGGACACCCTGTAAACGGGGTCCTAACAAAATCATACAAATCCCTCTGGCACACACTATATGTACTATTTATATTCAAGTATACACAATATTGTGTCATCAAAAATCAACTCATAAGTGTTAGCAACTCCACACAAAGAGTTTTGATGTTCCAAAACTTAGGGGCCCATTACGATGGCGGGCGGAAGCACAACCGCCGTGCTGGCGGATGCAAAAACCACCAGTTACCGCCGGCACGCAGCAGTCCACACGCCCGCCCAATTACGATGCGAAAAGCAGGCCAAACACCGCCGGCAAGCCAGCAACACCGTCCGCCATCAAAGTGCGCCCGCACACGTAGCGGCGCAGCCCAACTGACACACACCGTCCGACGAAACACGCCCCGCCCGGCGCATAAATTACGATGCCGCAAACAAACGGCTCCCACGGCCAAGAGACACCGCACGTGAAAGAGAGGCGGAAACACGGACGCAGAGCACGGACAACGAAGAAGCGGCACCCCGGGCTTGAATCCAGCACTGCAGGCCCTTCCCATGCTTCTGCTGATGCACCACCAAGGACGCAACGCACCGCGGAGACGCAGGTAGGCACACACACAACAAGTGCACGCAAACAGCGCACACAGTGCAAGGGCGGAAAAGCGGATAACCCCCCACCAGCGCGTGCACACTACACATCCACCATTGCATCCACATATGACACACAGGCCAAATCCTAACATCGCAGAACACATGTGTACACACCACCTGGGACTAGGAACCAACCACCCCGTCACGGCCCCAAAGCGCCGATGACGCCGCCACACATGCGCACAACGCAGAGGCCAACCGCAGCGCCATGCATGCGTCGCACACAGACACAGGGACACAACCAAGCAGCACACACACCAGCCCCACCCCGAACGCACATGACACGTGACAGGCCGGCCACAGACATGTCCCCAACTCCCAATTCACGGACAACACCCAACGCCACACAACCGACGCACACATGTCAGTGAAGTCACGCAACAGCAGGACACACCCCAGTGTAACAAACATGGCGAAGCACACAGCGGCGGCAACACCAACTAGGAGAAGCAGGGCTCTTCGGGAAGAGGAACGCCAGTACCACACTGAAAAACCCATACCACCCTGCACATATGAACAAGACACATGAAACGGAACACCAAAGAGCCCGGTGACCGACAACAGGTGGCCCAAGAATTACATCCACACACAAGGCCCAACGCAGAGCGGAAAGGCAGCCTGCCGCCCACACAAGGGAGAGCAGACAGCACTGAATGACCTTCCATTCCAACACCGAAACCACAGCCCTACGACAGAAGCCGGTGAATACAGCCATTGTCCAAGAATAGACCAACACAGGCATGCCGAGGAGACCGACCACAGGGCAGATAGCGCATATCACAGAAGCACACAACGGACGGGGAAGAAAGAAGAAAACACTCCCCCATGTCGGCCACATGCAAGTTAATTGGAAGGAGTCACACAGCACCGACCTTGAACTGTCTGAGAAGCATGTGGGAAGAGGGCCCGTGTCCTCCAAACAAGCCAACAGAACACAAGTCCTGTCTCCCCACGACTACACAGAGCTCACAGCAACCCCGGAGCGTGCACATTGCAGACTGCACACACAGCCGGAGCACGCCACCTCTACGAACCGCTGCGAAATGGCAACCGCAACACACCTACCCAACTACGCCGAAGAGCTCAAGCTGTACCAAACCAACACGATACATACATTGGGATGCGATCTCCTGTCCCTGCTGAACGTAAGTTACCGACTGACTTACCGCATCACATTGTTCAGCTGCGTCATGCCCGTCTTCTACTGTCGGAGGTGTCCCTACCAGCATCCCGTCGAGATATGCCTCTCCAACCCGGCATGTCTGAAGGCGGACCTGCTACCACTACTCCTCCCTCTGGACGCACACGACAGGGCCTGCTCTGCCTATGGGGGCATGGCGTATGTGGCCAACATCGCACGCGCACTGAAATGGAACCACTGTGCCTCCACACGACGGATCATCGAGAACAGCTACATCGAATGTCACCCAGCATGCCCCATCATGGTCCTCCAAGGGACAACCTACGAACAACACCTTGACAGCCACCATCCGCTTCATTGGCTGGCAAACATGTACACCACCAATGACATGGAAGCCCTGCTGGACGGCATCGCATACCTGACAACCTGTAAATACGTCGGACCACAACGCAGGTTCCCCGAGTGACCTATGAAGTCCAACCCCGCACCCATGCTCAGCTTCCGCACGGACTGGCCAGTCACCACCACAACAGCCATACCAAACGACCGGCAACTGTAACCACACCATCAACGACATCGCCATGACATCGGATATGACCGGGACATGCACACTGTTCCCCATCACATCCAGGAACACCGCATGCATCGTGGGAGGCAGTGGCATGGGCTCTGTGCATCGCACCCACATGGACGGAACTGCACGAACAACCAGGACACGACATGGATCCAGCGCACATGGACACACACACCGCTCAGTGGACATGAATAGGTCGCCTGGCGTCTGTGGGTGCTGCACCCCTCCCACCCCCGCCCCGGGAATCCCATACCAGGACCTTTGCATGGACGACAAGTGCATACAACAACAACACGACCCCAGTGACTGTGACATGTCCAGTAACCACCACAGTGCAACAACAAGTGGCACGCCGCTGCATGCACGCAAGCACATGCCCTGATGTCATCTCACATGCACGCGTGCATGAGGAACAACCGCAGCAAACCTGTCACATGGAACTGAGATGGACTGTGCCCATGATGCCGAGCGGTCTGGTAGGCTACATGTATACCGTCTGTGTCAAAGTCCGCAGCTCCGCAGCTATACGTAAATGTACATTAGCACAGCCTTGGCCAAGCAGATGTAACCCCACACCCTATCCCATTTGTTATCATGCTCAGTATATCCTCAACATGTATTCCGCTGCCAGTAGTGTCCACTATACTGCATCACAGAGGACAGAAGACTCAATATAATGTTTGAAACCAGAACTGTCTCCGCTGACTCATTTCACAAGTACGAATGAGAGAGGATGAGAGTATGTGAAGTACACGGCAGTCGTGACATGACCATGTAGTCCACTGGTATTGGATGTCAACGCAAATGAGTAGCACTACTGTGGAAGACACACATGTGTCGTGTGAAGTCGTATGGACGCAGTGCCCAGGTGGGTGGGTGCGACGGGTAGATGCGCACATGCCAAGTTGGAGCACGCCGTGTTGGGAGGGGTCATGAACAGTACACCACCGCTTCCCTGGGCATTGTGAGAGGACACCTGTCGGGGGGAGTGAACACGTGTGTGCACAGCAGCCGGGCACACGTACAAAGCGGTACCAGGCGCACCTCAGCCCACCCTCTGTGGACAAGCTGGATCCTGTTGTGCGCCCGCCATGCCCCTTGACAAGGCACACACAGCCCCAGTCGACCAGGTGTAACCCCAACATAGTCAATCCGCACAGGCGATACAGGGCACGGGATGGCAGTGGAGCATGGTGTGTGAGAGGTCTCCTCGCGCTCCTCCTGGTCATATCACGCAGGCAATAGTACCTCAACGTCTAGCATGGCACAAGTCACATGGAAGTGTAGGGGGACGCACCACAGCACGAGCAGCACTGACGTCACGGGAGGTGGCTCGCACCATCCCATCCATTGCCCATCATACCAACCACGACACATGCCATTGCGACTAAGTGCAAGCGCGTGCGCCACCACCCCCGAGCCCTCCCCAGAGAGGCCAAAGAGTGAATGTGTGGGCCATCAGCCACAGACGGACGCGGCCTGGCCGCAAGGGCAGCCACAGCCACTGGGTGTCGCAGGTGGCGGATCCGGAAGGCGAAGACTGTGATGCATAGTCCATGCAGGCCGGGTCTCCATTTGGGGCACCACGCAGGTGGACGGCGTCCCGCCACACATCATACCCTGAGACAGCCCACTCGTGCAACTGGACCCACACATACACTCCTTGCCCTCTCTGGTGCGAGCTTGGGGCTGCCTGTGCAAGCGCTAGCCTCGCAGGTGAGCATGCATATTGGGGGGCGAGGGAGGACATGAGGGCTGGGGCGAAGATGACTGTATCACTGTCAGTTAGTACAAGGGATGACCCAGATGTGGAAAGGAAGAGACGTGTCCCGTGTGTACTGCAACTAGTCGCCAATTCAACTACCCCCCATGTCCGGAATGTAAGCCCGCACCTAGGCCCGCCCATCCGCCACATCAAACATACCACCAGCACGACAACCTTCCCATTCGAAACACTGACTGGGGGTGGCGACCAGTGAACAATCATGTGTAGCCTACCCACGCGTACATGTGGGCCCTCCATGATCCATGTCACCTGCGGCAAAGACATGACATGCGCAATGAGGGAAGTGAGGAGAGCTGTCCGCCCCACGCGCAGAAGGTGCATCAGCTCCACAGACCCAGCAGCGAGTCCAGCAGGGGTCACATGTGCAGGGGCAGCTGTGCCTGGTGTGAAGGCACATGCATATAGACAGCACATCGACCAATGTGTAGTCTGCCCACATCCACAGTCCATCATCATGCGGACATAGGAATTGAACACAGGGCAACACATCTTAGTTGGTGCACCCACCGTGACCAACAATGCGCAATCATCGACGTACCCGCCCTGTGCATGGCCCCCCACCCAACGGAGGCACATCCAGTGCCACCATCCCACACACACAAGCCTTCCACGGAACATGCTGTGTCCAATGGTCAGTACAGAGTCAGCGCCCATCTGGTGGATCCTGAACAGGAGACACATGCACACACATGCCAGCTCCCACTATGTACGTCTGCCACCTGGCACGTGCAATGTAACCTCTCACCTGTGACGTGTGACTGCAAGCACACAGCCGTCTTGGCATGGGGCTGTCAATGTGGACACCAGTCAATGTTTCGGGAGCTGTGATCCGTACAGTGCTGTACATAGGGTGCAGTGCTGACACCTACTACTGTCTCATATCCCCTCGTGCCACAGGTCCCACTTGTATTGGCCGCTCAGCCCGTGCCCACATCGTCGTCGTCGTGTGCCATACTCATCCAGCCTCGGAAGCAGTTCCATGCTCAGCAGACACTCATGTTGCCGTGGCGTTGCCGCTTGACGAATATGCAGTCAGTCCCCATCAGCATGCCCCGCAAGTCATTGGGGCCTAGATCCCCATGTGCATGCACATGGCAGTGGTATGTCTCACTTGCCATTGCCATTGTTGGGAGACCTGTGTAAGTGTATTGTGGCCGTGCCGCCCCAGCTTGACAGCTGGGCTGTGGCTCATGTGCTTGCTCAGTCATGTCAGTGATGTGTATGCGAAATTGCTATGTGCCGTGTTGCTTTGACATGTGTCCTCTGCCATTTTCCCCAGGCGGAGACCGAACATTGACCGCCCATACCAATTGCTGGCGGACATGGACGATACAGAGGTAATCAGGAAGTTTCGGCTGGACAGGCCAACTCTGCATCGACTGTGTGCCATGTTAGAGCCCCATCTCCGTCCCCGCAGGGTGTATCCGACTGCTGTCACCCCCACGGCTAAGGTGATGGCCGCCATGCATTTCTTCGCCACTGGGTCATTCCAGCACACAGTGGGCAGTGGAGGAGGGATGTCCCAGCCCATGTTCAGCAAGGTGCTGAGGGATGTACTGGCAGCCATGATGCTGTACCGGAACAGGTACATCCGCTTCCCCAGGGCTCGTGAATTGGCGGCAGTGAAGGGTGCATTCTATGCCCTTGGCAGAATCCCACACGTCGTGGGAGCCATTGACTGCACTCATGTTGGCCTTGTTCCACCACAGGCCACTGAGCACCTGTACCGCAACAGGAAGCACACGCACTCCCTGAATGTGCAAGTGGTGTGCCTTGCGGACATGGTGATCACCCACGTGTGTGCCAAGTTTCCAGGCTCGGCCCATGACGCACACATAATGCGCAACAGCATCTTGCCACGACTGATGGCCAATCTGCAACAGGATCGTGGCTCTATTGTCGGTGAGTATGTGGAGTGGTGTAGCGTGCTGGTTGTGCGATGCTGTCCCCTGTCCAGTTGGAATAGCAACGGTTCTCTGTGTCCCTCACACCCAGGTGACTGCGTATCCGAATGGGGCATGGCTGCTCAGTCCATTGAGGAATCCTCGCACCCCAGCAGACGATCGATACAATGAGGCACATGGGAGGACCAGACGTGTGGTCGAGCGTACCTTTGGCCTCCTCAAGTCCAGGTTCAGGTGCCTGGACCGCACCGGGGTGCACTGGCGTACTCCCCACAGAAGGTGTGCCAGATAGTGGTGGCGTGCTGCATGCTGCACAATCTGGCCATTCGGAAGCAGATCCCCCTCATTGTGGATGACGGAGATCAACCAGGGCCCCAGCCCGCAGACCAGGACAGCTCGAGTGAGGTGGACAGCGGAGAGGAGGAAGCTGGGAATGTGCGCCAGCAGCTCATCGCCCGCTACTTCACTTGACGGTGAGTGTCCATGTACGACGGATGATGTGTCTGTATCTATGCAGGTGTGTGTGTGCTGTGTCAGGGTGGCCGTATGTTCACTGCGTGCAGTGTGTCAACGCTCCATGGCCAGGGTAGTATGCCACTGTTGGTGACTGTGGCATTGTGCCCTATTGCTCTGTGCGATGTGTGTACATTGCTTGTAGTTGTTGACATGTACTGTGTGATGGGTGTGTGACACACTCATTGAATGTGCTCCTGTTCTGTCTCCCACCCCTAGGTCCCTACAGGCCCTCCGGATTCCATTGCCATGCCACGCATCAGGTGCCCTTCCGCCCAAGGTGGCCGTTGTATTCCGTACAAATAAAACACAGGGCACAAACAGCAGTTAGTGAAAAAGGTGCATTTATTACGAACTGTGACATGTGATTGTGTGTAAGGTGATGACAAAAGTGGTGCGTGCAGTGACAATGAGCTGTCGGTCATGGCTGCGTGATGATCAGGGTGTACCCACTGGTTCTATGTCCATAGTCCAACACACACATGCCATCCAGCTGGCTGTGTGGAGTGGGATCGTAGAGCAAGTCAATGCAGTGGCTGGTCAAGGAAGGCTGGCGGAAGGCTGGCTGGCTGCCTCACTTGCGACTGGAGCGTGCGAAGTCCTCCCGGGAGATCTGTTTCCTCTTCGGACGGCCCCTTCCACGTTTGGGAGGGGGGTGTGTGGTGGCGACCTGCTGGTGGTGGGTGAGGTGTGCTCACTGGCTGTGGACGCAGGGGAAGTGGACACTGCTGGCCGACCCTGCGCCCTAGCAGGTGGTGGCGGAGGTGGTGTTGCTGGCCTTGCCTGTGACCCCACCGCCACCACCAGCTGGCCCATGAGGTCCACGAGTTGGTCCATACGGGACACGAATTGGCCCATATGGGCGTCCATGGACCTCAGCACCCCCAGCACCTCCCGCGTGTCAGTAGCAGACCTGGCCCATTGTCCTTGGGCCTCTTCATAGGCCCCAAGGACTCTGGCCATTTGAGGCAGGGCATGGCTCCCAGGGGAGGCTGGCGTTTCCCTGACCCTGCTCCTCCTACCAGTCCTGCTGCCACCGGCCTGCCCACTAGCCACATTGCTCACCACGGTCCTCGCTGTGGCTCCCAGGGTGGATCCAGTCGGCCGGGCCACCACCTGCGCTGGGGCTGGTGCCAGCGAAGACGTGGTGGTGGTGGAGGCGGTGGTGGTCGGTGCGGCGATGGTGGCGGTTGCGGCAGTGGTAGTGGCCGCAATGACCGTGGGTGTGGCCGCAACGACAGTGGCAGCAGGGGACTGGGACTGTTCAGCATCCCTGGATGATGGGTTGGTGGGTAGGAGGGGTCCTGGGGAGCGGCTGGGCCCTGCCACGCCAGATGGGCCAGCTTGGTGGTCCGTGTCCGAAGAGGTGGACAGATCCTCCAGATCCGTGTGTCCTCGTTGGGGGCTTGTAGGCTGGCTGTGCTGGCTGCTGTCTCCATCCCCAGCGTCCAGCAGTTCGTCACCTGTGGAGAGAATGAGATTTGTTATTGTGTTGCACCTGGCGAAGTATGTATTAGTCGCCTGACATTGGCAGTTCGTGCAATCTCGTACATGGGTTTCCCGGAGGCGAGTGTGTGGCTGTGGCATCTGTAGTTGTGTGTGCTAGGCAATGGGACTGTGTGCTGTGCACATGTGGCATGGGACGGATTGGCCATGCCGATGGGTGTGTTGCTTTGCCCCTACTCATTGTGACTCTGGTGTATGCGGGCTCCTGGCCCATCCTGGGTCTGGTTTGTACTTTGCTTTTGGGGTTCAAATGGAACGCTTAGGAACGCATATGGCAACATGGGGGCCATGCCCCAGATTCGCATTTGGGATGGAATATGCTTTTGGGGTTCAAATGGAACGCTTAGGAACGCATATGGCAACATGGGGGCCATGCCCCAGATTCGCATTTGGGATGGAATATGCTTTTGGGGTTCAAATGGAACGCTTAGGAACGCATATGGCAACATGGGGGCCATGCCCCAGATTCGCATTTGGGATGGAATATGCTTTTGGGTTCAAATGGAACGCTTAGGAACGCATATGGCAACATGGGGGCCATGCCCCAGATTCGCATTTGGGAGGGGGTATGCTTTTGGGGTTCAAATGGAACGCTTAGGAACGCATATGGCAACATGGGGGCCATGCCCCAGATTCGCATTTGGGAGGGGATATGCTTTTGGGGTTCAAATGGAACGCTTAGGAACGCATATGGCAACATGGGGGCCATGCCCCAGATTCGCATTTGGGATGGAATATGCTTTTGGGGTTCAAATGGAACGCTTAGGAACGCATATGGCAACATGGGGGCCATGCCCCAGATTCGCATTTGGGAGGGGATATGCTTTGGGGTTCAAATGGAACGCTTAGGAACGCATATGGCAACATGGGGGCCATGCCCCAGGATTCGCATTTGGGAGGGGATATGCTTTGGGGTACATGCTGTGAGCCATGGGTGCCGAACGTGACATGTGTTGTGGCAGCATGACAGTGCATGGTCTGAGGTGTGTGCATGCCTGACATGCCCTGCATATTTGCTGTCTGTTGTGGTTACTGGACATGGCATTGGACGCATCGTTATGAGTGAGTGATAGTTGTGTGCCAGCCAACGTATTGCAGTTGTCCCATCTCCTTGGTGTGCGTGCTGCCCTGTGCATCACTGCAGTGCTCGGGGGGTGTGGCCCATGTTGTGTGTTGTTGCTCACAGTGTGTCGTGCGCTTAATTGACTTCTGGCACATGGTTGGTCATGGGCATGTGTCTTAGCGTGACTGCTGTATGTGTGGCAGCTGTGCGGATGACATGCCTTTCATGTGACTGGGGCTGACGGATGGGATGGATGGTATGTTGTATGTGCATGGTGTGTCTGTGTGTTTGATGGGTTCAGTGGTGTTCGTGTGCATTTCTGTTGTTCCGCTCTGCGCTAGTGTTGTTTGTCTTACATAGGCGTAGTTGTGGGGTGTGTGGTTGACAGGCAGTAGGGGCTACATGGACAGGACTTCAATGGTGTTTCGGTTGTGTGTGATGAGTTGCACAGTGGCTGCCGTGTGGTACTATTTTCAGTGTGGCTTGTGTATGCAGACGTGGCTCCTTGGGTGTTGCTATGTCTGTGATGGGTCATGTGAGGTGTGAGTCTGTGGTTCATGTCCGTGTGCACATTGTTCACTTGTTCGTGACGGTGGGCGGTGCTGCGTGTTCGTCTGCTACGTGACATGTCCCATGTGTTGGTCGTGTTACGGTCCTCATGCCTCCAGTAATCCAGCCCTGTCCAGTTTCCCACCTGCAAGTTGTTCGTGCGTGCACTGTACTGGATGCCACATGGCTCTAAGCGGGGGGTGCTCCATGTTGCAGGTCTGTGGGGGTGGGGGGTGTTGTGGGTCGTGGGGTGGCTGGACACCCACTGACACCGATTGCTGTGGACCGTGATGTCTGCCTTTCGGCTGTCGTTGTGCACTGCGGTGGCTGACACGTGGCTGTGGGGTGTGGGGATGCTCCTCCTTGCTGTGCTGTGGGACTGGGGCCTGGTGTGTGTTGTACTTGGGTTGTCCACCCTCCCACCCACTGCACTTTGTGTTCCTGCCACTTACCTGTTACTTGTCGGTTAGTGCAGCTGTGGCGGACACATGGGTGTGGTGGGTGCTCGTTGTGGCGCTTCTGGCATATTTGGGGACCTGTTGGTGGTTACGTGGCTGGCTTAGTGTACACATGTCCCCACGCATCTTACAGTTGTTCGGTTTGGGCTGTGTGTGGTAGTGTCTGTTGCATGTGCGTGTGATGTGTTGTGTATTGTGTGCTGGACATGGGGTGTTTGTCCCTGGGAGCTGTGGCATGGTAGTTGCGCATGTGAGTACATAGCGGTGTGCTGGTATACATTAGTTTGTACTTACCAGCCTCCACTCCCCTGCTAATCCGGCGAGGATCTCCGGATGGATTACGACTCGCACCTTCTCCTCCCACGCTTTGAAGGTCTTAAAGAGCGCGGGATTCCCTCCGCCAGTGACGGCAGCCAGCTCTCTGTTTTTGCCCTCCTTCTTCTTGACCAGGCTCTTTACGTCATTCCAACGTTTGTTTATCTCGGTTCTGTTCCTGGGCAGGGTCCCGACTGCATTGACCTGGTCTACGATCCGGGTCCACATTCTGTTTCTGGTGGCTAGTGGTGTGTGCTGGACCATGTTCCCATAGATTTGTGGGTACACCTTGATGATCTCGCCGACCATGACCGTCAGCTCCATGGGCGTGAACTTGGGCATCCTTTGTGGTGCCATGGTGTTTGTGGTGCTGGTGCGGTGTGTGTTGTGTAATGTGCAGGGGGTTTGTGGTGCCGGTGTTTGGTGGTGGTGGTGGTGGTTGTGATGTGTGCGTTTCTGTGGTGTGCTGCTGTCCTTGCTGTGTCACTGTGTCCTCTCCTCTCCTCTCTGGTTTGCAATGTTGCAAGGGGTTGTGGTCTGTGGGAGTGCTGCTTTTGTACTTACCTATGTGGGTGTGTCCTCATGGTCTGTTGTTTTCAGGTGTGTTGTGTCTGGGGTTCTGGCCTTTGTATTTTTTGTTTGTCCGGGGGTGTTTTCGGGATGTGTACTGTGCTTGTGTATTTGTGTGTGCCTTGCTGTGTGGACTTGTTGGCCATGTTGTGTGCTATTGGTTTTGTGTGCGGATGGTTTCTGTGCAGGTACGTGGGCGCCATGGCTTCTGCCGTGTCGATTCTCATCGGCGTTGTTTGCGCTGGCGGGCGGTATATTTGTTGGTTTTCCGCGCTCATGGCGGTGCGATCGTAATTTCACGTGCGGTGTGTCGGCCGTGTGGGCGGGCGGTTTTGTGTTGTCGTGCGTGTTTCCGTCCGTGGCGGGCGGTTTGACTCCGACTCGGACGATGGCGGGCGGTATTTTGTGTGATTTTTCGCCGATGGCGGTTTTCGGTTTGTGTAATCGTAATGGCGTGGTCGGTGTTCAGGCGGTGTGTGCGGGCG
Organism: Calotriton arnoldi; assembly: GCA_963921515.1. Taxonomy (NCBI): domain Eukaryota; kingdom Metazoa; phylum Chordata; class Amphibia; order Caudata; family Salamandridae; genus Calotriton; species Calotriton arnoldi. The sequence continues at coordinate 552,464 of CAWUFW010007280.1, forward strand.
GATTTTTGCCGCTTCCATGCCTGGCGGATTTTTTTACGCCGGGTATCGTAATGAGCCCCTTAGACTCCAAAGTTCATTTATTGTGGGTATTTTCAATGATGAAACAGCAGATTCTTCCCAGTAGACAACATGTGTTTCGTGGAATGTTTTGACTTCATCAGGGCTTAGTATTTCTCTGTAAAAACAGTAAACAGCACAGCCGTGCCGAATAGAGAAGGCACGTATCCACCCTAATCTACTTTTCAGAGCCATGTATCAATTTTGTTAGGCCTTAAAGTTCCAGAAATGACGGTCGTCCATTGGGTGATCAGAAGAGAACTGGTCTGTCTAGTGTTAGGCGAGTGATGCAGCGGATACAATAAAAACTATTTTCCTCCTAGGTCACTTATCGGTCATCCAGGGGCGACTTATATTTTCTCACATCCACATGACGATGGGGCCCATAACATCGCCTATCACACACACACACACCTGGATTTCCTCTACACCTTTACGAAATTCTATACTCCTAGGAGAATAGGAAAACTAAATGAAAAACATCATGATGTACCGCTGGAAGGAGCCGGGATACCTTATTACCTTAACCTATCACTTTCTTAGTTATTTCTTAAGATATTCCTGCTCATTGTTTTGTCGATGGATCATCTAGTAAGAAATCAGTTTATAGTGATTAAGACCAGCTAAATCACAATAACCAATTACCAGTTTCACAATCATTTAGTAAAATAACCACTGAGTCGTTTGATTTAAGAATCTTAAATTTTATATAATTTTAAAGGCATGAAAAAGAATTTTGACTTTTTATTCAATTATTCATTCATTATTAATTCAAATATTTATTAAACAAAATCAATTTTTATTGCAGAAAGGAAATTTTGTCATGAAGCAAACCCTAATTACCTGCCTATCTTCCTAATTTAGCTTAATGATTTCTAACCTAAGTTTAAGATTTAAAAATAACCTGATTCTCATACTCAACTGGAAAAATAAGACAGCAACAGAAACTTCAGCTCGTCAGCATCAGCTACCGTAACCCGTCTCATCTAACAGTCTTTCAGCATCTCCCGCTCAGTAAAATGGATCGATCTGGAACACCAAGCACTGGAAACCACCAACTCCAACACCAACTCTGACTACCCCCTCCCACTAAGAGTAGGCCTTCTTATACCCTAATTCTAACTTTGCTAACTAAATTGTTGCAACATTAATAACGCGCTTTTCTTTCATTGGTCCACTCATTTCATCTATTCATTCTTAATCAAGTTCTCCCGGATCCAGCTTGTTCTTTTGGAATGTATATGTTCATTTCCTTTCTCACAGTTCAAGACATGTTTCCATCCGCTTCGATCAGTACATTTGTAACTTCTTTCGATACATTCGAGAACTCTGCAGGCATTGTCCTTTCTCTTAAAACGGTTTCCCACGATTCTTTGCTGATCACCACGGCACACTATCAGTTCAATTAGGTCACATCAGCCTTGACCATTCTTGCATCCTAGCCTCTCAGCACCATCACGTGGTTAGCCTTTCTCCAACTTTTTCTCCCTTGTCACGCGTTTTCTTAGCGCATGCGTACTTTAATAACCGGCAGCCATTTTATATCGCCACTCGATTAGACTTAGAAGCACTATTTAGAAATAAACAAAACATAATTAAAATAGAGAAACATAGCCTTTTCGTTTCCCTCCCGTCATCTACGTACCCCAATTAGTTATTAAGTAGCAGAAAGCAACATTTAAGCTGTTCCTTACTTACCATCACTATTGTTTTTGCAACGACACGTTTATACTCTATGAAGCACAAATCATGCATTTATTATTTATTTAGTGCGCAATTATTTTATGTTATAATTAGACACACAGACATTCGTTAATAGATTATTCAGCATATATACTTGCGTGTTACCCTTCCCTCACGTACATTGTTGATTAATACATTTAAACGAACATTTTTATTAATTATTTATAAAATTTGTTAGGGGTTAAAAAATTTTTTTTTTATTTTCTCTGCTCCATCAACTCCCCCTTTGGTGATTTTTAAATCACCACATAAAACCCAAGTTATACTTCTTTTCAGGCAGCATATGTCTTTCATCCTTTTGCTTTTTGTTAGTTATACATCTGTTTCCATTTCATCTTGTCTTCTTGTCTCTTTATACATGCTTTCTTTCATTTTCTCTAACTCAATTTCACCCATTTCTCTCTCTCTCTTTCATTATTCTGTTATTTCTTTTTATCTTATTTTGTCTTACTTTTCTTTTTATACACGTTATTACAATTTTCAACACCATGGCTAACAATATTGCTACCGTTGCTATTATTATAACTTTCCCTATCATTAGTCTACTCATTCTTGTTAACCAATTTGCTACTGAAGAAAACCCTCTACCAAGTTTTCCCAGGACACTTTCAACCTCCAGTGGAACTAGTTCTTTGTGCAAATTTGTAATATTTGTAATATACTTTTGTATATTTTCACTTTTATCAGGAATGTAAGTGCAACAATGTTGGACTTTCAGCATTCCACAAACTCCACCCTCTTTTGCCAAAAGAATATCAAGGGCAAGCCGATTTTGCATCACCATAGCTCTCATGGCAACCATTTCGGTATTTACCATCAAGAACCCTCCCGCAGTATCTGTAGACAAACGATCTACTACTGTGGATAACTTCCGAATTTTAAATGCATTCAAAGATATTCCCACTGCTGGTATTAATGCTCCAAAAATATCACCTACAATTTCTGAAAAACTTTCCCTCTTTCTACGTGTAAAGCTATTAATCATCTTGTATGTTCCTTTTTCTTCTCTGTCCATATGAAAGATTTTTGGAAAGACCAGGCCTACATAACAAGTTCCATACCAATGGTCCGGTAACCTGTAATAAGCTCTATTCCCACAAATATAATAGATACCTGGAAATATTGGATCTTTTCCACCTTTGAATCCCCAACCTCCCAAAATTTGATAATTGTCATGGCAGATACTGGAACCTACAAAATAATTGTCATAGACGGTCTTATTTCTCCTAATACACAACTTTCCTGTTTGCGGCCAATCTAATGTCATTGCTGCATCTATCTTTTTCCCTTCATGATTTTCTTCCTCAAACGTCCATAGATGTGTTCCTTCTCTTTTATTGCTTCTCTTTGAAATTTCATTCTCCTTTCTTCAACCATTTCTAAAAATACCTTTTCTTCTTTCTTTAACTCACAGGTAAGGTTGTTTTTAGCTATTTCTTCTAATGTTAAAATTCTATGCTCTAAAAAGAATTCTCCTAAAACCTTTGCTTGTTTTACTTTGTTAAGTTCTGGAACTACAGGAACATTTGCAAAAATCTTATCTATATCAGTGTAATAAAACTCTAATCTACCTGTTTTATAAAATAAACTTGCTATGACACTACAGGTTATTCCATAAGTTAGAGGTAGGTGATGATAAGTCACACCTTCTGACACTGATGCAGGCAACTGCATACAAACATAACAATCTCTCACATCCATTGTCTCTACATATTCGTACAACAATTTTGTAAAAACATTTTTAGAAAAGTCTGTTACTGACTTATCCTTATGTAATTCTGCACTACTTCTTAAAATAACTGGTTCTTTAATATTAGTTTCTTTTTCTGGTTTAGTATCATTCTTTGCTTCTATTACAGCTATACTAATAGGAATTGTGATTGCTAAAACTATCCATACTGTCATTAATAATCCTGTACAAAAGCAGCACATTTTACACCATCTTTTTACAAACTCACATTTATCCCTTCTATCTCTAGTATTCTCCATTTTGCTTTTATCTTTTGTTAAATCTCAGAAAATTGTGTCACTACACCTCAGAAATGACTTAGATGCCACTCTGCTTTCAAAAGTCTTTGCTTGGTACTTTCTTTTAATTCTTTTCAGAATTCTTTCATTGTCACATCCGGTGATTTGTCATATCCAGTAAAATTGTCACATCCGGCAGAAGCACTTTAAGTCTTCACTTCAGGTTTGTTGCATCTCACCTTTACCCATTCGGTTTCTTAGTCTCGGGTTCTCGTGAGTGTTTCTTTCTTCTTTGTAATCAGTTAGAGCGATGTACAACCACTCAGGTGATTTGTATTTCGAATTCACTTTCTTTGTTCTTTTAGACTTTTGCAATCGTTTTCCACTTGGCTTTTCTTGTTCCTTTTGACTTGTTATTTCATTCACCTGTTCAGCACTTTTTTCTCCTGTTCTGATTATTCTGTATCTTAATTTTCTTATATAGTTGCTGGGCCAATTGTCTCCTTTTCTTGGCCTTTTGGCTTCACCTTCTTTTTCTCCTCTTTCTGATTTCCAGTTTCTTTTTCTTGATTCAGTTCTTGTTTTCTCTTCTTCTCCGCTTTCTTCAGATTCTGTTTCAACTTTTTCACAATTGTCTCTTATTTTGAAACTTATGATCTCATCTTCTCTTACTGGTGGATCTGTCTTCTCCTTCTTGTGTTCCCTTATTACTGTCCCTCCTCGATGTTCTTCCGAATTGGTATTTATCTCACTCTCTGCTTCTAATTTTCCCTGTTCTTTTGTTTCACTATCTGTCCCTATTGCTCCTCGGGGTTCTTCTCGATTTTCTAACTTTTTATTTGTCTCTTTCCCTACTTTGTCTATTAATATTACTTTTGAAGGATTTCCACCATAACTTGTACTTGGTTGCTCATTTAGATCATTTTCTTGTTCATTCTCTTCTCTAATTGGTTTAAATCCCCAAGTTCTCCTTCGAAATTCTTCACAGTTTTCAACTGAATCATCAGATCCTGAACTCGTGTCAGATATTTCCAGATGTCGACTTACAGGTCGATCTTCAAGTTCTGGAATTTCTGTAATTTTTCCTTCTTCTTCTTCTTCTTCCTCTTCCTCTTTAGAGGTGCTTGCAGTTGGGGTTTCCAGATGTCGACTTTCAGGTCGATCTTCAAGTTCTGGCACCCTTTCTCTTATTCTTTCTGTCCCATTCGCTGAACTCTTATCCCACACTTCCAGACGTCGACTCACATGTCGATCTGCAGGCTCTTGAACTCTGATTGTGTGGCTGGCATGGACCCAGTTTTTCACTCCTGCACACTTGACTGCAGTTGTTGTCACTAGGATTACCTGTCGTGGCTCGTCCCAGCGAGGAACTAGACAGTTTCTTCTCCTGTGGATTTTTATGCGGACCCAGTCTCCTGGATTCAAGTCGTGGGCTGGTTTTCTTTCAAGAGTGGTCGCATCCGGTCCAACCTGATGAAACACAGAACGCACCACATCAGCCAGTCCTTTGCAATAATCCAGTACTAGATCATCAGTTATAGTCAATAACTTGTTGACAGGTACTTGTGCTTGTCTCATTGCTCGTCCCATGATCACTTCATGGGGACTAAGTCCAGTTTTCTTTTCAGGAATGCTTCTGATGGTCATCAGGACAAGGGGCAGTGCATCGGGCCATTTGAGTCCTGTAGCTTGACACATTTTTCCTAACCTGTTCTTAATTGTTCCATTAATTTGCTCTACTACCCCAGAAGCCTCTGGTCTGTATGCACAATGCAGTTTTTGTTTAATACTTAATGCTTCACAAATTAATTGAATCAACTCATTTTGAAAATGTGTTCCTCTATCTGTCTCAACCGTGACTGGAAAACCATACCTTGGAATGAACTCTCGCAGCATAAGTTTTGCTACCGTTATTCCATCATTCCTTCTAGTGGGGTATGCCTCCACCCAACGAGAAAACAAACAGACGACCACTAGAACATATTTTAGTCTGTTACAAGGGGGCATTTCGATGAAGTCTAATTGCATTCTAGTGAACGGACCTCCTTCTCGTCCTATTGTTCCTAGACTCACTATTGTCTTTCTTCCTGGATTAAACTGTTGACAAATAAGACATCTTTGACAAAGACTTTCAGCTATGGCTCTGAATTTTGGGTTATACCATGTTTGTCTAAAAAGTCTGATCATTGCATCTCTCCCAATATGAGCTTGTCCATGGTACATCCGTGCCATGTCTGCAATCATGCTATCAGGCATAACTGGTCTTTCATCTCTGTAAACCCACACACCATTGTTTTCCTGTCTTCTACACCCTGCTTTTATCCAGTAATCTTTTTCCTCATCATTTGCAACTTCCTGTAACTGTCTCACCTCATCCCATGTCTCGACAGTGTTAGTAAAAAGCAAAGGAGAAGAGATATGCTCCCTTTCGCGATTCTTATTTAGGGATACCATGTTCTCTGCACAATATTTGGCTATCTCGTCCGCGTAATTATTACCAACAGCTATGTAATCTTCATTTTTCTTATGTGCTTTGCATTTCACTACAGCTATCTGCTTAGGCAGCTGTATCGCCTCAAGCAGTTTCTTAACAAAATCTCCATTTCTGATAGGTGTTCCTGCAGACGTCAAGAAACCTCTTTGTGACCAAATCTGACCAAAGTCATGCACGATACCGAAACCGTACTGGCTATCGGTCACAATCGTAACTCGTACATTTCTTCCCAACTTACATGCTTGAATCAAAGCAATCAGTTCTGCAACTTGGGCAGACCTTATTCCTTTCAGACAAGACGCTTCCATCACAGTTGCCACTGTGCACACTGCGTAAGCTGCGCTTAGAACTCCTTCTTTCGTTCTCAAGCATGAGCCATCCACAAACATGACATAATCTGATTCTTTTAAAGGCTCATCCTTTATGTCAGCTCTTGGTTTTGTGCAATATTCCAGCACATTCAGACAATCATGATCTACTTCATCTTGTTCAATTATACTCTCTTCATCTGGCAATTATGTCGAGGGATTCACATTCATACATCTATCTATGGTCACATTTTCTGCACTCAAGATTACTTTTTCGTACTTAGTCAGCCGACTATGTGTCATGTACTGTGTTTTTGTTCTTGTCAAAAGAATCTCTACTGAATGGGGAACATATACTCTCAATGGATACCCCATCACTATACCTTCACTTTGTTCCAGACTTACACAAGTAGCAGCAACAGCTTTCAGACATCCAGGCAACGCTTTTGCTATAGGATCTAAAACAGCTGAAAAATAAGCAATTGGTCTCTTCATTGTTCCATGTTTTTGTACCAGTACTGAAAATGCACATCCATCTCTTTCACTGCAGTACAATTCAAAATCCTTTTCATAGTCAGGCATTCCTAAAGCAGGGGCCTCACACAATTTCTTTTTCAACTCTTTGAAAGATTTCATTTCTTCGTCATTCAATTCAAAAGGGTCTTTTACATCCTTCTTGGTCAGTTTTTGTAATGGTTTAGCAATCAAGGAAAAACCACTTATCCATTGTCGGCAATATCCAACCATTCCCAGAAACATTCTTACCTCTCTTTGCGTCATTGGTGCTCTCATTCCTTGAATCATTTTTACTCTTTCTGTCGCTATCTTTCGCACTCCTTTCTCAATTTTATGCCCTAAATATTGGACTTCTTTTTGACAAAATTGCAATTTCGAAGGGGACACTTTATGTCCTCTTTTCTCTAGATGGTTCAGTAAAGCAATTGTATCGCTTACACATGCTTCTTTTGTTTTCGATGCCACCAACAGGTCATCGATATACTGCACCATCACTGACTTTTCTGGCATTTTCAAATCTTCCAGGGACTTCTTTAAAATCTGATTAAAGATTGAGGGGCTTTCTGTATACCCCTGAGGAATTCGGCACCATGCCAAAATACGCTCTCCGAACCGGAACGCAAATAATGGCTGGCTATCTGGATGTAAAGGAATAGAGAAAAATGCGTGACACAAATCTATCACTGTGTACCACTCAGCTTCATGTGGAATTTGGTATAGAATTACTGCAGGGTTTGGCACTATTGGACAACAAGGCACAACTATTTTGTTGATCTTTCTCAAATCCTGTACTATTCTATATGTTCCGTTTGGCTTTTTCAGTCCCATAATAGGTGAATTACATGGACTGCTCATTATTTCTTTTAGAATTCCCTGTTCGATCATTTTATTTATTACAGGAGTTATTCCTTCAATTATTTCTGGAGTCAATTTATACTGTGGCGTATTTGGGTAAGTTATTCCTTCTTTTACTGTTACTTTTACGGGATCTACTTCTTTCATCAATCCAATATCTTCTCCTGTAAAATCCCACACATTTTCTTTCACTGCATTTTTCAGTTCTTTTGGACGTTTTTCTGCATCAAATGCAGGGAACAAACCATTCATTTCAGGTTCCTGATTCATCAATGTTACTTTATACAATACATCTTCATCTGGGGTCTGAAATCCAATTCCATCTGGCGTACAATAAATTGTGCAATTCATTTTGCACAAAAGGTCACGACCTAAGAGATTTACGGGACTACAATCGCACACTACGAATCTATGCATTTTGCTAAAAGAACCAATTTTTACTTCCACTAATTCAGTAAGTGGTGTTTTAATCTGCTGATTCGCTACTCCAACTACTTGGATGTATTCACCTGAGAGAGGAAGGTTTGGAATTTCCACTGATCTAACAGTAGAACGGGTAGCTCCAGTATCGACAAGGAATGTTACATTTGCACCATTCACTTCTCCATCCACAAAGGGACCAGACTGATCTACCTCTAAAGTTGCGCCAAGTACGCACTCTTTTCCCTCTCCTAGGCACCGTCAGAAACTTTCATCCGACTCATCCTCACTCTGTCGCAACCAATACTGAGAAATGTTAGCTGCTCGCAGCAACTGTGTTACCTGCTCTCCTCCGTAGAATCCTGTTTCTGTACTGTATCTTTGCTGGTTAACAGTGTTGGGAAGTGGTGGTTGTGGCACCTGACCTTGTTGAACAACTACCTCATTCTGCACCTGTGGAGTTAATGATTGATTTTCCGGATTAGGTTTAGGTGGGAACTTACACTCGTTTCTCCAATGCCCTAATTTTCCGCAATTATGACAGGGCCATTTTTTCTTTGCCTCCTCTAGACTCATTTGACCTTTCCCTTTACCTATGTTAGGTCGGGATTTATTCTGTCCTGTTTCATTCCCACTATTATTGTCCAATTGAGCTTCTTGCTTTTCTGCCACTTTCACCTGTGCCCACATTGCCTTCTCTTTCAATTTACGCTGTCTACTCTCAATATCATCACTACAATACTTAGCATACCTCAGTACCTCATCTACCGTGCCATTTTGCCAGTTAATCATATGTTGTTTAATCATTTCACTAATCTCTGGTTTCAACCCAAACACAAATCTATATACGAAATGACTCATATCTTTTTCACTCAACTCCTCATATCCACTATACTGCTTGAAAACCAACAACAACCTCTCATAATAGGCATGTACAGACTCCTTACTTTCCTGCGTAGTTCTATCGATTTTTACCCAATCTGTTTCTTTAGGAGGAATCTTATTTTTCAAAAAGGTATTATCGTACTTATCGTACTTCCTCATCACCTCAGGACCTGGAGCTCCTGTCTTAGGATCTCTTGGATATTCTGTAGTTGGCCAGTCAACTGTAATTTTACACTCAGACCACAAATCAGTTGGCACCACTATGTCAAACAATCCATCTAAATCTATCCACAACACTTTTGAAACCTTCACAAACCTCTCCACTTGTCGGTACCATTCAACTGGTTTCTCTCTTAGCTTCGGGAATTCATTTGTAAATGACAGTATATCCTGTCTAGTCCAGGGAACATGCACATAACTACCACCTGGAGTTTCTCTCATAGGGTATTCTCTTGCAACAGGTTCTTTTTCAGTTATCATAAAAGCCAAAGAAGCTTTGTCTGCAGTTTTCTCATTCTTTTTTGTCCATCTAACTTTCCATCTGTCCACATCACCCCATTTTCTCAGTAAAACAATTAACTCTTTTATCTGTGTCAGCCTTCCTGCTGTGTTCAAGTTTTCAATATCTTTCTCACAAAAGTCTACTCTGTACGGTTTCTGCAATGTTTTCACTTTCGCAAAATCTACTCCAATTTCACTTGCTATCTCTTCTAGTTTGTCATGTAAATTTTTAGCTCTCCATGTAATACTTTTGCACAGAAACATGATTTCATCATCCTGGTAATTTTTTAGCTTTTCTGTACCAATCGTCCCTAAAATTAATTCTTCCATGTCAATCTTTAACCTAATTACATCTAATGGTTTTTCTTCTGGTTCTTTTATTTTAAATGCCTTCATCCATTCATTTAACTCATCAGGAGTCGGACCTATGGGTGTATTATTTAGTTCTATCCAATTACCACTCTTTTCAGGGGTCTCTGTTGCAGATTCTGTTACCATATGCATTTTTCTACCATTACACTCATTCACTGTCAAATTTGTAGGTGGACTTGGTCTGTAGGTACTAGCCAAATTACTTGTACTTGCACTTGGTTCCATCCTTTCTTTTTCTCTCTGAAATTGGGAACTCATAGGAATCACTAAAGACCGTTCATCAATTTTCTGATTCTCAAAAACTGGTATTACTGGACCTATTGTTACAGGTACAGTCACAGCTTCCATGTTTTTCGTTAATTCCCTAATTTTCTCAGTCAGTTCCTTTGTTGTTCTTGCTAATTCAGTTGCATGGTCACTTTCTACTCCTTCATTTTGTGAAGTTCTTATTTGATCTTGTGACCTATTTATTTCAATTCTTTTTACCGGACTTTTATTTCGCACAGTCTCTATTTGCGGCGCATTTGGTGTCACCACTGTAGAACTCTGCTGATACGGAGGGGATTTCTATTTAGAATATCTTCCAGCAATTCATCATCCGTTTCACTCTCATGCATATATTTTTCCCTCTCCATATGTTTCTTTTTCTCAGTACGTTTTCTCCTAGTCTCTTCCTCAACTGTAAAAGCCGGAAACAAACCTCCTGTCATGTTAGCACATCTCCATCGTTTTATTCTATCCTCATGATTTATTCCTCACATTCTTCCAGGCATAAACTCATGATCCCTTAAACCTCTGAATCTCTCTCGCTCATACATCTCATCTTCCCATTCCGTCAACTCTTCAAACTGTGTCGGTCTAGGTCTAGGTTCTAAATTTGTCATCTTTTCTCTCAAATTTCGCAAAACCGCTACACTAAATGAACCATTCTCAGGGAAAGCTAATGCTCCATCATTCTTCGTATACTTTGCCCAATTTTCTAACCATATGCATGTATGATATCCATATTTCAGCATCATATGTGAAGCTGCTGATTTCGGCGGAGGAATTACTTGTCCCTCTCTAGTCACAACCTTTTTGTCTTTCTTAAAGAAGTTCTTAATTTTTGTCGTCCATGACATTCTCTCTCTTTCATACTCGTAATACGGCATGTTTTCGATTGGTTTTTCTCTTCAAACCAGCACTGTTCCATGTACGGAACTTCAACCAATCACAGCGCGACTCACACCAACACACCAATCAGAACGATTCCCTTCGTCCGCGGACCAACCAATCCTAGCGCGGCACTTTTCTACGTCACTCTTGTCTCTGTGTTCACGTGACTAGCGCACTATCCAATCCTAGCGCGGCACTGTCGATGTCACTCCTGCTCTTTTACCCCTCCTTTACAAAAATTATCGGCAATTCTTCTTTTCACGGTTTCTTCGTTAGTTACAACAATTAAAACAATTCCATAGTCTGATTCGCTAAACCAAAATGACAGCTTTGTCCTTTTACACAAGAATCCTGTATTTCCAGTAGGCAGCGCTTACCTCTACCCTACCACAGAATTATTAACTTTCGCCGATAAAGTAGCACGTCCCTCTACCTTACCCTTCTTTCAAGCAAACAATAAACCCGTTTCTCTGGGGATAAGACACATGTGGAGACTATGCTCCTGAGAATTAAGGCCAGAGTTTCACAAGAAAACGTGATTTGCTATCTCAGTTACACACCTTTCATACAGAAATCCCTAACATAACACAACCTGTGTTATTACCAAAAATTGAATTCAGACCATGTACCAAATTCCATGTGACTTCTCTTGCCACACGTGTTCCACTTCCTACATCCCAGAAGCGTGAAAACTCACATATAACATAACGCGACTCAACATATAGTATTAGTCATCAAAAATAATCAATAATCACCAAACTAATCTATAGAAACCATAACTCTGCTACCAAGAAATCTGATGCAGCGGATACAATAAAAACTATTTTCCTCCTAGGTCACTTATCGGTCATCCAGGGGCGACTTATATTTTCTCACATCCACATGACGATGGGGCCCATAACATCGCCTATCACACACACACACACCTGGATTTCCTCTACACCTTTACGAAATTCTATACTCCTAGGAGAATAGGAAAACTAAATGAAAAACATCATGATGTACCGCTGGAAGGAGCCGGGATACCTTATTACCTTAACCTATCACTTTCTTAGTTATTTCTTAAGATATTCCTGCTCATTGTTTTGTCGATGGATCATCTAGTAAGAAATCAGTTTATAGTGATTAAGACCAGCTAAATCACAATAACCAATTACCAGTTTCACAATCATTTAGTAAAATAACCACTGAGTTGTTTGATTTAAGAATCTTAAATTTTATATAATTTTAAAGGCATGAAAAAGAATTTTGACTTTTTATTCAATTATTCATTCATTATTAATTCAAATATTTATTAAACAAAATCAATTTTTATTGCAGAAAGGAAATTTTGTCATGAAGCAAACCCTAATTACCTGCCTATCTTCCTAATTTAGCTTAATGATTTCTAACCTAAGTTTAAGATTTAAAAATAACCTGATTCTCATACTCAACTGGAAAAATAAGACAGCAACAGAAACTTCAGCTCGTCGGCATCAGCTACCGCAACCCGTCTCATCTAACAGTCTTTCAGCATCTCTCGCTCAGTAAAATGGATCGATCTGGAACACCAAGCACTGGAAACCACCAACTCCAACACCAACTCTGACTACCCCCTCCCACTAAGAGTAGGCCTTCTTATACCCTAATTCTAACTTTGCTAACTAAATTGTTGCAACATTAATAACGCGCTTTTCTTTCATTGGTCCACTCATTTCATCTATTCATTCTTAATCAAGTTCTCCCGGATCCAGCTTGTTCTTTTGGAATGTATATGTTCATTTCCTTTCTCACAGTTCAAGACATGTTTCCATCCGCTTCGATCAGTACATTTGTAACTTCTTTCGATACATTCGAGAACTCTGCAGGCATTGTCCTTTCTCTTAAAACGGTTTCCCACGATTCTTTGCTGATCACCACGGCACACTATCAGTTCAATTAGGTCACATCAGCCTTGACCATTCTTGCATCCTAGCCTCTCAGCACCATCACGTGGTTAGCCTTTCTCCAACTTTTTCTCCCTTGTCATGCGTTTTCTTAGCGCATGCGTACTTTAATAACCGGCAGCCATTTTATATCGCCACTCGATTAGACTTAGAAGCACTATTTAGAAATAAACAAAACATAATTAAAAGAGAAACATAGCCTTTTCGTTTCCCTCCCGTCATCTACGTACCCCAATTAGTTATTACCTAGCAGAAAGCAACATTTAAGCTGTTCCTTACTTACCATCACTATTGTTTTTGCAACGACACGTTTATACTCTATGAAGCACAAATCATGCATTTATTATTTATTTAGTACGCAATTATTTTATGTTATAATTAGACACACAGACATTCGTTAATAGATTATTCAGCATATATACTTGCGTGTTACCCTTCCCTCACGTACATTGTTGATTAATACATTTAAACGAACATTTTTATTAATTTAGAAAATTTGTTAGGGGTTAAAAAATTTTTTTGTTTTCTCTGCTCCATCACGAGTAAGTCAGTTCTATATTGAAGTAAGCCAGTTCGATAAGTGTCACCGCAAAGTATTCGGTGATGCACAGTGTATGTGCTCCGTGTATCTCGGCGTTTAGCGGGATACAGTGAACGTGCCTTCTCTATTCAGCACGGCTGTGCTGTTTACTGTTTTTACAGAGAAATACTAAGCCCTGATGAAGTCGAAACATTCGACGAAACACGTGGTGGCTACTGGGAAGAATCTGCTGTTTCAACATTGAAAATACCCACAATAAATTAACGTTGGAGTCCAAGTTTTGGAACATCAAAACTCTTTGTGTGGAGTTGCTAACACTCAAGAGTTGATTTTTGATAACACAATATTGTGTATACTTGAATATAAATCATACATATATTGTGTGCCAGAGGGATTTGTATAATTGTATAATTGTACTTGTATAATTGTAATTGTATTCATATAGTGCTTACTACCCCTGACAAGTTGTGTAAGTGCTTTTAGGCAAGTAGCACGCTACTCCGGAACCCAAAAAGGGTTAGTGGTGAATTAGTATAGGGAAATATGAATTAATATGAGTGTTAGACATGAGAGTCTATTAGTTGAATTGAAAAGGAGAATGGAGTGATAGAAGAGGGAAGAGTCTAGTAAGTGAAGCTCGGGAGATCATAGTAGTAGTAGGAGGATTCGGATGAGTAAAGGAGAGATGGAGGATGGAAGAGTCTCTTGAAATGGATTAGGGAGATCAAAGTAGTAAAATGAGGTCTCGGATGAGTCCAAGGAGGGATAAATGAGTGAAGAAATTAGACAGGGTTGTTTGGGAGATCTTAGTAGTAAAATGAGGTTTGTGGTGATGCAAGGAGGGATAGAGGAGGGAAGAGTCTAGAAAGGGTTATTTATTATGCTAAATGTTTTAAACAGGTAAAAATATTAGATATACCGAATTAGAAATGAGAAACTAAGCACCAGTCTCTTTTCTGGCATTTTGCGCAACTAAGACAGTCCATACCGTGATCAAAATTCGATCCTTGTTTTGCCCTCACCCACTTTTGTATCTTTATATGCACAGCTGGTCCGCTGTACTCACCAGCAGCCCATGAAGACGTGTTTGGCCCACACCATGGATTAGGCCAACAGTGGGTCTCGGCGAGTACCAGGAGGTACGAGTTTACTCCCCATGTTGCACAGCAGAACCTGCTGACGGTGCAGCCACTGCTTTTCCGATTCGCAGTCCTCGCGCGCTGCCTCTACCCATGCGGTCTTTGCTTCCTCCGCCTCATAATTTAGTGAACCGACAGCTGTCATAAGTGTAAATAGTTATAAGAGGGCATATTTAAAGTGGGTTTGCAATGACTATGTTACATGTTTTAAAAGTCCTGTATGCTGGTGGCTCTTTAATTTGTGTCTTCACATGGTGCAGGAAGCACAATTCTGAAGTAGGCACTGTAACGGGCCATATCTGCAACCATGTCTGCCTTGTGGACTTGATAAGATCAGATCTTACATTCCAGACTTTGAAGGGGGTCCACAGAAGTACCCAATATTTGGAAGCATCCCAGAGAGGGAGGTGCAGTGGGAGAGGGGAGAGCCGCAGACAAGGGAAACATCTGACAAAACACAGGTACTCTCATGGATCATGGAGTTCTTCACGAAAAATAAAAAAAGAGTTCCTGGAAAGGGAGCAACTGTAGAAGAATAGAAGGAGCTAATCAGGGAGGTGATAAAAGGGCTATGTTCCCCGAGAACAAAGACATGCTCAAGGGGCTAAAACGAATAAAAGTCAGCGAATAGAAAGCAAGCAAATGTGAGTGACAAAACACAAAGCCAATGGTAAGCAATGGGCAGAATGCATTCATAGGTAAGTTTCAGCATGTCCCCAGTATGTCTTTGCAATCAGGCAACTGAGCTGTCTGGTAGGCTTCAACCTAAAAATGGGGCAGGCATCAGGTTAATCCAAGGTATGCCAGGTACTGTATCGCCGATGTCTACCTATCAAATGTGTAGTAACGGTGCCCTGGCATAGACAAGCTAGTGCATCATGAATTGGCCATTGGAGCATGTGAATATTAAGGGTCAGAGCAAGGGAAATTGTTATTTTCACACAGAAATAGAGGATGACTTGTGGGCTAGGTTGTAGATATCAGACTATCAGTGATCGCAATCCATAAAGCATCAGGTCTGCTACAAGGTGTGCAGGTCTCCAACTATTGACATAGACTAGGGAGTGAGAGGGCAATTAGTGATCCAGACAACATTCAGATTCTACAGGCACTCTAGTGTACACACTACTGTTCGATAGAAATAGATTATGCAGAGAAAGATGGACAATTGTATATGCCCCTATACTTTCATTACTTCTAAAAATCCTGCGGGCACTCCCAATAACAAAGAAAATGATGGCCAGGAAGAGGGGCTGCCTCTGGGTTGTCCTCCTCCATCAGGTTGTTGTAGTTGATGCTGCAGCTGGATGGATCTGGTCTGTAAGAGGCTGAATCCTGTTGGGTTGTTGGTCCTGAATATGCCTTACTAGTGTAGTGGGAAAAGATTGGGGACACATAGATAGTGCTGGTGTGGGATAGGAGCATGCTGCTGCAAAGGGAGTGAGAAGTGGTGGAGATTGAATGTCATACTTACTGAAAAGAGCTTCCAGGAGCTGAGGGAACATAGCGGGGATTCAGCTTGGTGTCAGTGAGGAGAACAATGGCACAATGTTTTCCAGTGCATGTTTTTGTGTCTAGGGGAAGCTCAGCCACACATGAACTCTCCAGCTACAGATGTAGACCTACATTTGGCAACACGACACCTAAAGAAAAACTCCTGTAACACTTGAGTCTGATGGTCTAACCACAAGCCTCACTCTTGGGTCCCTTTTATTAACTCTCTCCCACCTGACCTGAGCTATACTACCTCAGGCCAAACAAGAGGGGATGGCGGAGACACACACGTAAGTCTTGTGGGGGAGATGCAGTCTACCGCTCCCAACATCACAATCCTCAACTTTTGGGAAAAAAGCAAGCAAAAACAAAAACATAATAAAATAAAACCAAACCAAACACAGAGAGAACACAAACACAATATCAGATTAGAACACCAATACAAAAGCATCCAATATCACAACTGTTCTCATTGCACCCAACTGTCTCTGAACAGTGGACTCTCAGAGACAGGTCCACCCTCTGCACTCTAAGCAAACTCTCTGTGCTTGATGGTACAGGAATAGGAACACAAATCATACAGAGTCCACAGTCAATCACATACAAAATCCTGAAACTGCTGCGAAGGAATAGGTCTGGGCCTCAGATGATACCTTTCCATTCCTTGCCTGGGTGCTGTGGGGTCAGTGTCCTTTGGACCGGTGACTGGTGACAGACCCAATTCAGGATTACTTCCTCAGAAGGTGAGCTGACTGTTTGATACTCGAGACCCTTGGTCATCTATGCTAAAAGTAACAGGCGCCTCTTTCTGCAGCGATTCACTTTTTTCAGACTGGTCCTCCTTGCTGTTCTCTGCTACTAGGGCCGGTGGGTCACAAAACACATCCTCTGGCCTGGCACCAGGCGGGGGCAAGAACCGCTTGAAAAACGAAACATTTCTGGTAATTGTCTCTGAGCCCTTCTGAGCGGTTATCATGTTCTAACTTATGCAGATGATTCTCCAGGGGACTATCTCAAATGGAAGACGAAACTTGCCTCCCGGATGACAATCTTTCACTAACACTTGTTTGCCTACCCGCAGCGTACTAGGTTTGACCCCTTGCCATTGATACACATTTGCACTGCGGGCCTTTCGCTCCCTCAGTGCTTGATGCACTTTTGCAGGGGCAAGGTCTTCCCCGGAGGGGTGGGGAAACGTATCTGCAACGCTGCGCTTGAAACAGACTTGACTAGGGTTGATGCCAGTGGTGGCGATACACTCTAAAAAATGCATACACTGCATTCTCGACATGTTGGTTTTCAGCCAGAGTGATCCTTATGACCTTGTTAAAAGTGTGCAAAAAATGCTCAGCTTCCCTGTTAGCCTGAGGAAATCGTGGGATGATGTGCCGGTGGAAGACACCCTTCGACTTCAGATATATTCGGCGACCTCCTGACTCGAGAAAGGTGGACCATATTCGATGCAGAGTTCTTTCAATAATCTATGGGTTGCCATTATTTTCACCAAATTTGCTTTGGTGGTGGTAGCGGTAGTTGAGTTGACAATCTCTGCTTCAGATACTTTGAGAAGTCATCAATCTCCATGTGGTGACCCTGAGGGAAGCTCACAAAATCTGCACTAGCATGTTACCAAGGTATCGCAGGAATGTGTTTGGAGATAATCGGTGCCGTGGGTCAGGGGGACCTGGCTTGGCAGACAGGGCAATTCTGCATGTTGTGATCCACCTTTTCATTGAGACCCAGGAACTAGACTTTGCTCCTTAGCCAGGATGTTGTTTTGGCAATGCCCTTGTGAGCTGCAGGGGCCAGATCAATGAACATTTGCACAAGTCGCCTTGGAATGACCAAACGGGGTCTTTGTAGAAGACACCCATCTTGCGTCACTGCCAACACATCCGTTACATGGTGAAGGGATAGCAATGTTTGTTGGGCTTCCTCCGTTCTCTGTGGAAAGTGTTGGATTAACGTCTTCCAGTTCCCTGTCATCACCGCTTCCACTGCTAGTTGTAGGCATTCATCATACTTAGTAGCATCCGCTATTTCTGCCAGAGACATGGTAAGGGGCCTCGACCTTTCCACAATGAGTCTGACATCGTCCTCCGTTTCCTCTGCATCCGACTGTTCCCTGTTAGTGGCCGATCTTGTATGACGATATAGATAATCAGCGGGGTTTTGGATGCCTGGGCAGAATCCCACAGAGAAACGGTATTCTTGGAGTTGAAGACTCCACTTTTCAATTCTTGAGGGTGGCTTGGATGATGAACCTTTAAACAGGGACAATAACGGCTTATGGTCAGTCAGACTACGAAGGGATGCCTATATAAGTAAATGTGAAAATGCCTGCAGCCCCAATGTATCGCAATTGCCTCCTTTCCAATATGGGATTACCATTGTTCCGTGTCTGTTAGGGCACGAATGGCGTACGCAATTGGTGCCCTTTCACCATTGTCTTTTTGTTATGCTCAGATAAAGCATTCTTGGGAGCTTGGAATGCTTCTTCTTGGGCAGCCTCCCAGACCCACATCATGTTCGTCTTCGTCAGTTCTCTGAGAGGGCCAGTGAGGTTTGTCAGGTTGGGAATTAACCTCTCACAATAGGTAACCATTCCAAGAAAACTGCAAATACCAATCACATTGGCAGGGGCTGTTTGTATATCCTGGACCTTGGCTAGGTCAGGCAGGCCCTGTTTTCGGAAAAACTGTACCCAAAGGAACTGATCTCAGTCCACAGGAATTCACATTTTTCGCGGTCCAGAGTGAGGCCATTTTCCTGCAGGTGATGAAATGTTGCTTGCAGACAGGTTATATGTTCTTTAATGGTGGGCGCATGAACCCATATGTCATCACTGACATTGAATATGCCTGGGAGACCTGATAATACACCCTAATAACGTCTTGGAATTCCTCTGCTGCGCTAGATATGCCAAAATTCAGACGCTTGTATCGTCTGAGGCCTACATGGGTAGTGAAGGTAGTAATCTGCCTGGACTCAGGGGCAAGCAGGATCTGATGGTATCCAGCTCTTAAGTCCATCTTGGAGAACCACCGAGAAGCAGAGACCTTGGCCACCATCTCATCAACGGTAGGCGTTAATTGTATATCCATATAAGGCAGACGCATGTCCACACATATCCGGACCTCTCCATGCTGTTTGGGTTTTCGGGCTGTGACAATGGGTGAGGCCCACAGTGAGGGGCCGTCTACCTTTTCAATAATGTCTGCTTGTTCGAGCTTCTGAAGCTCCGCCTCCACTTTAGGCTGAAGATGGAAGGTCACTCACCATCCTTCCGTTCAAACACCCTGTTCCGTCACATAGGGGCTCGAACTCCTCCATTAGCGTGGCAATGCCGGCTGCATGGATACTAAATGCAAACAATACCAATTGCAGGTGTTCAGTCATTTGGCAGCTGAGAAGCATACCAGAGCATACAGTTTAGTGTGGGTTGACCTAGCCCCATGGGCCATATCTGTAATGAACATGCCAGCCAGCAGGAGTGGCATGGCCGTGCCAAATTCATACACCTTGGTCATTGTCGCGCAGAGCTTGGTCGATGTGGTAGAATTTGGAACAATTTGTAAGCATGAATGTTTATCAAGGCATCCGTGTCTGAGTGCTGAATTCGGGTGACCTGCTACTCTGATGTTGCACCTTATGGTACTTCTGTCCATCTGGTGAGTTGGCTTGATGGCGTGTATCACGTGCACCACCCCTTCCACGTCACCGCCATCTATGCCACTTTCTTCCTCGGTTGGAGAAAGGGCCTTCACCTCATTAACTACCTTTTCCTTTTGTCCCCAACGTGGGGATATCGATTGGCACACTTTTGCATAATAGTTGAACTTGCCACACAAGGAGCACTTGTTCCCTTGTGCCTGGCACACACCCTGATGAGGGTATGGCCCTCCACACCAGTGACAAGTTTTGGGCATGGAAGATAGTTTCTGGCAGTCCTTCTTTGGGTACAAGGTGGTGGTTCTAGAACTTATCTGATTGACTGGCTCCGTCTTCACCCAGCACTGGAGAACAGCTTCCATGTGAGTGGCCCACGATTTTGAGAGTTCTTTGATATGCACAAGGGTCAGAATGTTAGCCATGGTGATGCCTGGAGTTTGCAGTATCTGCTCCCTCAATTTAGCTGAAGAACAGTGTCGTGTAGTTCCTATAGTACCCCTGCAGGACCTGCGCGTTTGGATAACATAAGCTGTGGGTTTGGTGGTAGACTGGCTCTGTGCACCCCCACCGCGTATGTTAGCCGGATTTGCATTAGCTAGCTCACAGTGCCACTAGAATCTCCTTTGATCGGGAGAGATTAGTTTCTGGCAACCTTAGATCATGACAACCATGATCCCTCAGAATCGTTGAAACAATGTACTACTTTTCGCTCAGTCACTCGTGCTTACTTGTTCGGTTTGTCTCAGAGAGTTACACAGAATAAACAGTCTGGGCGTTTCAATAAGTATTTATTGAACAGTTGTTATTCTAGTGTAAAATATATGTGCTGCAGCAACCAGCAGACAATAGCAGAGATATATTATCAGCAGTACGATCAAAGTGAAGGGATAGTACAGTTCTACCATATTGCAATAATCATGGTTACATACATGAATATGAAAAGCATTATAAAAGTTCTCGTACGACGATGCCTAACTAGATGTACCTAAGTGTACCTAGCATGTGTGTAGGTCTAAGAGCCAAGAATCCTTCTAGGATTTAATCGAACCCCATTACCTGAATAGAGAGAGTGTGGGACCCCGTCCTGGTCTCGAGTTGGACACCCCGCAAGGGCTGTGTTAGACCGCTGTCGCGACTGCATGCAGGAGCCTCAGCGTCTCTGGTCAGTGTGTCAGCATGGAAGTCTCGGTTCCCTCTATCTTACCGTGGCAAGATGTGGTGTATTTATACCCTAAAGTATCTCGTCCCTCAGTATGGTTTGTATTGGTCTTTGTTAGACACGAGGAAGACGTCAGGGGTGAACTTTCTACATACATATTATGCGGGAGATGTAGCTGGTGAATGCTCATGCATAATTTATGAGTACATTGTAGGCCTGTGTTTGGGAAAAACCCTGCAGTGTTCTAACCACAGACTAGATAACGTTCAACCCTCAGAGCTCGTTGTGTACTGTAGGAAACTAATGTAGGTGAAAGATCATGCCTATATTAGGGCATAGGAGATCATGACCATAATAGGGCATAGACGATTATGACCAAAATAGGGCATATGTGAACATGACCATATACGGCATATATGAACGCGTCTATATTAGGGCCTCTATATGAAACATAACACCCACTCCACTTTCGAATTGGATGACAATGACAATGACCATACTTAAAATCTGGACGATTTAAATTTTTTCTTAAAAACAGCTAAAAACATGGCTTTAAAAAGATCGTTAAAAATGATTAAAAATGTTACAAATCAGCTATTCTTTAGTTGCCACCTGAAAAAGTCAATTCTGCCTCACTCATAAAAGTTGCATTACCATAAGCAGAAGAAGGCCATTCTTTCTCAAGTGAAAGTGTCAATTTAGGAAATGTTCCAAATTCCAGATTAAGTGTCCTGGCTGGGAGATACAGCATTATCGGTGTTAGCTACTGCAGACGACAAATCCAACGCTTCACAGAGAACGTCAATCGCACATAGATGGAATTCAGCATTGCCAACAGTCGGTGCTGCGGCAGCTTGTGCGGCAGTTGTTACCTGAGAGCCTGTGGAGAAACCACCTAACCCAGCAGGAGCAAACGGCACCTGTGGATTCTCAAGGAATGCGTTCATCAGAATTGAAAGACGCTGGGGACAACGCAGAGCATGGGCCTTTAGGGGGTCCAGCATAGCATCCATGTCCGGAGGCGTATCTGATGGAAACGTTAGACAGAGATCCAGCGTGCATTCTTCTCCGCAGAACAGGCATCGAAGAACAGGTAAGATGCAGTCCACCCAGACTGGTCTAAACGATAGAAACCAAGAGGCGTTCAGTTCTCTTAGGCAAGGTATTCCCAGAAGCTGTAGCATGCGTTCACGATACTTCCGCTCCATGAGTACGTTCGCCATTTCCTCGGAAATTGGGCCGTCCATTGCGTAGCAGTAAGATTACAATCAGGACTCCTGCAATTAGGAACAGGATAAGCAGGAGACCTCCAAACACGCTTCCCAATATGGAGTGAATAAAATTTGGGATTACTCCGAGGACTGTCTGAAAGGTGCTTAATAGTCCTGACCCTATGGTCTTAAATAGGTGTACAATACCGCTCGTATCAGACATGTTAAAGATACGACCTACCATTTCTACTAAATGAAAGGGGCAGTTTGTACGTATAAGCGCTTGCATCTCAGTCGAGGTCCTTGCAACTTGAAGTTCAAAGGTTTCTCGAGCGGAGGTTAAGGGCACGGTTTGCTGTAAAAGCATGGCTTTCAGTCTGCTCAAAGTATCAAATTGTATGAAGGAAACATTCAATGAAGGCCATAACGGCGCCTCCCTGACTGTGTTCAGTGGCGGAAACAATACTTGCATACAACAAGTAACCCTGGAGTTAACAGTGACCAGATAGGCGACGCCCGGAAGCATCCCACAGCAACCTTGATCGTTTAGCATCAAGTAACTCCCATTCGAGAGCAGCTGGAAAACCGGCGTGATCATGGCCGCTGGGGTCCCTGACATGTGGCAAGATAGATTCGCTACCGAACCACTACATGCTCCGTGCAGAGAAATATCCTGACACATGCGAGAACTGCTTAAAGCGTTCTTGCAGTTTGTACCAATCAGATACACTTCTCGATCCCCATTCCGGCATCGATATCTATATGGTAACTCCCAAGTTTCCTTAATGTAACCCTTACCCATTTTTTCATACTTGCCTGCCTGCCTTTGCTCAAGGCAATATTGAAACTGAAACGTAGTGACCGGCAGAGTGATTTGGCCATGAATTAGCCATTCAGTTGATGGTGATTCGGCTACAGTGAATGGTAACCTTTCCAGTTTCTCAATACGCAGCATTGTATATTTGGCTCCCCTTTGTACCATTTCTTTCTGTTTATCAGTTAGATTGTATTCTGAAAACAGAGACGTGGTGTTTATAAAACGCCAGGGCACATAACCTGCACGCAAAGATTGCAGCTTCCAGCTTAACATCACAATAGAACGCAACTGAGATTGCCCGTGTTGTAACAAGGCCAGATCCTGTTCTAATATGTCGATTGCCGAAGATACAATGTTGCCTAAGGAGTAAATCCTGGAGGTCAAAGTTGTTAACCCATTATCCACTACAGCTAATGCCTTCTCTAGGTTAATACGGTCTATTTCCGTATTCTTTCTGCGGCCTCCTGTTGGGATATTTTTCAGTTTTCATTATAATAGGCATAAATGCCAGCATATATGAAACGTTTCTGATGTGTTTTCCTTGGGCCTAGCAAGAAATCCCTAAGGTCTACATCAGGTGTGAGTAAGGTCAAGTGATGTTTTACTTCTGTGAGTGTTGAGGTCTCTAGCCAATCAAGGCACAACTTCCCAACACTATACGATGTCACTACCCCTGGGTGTTGTCTCTGTACATAGCGTGTATCTGGCCTACTGATACTAAACCCCTCGGCTATACCTAGGAATCTTTGTTGACATGTGTTTGTGTCAATGGGCCAAATAAGCCATTCTGTCCAATTGGGATCTGACCTGCTGTACTGGCGAATGTCATCTAATCCTACCCCCTGTGTGGTAGAATTCTGCCCCCCACCCATCAGTGATGGTGCTGGAAACCCAGGTGTGATCATTTCCTTGTTCTTGGCTAGTCCAAGATAGGATGTCTGTTGCACAGTTTCATTTAGAAATATCATCTGCTGTGGAATGAGGCATGCTCTAAAAAGCGCTTCTGTTCCCTGGACCTGCCAGTCCCTAGAACCCCAGACCGATTTTAAATCTATAGTGTCCTTCCATAGGTCGAAACCCTGTGTAGACAACTGGGCCATAAAGGAAGCAGAGTAAATCTGTTTGGTGTTAGTCAACATAATTTTCTGTGCTGATGTTGTTGCCACTTTGTAATAAAATGACTCCGGGTCAGATGTATTAAACCCTGAAAAGTATGTGAATTTCTGTGCAAAAGTTTGCGAACTACCTTTGGAGGTGTTGGGCAGTGTTCCCACTGGTGGTATTCAAATACATTTCTAGGTGTTATAGATTTATGCAAGAAATGATGACCATAATGTTGGTAACAGTACAATGTATCATAGTCTGAAGTACCTTCTAACATTTCATTGTTCGGAAATGCTGCAGTTTTTTCTAAATCAGACATTATATTATTCACAGTTTCAGTGTCCCAATCATCAGAAAATGTACTGGAGGTAATGATATCACTTAAAGAAATTTTAAATACATGTTTAAGCTTTAAACGTTCAGTCGGACCGAATATATCAAAATCAATCTTGTCCCATACTATACCATCCGGTATAGGAACTGCTGTGATGTTCACTGAAGACAAGTCTCTTGGTTCACGATGTGAAGACTGGTGTGGTTTTAAAATCAAATTGACTCTTTGGGCTGTAGAGCTCTGCTGGAGATATCGTCCATTAATAAGCATACTAAAAGTTATAATTAAACCTAGCCAGAAAAGAAAAGATAGAATCCCAGTGATATACCATAGTTCTATCCAAGGTGACACCAGGTAAGTCTGTCTAAAAAAGCGCAAAAAGTCAATGAGGTTCTGTTTGTGTGATTTTTTGGCTGGCGTCGTTTCCGGCTCGCTTGGATCCAGTGAAAACGTATCAAAGTTCATGAAATAGCCAGAAGCAGTTCGATCAACTGTTGGAATTGCATCGGGATTTGTTGAAATCGGATTTTGCTCTTGACGAGAAATGTTGACGTAGACGTCTGTAGTCGGTCTTATTGCAACTTGGTTGTTAAGTTGATTTTCATTTTGAAGTCGAACTTCTTGTTGAAGTGGAACGAGTTCCATAGCATCGTTGCTTAGTCCTTCATTCCGTACAGGTGGCTCTTCAAACGTGATGAGTCTTTCTGTTTGAACTTCTTGTATTGTAGCGAGAGTAGGGCGTCTGCTACTATGGAGTCCACGAGGCCTACTGTTTAGTATCGGCCACATAGTGTGGTTTGATTAAGTCGATTGAGACAAATCTTTTCTCCTTTTTCCCGGCAAGAGGCGGCAGAAGTACTGTTCTTGTGCCTTGGATTGCTAGGACCGGTACAGCTGTTCTGTAGGATGGTCCGAATTTTTTCTTGTCTGCAATCTTTTCTCTGACCAGATCCCCGACTTTTGGGATCCAGACAGGTCTTGCCGTTACTGCCTTGACTTCCTCAGTGGCGGTCTGTTTTAAGTGAACATTGCTTTGTTGTGTCCTGGATTCATTTAGATCCTGTAAAACAGCCAAACGATCATGGATATCAAATGGTTTCTCATCCGCCACTGTGCCTCCACAATCAAGATCAGGTACCCA
This sequence comes from Calotriton arnoldi, assembly GCA_963921515.1. Lineage (NCBI taxonomy): Eukaryota > Metazoa > Chordata > Amphibia > Caudata > Salamandridae > Calotriton > Calotriton arnoldi. The sequence goes on from CAWUFW010007280.1 coordinate 578,275, forward strand.
CATTCTTGTCCCAAATAGGACCTCGTAAGGAGTGACACCTCCTAGAGAGCTTCTTGGCTGATTGTTTAGGGCTCTTTGTACCCCATATAAGTGATCGACCCATCTACCGCCCTTGCCTAATACCCTAGCTGTTAAAGATTGCTTTAAGTCACGGTTTTTCCACTCCACAACAGAATTTCCTCAGGATGGTACGGAGAGGAGTACTGCAATGCTACGCCCATTCCTTCCATGGCCTCTTTGTAAGCCCGAGAGCTAAACGCCGGGCCATGGTCAGAATGTAACGTGCCAATTGCGTATGTGCCGATAAAGACTCGCAAATCTCTTATAACAGTTCGAGCGTCAGCACAGCGCTGAGGCCAAACCCATAGGAATCTAGAGCAGGAATCCACTGCAACCATGATATATTTCTTGGCCCCATCAGATTGTAGGGGTCCGCAGTGGTCCAAATAAACACATGCGAGAGGTTTGTCTGATTTCAGCAATGGTGTCTGCGCCGGGCGTGTTACGGTGGAGCCCTTCATCTGCTGACAGATGTCGCACTTTAAGACATAGTCTTTGGTCTGCTTTGTTAACCCTGGCCACCAGTAGCGCTGTTTCAGTAAAGAAATAGTCGCTGTGACGCCTGTATGCGCAGAACCCAAACCCTCGTGTGCTGCTAGAATTAAGCTTTGCCTACGATCCATATTTGGTATTACTCTATCCCCCACTCCAGGAATCTGAGCATATGGAATGTTTTGTGCATCTAACTTGTAGGAGTACTTGAGTGGAAATTTTTTAGGTACTGCTGTGCTGCCTTTGCGTGAAGCATTGACAGCTACCATAATCTCGCCGTCTATTCTCGTTTTTGAACGAGTGATTGCAGCTACGGAAGCCGTGCGAACAGCCCCCTTTGCAGCTTCATCAGCCAATGAATTCCCTTCAACGTGAATGCCATCACGCTGATGACTCAGTGTATGTATCACGTGAGCCCTTGGTAGTTCGTTTCTCAACTCCACTACCTGTTCCCATAGCATTTTATGCTTAATTGTGCCACCTTTTGCGTCTTTAAACCCGTTTTGTTCCCAATGATGTAAGTATTCATTGTATGACTGTACACAGTAAAAGGAATCACACACAATCAGTGTGGGGAATTCGTGTTCCGTATTCACCAGTCCCAGTATAAGTGCTTTTAATTCTGCCAACTGAGCTGTGCAGTCTCCTAGAGATTGCGTTTTAGTGCAACTCGGATGGAACTTTCCATCGTGCATGCGACCTTTAACGATTGCACACGCTGCGCTGTAAGCTTGCTTACTCCCTATGGCCGGTTGAGCAGATCCGTCAGTGTAAATAATGTATTCATACTAATCTAGAGGCAAAATTTCATTTGGTAGAGGATATTCTTGTTCGTATTGCAGAAATGCTTGCGTTTTTAAACTTGGATCAAATCTGTATTCAACATCCGTTGCAGTAAGAGAATTAGCCCATTGTATCCATCTGGGATGCAAGGTTTTCACATTTGGAATGCTAGCCTTTGTAACAGCCTCTAAGGCTGGTACTGGGGTCACGACTATTATGCGCTTTCCCCGAGCCAGAGCTCTTTCTCTTGCTACAGCGGTCTGAACTGCTGTCAGGATTTTTTCTGTTGAAGTGAAACGCATCTCTGCGTTTGTGACAGGTGTGATTTGTATGCGATTGGTACTGTTTAGCCTTCATTGAAAGTGAAATAAGTGTACCCGCATTGACCCGCTATTACTCGGATCACTAAGTTGCATACGTTTACGCGTGTCTGTAAGTGTTTTGAAGCTATCAAGTCTTCTTGTAGTGAACGTAGGATATTTGTATGTTCCTGTGTCCATTGTCTGACTGAAAAATCAGGTTTTATTAAGTCGTAGAAAGGTTTTACTCTTTCTGCGGAATCCAAAATGTATGTTCGACCAAAATTTAGGAATCCCAGAATTGATTGTAAATTCTTTAATGGATTTTGGAGATTGGAGCAGCGCACACTTTTCTAAAAAGTTAACTGCTAGGCTTTTTCCTTCACTTGACAGCTCATACCCTAAGAACAGGACATTGAGATGGGCATTTTTTGATTTCTTGAAATTAAATTTATAGCCCTCAGAGGCGAATCCCATAATAATGGTGCTCACCCTGGTCAAGTGCCTCGGCAAGTCATCGTCCGTCAGATAAATATCATCCACATAGGACAATGCTTCTTGATCCAAATTTTGGAGTAACTCTGTTACTCTTGCTGAAAATACCCCGGGGCTATTCTTATACCCTTGGGTTAGTCGACAAAATTGTCGTTGGGACCCTAACGCACTGAATGCGGTCAGATACCTGCTTTCAGGCGCTATATTTTGGCAGAAAAATCCATTTGAGATATCAAGTGTTGTTTTGTATTTTTTGCGCACAATGTTATTCATTAATGCGGCACTGTGTGCATTTTGAACTGCAAATGTCTTTGTGCAAGTGTTTAAATGTCTGTAATCCAAAACGAAACAATATGTGTGGTCAGGTTTCATTACGGGAATCAAAGGATTGTTCATAGGTGAAGTGCAATTTTCAATCACCCCCTGGTATTCTAGTTGATCTAGGATCTCACTGACTTGTTTTTTAGCTTCCTGCTTTATAGGGTATTGCCTTTGAGCATTCGGGGAAACTTTTAACGGGATCACGTGGTGGGTTGAATCCTCATCCCAACCAACATGATTTTTGTATAATGCTGGAGCGAGGGCAACCGCCCACTCCTGCGCATATGCATGTTTTAAATGCATGGGAACGAGGTCGGAAAAGGCTGAAAAAATTATCGTTTCTCCCCTAGGGCACTCCATGACGAATGCTGGTGGCCAGTCTTGTTCTGCTAATAGAATGTCATAACCTGATGACAGATTTTTCTGGGTTTGTCCCCCTCCATCCGGAGTGTTATCTCATGTAACTTATGTGGGACACTTACCCGAGTATCAGGTGTTTCCACCGTGATATACTCACTCAACTCCGCTGTCACCAGAAATTCCTTCAGGTTCTGGCGAGCTATCGTTACTTCTGCTGCGCTGTCTAGCATCGTCAGAGCCCATTCCCCGTTCAGAAGCTGTGTCCTCAGAATTCTGGGCATGTCTGATCTTGAGACCTGCTACCTTCTTCTTTTTGAACTGAGGTTTTTGTTTTTGTTTATCTTCTTTTTTAGGTGCGTAGTCCGCAGCGCGTTGCGTGTCTGTGTTCTGACCGTCCTTCCCTCTCGGAGTTTTTTGATGAACCCTGAAAGGAACGAGAGGAACGAGTATCAGTATCCTGATACCTGTCAGGTTTTTTAATATTATCCCTATTCCTGAGGTTATACCTCCTTTCAGAGGGCTCCTGTTGAGGAGACCTACCTGAGGATTGAGATCTGCTCTCTTTAGACTTCTGTTGTTTTTTATTTTCCCACTTCTTTTTAGACGAAGTAGGTGTCTGCTTTGTAGTGTCCTTTTCAGGACTGCCCACCAGTTGTGGTTTTAATGCTTTCCCACCTAAATTGTCTCTGCCTAGTTCTGCATATGCAGTTTCAATTATTTTGGATAGTTCGTGTTGTTGATCCACTGGACTGAACTCCCTTAGGCGTTGGCGGATCGCCACTGAAGCTGCTTCCTCTTTAATATTAGCTAGTATTATGGCTGATACCTGGTCAAAGTTATTTAGTAACTTCATCCCTAAGTTAAGGGCAGGCTCTGCTCCGTACTCATTTTGTATCTGTCTCAATACGTCAGGTACTACTGCTAAGGACGGGATACCATAAGTTCTGGTATATATGGCAGTGAAGACTGAACCCCAAGAGGTGCAGTCCTCTAGTTGTGGTGTGATCCCCATGGGCAAGCAGATTGTTAGTATTCTGTGTTTATCACAGGTGGTAGTATTCGGGAATACCGCCTCAAGCTGAGTTATTTTCTGAGCTATCCAGAATGGTATTTGTTCGCATTTTGCCCATTACCGCGTGTAATGTTTGAGGAGTAATTTTATTTCCTGTACCCTGAATTGGAGTACTGTTTGCTGCAGCTGGTGCAGGTTGGATTGTTAAAGTCCTCATGACAAATTGTGTCATGTTTCTGTAGATTTTAATTAAATCTTTGTGTTGTACTAGTAAGTCTGGCTGTGGCATTGTGTTAATGTCAGGATGCGGTGTGTAAGCTGCTAGTATCGGCCATGTGGCCCCGTCTCCTCCGAGTGGGCCTAACCTTACTCTTTGTCGTACGTGGGGTAGGGCGCCATTAAACCAGTAATGATGTTCCTGGTAAGTGAGTGGAATCTCTATGTCCTCAAACGGACAATATCCCCGTGGTGCATCTCCTTCTATATAATAGTGAAATGTATTTGTTGTTGCATTTGCTGCTGGGAGTGTAACCCATGAATAGAACACCTCTGTTTTATTTGATTCGTGTGCCTCAATCACGAAAACAACAATGCCACCCTTGGCTTGTACACCATTTTCTAATAGTCTTAGGGTGACTGTCCTTCTGAATTTCGGTGCAATCTGTATTGCATACGTGGGATCTTCCTCTGAGAAGTTCAGTTCAACTCCCTCTGCCCTTACCTCGGTATCCGACATGTTTTAGAGGAAGAAGTGTTCCAAGAGAACTAAGATAAGGTGTTATGCACAATTTTTAGGAACCCTATGTCCTTTCAAGCTTGATTAACCAACAGCCAATAAATAGTATTTTCGTACTACTCAGCTGCGGCGGATTTTGTGCCCACCCACTCCAGACGTCTCTGGTGTTTTGTGAGAGAATAGCACGACTGAACTACTCAGATTCTACTGTTACATAAGTACCCAACCAACGTTGGTGGCGCCATGTCATGTAGTTCCTATAGTACCCCTGCAGGACCTGCGCGTTTGGATAACATAAGCTGTGGGTTTGGTGGCAGACTGGCTCTGTGCACCCCCACCACGTATGTTAGCCGGATTTGCATTAGCTAGCTCACAGTGCCGCTAGAATCTCCTCTTATCGGGGAGAGATTAGTTTCTGGCAACCTTAGATCATGACAACCCTGATCCCTCAGAATCGTGGAAACAATGTACTACTTTTCGCTCAGTCACTCGTGCTTACTTGTTCGGTTTGTCTCAGAGAGTTACACAGAGTAAACAGTCTGGGCGTTTCAATAAGTATTTATTGAACAGTTGTTGTTCTAGTGTAAAATATATGTGCTGCAGCAACCAGCAGACAATAGCAGAGATATATTTCAGCAGTACGATCAAAGTGAAGGGATAGTACAGTTCTACCATATTGCAATAATCATGGTTACATACATGAATATGAAAAGCATTATAAAAGTACTCGTACTCCTACGATGCCTAACTAGATGTACCTAAGTGTACCTAGCATGTGTGTAGGTCTAAAAGCCTAAGAGCCAAGAATCCTTCTAGGATTTAGTCGAACCCCATTACCTGAATAGAGAGAGTGTGGGACCCCGTCCTGGTCTCTAGTTGGACACCCGCAAGGGCTGTGTTAGACCGCTGTCAGCTGGAGCGACTGCATGCAGGAGCCTCAGCGTCTCTGGTCAGTGTGTCGGCATGGAAGTCTCGGTTCCCTCTATCTTACCGTGGCAAGATGTGGTGTATGTATACCCTAAAGTATCTCGTCCCTCAGTATGGTTTGTATTGGTCTTTGTTAGACACGAGGAAGACGTCAGGGGTGAACTTTGTACATACATATTATGCGGGAGATGTAGCTGGTGAATGCTCATGCATAATTTATGAGTACATTGTAGGCCTGTGTTTGGGAAAAACCCTGCAGTGTTCTAACCACAGATTAGATAACGTTCAACCCTCAGAGCTCGTTGTGTACTGTAGGGAACTAATGTAGGTGAAAGATCATGCCTATATTAGGGCATAGGAGATCATGACCATAATAGGGCATAGACGATTATGACCAAAATAGGGCATATGCGAATATGACCATAATAGGGCATATGTGAATATGACCATATACGGCATATATGAACGCGTCTATATTAGGGCCTCTATATGAAACATAACAACAGCCTTGAATAAACTGTGCGCATATTTTGTCATCAACATCAGGTAAGGTACACATGCTGGCAAGGTCCTTCAACCGGGCATAGTATACGTCAACAGACTCCTCTGGGCCTTGTTGAGCCTGATGCAAAAGAATCCACTCAATTTCTGGGTTCGCCAAAGGCTCGAAATACTTTGTTTGGGCTGCCTTCAACGGGTCGGGCCGGCTTCAGCGACAGTCTTAGATATCTTGTGGATTGCAGCACCGGGCAGTTAGAGAAGCATGGGACATTTTCGGTCATTCTGCATCCCCACTGCCACAAGATAGCTCTCTAAACGTTTCACCCACATCTTCCACTTTGCTGCTTGAGCCGATGGGGGATGTTCAACCACAAATGGCTCCAGGGCTGGGACTGTCCCCATGGCTGATGGCATACTTGGAGGCGTTACGCCAAGCAGCACCTTAGGGTGGTACAGATGAATGAGTTACCGTCCTTTGTGGCCTACCTGACACAGTGTCTGTTGGTGCACTGCACACAGTCCTGAATTGCATGTGCCAACTTCGCTACACTCTTGTGTGGGGTGACCACTGCAACCCAAAACGGTGTACCTGCAGATACCAGCAGACGTGACAGCTGCGAATAGTGGAGCGATATGGCAGTTCCGGATCCTCCACTAAATCACGCAGCACACCAATACAGGGGTGCTGCCGTCATGGGCACTGTTGGCAGACGTAGATTGGGTCACAGCATGGAATCCCTAAACCAGCAGCATGCATGAATGCCAAGGGCCTACACAGCCACGTGGAAGTGCACTGGTGGGCGGGGCCTCGCCTCCAGGACTGGGGCAGGTACAGGCGTTGCTGCTAGAAATACCTCCGCTACTGCCACAGACTAAAAAAAGATGAACCAGGGGAGGAGAGTCGGAGCAAGCCCACCCGAAGCAGGCAGCATGCAGCAGGCCGGCGAGCAGGGGCATGCCATCACCATTTGAGCGCACCCAATTGGCGCAGTACGGCCCTGTCGGGGAGCGAGCCCGATACAGGTAGGCACCACAGCAGAGTATCAGCAGCAATGCTGGTGGGTGCAGGGCCGGTTCTAGGATTTTTGGGGCCTTGGGCAGAAAGGGAATGTGCGAGGCCCCTCTAATTTACATAAGTGGCAAATTCAGGGCTGTTTGCATCTAATAGATGCCCCTGCTCCTGAAGCTGCAGCCCCTCCCTCTCAGCCACCTACAAGCACCTCTTAACAGCTCATCAAGGGCTGAAGCTGTGAGGGTTGCTTATCTCCAGAGATTGTTAAGGGACTGTCATGGAGCTAAACAGCCGGGCAATAGCCATCCCGCTGTGCCTCTGCGTGGGTGGGGGGGTGGAGGCCTAATTGCCAGACAAACCTGAGGAATGTGTCTTCTTGCAACTGGGAATTGGGACCCCCCTCCCCTTGGGTTCCCCTTGCTACACCATAGCAGTGAGGCCAGGGGAGGGGGGCCTCCTAAGGTGGCGCACTTGCAAGGTGGCACCTTTCATGCCGTTGTGTGACTCTGTCGCATTGGTGCGGGCCCCAAGTTGGAGGGCTGACTATGGGGCCCTGAGCAGCTGCCCACACTGGCCATGCCTAGCGCCGACCCTGGGTGGGAGGCATGGCACTCAACCTCCTCATCGCCAATTTGTTGTGTCTAGGGGGAAGCTCAGCCACACATGAACTCCCCAGCTACAGACGTGGGCCTACATTCGGCAACCAGGCACCCAAAGAAATAATCCTGGCATACGTGTCTTATGGTCTGACCGCGAGCCTCTCGCTCAGGCCTCTGTTAGTAATTCTCTCCCACCTGACCTGAGCTATACCACCTCAGCCCAAACAAAAGGGGGAGGCAGAGACACACCCCTAACTCCTGCGGGGAGATGGCGTCTACCACTCCCAACATCACACACGTGACGAGACACAATTGTGTGATTGGAAATACATAAGCACGTCGTGACAGCCACTTGGCAGTGCCACGTATTGTGATTGGCAAGAGGAACGCATGTTTTGCCAGCCACAAATGAACGTCACCGGGTTCTTTCTTAGAGCTCTAGTTGAAGTGAATTTTTTCACAGCAGCTCGGTACTGCTGTTGCTCGCTCCCTGATTGAGAGTGTTCCATTACAAAAACAAATAGGGCTATAAGTAATATCATTATGTATATGTACAACAAACAGGCTACTTTTTTAGCTACCTAACCAATGCAAAAACACAATGCAGAATGCACACTGTGCAAGTCAACGCTGAACTTTCCTATCATCGGTCTCTCTGTATTCTCTTTTTGTTATCACTGGAAGCTTACAGGCAGCTAAAGTTGTCTAGACCCAGATCTAAATACATATTGTGTGTATGTTAAACATGCAATTCTTGGAATGTTTATTTGGATTTATGTGTCTTTGATAGGGAATGAATGAAGTCAAATTATTTCCTAAAATTCCTCTAAGAATATTAGTACCAGATATTTATACATTTTTTGTCTTTGAAGAGCTCCCTTCAATAAATAAATAACCTGGAATGTTGCTGTGATTTTGTGCAGTAAATCTCTGGTACATTTTGCTCACACATTTCTGTGGATGCTCTGTCTGTGCCATCGCTGCCACGCTTGCTGCGGTCTCCTGAACATAAAGCTGTTACATTTTAAGAGACCACTACCAGTCCAAAGGTCAATCACCAGTGCCCACATAAACCTCCAGTTTACAAGGTCAAATGTCCTTATGTCTATAAAAGCGAATACTCTTAGGGGCACATTCATCAAAGGTTTTTGCGATCGCAAACGGTGCGATTCGCAAAAATCGGCCGTTTGCGACCGCAAATTGGCCTTTGGAGATGCATGAAAGTAGTTTCCTATGCGTAATTTAAGAATTCGCAATTATTTGCGAATTCCTAATTAGTGATTGCATTTAAGGAATCGCAATTTGCGATTCCTTAAATGCAATGCTAGAAGCACTTTCAAATAGCGATTTCGCTATTTGGGACCGCAAATTACAGACAAATCAAACTTGTCTGTAATTTGCAAAAACTTTGAAAAATGCACTAAAATGCATTTTTTAAGTTTTAGATTACACACACACATGCCCTTGGGGCATGTGTGTGCACAACATGGGTGCACATCACAATTTCAGGGGTGCAACAGGGTGTCATTTTGACACCCTTGCACTCCTGAAATTGCATGAGCAATTTGCGAGTACCTACTGGTACTCGCAAATTGCGCATGCAATCTCCAATTCATTCCTATGGACATAGGAATGAATGGGACGGCATTCCTTAATTGCGAGTCGCAATTTGCGAGTCGCAATTAAGGAATGTTTAGGAATCGCTATTTTTATAGCGATTCCTACATGCATAGGCTTTTGCGATTCCTTAATTGCGATTCCTTAATAATCGCAATTAAGGAATCGCAAAAGCCTACCTTGATGCATGTGCCCCTTACTTCCTGAGGACCTCCGTAATGCTTTTCAGATTCAGGATCATTGTTCACTTATAGTCTTGTTTTACTAGATTCTGTGTTGTTGTCTAAAGGTACACCATTTTCTTATATCTAGTTTAATAATTGAATTGTTATAAATCTAGAGAACAATTTCACTTGCAAGGCTAATAAATTAGCCTAAAGCAAGTTGCATCTGCAATAGTTGGCTTCCAGAAAATTCAGTTGATTATCATTGCTTTTCACCACAGCTCCAGACCGATCATCTAGGTAGCTGGCACATTCAACACCTAGGTGAGTACAGACTTTATATTTTTGCCTGATATTTGCATCTGGCCTGTTAAAGGTTTTTGTGGGGTCCGGGTTAAAACTTTATGTAGGCCCATTCTTTATGCTTTGTTCTAAATATAGAAAGAAATATGTCTTGGGAGAAAGAAGAAAACATGGTGACTCCAGCACCTGGCACAACTTAGTGGTAGCTCTTGTTAGCCACCTCCTCATTAATAAACAGCGCAGGATTGCTTTAGAAATCTGTTTCTGGAGCGAGAGAGACATGTGGTGGGACCAGTGCTTTAAATGGACCGGTACTCACCGGTACTGAGTACTGGCACTTCTTAGATTTATCACTCTGAGTACCGGCACTTCTCTACTTCTGAGGAGAGTACCAGTACTCATGAAAAGGTAGGCTCATTGGCTGTGAGTGCTGGTGAGCAGGAGTGGAACGTGTCTCTGGCAGCCAAGGCGCCTCTTCTGCAGCCCCGACCTGAGCCCCAGCTGAGCTATTCAGCAGGGCTCATTTGAATAATGTCCGTGTGCTCACCATCACGCTGTGCTTGACAGAGCAGGGTCCGTTCAGGCCCTGTGCTGTCAATCACATTCACACTATCCTGTGCATTTGTGCAAACACAGGAATCATGTCAGTCACCTGGCAGTGGCAATCAGGCTACGGCCAGTCCGGCCCTGGTGGCAATTAAAAAAGCCATGGTAGGTGAAGAGAAAACATGGCTTTTATCATACCTGAGTCTTTTGTGTATCTGCTATGTTTGTGTGTATGCCTGTTTTTGTAAGAAAAAAGTGAGAGAAAGAGAGAGAGAATCGAGACACTCTCAGGAGGTATTTTAAAGAAAATGGGTAGCACTTTGTTTGTACATGTCTGCTCGGCGACAAAGATTCATAAATAACGTAAAAGGGAGGGTTGGTGGGTGGGTGAGTGAGTGGATGGATGAGTGAGCAAGGGTGGATGTATAGATGGATGGATGGATAAACAGATAGATGGATGAGTGAAAGCATGCATGGGTGAAAGAGGGTGGATGATTGGATAAAAGGGCGGATGATGGGTGGATAAGTGAAAGATTGGATAGATGAATGAAAGCTAGGGATGATGGATGAAATGGTGGATGATGGATGAGTGAAAGGAGGGAGTGAGTGAAAGGGTGGATTGAATGAAAGGTTGGATGGAATAAAGGAGTGAAAGGGTTGATGGATGGATGAGCGAAAGGATTGATGGATGAGAGAAAGGGTGGATAAAGAGATGGGTGAGTGAAAGGATGAATGGATAGGTTTGGAGATGGATGGATAGGTTTGGATATGAAGGGTGGATAGACGGAATGGTGAAAACTGAATGATGGATGAAAGACTGAATAGACGATAGAATGTAAAGGTTAAATGGTGGACATCAGCAGGTAAATGGTAGGATGAAAGGATGAATGGATAGATCAATGGAAGAGACAAGAGATATCTTCTGGGGAGGGTCATGATTGTTTGCTTCATTTGCCTGGTGCCATAAGAGCTTTGGTTCGAAGTGGGGGTATTTTCAGTTTCTTCCTACTCGTGTGCTCAAAAATATATAGTATTGTGCCAAACAACAGCAATTAACAGTATGACATTAAGAAGGTACAACTATTGCAAAAAAAGGAAATGTTAACATATTATCGCATTTCTCTTTCATTTTGTGTAATGAGTTAACCTGCTTTGTTTATATAAACACATTTCTCATGTGTTTTGGTATGTGCTGCAACTAATATAGAAGTCGTTAAGTATCATCATGTCTTGCCCTTAGCCCCGCCCCTAGCCCCGCCCCCTCACTACACCTCTAGCTCATTTTAATGAGTACCTGCACTTATTTTTTTCCCACTTAAAGCACTGGGTGGGACAGAGCACCAGGGAGGAGTTTGACCTTGTTAGCGGAAGTCATGAGAGGATGTTTGTCTGCTTACCTTGAGAAGGTGAGCTTTTATGGTTGTGTATGCCCCTGACCTTCAGTTATGGAGTGTTGGGTGCCTGAGGGTTAAAGGGTGCATGGAACTGACAGCTGCATGGACACATGTGGGCATCACTGGGCTAGGTGACAAGTACTGAGGGGGGAACTAAAAATGCTTGTGAAACTAGGGACGGAATATGGGTTGTTGGGGTGGACAGCTCCATATAGACAACAGAATCGTGCTTGCAATAGGCCAGATATAGTAAACCAAATAGGACGAACCTCCCCCAAACCCTAGGGATCAGCATTACAATTCAAACTAGCAATGGGAAGGGGTAGAAAGGTTATTACCCAACTGTACGTTAAGTGGAGGACTGGCGGTGCAGTGAACTGGGAAAGTATAAAACTTGAGTGGGAAGCACAGCTGGGCAACGAGTTCATGGAAGCAGAATCGATAGGAATAAGGGTTCCCAAAGATACTATCTTGGGAATGCTATATTTCAATCTATAAAGTTAACTAACTTCTTACACCAAACATACTTCATTCACCCTTGAGAGACTGCTCAGTATTAACCCAAACATCTCCAATGCCTGCCCAGATGGTCGAGGAGGGAGCAACATTCGTCTTACACACAGCATGGTCATTTCACACACTATAACACTACTGGACATCTGGTTTAGGAATATTGTCATAGGCGATGAACAGGGCACATTTATGTGATCCCATAACCTGCCTACCGGGTGGGCCAGGTAAGTTACACCCAAAAAGATCAGGATCGAAATTACATTTCCTGATCTGACATTATTCCTGACCAAACGTCAGATATCCAAAGCTGGAAGGCACCTGTCCCTCCAAAGATAGCGACTTGGGCAGCAGAAATAGTGATTTGGGTTGAGACGGATATAATGCTATCAGAAGGCCAGGTAAAATGGCGGGAACTACTGATAGTGCGAAAGCAGGAGACGCACCCTCGATTCATTCTCCTGAAAGGATCAACCGCCACCCTGAGTTCGTAAATGTCAACTGTGGTCATGGGATGCTCAAAAAAAAACCTTGAAGACTTTGAGCAGTATGAATTCTTGGGGGGTATAAAATCAATAAAAGAAAAACGGAAATAATCCAGTGCGGATGCAAGCCCAATGCGTTACATTCTGACCTTTTGTCCTGTCTAAATTCTAAACCTAAAAGATTTCTGGTTTTTTTTTTCTCGTCTCGAATCATTGACTTTTATGATTTAAATTTTGTCCAGTTTCTTTTGAAAGTACAGGATTTTTTGCTTAGGTGGGACTCGCTCCCGTTGACTATTATGGGTAGGGTTTCACTGATTAAGATGTCTGTTCTTCCACTTCTTAATTTTTTATGCTCGGCAATTCCGTGAGTTTTAACAACACCTTTTTTTGTCAAATTAGAGTCCATGTTTACATCCTTTCTTTGGGGAAAGAAAACTCCCCGAATCGCACTAAGCACTTTATATGAGGAGGTGGAGAATGGTGGATTAGCGCTCCCTAATCTTAGGGATTATTATTTTGCATATTTTGCACAATATTTGTCTAGATTTAAGTCAGATTTGAATACAGGTTTATTCATAAATTATTTTATGAATCTAATTTGTAAAGCGCATCAGATACGCTGTCCATTAAAAATTTCGAAATCCCCTAAATTGGTGCGTTATAAGTGCATGCAGTGGTTCTTTTATAAACGTCAGGATTTTTATAGGCGATATACAATTCCAGTTATTAACTCGTCAACTCCATTATCTGAACTCACTTCAGTATTTGGAGCTAGAGAATCGACCAAAATTATTTAAAAATGGGCTAAGGCCGGCTTTCGGAAGATTTCAGATTTTATTAGGATTGATAGGTGGCTGAATATTTCCGAATTATACGAGCTAATTCCGAATGATTTCCTTCTCCTTGGGTCATTTAATATTCTGATCAGGTTCCTTAACAATCTAGATCTGATACCGATTAATGAACGTAAAAACCTGGCATATTCTCTTTTTGAAGAATTCACAGTCAGGAAACCAGGGAAGTGGATTTTTTTTTAGCCCCTATTAGGGGTTCGGATCTCTCTGAGAAAGCAATAACAAAATGGGAAAAACATGAAGGTTTGGTGGTTACACCGAGTATGTGGTCTGAATTAAATAAACTTAACTTTACAACATTAAGGGGAGCGAACTGGCGCCGAATGCTATTCTGTAGTAAACGGCTTCTATATAGAACCCCACATTTTTTATCCAAGGTTTACCCCAGTCAATCCGGTCAGTGTTTTCGCTGCTTAAATCATCCGACAGCCAATTGGCCGCATATCATATCACAGTGCCCTTCAATTCAGGGGTTATGGAATTAGATTTTTCGACATCTTGAGGCTGAATGTTTCATCATATTAGACTCCAATAATTGGCTGAAAGTCCTTGGCTATGACCCTTCTTTACATCTTTCTGATAACTTGGCTAAGTTACTTTATATAGCAATGGCGGTTGCCAGGTCACTCCTGCTTCAGAGATGGCGATCAGACCTGGTACCAACAAGATGTGAATGGGTTCGGAAAATGAAACCGGTTAGGAACAGTGAGCGCTTGTATGCATTACGAATTGGAGGGATTAAGAAGTTTGAAAAAATCTGGGTGTCCCATTTCGACTGAAAAATTTCATTATTTAAATGAGAGCTTAAAATTTTTTAGAGGTTGTCCTAATATGCAGAAAGTTTAATGAATGTGGAATGTGTCGACACATTTGTTTACTCGTTTGCACTTTTTTTGCACTATAGATACCTACTTTATTGCACTATAGGCACTTTAGCTTTCCTTTTTTTTTAAATGGTTTAAGTCAGTAGAACAAATTTTTAATTTTGACTTATATGTTGATATTTATGCATAATTTATTGGAGCTAATGCACTCTAGACACCTTAGCTCGTTTTAGATTGGGCAGGTAAAGTTGCATTTGATCTTTTTTGTAAAAAAAAACATTAGTTGCTTTAACTTCGAAAGCACTTTGAGCTTTACCTGGATTTGTAGGTGCTGACATATTTGTGTACTCGTCTGCACGTTTATTGCCCTTTGGACATCTATTCTACTGCACTTTATTGCACTATAGACACTTCAGCTTCCCTTTTCTTTAAAACAATGTTTTAAGTCAATAGGACATAAATATTAATTATGACTTATATGTTGATATTTTCGCATAATTTATTAGACCTAATGCACTATAGACACTAGCTTGTTCTAGATCTGGCAGGCGATGCTTCGTTTGATCTTTTGTATATCAAAACACCTTTAGTTGTCTCTATTTTGCTAATATTTTCAGCTTTTTCTGGAGTTATATTTTACTCCCTTATGGGCATTTTAGTTAGGTATTGATGCATGTACACTGTATTTGATCTCTAATGTCTTGTTTAATCCAAGGTTTTTTCTTTTCTCTTGATCATGTAAACTGTTGTCAATTGACCTTTTTCGATCAATAGGGCTATTATGAAAGGTTTTATTATTGGATATTTGCATTGTGCTATTTGGATTCATTTGTAAACTCTTGATGGATCTCAATAAAATAAATAAATAACAGTGGTCATGACATGTTTAAATTAATGTGGGATACACCGTGTGACTATTGGGGTTGGAGGTCAAATGGTGAGTAGGACGATGGGCCCTCTTATGATCATGTTTTCTAGGCTGGACTGGTGCAAAAGGGGTCTGTGCCTTTCTTTTTTTGCATCTTCAGTGCACACATTAACTGGAAACATTTCTAGAGTTAGTGCATGGGCTGCAGACAACAGATTTGAAAACACAGGGCAGTAATTTCCTCTTCATGTTACCGAGCTCTCCTGTCAGCAAAACATGAAAACGTGTACAAACTCAGAGATTTGTCCTGATAATGTATGTACTGAAGACATGAAACCGAAACGAACATCCCCTGTCAGCACCGGCACAGTGCAAAAAACGGCATCATGGTACGGCTTCTGGGCGGAGAACGAGATCTGTCTTCTGGAGGATTCATACGGACCTGAAGGGGTGAGAAGAGTAAGCATGTGCCAAAAAGTCGTGAACAAATTACACGGATTGCTGGTAAGCTGAACAATAACTGTACATGTAATATTACTAACAAGAAAACATTGTATACAAGGGATTGATGCAGATGGGTTATTTTAGACACCTTTTGTTGGTTCCACAGATTACTTACATATCCACAATTGTGATGACTTGTATAAATCTACCTCCTACAAATATGTAAACTAAGAAATGCCAATAAAAATATTTTAAAAATACATCAGGAGCGCACAGTTCTGCAAAGCACAGGACATAGTGTATAATGTCCCTTTGGATACCCGTGCCCCCCCCCCCACCCACCTTGCAACCTCTCTGTGACAGCCCTGGCCTGCCTACATCTGGGGGTCTTGTTAGAGCATGATGCTTTTCCAAATTTCTGAACCTTTATTTGTGGATGAGCCATTGTTGTGATCTTACCTCAACACTTTTTTAGGTCGAAGCCTACCAGACAGCACAGCTGTCTGGTGGTAAAGACATACTGGGGACATGCTGAAAGCTTCCCTAGGAATGCATTCCACCCATTGCTTGCCATTGGCTTGGTGTTTTGTAACTCACATTTGCTTGCTTTCTATTTGCTGGCTTTGTTTTGCAAATTGTCATTGCATTTATATAGCGCTTACTACCCCGGATGAGGCGTTGAAGTGCTTTCTGGCGAGTAACTCCGGAACCCAAAAAGGATTAGTGGTAAATTAGTATAGGGAAATATCTATTAATGGATGTGAAAGAAAAAGCTTTAGGATGTTATTTTTTTTCTAGCACACAAAAAAAATGTAACTGCCAGTAAATGAAGTGTACATATATTTCAAACTATATCAGAATTAGGAAAGCACAAATGAAGCACATTTTTGTAACTCTGAATTGTGGTGGAAACAAATATTTGAATACGATCAAGCACTATATAGTTTTATCGGTAAAACTGTTTGTCTGCAAATGTAATGGTCATTTCAGTTGAAAATGTGTTTTCTGTAATCGCAGTGCTCGACCACTCCATGCATACTCTACTATACGCCACTCTACAGTACGACACTCTACTCCACTCTGCCCCACTTTATGTCACTACCCTCTATGACACTCTACTCCACTTTTCACTACTGTACAGCACTCCACCCTACAACACTCTACTCCACTCTATCCCATTCTATGCCCCTCCACTCTACGAAACTCTACGCCACTCCACTCTACACCACTTCACTCTGTGCCACTCCACTCTATGCCACTCCATTCTACTACACTCTATGCCACTCCACTTTACACCACTCCACTCTATGCCATTATACTCCTCTCTATTCTACTTTACTTCACTCTTCACCACTCAACTATACGACATTGCACCCTACTTCACTCTATGCCACTACATTCTTCGACAATCTACTCTACTCCACTCTACATCACTCCACTCTATGTCACTCTACTCCATTTTACGATATCTACTCTGCTCTATTCCACTCCACTCTACACTACTACGCTCTATGCCACTTCACTCTGACACTCCACGCATCTTTACTCCACTCTATGCCACTCCACTCTCCGCCACTCTACTGTACTACACTACTCCTCTCAATGCCACTCCACTCTATAACACTCTACTCTGCTCCACTCAACACCACTCCACTCTATAACACTCTATTAAAATCCACTATACGACACACTATTCCACTTTATGACACTCCACTCTACACCACTCCACGTCACTTAACTCCAATCTTTGCCACTCCACTCTATCCCACTCCACTCTAGTCGACTTCACTCTACGACACTCTACTCTACAACACTCCACTCCACTGAACTCCACTCTATGCCACTCCAAGCCACTCTACTCCACTCTACTCCACAACACTCTACTCTACTCCAGGACATTCAATGACTCCATTGCATTCTACTCCACTCTACTTCACTCCTTGACACTCCAAACTACTCTACTTTACTCTACAACATGCCACTCCACTCTACATTAATGTACTCCACTGTATGACACTCCAATTTAGGACACTCTACTCCTTTGTACGTCACTCTCTCCACTCTACACCACTCCACGATACTCTGACACCCCACTCTATGACAGCCGGGCCTAGTGGCTTAGTGGACTAATGCATTCACTGCAAGGGCCTGTGTTCGACCACATGGTCACAGGTTCAAATCCCGGTGGGTCCACTCAGCCTTTCATCCATCTGAGGTCGATAAAATGAGTGCCATTGAGTTGGGTAACAATAAACATCTGTTATTCAGCGCCAAGATACCCCATTTGGAGTGAACGTGTGCTTTACAAATACACGTTATTCTATGCCACTCCACTCTGCGACACTCTGACACTCCACTGTATGACACTCCACCGTATGACACTCTACTCCACTGTATGACACTCTGCTCTACTCTGCGCCACTCCACTCTATGCCGCTCCACTATACTCCATTGTACTTCACTGTACTCCACTTTACGACACTCTACTCCAATCTGACACTCCACTCTATGACACTGAACACTACAACACTCAACTGCATGATACTCCACTCTACGACACTCCACTATTTGACACTCCACGATACGATCTACGATACGCCACTCCACTCTTTGACACTCCACTCTATAACACTCTACAACTCTCTGCTTAACTCTACTCCACTCTAAGATATCTACTCCACTCTTTGACACTCCGCTCTATGCTACAACACTCTATGCCACTCTACACCAATCCACTCTATGCTACTTTACTCCACTCTATGTCACTTCACTCTAAGCCACTTTATTCCACTATATGACACAGCTCCACTATACGCCACTCTAGTCTATGCCATTCTACACCACTTCATGCCACTCGACTCTAGGGTGCTCGAGGGCACTTTAAGGAACTCTACGCCACTCAACTGTACAACAATCGACTCCACTCTGTGCCACTCTACGCCCTCCACTCTACGACACTCTATGCCATTCCTCTCTATGACACACCAATCCGCTCCACTCTACGGAACTTTACTCAGCACCACTCCACTCCACTCTGTCACTCCACTCTATGCAACTTTTCTCCACTTTACACCACTCCACTCTATGCCACTCCATGACCCTTCACTCTATGACACTCTACTTCACTCTACTTCACTCAACGCCATTCCTCTCTACGACACCCCACTCCACTCTACGGCACTTCATTCTATGCCACGCCACTCCACTCAACGCCACTCCACTGTATGCCACTCCAATCTATGCCACTCCACTCTGACACTCTGCTCCACTCTATGCTACTCCACTCTACACCACTCCACATCACTTTACTCCACTCTACGCCACTCCACTCTACACCACTCCATTACACTCTAAGCCACTTTACTCCACTCCACGCCACTCCATTCAACTCCACACTATGCCACTCCAATCTATACCACTACAACACTCAACTTTATGGCCCTCTATTCTACTCTATGCCACTTCACTCTACAACACTCCACCTTACGACACTCCAGTCTACAACATCCCACCCCACTCCATGTCACTCCACTCTACAACACTCCACTCTATGACACTCCACTCCACGACACTCTACGCAACTCTATGCCCCTCCACTCTACGTCACTCTACTCTATGCCACTCCACTCTGCGACGCATTATTCCACAATACAACACTCTACTCCACTCTACACCACTCGATTCCACACTGCGTCACTCTACTCCACTGTATGCCACTCAACTTGTTTTGCACTCTATTCCACTCTACGCCACCCTACTCTATACCACTCCACTGTACAATACTCCACTCTGCAACACTATACTCTACTCTACTCTATGCCACTATATGCCATTGCACTCTGCGGTGCTCTATGCCTCTCCATTCTAGATTCAACACACTATAACGCTCTACTTAATGCCACTTCAGTCTACAACACTAGACCCTACTCCACTCTTTGCAACTCAACTTTATGACACTCTACTCCACTCTATGCCACTCCATACTACTCCACTGGGTGATATTCCACTCTACGACACTCTACTCTTCTCTATGCCAGTACATGTCATTGCACTTTACGGCACTCTGTCACTCTATGCCTCTCCACTCTACAACACTCTACCCCACTCCACTCTACACTACTCTACTTAATGTCACTCCAGTCTACAACATTCCACCCTACTCCACTGTATGCGGCTATACGCTCTACAATCTACAGTCTACGACAGTGGTCTTCAAACTTCTTAATGCCACGCCTGCCCTGTAAAAAAAAAAAAAATCATCTGGCTCCCCCTCAATTTTTTCACGATTATTCTGTTAAACTGGCAATGTTTAATTATGCCTAAATATATTTAAACATTGCAGTTAAGTTCTGTTACCCCTTTTACACATACTCCCAGCCAGGATATAAATGAGTTGTTAGTAATGGCCCACTCATGTTTTTATCACTTAAAAACAAAGCAGGATGCTTCTCTTGGCCAGAGCCTGGAGCCCCCCCTGAGATCACTTATGGCCCCCCAGAGGGGCCCACCCCCCAGTTTCAAGACTTCTACTCTACGACTCTCTACTCCACTCCCCTCTAGGAAACTCCCCTCTACTGTACTCTACTCTATGCTATTACATTCTATGCCACTCCACTCTACGCCACTCCACTATACTCCACTCCACTATACTCCACTCCACTATACTCCACTCCACTATACTCCACTCCACGCTATGAGACTCCACGACATTCTACTCCACTCTACACTACTCCACTCTACGACACCCCATTCCACTAGCCGGCACTCCACTCTAAGCCACTCCACTCTATGCCGCTCCACTCTATGCCGCTCCACTCTATGCCGCTCCACTCTATGCCGCTCCACTCTATGCCGCTCCACTCTATGCCACTTACCTCCAGTCTATGCAATTCCACTCTACATCACTTCACTCCAAGCCACTCCACTCTACGCGACTCTACAACACTCCACTCTACGATGCTCAACTTCACTCTATGCTACTCCATTCTACGCTACTCCACAAGACTCTACTCCATGCAGGACACTCTACTCCATGACACTCTACTCCATGCCATTCTACTCTACTCCACTCTATGACACTGTACTCCACTCTACGACACTCCACTATATGCCTCTTTACTTCACTTTACGCCACTCTGCTCTACTCCACTCAATGCCACTCCATGCCAATTTACTCCACTCTACTTTACACCACTCCACAAGACTCTACTCCATGCAGGACACTCAACTCCACGACACTTTACTCCATTCCACACTACTCTACTCGTATGACACTCTGCAACACTCTACTCCACTCTATGACACTCCACTACACACCTCTTTACTTCACTCTAAACCACTCCACTCTACTACACTCTATGTTACTCCACTTTATGCCACTCTAATCTATGACACTCCACTTTACAACACTCTACTCCACTCTACTCTATGCCACTCACTCTACTATACTCTACTCCACACCACACCACTCCATTCCATTCCACTCCACTCCACACCACTCTACTCTACTCTACTCTAAGCTACTCTACTCTATGACACTCCACTCTATGGCACTCCACTTCACAACACTTTACTCACCTCTACGCCACTCCACTGTATGCCACTCTACACTACACCACTCCACAGTACTCTACTCCACTCTTCACCACTCCACTCTTCTCCACCCTATGCCACTCCACTGTATGACCCTCTACTCTACACCACTTCACAGTACTCTACGCCACAGAACGCCACTCTTACCCACTCTATGCCACTCCACTCTACGACACTCTAAACAACTCTATACCAAACTACTTCACCCCATTTCACTCTATGCCACTGCACTGTGTGACACTTCACTCTACTCTACGACACTCTACAACACTATACGCCACTCCACTCTACGACACTCAGCCTCTCTATGCCTTCCACGCTACTCCACTCTACACCACTCTACTCCACTCTACACCACTCCACTTTATACCACTCCAATCTACAACACTCCATCCTACTCCAGTTTATAACACTCAATGACAGTGCACTCCTCTCTACACCACCCTACTCCACTCCACTCCACTCCACTCTACTCTACGCCACTCTACTCTGCGACACTCTACTCCAATCTATGCAACTCTACGC